>OZ021721.1:18456743-19656743 GCA_963978545.1 Linyphia triangularis
GGCAGCCACATATAATCCTAGCCAAGGTAGGAGTGCATATAATAATGAAAGAGTTATTTACAATAACAGTGCTAATAATGATAATGATAGAAATTTTAGAAATGATTATGTACAAAAATCTAAGCGATATTATAGTAAAAATGAGAGTATTCAATGCTATATCTGCGGAGTGATGGGCCACAAGTCATTTCAGTGCCCAAATAAAGAATTGAAGCCTGTAAATAATAGTGTACCTGTAAATAATGCATCTGTAAATAGTGTAGTTCACGTAAATGAAGTACTTAGTAGTAATATCATGAAGTGCATAGAGGTCATGAATAAACAAATCGAAGCAGTTGTGGACACTGCTGCGAGTCTTAACGTGTGTAGTGGAAAGGTGTATAGTATGTTAGGAAAACCCAAACTTGAGACAGATGCAACGACACTAGTTGGTATTAGTAATGTTATGATAACACTGTTAGGGTATTTTACTACATACCGTTAGGGTATTGTAACATAGCAATTGACTCGTACAAAGTGCATTCTAAAATATATGTGGTGCAGGGGTTAGAATCAGATTTCATTCTTGGTAATGTGATTTTGAGTAAATTTAATTTTAGTATAAATGAGAATGGTATCCAAATTTTAGGAATTAGGAATGCGAAACAAATATCGTATCTCAGAGTAGTACCGCCAAAAGAGAGCAAACAACAGATTAATGAAGAAAGTAGAAGAAACATATTGGAAAATTCGTCGGATTTCCAGGAAGATGAGCCAGACACAAAATTGATACAGAATGGTACGGTTAAGAAACCAAATCCAGCCAAATGGTGCAATTTTTTGCCAAGAGGTCAAAGAATCACAAGCAGTGCTAACTCACTAAGCACAGGTTTTACACCATTTGAGTTATTCACTGGAGTTAGGATGAAAAATAAGGAAGACTTGAAGATCAAGGAACTGCTTGAAGAGGAGTACATCAACAACAGGAATCAAGAAAGAAACGAGATGAGGGACGAAGCAAAGAAAAACATCGCTAAGATGCAGGAAGATAACAGAAAGTACTTCGACCGAAGAAGGAAAAAACCACATATTTTTAAAGTCGGAGAATTAGTGGCGATTCAGCGAACACAGTTTGGAGCGGGGTTGAAATTGCGTCCAAAGTATTTTGGCCCGTACAAAGTTGTAGCTGTAAGAAGCAACCACCGCTACGACGTTGAAAGGGTTGGACAACACGAAGGACCAAATCACACGACAACCGCTGTGGACTTTATGAAACCATTGGGATGAAGTAAACTGATTTTTGTGTGTTTTGAGAGGTGTATCCATTGGACTTGTTATTAGTAACTTTTGGTGAAAAATTTCTACAATGGAGGTGGAGTGGCCCTCGAGGCGAGGCCATCAGGATGCCCGAGTGTGAGTAGTAGTTTTCAACTCTTGAATGCCATCACTAATCAAGAGTCGCGAGTGGCAACGAACCGAAGGATTGTGATTTGGTTTTGAAGCAGAGTAAAATGTACAAGCGATGGCTGCGGTCATGCTAGTGGAAACGTCTCCTTTAATAATTTAAATAAAAACGTTATTAATACGTCAATTGATTCCTGTGTGGCTTGGTGGCTCTTCTTACATATATATATATATATATATATATATATATATATATATATATATATATAGATATCTGTGTATAAATACAGTACATTAAAAACTATTTCAAGCATTTTCGAATTCCAATTTGTATTAATCGGCCGAGGACTCAGCTGATTAATATCAGGCATGGTGTGATATATACTACCCTCCCCAAATTATTCTCTTCTTTTAGCCCATTATAGTACAGTGGGAAAGGGGGACTTGATAGAAATTTGTTCTTTACCATATTAGCACAGTATATTAGCTTAGTATATCCTTATAACACAATATTTCATAATTGTGATTAGTATTTATATGACATGATAGTATTTATTAAATACATAGAATTGAAAATTATCTATGATTAATAAATACATAATGTACATGTTGCATAAATATTCTAATATTTCCTTTGCATATAATTACATTTCCGCTCTTAAAGGAAAACTTCTGGCTATGTTCCTGATTAATTACATAGTAATAATAAAAGGTTAGTTAAAAAGTGTGTGTTAGTTGTATTGGAAGATGGATATTTTCATGAAACTAATTATTTTCAAATTTCCCACGAGCCATCTTTTACAACATTTATACAAATTCGATTGTGCTAACAACTGAAACTTGCATTAAATGGAAATGGCACAACATTATCAAAAATTTCATCGCAAACTTTAGTCTAATAAATGCATTTTTATCTACATTTTAGATTTTAAGACACTTTTAAATGTTCAGTATTTACAAAATTGAAACAAAATTAACAATTAAATGTAAAGCAGCATCAATTGAGTAGCTTCTTTTATTGAGGCAGCAAACATATTAAAATTTGTTTCAAGTTAGTATTATATAAAAGCAAACTTGGAATCAGAATACACATTACAGTTTACATATTGCACATTACAGTAACAATTGCATGTAAAAAGTTCCACTATCAGTAGTTTCAATATGAGCACAATATAGAATCCAGTTTTAGTTACAAGATTTTAAAAATACACAATTAGCAGTGTTATCGTATTAGTTTATCATCAAGATGCTAAAGAAGCTTAAAAAACGTATGATAAACAAAGTAAATTTTATTGAAACCAATATTCAAACAGTGTACAAACATCCATAACATTAAAAAAAAAAATAACAAAAAAAAAAAAATACTAATTTCCGAGCCCGATCAAAACAATCATTCGAAAACCATACAAATTTATAAGTCCAAACCCAAAACAAAGTATTTTCAGTGGGAAGAATGGGGGAGGGAGAGGGGGGGGGGGGGTACGGAGGACACCAACTGAACCGAGTAAACCGAAAGCTAATCAGCTTTTCGGTTTCAGTTCGGTTAAAAAAGTTCGATAACGAAGTTAACCTGTTCAAAAAAAGTAAAAGTTTATAAACGGACAGTCATAAAAGCAGTTAAGATTACTTACGCTTAGTTATCTTCTGCAGCCAAGTCCGATGTCACATCTGCAAACATGCAAGCGTATACTATATTGACAGAGCTTAATCCCGCTTTCGACCCCTCACAGGTCAGCTTCTATTATAGCTAGAATCTTGATTCCCCCCCCCCCCATCATGTTGCCCCTGGTGAGTAGATGAAAAATAACAACTTAACTGTTAACATTGAACAAGAGAACATGGTAAAAAAATCCTTTGAAAATTGATGAAGTCACCGGAATTTAGTTCTTCTTCTCCTTCTGATTCTTCTTCTTCTCCTATTGATTCTTCTTCTTCCTCTTCTTTTTCTTCTTCTTCTTCTGGTTAAGACTATAACTCTAGCCAGGACTACAGGCAAAACTATTTGATGATTTTACATCATTCTTTTTTTTATTCTTCTTATCTTGATTAGAGGAAGTGCCTTTTGTATGATTTGATGGGTAGGAGGGTCTATACCCCCCCGGGAATGATCCCGATACTTGGAAATTTTAGCCAGGCCTGCAGCTTAAACGCTTTAATATGTTAATACCATTCTTTTTTTTTTATTCCTCTTCTCAGCTTAATTAGAAGAAGTGCCTTTTGTATAAAGTAACGAGTAGGAAGATCCATCCCCCCCCCCCTTCCCTAGAAATGATCCCGAAAGTTGGGAAATTTAGCCCGAGTAATGACTGGTTAAAACAGGTCAATAGATTTCGGATAATTACCTTTCGCTCACTTTCAAAAAGTGACTTTAATACTTTAAGTTGAACTATCAAAACGGTGTAACTAGAAAAAAATTACTTATTTTTCAATTAAATTGCATGCTTATCAAAGCTCTGAAAACACGTGCTTCAACTTTTTACTTAGAAAACCACTTTCAGTTTAAAATAAAATTTCCTAGTTGTCTGGTTGGATTTGTACCACGCACCTTCTGATCAATAGCCGGATATCTTAACGACTCCACCACAAAGGCTTGCTGAAATTCTCTTAAAATAATAACGAGTCTTATATTTCAAACTTGAAGCGAAAGTTGCTTTGAGACGCATTTTTTTTTATATATTTATTCGTATGTAAAACCTGGTAATCCTCAATTTCGCATAAAAGCAAGTAATTTGTATGTTTTACTTAATTTGTACAATTACTTATTTTTTAGAATATATAATTGCATGTTTTTCTGCCCAAGTCATAATAGATACATATTTTTAATTATGAAATTGTTTCTCTTGTTGTGGTAAGAAAGATTCCTTTTTAAATGAAACGAAATGGGTTTGGATTGTAAACCTAAATCTCTCTACAATATTTAATCATGATATTATTTGTCACTTTCAATACAAAGAGTAGTATGTGAATCTAATAATGGGGAATCGATAATGGGGTTGTCGCTTGCGCCATTTTTTTTTCTTAGAGCGACGATATGATAATTCGCGCTAAAATATCCATTGAGCTTATCTTACTCATAACAAACGCAACAAAAAGAATTGATATCTCCCAAAAAACAGCTAGACGTTGTAAAAAAAGCCCACCAAGTAAAACAATCAGTCAGAAAAAGGTGTGAAATCTAATGTTTGCCGCTTTTAGTTTCTTTGGCGTACTTGTACACAATGAACTAAATTGGGATTATTAGAGGGAATCCCCATAGACAATCAGTACTTGGCAGGCTAGAGTTTTTATAAAATTAATCTCAATTCAGTCCAATGGGTGCAAAGTAGTTGAAGCAAATTAAATGAAATTCCTTAATCCGAAATAACTCTAGCCTGTCAAGTTCTGGTTGTTTATGGGGATTCCCCGTAATAATATCAGTTTAGTTCATTGTGTACAAGTACGCCAAAGAAACTAAACGCGGCCGCTTGGCTGCAAACATTAGATTTCACAACTTTTTCTGACTGATTGTTTTACTTGGCTGACTTTTTTTTACAACGTCTAGTTGTTTTTTGAGGGTACGGTTTTACCCCAGGCTTTATAACTGGTGCAGCGAGTTTGAGTTTACGAACGCACCCTATGTCCTCCACGTCAGCCATTCAAAAAGAGAAAATTAATACTTAACTATTAATCAGCATTTAATCGTAAAGTTCAATTAATACGTATTTTCAAGTATAAATGAGTTGAACAATAACCTTAAAAGCCTTGCAATTAATCCTTCCGGCGTTCATAAGAAGTTCAAATTAGGCGTTGGTTATCTGGAAAGCTTAGTATTTTGCTTTATTTCATTGAAAATCTTTTGTTCTGCTGTTGACTGAGCTATCATTTGGGTTGATATCAAAGATTTAATTTAGTATAAAAACCAAACTAAGTTTTCAATTATTGATTCTTTTAAAAAAGAACCACATTATTGTCAAGTATATTATAATGCTTAAATTAATCCTTATAACACACCATCGATAATATACAATCGAAAATTTCTACGCAATTTGCTTTTGTTTCTTTAACTTTTGGTTAGTCGCGTGACCCTTTGTCTCACGGTTAGTCGCGTGTGGGACAAATGTCCCCCAAATTAAAATTTTTGTGCATACCATTAAATTCGCGAGCAAATATCAAAGTAAGTGGGTATTTTAATTAAAAACATTATTGAGCAGAGAATAAAGTAAAAATTAAAATATGTTTTTAAAATATTCTAAAAAAAAAAAAAAAAAAAATTAAGAAAAAAAAAAAAAAAAAAAAGTGTAAGAATAAAAAAACATATTATTATTGAAATGAACTTTGTGAAGATTCAAATTTATTTTCAAAGTCGTTTTAAAACACAATAAGCATAATCACATTACAAATTGTTGATAAAATTCTTGTGAAAACATTAATTTACATCTAAAATAGTATAAATACAATTATATAAGGCAGAGAAATAAATTTTATCAAATAAAGTCAATAATTGTACTCTTCAACACCTGCACAATTTACACATATTTCACTCTGAATCAAATAGTCCTTGAAGACCCATTTGTCACAGTTTTTTATTTTCAGCATTACTTGAATTCTAAAAAAATATGAATAAAAAAAAGTGAATTCATGTAAAAAAAAATTGCGTAATTTTGTTGTTGTTGAGAAATAATGTGTCAGTCAAATAATATCATAAAAAATAACATTCCCCTCTCACAAAACATAAAAACTAGAAAAATATAATGGAAATAAAAAAATAATAAAAAAAAAAAACTTTTTGATTACCGACCAAAATTAGAATACAGGGTTGGTAGCGTGGGGGACAAACGTCAACCGAATAGGTTCTATGTCGCCTGAGTACACGCATGGAACTGAATGAATACACGTAGGCAAACGTTTAGGTTAGATAGAAAGGTATTGGGACAGGCTTTGATCATGGGTTGCTATCTATCGAGAGATTGGCAAAACAATTTTTGTGGGGGACATTTGTCAACCACGCGACTAACCAAGGGTTAATAAAAAAATGTCTATTGATAACTAGTATGGTCGCATTAAATTCGATTCATGCAGTATAATCTTTTACGAAATCGTGCATAAGTTTAGGATGAAATATAGCTCACACATCTCCTTCATGATGATTATATTCTTTTTAATAATAAATACCATTACTAACTACTATTGCCTCATTCATGCCAATTCTCCTCTTAGTATGAATGTGGCCATTGGAAATCTGCCTCCTTCATGATGATTATATTCTCTTTAATAATAAATACCATTACTAACTACTATTGCCTCATTCATGCCAATTCTCCTCTTAGTATGAATGTGGCCATTGGAAATCTGCCCCACAGTAGTAGTGATGACATCCGGTAGTTGCTTCGTCTTTTGAAAACTAAATATCATCATGAAGGCAGTTGAGCTCAACGGGTGGTCAGTTCATCAATTCTACACCTCAGTCAGTGTTAACAACCCACATTTTACAGAAACTGTGGAAATGGACTGAATGGGTGACTTTGAAAAGGAAAAAAAAATGAATTAAATTACTACGGTAGACTTTTAGAAGAGTTGTTTGTTGTAGGTCACTGACACATTACAGCTCTATGGAAGGTTTTATTGATTGCATTGTACATTGAAACGTTATATTACTAAATCAAAATTAATTTTTCACTAAGTTTTGAAATATTGTATGAAAAAAATAGTGACGAATGCCATAAAAGTCAATAAATATGTCAATATGAAGATTACATTATATCTATAGAGAATTATTCAATTTTTCATGTTTTGATAGTGAACATAAGTGCACTTATAGTTTAAATTTTTAAAAACAATTTAAATAACATTTCATTTACACATTATTTTAAAATGATTTCCATATTTTTTTGAGATATCGACAGATATAGAGATTGATATAAAGATAGATATAGAGATAGATATAGAGATAGATATAGAGATAGATATAGAGACAGATATATATATATATATATATATATATATATATATATATATATATATATATATATATATATATATATATATATATATATATATATATATATATATATATTGTTATAAAGATAGATATAAAGATAGATATAGAAACAGATATAGAGACAGACAGACATACAGGCAGATATGTAGGCAGACAAATAAATAAATAGAGAGAGATGAATGGACACCAAAGATTTAATGAGGATATATTGTGTGCGTGTTTAAATCTTCAAGATCTTTGAATCCACACAACACTACTTAACGTATAACACAGTATTTTGTTTTCAAATACATGTACATTCATTAAATTTTCTTTTTGTAAGAAGATTGCATGTTTCACAGTGAAATGAAGTGTGTTCTGGAAGATGTTCAGCAAGTAGTGTTCACGCCACGTCACGACTTTCTTCTTACATCATGACATCCCATATGTTGTCATGTGAGATAGAGAGCTAAAAATCGAGTGAATTTTAGCCTGGGCATCGGGATGGCCATAAGTTACGAAAGTGCCGGCTGATGAAACGTTTTTCTGCAAAATTACTTTTTAGAACATTCTTAACTCATTGTGCAATGTGTGGAGGAGTACCGTCTTGCATAAAGCTTATATGTGCAAGGCACTGACTTGCTACCCGGTGACCGAACATGTCTCTGGATCTGCAGAACTTGACTTCTTGAAGAAGTACTCTTCGAGAATAAAGGATGTAAAAAAATCCACACCATACTGTCACTTTTGGTGAATGCAGCAAAATCTGTGAGATAGAGAGTGAATTTTATGGTTCCCAAATTACATACGTATTCACTGCACCGTCTAAATGAATATGCTCCTCGTCTGCTTAGCTTAGAGCAGCGTTCGCCACTAACTTTTAGAGACGGGCCGCATGACTTATGTTGGAACTTTCCGCGGGCCGCAGATTTATACCGAATACGCCGATAAATATATTGCTGTACTACATATGTTCAATGTTAGAAATGTGATAATTACTAAAAATTCAACAATATAAAACAATTTTGAAAACTGAAACAATAATTTATTTTTTTTACATTAATAAAATAACAATTGATATTTGATTCTTGTTTCAAATAATTAAAAAAATAATTTTCTTTACATCGTAAATCAAAGTAATAAAAAAAGTTAATCTTTTGTGACAATACTACAATGTTACTTGACATAAACTCATAATCAATGAAGATATTTAAACCATACCTCCTAAATCTTCCAGTTTAGTCGAAGTTAATTGGGAGACGATAACGGCCGGTCCGCCTTTTATTATCTACTTTGCGTTTAAAACTAGTCTTCGACACCATTACTGCACTGGAGTCATAGAGATCATGATACTTTTTTCACGTGAAAACAAAAGAGGCCAGTATGCATAAAAACACCCAACTCCTGCCCATCACATTCAGAAAAGCAGAAATCGAATTGTGCCATTCACGAATCAAGGGGGTAGGGTATCATAAGTACAAAACTAAGCAATGCGAAGGAATCTGTCATTGGTACTAATTCATACTATTGCTTTTTTTTATTTTTTCTCGTTGGCAGTCTCAAAAAAAAAAAAAAAAAAAAAGGAATTTTCCGACTTACTGACGCGGGCCACTTAATGGAAAACGCGGTTTTTAGTAGTAAACACATACTATTGTAGATAAATTAAAATTATTTCCGCAAAATTTGATTTTTGCTCTTCTGTACTGCCGGCCGGCCGGAGAAAAAGCTGTCGCGGGCGGTATCCGGCCCGCGGGCCGCCTAGTGGCTGACGCTGGCTTAGAGGATATTCTAAGTCCATTCTGAATTGGTTGTCCACAAAATATTACAATTTGCTGATGAATGGTTTCACCTGTGTTTGTTTTGTTGTAGGAAGTTTTAAAATAGTAACCATTAATTCTGGACACAGTGTATATAAGAGAAAAGTACTTTATTTAACTTGTAAATTGGAAACATTTTTATTGTAGTAAAATTGATTCGCTTTAAGAATAAAAGTAAGGAAAATTTATCAATATAAATGTAGAATCAACTAATTACATGTCGAATCAAGCATATTAGAAGGGTTAAATGACATATGAGTGACAGGCGAATCAAGCAGTTTTAAACCTCCCTTTTCTCATAGTAAACAAAAAGGAATGTTGCGATTCTTGTGAGACAAAGAAAGGGAAAGTTAATGTTTTGGCTTGAACTCTTGAAGCAAGTCCTTGGTACTGTCACAATTTTTCCCCCTAAGATTTCGTTTATAAATCGACTCAAATAGATGGTTTTACCTGCGTACGATTTAAGATAGCATTCTAGAATACTTGTCATTCAAAGTGATATAACAGGACATATACAAACTTGGTTAACAAAAGTGTATGAATAGAGTAAAATGTTATTGATCTTTGTTAAAGAAAATAATCCTTGAAATTTCTCCGTTTGTTTGTATTATTTTCTAAAAAAACAAAAACGACTTAATATTTGGTCCTCAAGGAAACTAATATAAGATCAATATTTTTATCAACAATATTTAAAGCAATTGCTTTTTTAGCAGTGTACACAAGGTATAAATTTAAATTGGGAACCACTCAAATAACTTTTGAACATATAAAGCTAAAGCTGTAAAACAAGTAAGTAGTAATATAAGTATGCGCTATCATAATGATAGTAACCGCAGTGCCCTAATTTCTGATTTACGGAAATTATTGATTCTATCTAAAAATATTTGAAAATTAATAAAAATGCCAAAAGTGTAAAGCATCTTCAATTTAGTATGAAATGATGTCTTAGATGTAAGAAACACTTAATTCGATGCCCTGAAATGTGAAGGAATATTCAGATTCAAATACGTCCCTTATAGCAGCATTATATGAATAATATTACATGGCAGATTAAGCATTAATGTCTATTTATTCACAAAAAATAACCCATATGATCAAAGTACAAGTCATCTTAATAAGAAAATCAAATTAAACATGCTCGATTTGTCCTGCAGCAATGCATACTCAATAGGGTTTTAAAAAAAGAGAAAATTCACTTAACTTGATAGTTTGTGTTTTTTAATGTTTTCCAAATAATTTTGAGTGATTTAATATCAAGTAACAGTCCAATAAGTTGTTTCCTTTCAATCTAGTAAAGCAAAGATAGGAGGGTGTATAGAATAGAGTTCG
The DNA here is from genome assembly GCA_963978545.1 of Linyphia triangularis. Lineage (NCBI taxonomy): Eukaryota > Metazoa > Arthropoda > Arachnida > Araneae > Linyphiidae > Linyphia > Linyphia triangularis. The sequence continues at coordinate 18,467,229 of OZ021721.1, forward strand.
AAAATATCTATCAAAATAAATATCGATACTATATCGTTGCATAGAAAAAAATATCGATAAAATATCGATACGAGATTTTTTTTAAATTGATTTTCAATTTTGCCAGAAACGAAGTTTGTCGGGGTAAATTTCTACTTTTCATGAATTCGTGCCAAAATTGTCTTAAAAAATAAATTATATTATCAATTAGAATAAATAAAATACATTTGGATATCAATGGATAAATTCACAGATATTTTTAAAGAAGAAATTTTGAAAATTAGTTTACCGCATATTTTGTTGATAGAGATGATTTTAATATTTAATATTAGATGCAAATTCCAGGCACACGTTGGCAACAGAAACGGCGCTATGTTAGTGACTAATAATAATTGATCTTAACTTTCCATTATATTTTCTTTTTGGTTAGGGTGCCATTTTAACTGTCACTCAGCCAAGTCCAAACTTTAGTTTTGAAGTTTTTAAAAAGGGAATAAAGGAAATCGACAAAACACATGGAGCTACAAAATGATCATCAAAACACTAAAAATGTTTGAAAATATCGATATATCGGCACTTATATCGATATTTAAAAAAAAATATCGATAAAAATATCGTTGTATCGATATATCGCCGACCTCTAGCATAGAAGGTGTGGGACGAGTGAAAAAGAAATATACTGACATTCGAATCAATTACTTATTATCAAACCGTAATGCATTTTTAAACAGTTTTCTAATACTTGAGTGGAATATTTATAAATTACAAGTAGTAATATCAGGACAAGTTTAAGCCTAAATATTACCATAAATGAAATCGATAGGCAAGCAGATTTGTCAAATTGACTTAAGTAGGGTGTAGAGATTTTGGAAGATAAGATTTCTTTGAATCTGGGAAAAATTTTCGCGTTCTAAAACTACTTGCAAAACATCTATATAATTTTGCAACCTTTTTGGGTGTGACAACCCTAAAGCGTTTCACAATTTCCTGTCCATTCGAAATATCTAGGTCTTCATTTGGAATGTAAGAAATGAGTTGAAATGTTTAAACTTTCAAAAAAGTTAAATGTTTATGGTATAACCAAGTAATTTACTTTTTTCGAAGAAAAGGAAGAAAAAAATGAGCTTTAACTGTCCATCATCTGGTCATCTGGAATGTTTGTTTAATCAAGCACAAAAACCTTCATTAGTTCATCATCCCCGTTGATCGAAAAGACATTAGTTTTGCAACCAAGAGTGCTGCATAAAAATTTGCTAAGGGGAGCAAGTATAATTGGATGTTCTGACGCAGAGAATAATATTTAGAAAAATTAAGGGCCAGAAAACGGGGTTTCAACTTATTTATATACTAACGAAATATTAAGAATATATACCAGTAGCCAGCATAAAATGATGAAATAAGTAAGTAAAAAAATTCAGGGCCACAAATACGAACTATTTATTAAGTGAACTAAACATAAACACATTTCTTTTATTTAAACAAAGACATAATTTTTATTACTTTCAATTTCCCATAGGCTCACATTTGATCAGAAAAAAAAAGAGAAAAAAAAAAGAAAAGATTTTTTTTTTTTTTTAGTTCTACACGTTTTTGAGCGTGCTGAGCTGAGAAAAATGATATAGAAAAATTGTCTGAGTGTATGTGGACAGCATATCTCCCGAACAAATTAACCTACGATGTCAAACTTTTAAGGTTTCTGTCAAATTTTTTTTTTCATGTTTGAAATTATGAAAAAATCATGTTTTTCAGCAATTGCTAAAAAACGGCTCTAATGATTTTGATTAAAATCTCTTAAGGTATTTTAGTAGTCCCTACTTTCGAAATTCCCTTATAAATGCGATAAAAGCGTAAAAAGTTGAAAAACGAGTGCCTTTACCTCACAGCTCTCTGCGCTTAAGCCTAACCCGTCAACGATTGATTCTTTTTCTGTTTCACGCCTTGTTATTCTATCGAATAACATCGCCAATTTCTCCATTTTGGCGTTTTTTTTGCCCATGTAAGAATTATTGCCGAAGATATCGCTAAACTGGTCATTTATATTTAAATGAGTGAAAATATGGAAACGGTAAATAACACCATATCAAATTTTAATGCAATGACCAATTTTTTTGTATAATAATTGAAAGTTGTGTGATGTACCATACCCCTAGTTTGAAAACGTGAAGAAATGTACAAAAATCGAAATTTTTTACTTTCGTTACCCCCTTTGTTAATATATAGGTAATTCAAAGAAAACGTGGTCTAGAAAATATGTCTGTGTGTACGTGGTCAGCATAACTCCCGAACGAATTTCCTACGGTGTTCAAATTTGGTGTACGGGTTAGTGGTGGCCATGGGACCTACCATTAAGATTTTAGTCAAAATTGCCCATAAGCATGATGTTGAAATCATGAAAACAGCTAAAATAATTTTGATTAAAATCTCTGTGCTGAATCCTCTTAAGATGTTCTAAATTTCCCCAACTCCGAAATTCCCGTAGAATAGCGATAAAAGCTTAAAAAGTTAAAGAACGAATGCTTTTAACACTAAGTTCTCTGCTCTTGAGCATCGCCCATCAAACGATAAATTTTCCTCTGTTTCAAGCGTAAGAAAGGATAATGTAATGTTTATCGAATAATATTGCTATTGACGTTGTTTTATGTGGCCCATGTACAAATTATTGCAGTGATAATATGAAAACTATTATTATAGTGTAATTGAAAGCTGTGTGATGTTCGGCACCAGTAGTTGAGAATTCAAATTTTTTTTCAAGATTTCTTATGAAATTATTTTTTTATTCTTTATTTTAATAATTATTTACATTTTCCCAGGAGAGGCGATTGCCCCCCGTGGCCCCTGTATGGCGGCACCCATGTTTGCAGCCATATTTATTTTGGTTTGTTTGTTTAAAAAAAGACAGAAGCATTTCACGCTGTTTCGAATGTTCACAAATGTTTTATAGTTTGACGATATCACTTTTGAAATGTCTTTATAAATTTTTTCATCATTAATCAAGGTTTTGAACAATTGGAAATCTTGGTTTGAGGCCGACGTAACTTTATATGACTAAATCAAATTTTTGCATAAACTTTAATTATAACTAAACAAATACTTCTGATTAGAAATATCTCAGAGTCAGTGAAAATAGACCCCAGAAAACAAAAATTTCTAGACAGTAAATGCTTTTTGGCATCCATCTGTGTAATGCATGGCACCTGGAGCTAGGAAGACATTTCTTCCTAGTTTTCCGTTTTGCTGTTTTATGGCGCATATACAACACAAAGGCCAATTTCTTCCAAAAGAAACACGACTTAAACATTTCAAACATAACTGTAGTTTATAATCATCTCTGAGGACGTGGTTTTTGTGTTTACTCTGCAATCTGCGTATATGTAATAATCAATGCAAATAATCTGTTCAAGATTATTTACATTGATTTTAAATTTGGCCTATTAGTCATCAAAACAAATTTCGTAAAATTTTTTGACAATTTTGGACTCTCCTGAATGAAATCTTTTAAACATGTAGGCTGAAGGCCAGTAGTTGAAGCCATTTTGCAATCCATAACTATTTTCAGCATAAATTTTTAAACGTGGTGGTTATGCCAAGTGTAAAATATCCATATCAAATAATTCTTCCAATAAGATATAGGCTATTCTCAGATAACAAATATTTGCAGACATTTTAAAAACGTATCTCCTATTTAAAGATGCGAGACATCGAAAGTTCTCTTTCTCCATCAAAAGCCTCAATTGATTTCAAAAGAAACCTTTCCGTCAGTTTTGAGAGAGTACTAGCACTTAATCGGTATTTTAGGCACGTAACCTTCGAAACAATTGGCTGTTTATAATTGCTTACGATTTAAGCAGCAGAGCTACAATTGTTCATGTTGTTGTTGTTGTTGTTTCTAATCTCCCTTTTGTCTGACGAAGTCAGACAATATCAGTGAAGCCATTGACATTAATGAAGTCTGACTCGGGCTGGGGTGACTTTCCAGAGGCAAAGCTGCATGCTACCGAGCGGGTCCCCAGGTTGCGGATAGGGGAATGGCTTCTAGATAGTAGAAGCTAGCCATCTGGTCCCGGACAGGCAGCGGAGTTGCTAGCAGAATGAGGTGGGATCAGCCTGGCAAACTGATTTCTATAAAATGTCTCATATATTCTAAGACGGCAACTCGACAATGGCGAGTAAGTGCCGCCATTTTAAATAAAGCACTTGCCTGACTGGGATGTAGTTCACTCCTTTTCGCAGCGTCTGTATCTATGTTAAGATCTGCTGTTAGGACGTCTGTTCTCCATGTTAGGAGCGGCCCCTTTTTCTTTTTTTTTTTGGAGCAATGACAGTCTTCTACCTTCTAGGTGCTCCAGTCTTCGGACAACAGAAGCTGCTTTTTCCTCCCACAATTGTTCATTTACGAACGATCGAAAAATAAACAAGTCAACATATTTTTTCATGAATTTGATAGTTTTTTTTTTGGAAACTCAACATAGTAGTATTGAAATGTCTTGTTTCCAGTATCAAGGAGCGGGGAAGTATTTTTCTCAATGTTTATTGCTGTTGGGCGAGTTCAGAATAACCCCTATGTCTGATGAGTTTTTGAGATTATCAAATCCAGTAGCTTTCACCGATAAATAGATAACACAAAGTACATATCTAAAAGTTGGCATTCTTTCAACAGATGTGTCATTTATAAATTTAAAATATATATTAAAGTAAAAATTCGTTTTTGTTTTTCAACAATTATAGATTTGATGTGAGTCCAAAAAGAAAAATGTCACTCCGTGAAAAAAAATGCCCAGAAAGACAGAATAGAGAATGACATTACCTCTACTTTGAAGTCAGGGAAGACAGAATACTTGTGTAGCATGCAAAAAGTATCGGGACTCACTGTTACTCTGCAGACCCTCTTCGAAGTGACTACACACAAACAGACTCGTGTTGATTGTAGGATTACTTGGATGAGTGAGATGCCGATGCGGGGCAGTATTTTCTTGAAGAATGTTACTGAAGATTTTCCTGGTTCTGGTGACTTCATGTAGTATTTCTCTTCAGTAGTTCTTCTACATAAAAAATAGTCACAAACAAAGCATTAACATGGCTTTTAAATGAGAAGATCAATGGCATTTTTCTATAAATTAAATCCCATGCTCTAAAATTGTTTTTCCTAGGCCCAGTGGGCCATAGGGTTGTCCGGGGCAATGATCGGGCCTATCAGTGTTTGTAGAAAATGGGACGGTCGCGTGAGGAAGTTTATTTTTCTTTTTTAGTTTTTTTCTTCCAGTATAAGTATTTGCATTCCTTAACTTTTTTTTTTCAAAAAGCTCAAAGCATTCAAATTCCAATAACTATCACTAGTTAATTATTGAAATTATTACATGTAAATATTTAAATAATAAAATAGATTAATAACTAAAACTATTTAATCATTAAAAATTATTCTTAAATTATACTGAAATGTTATTACCAATAATTATTAATATTTGATCATTGATTATATTGAATATTAGAGTCGGCATAAATTAAAAAACCCCGACCCGATTTTATGTCCCAGTGCACCCTTGTTCAGGCCCTTAATTTTTTCAACGTTAATATTAAATAATGTTATTTCTTTTCAAATTTAATTGCTTAGCTTCTATAATGGGTGCTCTATCTACAACACGCAAACGTTAAGCTATATTTCGGCCGCATATGCGTTCGTCTCATCACAATAAAATAAAAGAGAAGGAAGATGCTATACAAAGGTACATTTAACTTCGAAAAAAATAAATAAGTGAGAGTGTTTCGAAACTTGTTTCTACTGTAAAAATCTACGAAGTGTCAAGCTGCGAAAGTCAAGAACGAAGTAATAATACATAAACATGTTAACACAGTATTTTCTATGTTTTTTGAAAACCTTGGAAGTAGACAAGCTATTGCTATTCCGTGACTTTAGGGGGTAACTACATTCATGCGTTGAGAGTCATGAATTGGAAATATTTTTCTCTTCCAAACGATTGGTTCCTCTATTAGCGCTATGGTTTAATTCTACGGAGGTCGAGCTCTTATACTGTTGTTCACCTTTATCTGTCTTAAATATAAAACCTTAAAAATCTGCGATCAACGGTAGCTCAAATTTGAATATTTTGTTTGCTGTTTAAAATACTTTAGAAATTTAAAGAATATTTATTTATTTTTAGAGATTATTCCCCCATATACGAAGATATGACGATTGCCAACGGCTTCAAAAATAAACAAAAAGTTTAAATTATAGCACCCTATTTTCTAATTGAGTAATAATTGCAATTAAAATTCAGAATACAATTTTATTACATTTCGTTTAACCTTCATTTTTAAAACAAGATACGAAAGGCACGGAATTTCACTAATATTTGACTTCAACTTAATTCGCATTAAAATTGAAATCATAAAAATGTGCCATCCAGAATGGAAATGAATCATGAAGTATGCATTAGTCGAACCATAAGAACTACATTTTAAACAGCCAAAATTGTAAGTTAAGAAAAGTAAACAAAACACACATGTTAAAAACTAGTTTTAAGACTTCAGAGTCTATCGGCGCAAAAGCAGCTCGAAAGTACTAAGATATATGAAATAGACATTTGAAATTTAAAATAGAAAAAGTGAAAGTAGAAGTGATTGAAAAATACAACATGGCAGCGACTTTGTCTGGGGAACAATGGGCTCATGCTTATTTTTTAAATAATTTTTTATTAATTTCGATGTTGTTTCATTGCTTGTTTGTGTGTGTGGCTGCCGGGGAAATCTGAGGAAGCTAAATAACCCACTTGCCGTCATCTGACCACCAGGTTGAAACTTGGCAGATTGATTCGATATCGAGGATAATGCATTCTATCAAGTTTTGGGGGCTGTCACTGTCACTAAAAGGTCGATTTTACACACGTTTCTACAATCATTTTGGAATACTAATAAATCCCATTTAACAGATCGTTGTTGAAACTCTTTCCTGTTGCCAAAATTATTTTAATCAGAATACATAAAAGATATTTGGACGTGAATAAATTTTGAAACATAGTTTGTCGCATATTTTGATGATAGATGTTTTAATATTTAAAATTAAATGTAAACACGAAACACTCTCTGACAATAGAATCGGTGCTATGTTAATGAATATAAAAATTGGCAATGCATATAAATGGGTTATATTTTTTAAATTTCCAATATCGATTGTAAGCCATAAGAATTAATACTAACATAATTTAAAAATATTTTACCACAAAAGTGAAAGCATGATTAAAAGTTGACTAAAATGAAAACAAGCCACGAGCGCTATCCCATTCCAGCAATCTATATGTATTAAAAAAAAAAAAAAAAAACACTAAAGTTAAAACTTTGAGTAAAATATTAACATAATTTACTCCACCAGAGAAATCAATTTTCATAAATATCAGCTATGGGGTGATAATTTCAAACAATTATCATATCTTAGAATAAAAGTCGCAGCTTTGAATACTATTTGAAAAAAATACACTTTTCACCAAGAATTAGTAAAAGAGGAGACCACTGACGAAGCCACGTGCGTTCAAACAATTGTTGCTGTTCTAAAGGAAACTACCGCGAGAGTGGGAGGCAATCAGAGAGTATTTTTTTAAAGGAGATCAACTTGCTAATTTCTTTGTTTCGAAAGAATGGACAATTTTTGACTGTCCTTCACTACTGGGCCTTGAACTTCAAATACTTATCTTCACGCCGCGTCTGAGAAATGCGTTTGACCAAGTCTGCAGCAGGAAGTAGCGCAACTTCTTAAAAAACAATGTTTATCCGTGTCGTTACTTTCTACTATAAAAGAGAATTTAAAGAATAGATTATCTGTCTTAAGATAGTCTTTCACTAGATTAAGAGAAAGAATATATATAGATCTGATAGCCTGTGCTTCTAGAAGAGAATCGTACATTGTATTCATATCTATAATTTTCTTATTCCTATCTCAGTTAAATATAGAAAACATTTTGCTTTCTTTCTAGAGCTATTTCATGGGAAAAAGAATCTGTTGAAAGTTAACACAAAAAATACAATTCTAGTGTCGAGCAGAAAGAACAATGGACTAAACTACTAAAATAAAAACTAAATAAGATAAATATAATTGATAAATTCTTTTTTGAACTGGAAAAGTTACATATTATACACATCAATACTATTAGAAAATCTATCGTATAATACAAAAGGTATGTATAAATATATTTATTGAGCAGTATTTTTAATGCACGTCTTATTATGTATTTAGAAAATAAAGTATGAAAATTGTATGCACATTACATTAAATTATAATTTGTATGTATAATAATCGAATATATGACATCTGAAAAATAGATAGAAAAATTAAGATAATCCCCCTATTAATTTTTTTACTATTGAAATTTAATGTTTTTTTAAATTTAATTTAGGAAATATTTTGTTGACTTCAACCTTTTGTTTTTGTGAGTAAGTCTTGAAATTATCCAATTATTTTAATAAAATATATTTTGCGATCTAACTTTAAGAGTTATTTTACTAATATAAATTTGTAGTTATTACTGGTATTTAACTTATGAATTTAAGTGAGTAGATTTTTGGGCACAACAGTGGTAGAACTGTGGGGAAAAAAAAAGGGGGGGGGGGGTGCCTGAAAGTTGGTGACAAGTGCACCCCCTCCCGAACAATTAATTTTATAATTTCCTATCTTATAGCAAATATATTAACTAGTAAGGAAGTAATTTATACTTCTTATCTCTAACATTGAACAAGGGCACGAAATTTATTGTTGTTTTAATGAATATTATGAGACTTAGTTTTATTACTTGGAAGTAAGAGATAAGGTGAAGTAATAATTCAACATTATATACGTATTGTTTATTTAGATTTAATTAGTACTTCTCAATGTGCATACTTTAATTAAATTAATTTGAAATTAAATTAATATAGAACTTTAAAATGTTTTTTTTTAATAGCTTGTCTTTATATGAAACAAGAATAGAAATGTAAGTTAAAAGAAAGTTCCTCCAAAGTAGAAAGTTGACCAAGTGTAACTGTATTTGTTAATAAAAATACTTATATCTTTATGCAGAGTAGTATAATACATTTTTATAATAGTGTGATACACACCTTAAATAGTTTTTTTTTTTTTTTTTACATTTAAAAGCTTAAATCATTTTTTCTCAGTGTCACTACATTTAAAGGTTAATGTTATTCTTTAGTAGTTTTTAGACGGATTGAATTTTTAAAAAAAAAGGGGGCGGGGGAGGGTTTTCAGTGGTTTTAGAAGTCGGGGGACGCATGGGTATTTTCTTGAAAAGTGAGGGGACGCGTCACCCCGCGTTTACCCACACTTCTAGCTCTGGGGCACAATGAATATTGAGTTGGCATGTATACGGTAGTTCTTAAGAACGAACTATTACTTTTTAAGGTTTATAGTATGACAAGATCATGCATTTAAAAGTATTCAAATTAGAATGTCTAGAAATTTGGCTACTAGTTATTTATATAGACACATAAGACTCCAAGTTTGAAAGCGTAAAAGATATATTTAATAATAGAAATCTTTAGAAGACTATGAGCAATTAAAATACAACCTGAAGGACAATGCTTTAATAGTAAGCAGCAAATTAAAAATTGAAAGTCAAGACACAAAACTCTATGCAAGGAAATATTCATCGTTTGCATGATTTTTCAAGTTTATGAGTTCAGGTTATGTAATAAGCTTTTAGAAGACTTTTGAATCTCATATTTTTTCGAAACATTTCCTTCGTACAATTCTTTTACCAGGGAAAAATATCCTATATAACTGGTGCTGTAATTTGAAACATTCTCCCTAAAAGTACATCTTTTCACCACATTCAAACTGCTATGGATACTAACACCTTTAAGTAATTAAGTTTAACTAGAAACTTTTTTAAAAGACGAACATTAAACACGAAAGTCAAACTGAAGTTAGAATTGGAATCTTATTTGCGTTAGAATAATTGTATCCATGACCTCCAAGTTTACGAGTTTCACGTGTCCAAGTAACGTAAACACCAGATAACTCTCTAGACAGACATCTAAGCAATTTTGCAGCACCTGAGAAAGCACTTTTGAAAAGCAGAATTTACCTGTATCACTAGGATATTCGTTATTGAAAGAGGGGCCTGACACTGATTTCTGCGGGTAAAATTTATCTGTTTTTGACATAAAAGATACTATCGTCCCTAGTCACGTAGGAGAGGGGCGACACAGCCAAATCTTTGACATCCTCCATCATTCTCTTTGGACAGGTGTGATAGACAAATATGCAACATTCCTGAACGAAACGAATCGATATATGCATTATTTACTCGAAGAAACACGAGGGATAGACTCTATTTATCAATCTGTAAGTTGCAAAAAAAGTGGTTTCGCTCCAAATGGCGCATTTGACTTTTCCTCAACAATTATTAATAAATTCTGAACATTTTATGTAAGCAACTCATTAATAGAAAAATTAAGGTAGTTCTTAAATCTTAAGTGGTGACTTGAGGTTTCTCCGACAATTATTAATAAATTATAAACATTTCATTAAAATAATTCAATGTACTTTTAACAAAACTAATAGAATTCCACGTATATTCTTACTCCAACATGATCTGCAAACTATTTTAACAATACATTATAACTGAAAATAATCTTTTTTGATAGAAGAACTTTTATAATTAGGTTTGAACTGTATTTAAAAAAAAATCCGAACGAAGGCTATATCTTGTAATCGAATTGATGGAATAAAAAAAGAAAAGTGCCCTTGTAATTTGTTGAAGGTTTTTAATAATGTATAGAATTTTTTTTTACATAAGGAGGCATCTACATATTAAAACTATATCAAACATCAAAAATTTTAAAAATAACTCCATAATATTATGCCATATTTAGTATAAAAAACAATAACTAAATGCATGCAACATAATTTTCAGATGAGTGGTTTATAATTTAATGCAACTTTTGAATTAAACAATTTTGCATTGCAAATTTGTAATACAAAACAATTTTGTAATACACACACACACACACACACACACACACACACACACACACACACACACACACACACACACACACACACACACACACACACACACACACACACACACACACACACACACACACACACACACACACACACACACACACACACACACACACACACACACACACACACACACACACACACACACACACACACACACACACACGAAAAAAACGGTAGAAATTTGGAATTTCATCTGGGGAATTGGCACAAATTTAAAAACCTGTTTAAATCCAAGAGCTTTTTCTGTAGATATTCTTACAAATGCACCAACCCCCAAAACTCACTTGCTCCCTGTATATCGAAATGTGCTACATATTTTTCAAGCAGTAAATTTTGAGGAATATGCCTCAAATTTTTTAATTCTTTAGTTGGTTCTATCCACTGATCGAAGCCAAACTCCTGGAACCGAGGCAATACAGACGCCTAGCATGTAAATAATTTGTTAAAAATCTGTTAAAAATTTAAATTCTAAACCACTACAAAATAATTTAATTTGGACAATTTCTTCTAAAGAAATTGTTTGAAAAATTTGTTATAGAATAAATGGATTTAATATTAATTGCACATCTAAGTTTTGATAAATAATATGTTGCTAATCAGAAAAAATGGTCATTAAAATGTATATTGAAATAAAAAAACATGCTAGATATTATAAACAAACTATGAAGTTGAAGCATAAACAAGTTCACTTGATAATAAACACTCTAACAAAAGATAATTGTCTAATTTACCACACTATTCACAAAAGAATGACGTAGGAAAAAATGAATTTGAAAGGAACATAATTTCTTATTTTATTGCTTAAATCACAAATATTATACTAAGTAAAAATATAACTAAAAATGTTAATGCATTTTAAATTCTTTTGAAAGCTATTTCATTGCTTTAGATGTAAAGATATTTATTTTCAAGGATCGCTAAAATTAACTTTTCTTTTAAACCCGGTGATTGAACTGCCCTTGAAAGAATAGAATACAATACTAAAAAATTCTACAGTTCTTTCTTTTTTAAATCAAGGTGTGCAAATTACAATATCAGCTGTTAGCCATAATACATTAATTATGGGGGCGGGCTCTTATTTCGAACAGTCTTTCAAGTAGAACAATACATTTCTTCAAAAGTATTGAATAGATATGCATTTTATATAGTTATTAAATTAAAAAAGCAATTTAAGTACTTTAAAATTTCAGTTTTTAAGTTTAAAATCTACAACATAAAAACTACCAGAAGCATATAGTTATCAAATTCTATTCATTCCCATAAACAAGTCTTCATCCCTGACACACATGTTTAAACGAAAATTGATCTAAATACCATGTAAGTTCAAAATTTATCTCTTTTTAAATGATTTTCAATGTTAGTTATAATTGTTATTTGTACTTAGAGGCAAACAATTACAATTTAAATTTCGAAACAATATATATATATATATATATATATATATATATATATATATATATATATATATATAATACAAAAAATGAAGTGTCCTTTTATAAGAATTAATAAATTTTTTTATGAATAATTTAATATATCTTCTTAAAAAAATATTTCTTAAAAGTATTCTCTCAAGTGATTGCCGTAATAATTCTACAGAGTAAACATACTTAATTAAAATATAAATTTAAATGGGAAGTTGTTTTTGTAAAAAGAATACTCTTAAATGTATTTCTCAACAGCAATTTATGCTTATCATTTATAATATTTATATCCTCAGGCATAATTGCGAAAAAAATTACAAGGAAAAAGGATGTTTATAAAACTTGGCCACGTTTTCAAACTGGTTTCCTATTAAATAATTAAAAAAAAAATCCTAAAGATTTCAGTTCATTAACAGTAGACTAATTCGGACATACTAGACTACTAGAACACTGGTGTGTAAAACTTAAACTATCAGTTTTCTGTTTATATTTGTTCAGTGGAGTAGCTTAGATACATGAAATGCATAGTAAAGAGATATCTGGATAATGTAAATGAAACAACTCAGTTGCGAAAGATTTCAAAAGTATGCAATGTGAAAGTATGGAAAAGAGTGTACCAATAGTATGAAGATGAAATAATATACGTGATTACCTAGACCTCTCAACTAAAAGGCAAAATTTACTGTCCCAACTTCTGTTCTCAACTTCTATTCTCCAGTGAAGTATCTCATTGAAGAATCGCCTGCAAGTTAATCGTATTTGGACTAAAGGCGTGGCCTGTCGTATGGATAGGACTGATGTTCACATTTTAATCACTTTTTTAAATTGATAGAGTAATCGAATATGCCATAAACATCAATAGGTGCTTATTCGAAGATAATATTTCATGATTATAAATTTGTACGGAGCTAAAAACCAATAAAAAATGTAGTTAATAGAATGTCATCGTGAAGAGCTTAAAACGACAGTGTTGCATCCCAAGATTGAAGCTTTTTTTTTATAACCATATACATTTTCTGAAATGATTGTTTGGGCGTCTCGCAACTAATATTGGATGATTTGGAGGAAGGCGTACATGCTATTATGTTTTAAATATCAATTAAAGATGAAGATTCGGTAGTAAAAGTGTCTCATGAAGAAATATGTTGGAATGCTGTACTGAGGTTTCAATGAACGTATGAAAAAAATAAACTAGAAATGATTACAGTAATCACGCCTACTATCCTCATATAAGTCTAACTAGCCTCATGTTAGTCTAAAAAACCAACCCCATTTTTAACATAATACTTACAAAAAAATCGGCTTATGGCCGATGTATAGTTTACCCTGGGCCTTAAGTTCTCAATCTTCCTTTTTTCTCAAATATATAAATTTTCACTTGTAATCGTACCTTCCAGGATAGAGCAACTTGCTTACAGGATAGAGCAAAAGAGATGTTTTCTGATGCTGTTCAGTTGTATTGATGTATCGATATTTTATAAAACTCAAATAATAAATAAAAAAAAAAAAATAAATAAAAAAAAAATTGTAATGGGCTTCAACTTGTGACTCAAGGTAAACTGTACATCGACACTAAGCCGATTCTTTAATTTTTTTTTTATGCGACATTTATATAAATTTCCAATTACAATTAAAAAATCCAAGAACCGCTCCAGCAGCTGCTGGAGAGTCCTTGGATTTCTGCCTTTGATCTGAAAGTATTTCCATAATTAACAAAACCTCATAAAATATGTAACATAATTAAATTTTGAAACCTTCAAAGTTTTTGAAAAATTTATATAAACGTGATAAAAAAAATTGAAAGAATCGACTTAGTGCCGATGTACAGTTTACCCTGGGCCATAAGTTCAAGCCCATTACAAATATTTTTTTCATTCGAGTTTTATAAAACATCGATACATCGACACAACTGAACAACATCAGCCCACATTTCTATTTATACAAGCAGGCGGAGCAGACGTATGCTCACACAATGCCTTTCCTTCGCATGCCCAAAAATGAAGTGGGGATGGATACCGGACCACACTTTTGACTAATTAAAAACAATACTCCTGGGATTAAGGCGCAGGATAATAATAAAATGTTGGTTTTGAATTCGTGTTTATTAACATTTATACTTAATATACCACAATCTTAGTTTGTATAAACAATTAGGAAATGAGAACATCACTTCTATACATTCGTTAGACTGGTCTATGATCCAAATTTAATCAATTATGATTAAAATTTACGCTAGAGATGTGATGTGGCAAGATTCAATATAAGGAGAACTGTCTTGAAACTAACTCTAAAAGTGGGACAGACAATTTAAGAGGAACTCCCAGTAAGGATCATTCCCTATACTCGCTATATTGCAATCTTCTAGCCCAGTTCATTTAGAAAATACAGCGTATAAAATCTAGAAATTTGGTGAGTAGGTATGAAATTGATCATTTAATGAAATGACATAAATTGAAAACTCGAAAATAGCGTCGCATATATTTTATATTTGAAATCCTTACTTCGATACCAATGGAGGGGCTCCATCTGCAATAGTCTTTTGCTACTTGGTTAGTGCACTCAACAACACATTTTTTGGCACTATTATGGCTAATCGGGCCGGTAACAATAGGTTAACGTGGATTCCGAACCACAACGAACATCCATGCCTAACCCAGGATTCGAATCCGGCACCTATGGCATGCAAGACCAGAGGATTAACCCCACAGCCATTAGGTGGCCCAATAGTCGTTTGCTTTTTTAATGTTCGTTTATAAAATAAAATATATTAGACGCTATTTTCTAGTTTTTAATTTATGTCATTTCCTGAAGTGATCATTTTCGTACCTGCTCACCAAGTTTTAAGCTTTATACAAAGTAGTTTCTAAATGCACTGAGCTAGAAGATTGTAATATGCGAATATAAGGAATGATTATTACTAGGAGTTCCTTTTAAACACCAGAGATCATAATGAACCTCTTGTAAGCATGAGAGTACAGTGGAATTTATGTTAGGAAAGTCGTATTAAAGATAATTGCTTTATCAAGTATGCATTTCTACAACACCATACTAATTACATTCTTTTGCCCCCATCGAACATCATTCTGAAACTCGCATGGAAAGCTGACCAACAATCAAAAATATGAAAAAATGATTCACTGCGGGAAGAAAAGCGATAGAACTGATATCGAAATTCAAAAGCGGTTCTTTTTTAACCCGCAGTACGTTTAGTTCATAGGTTATATCTAGATTAAGTCATAAAACAAATAATGAAATTATTTTCTACTTCCTGTTTCAAAAAGTTTAAAAATCTATTTCTAAAATAAAAGTAATCAAACTTTTTGTTTGAAGTGATAAAAAACTTGTGAGGCACGTCTGAGAGCACAATAAACATGGGGAAAATATGCAGGTATGATGCATCAATTTAATAATGTGCTCTTTTTAAAAAATGTAATGTCTTCGCGACCTTTTAGATTTTTGCCATAGAAAAATCCAGAACTCCTGACAGGTTTTTGAATAATTAAAAAATTGTTAGAAAAACTGACTAAAATGCATTGTTTTAGTTTTAAGGTATAAGAATTTTAAGAATCGAATTTCAGATTCCTCTTCCCTAGGTTAACTTGAGAAAATAAAATGGAATAAAAAATTTATGCAAATTTAAGGAATTAATGACGATTGCCATTATGAATTATAGAATAACTTCGGGTAATTCATAAATTGTTAGATAGGTAGGTAGTTATTTTTCAAAGACCAGTTAAATGTAACATTAAGATGTTCAATGGCTTGTTCTTTTTTTTCTCTCCTTGATTGTGGTGGTATCCTAAAAAGATATTATATTTGTGATTTCAGCAAAAATAAGCGAATTTACAAAAAAAATCTTTCAATTTGTATCGTGTCAAAATTTTCTTAAATCTCACACATTCCCTATTCCCTGTTTTATTTATTATTTTTTTTTTATTTTTTTATGGCAAACTGAAATTTAGTAAATTAATTTTTATTAAAAATTACTCATTACAAATGAAATTTTTATACATTTCAGTTTTGGGGTTTTAAATAGTTTGGGCTATGAGTTACAATTACAAACATAAACGGTGTTATACTCGAAGTTCTTCGATATATTTTGAATTAACAATTTCTGAAATATTTCGAAGTATGAATCTTCTAAGTTTCAATACACATAAAACTCATACTTTTAAAGGTAATACTTTTCACGTTACTGATACAATTTTGCAGGATAAAATACACAATTGATGTTTTATATGGATTGATCATTGAACATCAACAGGTCGGAAAAATATTTACCTATACTTGTTTGATTAAAATATTTTAGTAACAATTTCTTTTGGTTTTCTAAAGTGTTTAAATTGTTCTCAAAAGTTTCTTCAGTGCTACTTCTTTTATGAATATAACTGCTCGGTTGTAATTTTGCACCAAAATAAAATATAAGAATTTCTTCGAGAACATTGATATTATTTGTAAATAATGATATTTCTTCGGAACAAAAATAATTAATTATAGTATTCGCATAACGTAGATTAAGCCAAAAGAGTTTAAGATTTATTCTCAATATTTTTCTAAAATGTGACGGAAATACAGTAAAATGCTACTTTTATGTAAAAAGAAAACTTTTCTGAAAGATAACCAAATCTGAACTGCTTGTTAAACTAAATTCTATTAGGGAACTGTCATGGATATTTCCCAGATGGCCCGCCACTTGAAAAGTACTTTACTGCCTTGCTTTGAACAAGGAGATATCTCTTAGGTTCAGAGCAGGAAAGCCGCAGTCCGTGAGCTACGAAACGTATTAACCTTAATGGCATACAATGTTTAGTCTCAGTCTCAACATTTTGTAATGAGGATTATAAATAAATGTTGTTTTGTTACATCAACGTTTTACAATTGCGTCTATTAGAATGTTAAAATAGGTTAACCTTTAACTGCTACATGCGGTCTGACAGATCGCGGGTCATTTTTTAAGGAATGCTTCTACTCTCTAAAATATTTCATCTTTGAATTTTATATTAATTTTTCCGACACTATGTTTTTTAAATTTTAAACTGATGTTCACCAATTTGTTTGGTGCAGTATGAACCACGTGTTGCCCTTGCACCAAAATTATCAAATCCCCTATCACAGTAGTTAAAGGTTAAGATAATTCTATCACAGGAACTAAGTTAGAAGAGATTTAGGCAAAACAAAGTAATAAACAAAATTGACTACTTAATCCAATACTACAACCAAGAAACAACATAGACCCCCTATTCTAGGGGAAATCATTTATTTGAAAAGGTCATTTCAAGTAAATGATTGCCGGTAGAATAGGGTTTCTATGTTGTTTCTTGGTAGTGGTATTGGATTAAGTAGTTCATTTTGTTTATTACTTTGTTTTTAGTGATTGAAGCTCTCAAATAGCTAGTAAAAAGAATACAGGGTTCAACGACTACTGGAGTTGTAGATAAATATCCCAAATTGTAATGTTCAGTGGTACTAAATTTTTATTGTTTTAGAAAGCTTTGTTCGTGTCCCATTTAACTCCATGTATCAATGACTTTTGTTTTGATTTACTAAACATTATAGTTGAATAATTAATGACTTGCAAATTGACCTCTTTTGAATTTGATTTAGTATTTTTGTACCCGGAGTGTTTTGTAAAGTATTTAAAAAGTAGAAAGTCAATTTATGTCTGAAGTATGACAAAACATTAAAAAAAAATTATTTTTACTATTTAATACGATTTTTATGTTTACGTGTATTTTATATAGTAATTTGCAATAATAAAAAGACTTACAAACATTACAGAAAAGAACGAGACGGAAATAATTCACTATGACAACTTTAATAATAATAAAAAAAAAAACAAAAAAAAAAAAACACCCTAACATGCAGTTATTTTAAATTCTACGTTTTGCATGTATTAGAATATTTTTTGGAGAATTATTTCTTAGTAAATATTATAAGATATTTGAATGAAATTAATAATTTGATCAAAATAAATGTAAAATGAAACCTTTATCACAAACGTTTGAAATTTATAATTAGTTAAAGTAAAATTAGTTAAAGTATTCAACTATAATTAGTTAAAGTAAAATTAGTTAAAGTATTCAGCTATAATTAGTTAAAGTATTCAACTTAAAGTAAGCTATCCATCTTAAAATAATGCAATAAAACTTAACTTGGTGACAAAATATTGCCCCAAATTACTAAACAATACCAGTAAGTAATATATTTGTGGCCTTGGAGATTTCTGTAACAGTCAACATTACAATGTATCAAAAATTTTCCCTCTTCCTTTCAGATACAACAAAACTATATGTAGCAAACATAATTGGCAACAAATAGATATAATTGACAAATAATCAAATTATAGTTCATTTTTAACCCAATAAAAAACAAATAATCACCCGTATCACTATTACGAGATAACATTATTGATGATTTTGACCCTGGATTCTGACTTTTATTACTTCTAAGTAGAGAATACTTCATAAGTAATGATTACCATTTATACCATCGATACATTAACACCTTTTATTTTTTCCAAGTAAAGCATTAAATAAAACTTACGAGTTTTGATCTTATTTAAGCAAGAAGTAGAGACATATTTGAGTGATTAATTTAAAAGTAATGGATTTTATTTGAAATGCTATAGTTAAATTTTAACAAGGACCAGTAACATGCATTTAACTATTTTCTCAACAAGTCTTTTAGTATGCGTCTAGTTATAATCAGGTCAAGGTATTAGTAACGAAAAATAATGACTCTAAATGACGCTGTTTTAATTTGATTAAAAACTTATTAGGCAAGCACATTTAATGATAGTTTTTAGAAAAACAAAAACAGTTTAAATTTACTATTTATCCTACCAGTCATAAGCATTTTGTTTATGTGCTGATGTTACCCTGGACCTTAAGCCCAAGGATATTGTTTTTAATTGGTCAAAGTTGTGACATGGTGTCTATTCCAACTTAATGTTTAGGCATGCTCAGGAAAGTCATTATTTGGTCATGTGCCTGCTCCGCCTGCTTATATAAAAAAGATGTACGCTGATGTTGTTCAGTTGTATTGATATATCGATGTTTTATAAAACTCAAATAAATTAAAAACTTTGTGATGGACTTGGACTTCAGGCCCAGGGTAAACTGTACATCGGCCCTAAGCCGATTATTTATTTTTGAAGATTTTAAACACATATAAAGACAAATCTTAAGCACGGATACTAAAATTTGATGGGACTTTCAAACAAATCGGAACGGAATTTCTGTGGAAATATATCAGCAATAATGATGCGTTGCAGAAGGGTGGGAAGGCAGCGGTTCAGTAGCAATACAATTGTAATCATTCGTGCATGACTAACCTTTATTATAACCATCTCAGGACTTTTCTGGAATAATTTCTGATGATATGAAAGATAGTGGATAGTTCTCGATCTTTGGTCACTTGGCATCCTTTCATTGTTTGCTAATAACTGTGGTTCATCTTCAAAACAACATGCATTTGAATGGTAAAAGAAAGATAAAATAAATAATTTACATTTGTGGTTCGAGATTTTGTAGGTTATTGGGAGTATACACTGTCATTTAAAAGTAAAAGAATGGACTGCATTGACATTTTTTTGCATGTCATCGTGTTACAAGGATAATCAGTAGGAAAAAAAATCATACCCAAAACTAGTTCTTCATTTGAATTTCAGTTTGTTCTGAAAACTATTTATTTATGAATTTTCTCTGAAAGTATGAAGAGTAAGTCTGTAAGTATCTAAGAGCCATGATAAAATTTTATTAGTCAAGAAACAGTTAAAATAAGTACTGAGAATGTAAAACATATAATAGGGTTGTAGTTCCTTATCAGGAAATTTTCTTGGTAATTGGTCTTGGTAATTGGCTTCAATTTTACTTTCATCATTCTAGTTTTTAACACCTATACCCTTTTTGACTCATATATACTCCTTATATATGATACTACGAAAAATTCTAATATTCACCATGAACTAATTAAAAAAAAAAATTCAAATCCTTACTCAAGGCTGCGAGAGTTTAATATATTATCGCATTTCTATAATTTTGTCCAACACTTAAATAGATATTGCATTTGGATACATATATTTTCATTAGTTCTTATTTATTTTTATCTGGAATAAATGAATGATTATTTAAAACTTCATTTAGGAAGGATTGAGAAACACTTATAATCACAAATCAACGTTTAAGCAAAATTATGAAATGCAATGGTGTGAAATTCATGAGCTAAAATATTTGTTATATTTAATTTTGACACTTTATTTTATATCACATTTACTGCACAAAATTATGGAAAAGGTTATATGACGGAATTTATACTTAAAATTGAAAACTATGGGTAGCTAATAAGTTTTAAAAAGTAATTCAAACACTAATACTATTATTTTTAAAACACTATATTATTTTTAATGTGTTTAAAAATTACTATGTACTTACTTCTAACGTCAAACCCCCCCCCCCCCCAAAAAAAAAAAAAAAAAAACCAGAATATTAATGAAATTGAACAATAATGTAAGCTATTAAATAGTAAGTTGAGAAATTGAATTCTTAGGTTTACATTCTAATTATTTTATTTAAAATGTACATTAACTCGTTTATATTTAACTCTTCAATTATCTCTGCTTCTTGTTTATTATTACTGTTAACTTACTGGTCAAGAAACGGAAAAATAAAACTCATCCAGTTTCTACAATAAACTGCACGTGTCGTCCTTGGGTCCTGTATTGCAATCCAAAATTTATAGAACATTCTATAGTTTGTTCCAGTATGCAAGGGAAAAAAATCATATCATATCTTCATTATAATGATTTCGCAATGTGTTGATTTGCGGTTACACGCAATTGTTGCTTTTAAAACTTCGTTTTTTATTAAAGAATTTTCTACCGAAACGCTGACCAAAGAAAGCAGACTAACCACAACAAACGGATTTCTTTGACCCAAGAAATGCCTCAGGGTGTGGATTTACCTCTCTGACGTTGAAAAGATCTTGACTTTTACCAACTTATTCTTGCTCTAGCCCCTGAAACTTAATAACAAGGTTGTCTCGAGCGTAAGTTCAAAATCCAACCACCACAGGTTGTAAACAAAGGTTCATTTCAAGGTCTTAAAGATTGGTAATTTTTTATTTTCCATCACCAAAACTGCTAACTGACCCACAAGACCCTTTATTTGAGTCAAATCGAGGATAATTTCGGTTGTTTTTCTTCCTTTTCAATTAGTTTGTAAACCCGAGGCAGTTGTCAAATCTACACAAAAGGATAATTTTAATGCTCAGAAAAAAAATCTTTAAATGATTAGTCCAGAAAATATTATTTCGAATATTTTTATCAACAGTTATTCGCCAATTGTCCTGATGTAATAACTGCTTTTTTGTTTTTAAAGTTCTTTGAAGAAAAACGGGTCTTAGCCGACAGTTCTTATTTTTGCTAAATCTTCTAACGGATCCACCAGTCTTACAATTCTTTGTGTGGATCATTTCTCTTTGTCGTCCTTTCACTTAAATTAGTAGAAAAATAGAATAGCTTTTGTTCGTGTCAAATTATTACTTTCATGAAGTTTAACTTGAAACGAAGTTTACGCAGTTTTTTCTTCCTCATAAATGTTCATTTAACATGTTTTAAATTTAAATAATGTCTTAAACTGTCTTTAAAAATGATTATCAGTAAGTATGCACACCAGATTTAATACTCAAAATTACGATTGAATTTATAAAGAAAGTAACATATGTAATTTTCCCCTTATTCATCAAGTTCCAAATTAAAGAAATCATTTATAAAAATTGGGAAATGATATAAATTAAAATGAATTCATACCAAAAGTATTTTTTTAGTTTTTCGTACCCCAAAAGTCAAAAACTAAACAAATTTAGGACCAAATATATATCAATTATCTGTTCAAAAAATTAATTTTGAATAAAAAAATTGCACGAATTTCATACGTATCCAAACGTTAGAAAGAGATTAATGTTATTTTTTTTATTTGATGATTGATTTGAAAACTATTTTTTTTTTCATTACCACTATTGGCGCAGTTTCGTCCTAGCGTTGCCCTTGCGCATAATAAATCTAAAATCCAATCCAATCATTACCACTGTATTTTGGATTAAATGAAATCCACATTTAAAGATTATTGAAAAAATACTTCCCATGTATATCTTGCTACACATTTTTTATCAACAAGTTCTCTAACTCAGTGTCAGAAAGTACCTTTGATTCCAAAACTAGAAGGTAAAAATAAAAAATATTCAAAAGAAATCCATAGCTGGTTTTAATTTAGTTGGTCGTTATAATTGCTGTCTCAAATTTAAGCAATTCCTTCAGGAAAGTGATTCTTGTGAACAAAACCTATTGTAAGCACAATTTATGACTGCCCCAATTCTCTCCCCCCCGTTCACCCTCCTTGGAAAAAAAAAAAAAAAAAAAAAACCAACCACCCGAGGATATAATAAAGTCGAACAGTGGCATAAGCAGGATATGTATTCGAGGAGAGAGGGATTTCAGATATTGGTATTTTGGATGTTTTGAATTTAGTAATAATGTTGTTCAACAAAGCTAAGCATTCACCAAGAACTAAAACCCTTGTTTTGTCAGGAAAAGTCTTGATGAAAGTGTCCTCATAAGTAATAAAGATTAATTCCTAAGTACTTGTTAAAAGATGTAAATTTATATTGAATAAATTACAATTAACGAGTAAGTACGTAAGTACATTGTCTAGAACATTTTATCAGGTAGCAAATTGAAGGACTAAGTGGATGATGGATAAAGATATGTTTTAAAAAGTCATTTTCGATTTCCTCTTAAAGTTTTTACTTTTGCTTTTTGTAACATGCCTCCTTAATCCCTCAAAATATCTGTCGGTGAGTATTTTAGGAGTAAGTGTCTGAGAAATTTGTCAAATGCATAGGTGTTTTGAAAACTTGGATAAAAAAATTCAAAAACCCCCTTCATCAATTTATATTCTTTAATATACACTGTGATTGCTTAGGTTTAAATATTATGATGCGTGATTTCATCAAGGGTCTCTGGAACATGGAATATTTTCAGATTATCGATTTGAGTGGATAATTGTTTATTAAAATTTAATATCTTTTATTTAAAATGATACCTCATTAGAAGTATTCATATGTCATAAATAAATATTTTTTACATAAACACAAAATGGGTACTTAAATCATGCTTTTAAACTTTAAAGCCTAAAATCTCAAAATGAGATTATTTTATGGGGGGGGGGGAGGGGGACACAACTTAAAATCTATTAAATATATAAATGCTTGAAATTTTTTATAAATGTGTTTCTAATGTATTTAAGTTCTTAAACATATTGAATGAATTATAAGAAGCATATATATATCAATACGAATCCCTGTTTTATCTTTTCATTCGATTTAGAATACTACATTTATCTCATTACTTGTAGCCTACTAAATATTTGTACTGAATAATATCAGGCAAGAGCAATTTGAGCCCTGATTCATCAAGTCGTAAATATAAAATAGTATCTGCAAATGTGCAGGAAATTAAGCCTCTGTAAAACTTTGAAAATTTTGCATAAGAAAGAAAACAAAAACACCGAAGATTTAGAGAGAGGAAGAGAGGAAAAAATAATTGGTTCACAATTTTTTTTTAGTTTTTTCTTCTGCCCAATTTTCGATTTCACGACTGCCCAAATGAACCACGACTGTCCGTTAGATTAGGACCTGCTAGTGGATCAGTTGTTAATGCGTTGACTTACTAAACAATCAAACTACAAAGTTGGTGAATGAAAAAGAGTAGTTAGTGATGTAACTATATTTGAGACTTTATGAAATAATAATAATAATTGTAATAATAAAAAAGGTAGGTGACAGAATGTTTAAAATTGAGTTATTGGTATCATTGGTTCAGCTTGTTGCGTTGTTTTAAGAATTATATTTATTAACAAGCGAAAAATCATTTCAATAATATATTGTTTAATTTGAACTTGATATTAGAGGGTGGTTTTTGACTGAAATCGGATATTTCTCTCCCACACTTAATTCTTTAAAAGTTAGTTTAAAAGCTAATTTATAATATACAAACCAAATTATAATATATAATTTTACAGCAGAATTTAAAGATAAAGAATATAACATATTAGCTTAGAATTTTAGACCAAGGCAATTTTAGTTTGATGAAACAAGGTCAGTTGTCCCCAAAATGTACAGTTATTGTTTATTCAATATAGTAAATGTAGTCTGAGGAAATGCTAGTTAGATGGAACAGCGCTATTTCACACAAAAAAGTCGAAATTTGTCCAACACGGGGCATTGATGTCGGTGATGTTACAAAGTTTTGATATTCCGCATAAGTATACCCCTTTATTTGTTTATTTAACTTCATAAAAAAGTAGTCTTGTGAAAAACGCTGATTGTTTTGTTAGATATATGATTTAAACGTTTAGTTTATTAATTAGGAATTTCATCCAAAGTATCACAAACATAAGTTCATGTGTTTAAAGAAGAAAAACTTTTGAAGGTCCCTATACCATAAGAAACCGTAATCTGAACCATCTTAATGTCTTATCCACGAAACAGCCGAAAACTAGCTATATTATTCGCGGTTCTCCCCCTTTCCCTCTTCCCACTATCCCCGGAAGACGTACAACATAAATGAAAGAGAAGCCGACTTTCTACTATGTCTCAAGATGTAAGAAAAAGATATTGGAAGTTATAAACAATAGCACTAGATTCTCAATATTTGTAATGCGCTTAGAAATTGAACTTCTTATTCAATGCCATTGATAATGGCATGGAAGAGAAACTCACACCGAAAATAAATTTCTTCTATCCGTTTATGTGTTACAACAATGGAATATATTATCATGCCCAACGAACCGTCGCACAACCTACGCGTTTACTTCCGCGAAAGTAGTACTTTTTCAAAGTAGTAATGCTTCAAACAGACAACTCAAAAGTAAAGGATTAAAAATATTTTCGGGAATGATTGAAATACTGTCCCATAATGTTTCGTCTAAGATGTGCTATATATAGCAAAATAAAACATTCTGATACATGAAATTAAGTTAATTTAAAATGATTTGTTGACCTATCAAATGTGCTTAATAATGGGCTAATATGCAAAGAATAATAAACTGAATAAATAAATTACGTGATATCTCTGTATTCCTAAAAGTAGATGTCGGCAAACTTGTGGGTATGTTTAAAATATCAGCTGTTTCGTTCCTACTAAGACCCAATTACCAAAGGTAAATGATTGTATATATAAATTGAAAAACATGTACTAGTTTTTTAAGCACGGTTTTTGTTACTGTAGTGAATATAGATATGCAGGATAATTATAATTAAAGTTTAACTTGCAAAATCAGTAAATAAAGAACCACTGGTGAGAATGGCCTGAAGTTTGAACTGGATATACGTGGAGGGGTAATGGTATTGCATAAAAATAATTCGAACAGCATATTTTTTCCTTATGCCATACCATTTCCCGCATATATTCAAGTTAAATTTCAGCTCATTCTGAAGAGTTTTTGGCAGCTTTTTGAAAGTTCAACTATCAACTCCTTTTATATTGATACATATGTTATGATTATGAAAAGACTTAAGTTTAAAAAATGGTGGTAAAGATTTTGAGTTATGAAGCGTCTATAAAGTAGTAGGAACAAATGCGGTTCATTAATGAATTTATTCATAGTTGTTAAAGTATTGTTGATACAATAGTCGTTAAAACAATGTCGAAAGCAATCAACAAGTATTTTCTATTACTAGATCAAATTTCTAAGATATAGTCTGTCCTAACTAGATCAAGTTTTGTGCCAAAGGATATCGCTTGGGGAGAAGAAGCAGATAGTACATTTAATGAAATGAAGGAAGCTTTATGTACCGTGGTTTCATTATACATCCCAGTTATATTAAGATCATTCTAAATTCTCACTGATGCATCTCTAAAGGGTATATGGGAATTTTTAATTCAAAGGTGTAGCTATGGGAAAGCTAGGCCGATCATGTTTGTCGGTCAGAAATTGACGGATACTCAAACAAAATGGAGTACAATAGAACGTGAGGCTTTTGTGGTAATTTGGGCGTTAAACAAATTTGAGGTATTGACGCATGGTAAGTCAATAGTTCTCCATATGGATCATAATCCGTTAAGGTTTCTCGATTGCTGAGATGGTCATAGGCACTGCAGAGGTTTAACGTGTAGGTGATTCACAAGACAGGGGCTGTTAATACTGACGCCGATTTGCTATCTCGAATCGAGTATGAATAACATCAAGTTTATGTGTACTATGTATGTGCATTTGTGTATGTATTTTTAATTATATTGTACATGTGTTAAAATGAAATTTCTTTTTAATATATAATTTTGTACAAATTGTAATGAATAAATTGTTGTAAGCACAGGCATTAGAGCTATCAATCAATTATACACTTGGGCAGTAATCGATCATCACATTACATTGGACATACACACACAAAAACAGAAAAAAGGAGGAAGCTTTGCGGATGAAATGTGACTTGGAACTGTTTTGGAGTAGTTTCATTGAAAGGTTATAGACGCATGCAATGGAAACTGGAAGGAAGTTGTGAGGTTCTAGTGTTACTTTGAACCCCTCTTAATTGTAATTGTGGACGAGAAAAAATGGTCACCCCTCAGTGTGAAAGTGGTTTAACCATAAAGAGGGATTCTGAGCGGAAACGAGAGGAGAGAGACAGACCATCGAGACGGACTGTAAAGGTCTGGTGAGATTATAGTAATTTTGTCGAGAGAGTCTACTTAGAATGTTAAAATTAAATAAAGTAAATTGTCATTGTTAACACTGAAGATTGTTTAATCCACTCTATCATCATACCTCATAATCGAAAAAAAACACAAAAAAAACGAAACACTAAGCATAGATAATGGGCTTAGGGCCGAGGTACAGTTTACCCTGGGCCTTAAGTCCAAGCCCGTTACAAAGGTTTCTTTTTATTTGCGTTTTCTAAAACATCGATATATCAATACAACTGAACCATCAGGTGGAGCAGGTGAATGCTCACACAATGCCTTTCCTGCGCATGCCCAAACATTAAGTGCGGACGGACACCGGACCACACTTTTTACCAATTGAAAACTTTATCCTTGGACTTAAGGCCCCCGGTAATAAACCCGCGAACAAGGGGATTGTCATAGTGACATTTTAACACATACACCATCTATACTTATACATCGTATTTTGAACTTGGTCAAATGACAAAGAATATACACCTGAGCTAGCACCCATCTTACCACATTCACCACCGAGTGGATATTGAGACATCGTAGGATTTAACGAGCAGCGGTCACTATTATTCTACACGCAAGTGTTCTGGCTAGAGGTCGGCGATATATCGATATTTAAAAAAAAGTATCGATAAAAAAAATATCGATAGAAGTCATCGAAATATATCGATATTTTTTAATGCGAGAAAAAAATATTGATGCCAATTTTGAATTCTGATTTGGAAGAGAGAATTTGTGTTATAACGGAATTATTATTTCGTTAAAAGGGCCTCACACAAAATGTTAAATAAATAGCGAGAGTCTATTTCTTGAAGCGTAGTTAAATGAACTAGACAATTGAATATCAATTATTTTGTAAGTTGTTAAATCCTTTAGTTTTAATTAATTTCGCATAAAATTGTGAAAGTCAAAAGAACTCGAAACTAATACCTGTAACATATATTCAAACAAATAAATATGTAACAAATAAAATTACTATCTTCTCACATAGCGTAGACATTCTGAAACACAATAAGCATCACAACAAATTAAACTCAAAGCGATATAATAATGTTTTGTTGATGTGGATAATATATCTTTTTTCATGGACGTCGACAGGATTTTTTGCAGGGGGGTGCAAGACTGCTAGAATTTGGCTTAAATCATTAATGTTACGGACAAGTTGATTGAAGTTCCTAATGAAATGATAATTAATATTTAAAACATTTTCTTGTTAGGAATAATAATAATAATAATAAAAAAAAAAAAAAAAAATCACGTTATATATTTTTGAACTCCTCTCCTCTAAAAACTTTTATTTGATACCCAACACAACCACGTCAGAGACAAAAACTGTTTCTCATAAAAAATAAAATAACAGACACACCAAAACATATTTTTTAAAACTATTTTCTTATTTTTCTATGTTTTTTTTTATAATCTAAATACTTCTTGCGATATTAAAAAAAAACTATGTTTAGAACAGATGAACCAGAGGACACAAAAATGAGGCAGTATAGAATATGCTCAATTGATTTCTAAAATGAATTTCAAGGTCTTATATCTGATGACGATTAAAAAGCAAAATTTTTTCCAGGAATTGAGAGACACAACACATAAATGATTACATGAAAAAAAAAATTAATACATCTTTCACTATACCCAGTCTCCAATAATATTAGATAGAAGGCGCCAGGAAATTCAAACCCACGCAAGTGCAATATTCAGCTATAAAAAACGAACCATATGCTTTTTCGATTGTGTTTAGTATTGCTTTTTCAAAAATCGAAGTTTGCGCTGAAGGCAGTGAAAATGGCGCCTCAACCAAAAGTAAAGTCTTGAGTTTGGCAACATTTCACAAAGCTTTAAAATGACCACATCAAAGTGAAATGTAAATATTGTTCAAAAATATATGAAACATCCAGGAACACCACAAACATGGGGTTTCATTTGAAGAGAAAGCATAATGTAATGAAAGGTAAGATAATTTATTAGTATTTAGTTATTGTGCTTTGGTTCGTATTGGCTTCATCTATTTTTTAATTTTTTTATTCCAGAATAAATTAAAACTTGATTAACAAGGGACGAATTGTTTAATTTTCTATGTTGTGGTCAATCATGACTGTTAGAAAGATAGCTGTTTTTTTGTGGGTGCAAAACGCATCCGTTTTTTGTGATACACGTACCGTTCTAACGGTCTTTAGAGTTTTTGCATGCCCTGAGTATTTTGCGACTGGAAAAAGTAGATGTTGCCATTCGAAAATTTCGAGTTTTTGTAACTATAACCGTAACCGCGTGGGCGACATTTTGTTATCATTCACAGAATCCCGAGCTCATACCTATGCGTTACTTTACCTGAAATCTCATCTGTTGAACTGAACGGAAGCTAGAAGTCCATATATCTGCAAAGTTTCTTTACGACCACCCGGTATGTTATAGTACCTGAACTTTAGATAATGTGTCAAAAAGTGTTATTAACTAGAGTCTACTGTATAATTTTAGTCCCCATTACCTTCCATCAGAAGTACAGCAAGGGTTTAGTAAAAACTTACCTTACGTTTCATTAAATATTTATCTGTTCTTTCATCGAACTATTTATGTTTGTAATTTCAGTCCTTTCGCAACTTCTCTTAGGCAAAATTAAAAAAAAAAAATGGTTTATTCTTGTATATATAACCCTACCGATCCTCAAATTACAATACAAAAATTCCGACCCTAAAAATTTCAAAAGATTTTTTAGACTTTTAAAAAATTTAATTATAAGAAACACGTTTATTAAAACGATTAATTAATTACGATATTACAGTGATCGTATAATCGATTAATAATTAGTTATTTTAATTTTAGGTAAGTACAGTAGACAGTTGAAATTTTTTAATAAAGTCTATCAGTAATCATTATGAAGGACTGAGTACAAAAAGTACCAGCCCTACAATAAAGAGACAAAGTGAAATAAAGCTTTCATAAACTAATTTTTAGTATTTCCATTTTGGTTAATATCAAAGCTAGCTGAATGCTTTTAAATAAACTGCAACAATTAAACGAAGGTAAAACTTTTTTTTTTGTAATAGGCCCATTTTATTTAGAAAAAAGGGTTATCTTACATGGAGTAATCATGATATTTGCCTCAAAAACCTTCGCTTATGGCAGAATTGAAAATCATTAAAAAAAAGTTGGATATCGATATATTTTTCCATGCAACGATTAAGTATCGATATTTTTTTATCGATATTTCCCACCTCTAGTTCTGGCTGCGACACGACATCATGAGACCATGAAGTCTTCGCTAATCGAGCCACTAGTTGATCATCTTTATTTGGAAACATGATTTGGAACAATATCAAGCATAAGCATTCCAATAAATGTGAACAGAAAGTTATAAATTTTTTATGACATCACAAGTTAATCCTACCTTAATTACTTTGAAATAATGATCTTCAAATAAAAAAAAAACAAAGATTCCCCCACTGAAAAATAATTCCGACTTATTTTATTTATGGACTTTTTCTAAACTCGTACAGCAAATGATTAACATAGGTTACACCGAGTAAAAATAAATAGGAAGTAATAGAATTTGACAATGTCATGAGATTTCATGTCGGATTAAAAATTCCTAATTAAATGCTGGTCATAACACTCTTCCTTTTAATCAATTCTCAGAAATAGTGCAACCCTTTTTGTCTTGACTGTCACGACGTAGTGAAACTCGTTGGCAATGACGTAGTTCGTCCCGCTGACCAACCTCATTAGGAATTCTGCTCATTCTACCTGATGTCATTGTTGAGACCACCTGTCGATTTTCTTAAATTAACGGAGCAATAGTGCAAAGACCTTGACTTTGAATTTAAGATTGTGTTTATAACGTTCTTGTTTATTTAAACCAAACTTTCGGGAATCTAAAGTATGTAATTGTAAAGTATGTAAGTTTGTAATGTCGGGAGTACAAAGTTAAATTTAAAGTACAGTTCAAATAGCTTGTTAAATACATTAAAGTGGGTGACTTGATGCGTGACTTGCTAAATAGATCACATCGATGTTTTCGAAATATAAAGGGCGTTATAACCAAAGAGTTGAAATAGTTTAAAGCAAGGACATAGAATCATCAAGGGCATAACAAATTTAGCATAACATAGCATGTAGCATAAGAAGGCCTTATGCAAAAATCTAGTTGGCTACATAGGAATAACATTGCGTTTACTTGCTATTTGCATAAAATGTAAGCTATCCAAATATGAAATAATTATGTATAATTGTCACAGGGAACAAGATTTATTGGTTGAAAAACAAAGACATCATCTGGACATCTCTAGAGTGACTGTATCGGATGGGTGA
The DNA here is from genome assembly GCA_963978545.1 of Linyphia triangularis. Lineage (NCBI taxonomy): Eukaryota > Metazoa > Arthropoda > Arachnida > Araneae > Linyphiidae > Linyphia > Linyphia triangularis. The sequence continues at coordinate 18,498,682 of OZ021721.1, forward strand.
GAATTCATTAGTCTTATACTTTTGGGTTGGTGACCTCTATTTTTCCTAGCTGCCAGACGCTTAGACACTAATTTCATTAACTATTCATGAAAGTGAAATTAAGCTGTTACCAATTGGCCACAGAGCTGTTACCAATTACACTCGTTGACCACTTTTAATCACTCAGTGCCCTGGCTAAAATTCCTAACTTTCTGGATCATTTCTGAAGAGAAAAGACCTTTTAGTACGCAATAAATCATACAAAAGATACTTACACTAATCAAGCTGAGAATAATAATAAAAACTAATGGTCAAAATCCATCAAATAGTTTGAACTGTAGGCCTGGCTTAAGATTTGGTCACAACCAGTTGAATCATAGGAATCAGATGAAGAACATAATTCCGTTAACTTGGCAATTTTCAAAGGAATTTTTTTTCATATTCGCTAGTTCAATGTTAACAACTAAATGATTCTTTTTCGCTTACTCACCAGAGGCAACGCGATGGCAAAAAATTCAAAAATCAGGGTTTTGAACTATAATAGAAGCTGAGCTGTGAGGGGTCGAAAACTGGCCTAAGTCCGGTCAATATAATATACATTTGCAGGTTCTGCCGCGTTTACATCGGACTAGGAGGCATAACTTAGCTGTATAGTTAAAAACTTGAAAGAAATTAGGTTTAGTATAAAATTTTAACATTTCAAAACTTTTTGTGAAACTTTTATTGGACAATCAGCTGGATTCTTCAAAGAGTTTCAATAAACACTTGAATTTATATTTATCAAAAACTATTAAACCTAGTACACTCAGCTTTAGAGATTTTTTTGCATATCAGGTCCTTTAATTTTAGAGACATTTAAAGCTATAAATTAAAAATTCTAAAATTTACAATCAATAATAAAGTAATTATATATTTATATATATATATTTTTTTTACTTTAGCTGAAAAATTTATCAACAATAAATTGCGACATTTCATTTTGTAGGTTTTTACATTGTTTACAACTTTTTTAACAATTCTTTTGTTTGAATGTAACTTTTTTGTACAATTTTGGATTGTTTATTAACAAATTAATGACACGTATTTGTCTAATTTTAGTCCATTATGTTTATTTTAAATTTCCTTTAGAATGAAAAATAATAAATTGTCAGGCAACAAGTTTTACTTACTGAATGCTCATTCCCTGGAATTTATTTTCGCAATATTTAAGAACTAAGGAGTAATACTTATGGCGTTAGGGCATTAAGACAACACAAGAGCCACATTGTTCTAAAAAAAAAAAAAAAAAAAAAAAAAAAAAAAAAAATAATAATAATAATAATAATAATAATAATAATAATAATAATAATAATAATAATAATAATAATAATAATAATAATAATAATAATAATAATAATAATAAAAAAAACTACAAACAATGTTGAATCCGATAGTGCAAAAAGTTTTAATATCGCTAAATTAGAATTATTTCTTATAAATTAAAAAAAAAAAAGTTTTGTGTATCAATTTGTTTCAACTTAAACGGCCCATATCTCCAAACACAATTATGGAGACGTAAGGAACATTTACTCAAAAACCATTAAAGATAAATGCTTGATTGCAATTTGAGTGCAGCATTTTAAAATATTTTATTTATTATTAAAATTTGTTTGCACTATCGGATTCCAAATTGTTTGAAGTTTTTTTTACAATAATAATCTCAAAATAGTTTTTTTGCTTTTCTTAAACTCTGACTCCCTTTAAGGAATAGTGCCCCACATTTGCTTTTGAATTGGAAAGAGTCATTTAAGTAGTTATAAATCTGGAAATTCAACATTTTGCTTGAATAAAATAAATAAAATAAAATGAACTAGAGCAGGTTAACGGTTGACCGATTGTTCCTTACTTTAACAAACCACTCTGAAAATAAATTGCAAAATTAAAATGCATAACATTACAAGTATCCTTATTTGAGACCATGAGCGTTTGCTCATTGTGTCAATTAACAAAAGTGTTTATTAAAGTGAAATTTTTCTGAATGTGTCTTTATTTTCTAAATATAATAAGCACTTTATTTGTTTAAAATGAACACATTTATTTTATTATTTCTTCAAGAAAGATATATAAGAATTTTCTCGAATTCTCCATTCACTATTTTTTGTGCAATACATTTTTCATAACTCGAATCATTAGCTGAAAAAGTTTAACTTTACAAGTATTGTTTTTGGAATCTGCGCTTTATATTTCTCAAACAGGCTGACTTTCATGGAAAAAACAACGGAAAAATATTGTTGTAATTGATGAAAGGATTTTTTTATATATAAATATATAGTTTTTTTTTGGTCATAAGGGGTCATACACATATTAAATAAGAATCAATCTGTAAAAAATTTAATTTGGTTATATCATAATATTATCTCATAATAGGACTTCGCATAAAAAAACATTGGAAAACCAATATTTATAAACTTACAAAGAATGGTTACTGGTGATTAGGAAATGACCGACTACGGTAAAAGCAAAGATCGCTTTTAAGGCATAAATGGTAAAATGGTTAAAATATTTTTAGAATTGTTTCAAAGGAGAGTTAGCTAAAGGTCAAACATAAATAACAAGAAACTTTGCGAATAAACAGTTCTTTGAATTAATTAAACAATTTTAAAATTTCATCAAAGAAACATATATCTTTTTTGCCTCCATTAGATTCCTAGTGGTCGAAAAAATTCCTAAGTACTTTCTTAATAGTTTGACCTCTGGATGCCAAAATATTAGTGAATGCGTCGTATTATGTGGGGGACGTGTACCAACAAGCCGGACGCATTGAAACACTTCATTCTATCTATAAACGGTGATTAACCAAAACAACTCTCATTTATGAAATGTTTTTAAAAATAAAGCAAAGAAATTACTTTTAGCATCGATAATAAATATAGCTATCGTTTTTCCTTTTGTACAATCAAGAAGTAAGAATTTTGAAGGCTTTACTTCAAAATTATTACAATAAAAGTTAAGAAGAGGTTGAAAACAACAAGTTTTACAAAATCAAATTATATATAGAGAGAGATTTCATTTAATTCAATATAGTTGAAAATTTAAAATTTAAGGGTAGTTTTTAAAATTAGTTCGTTTTATTATTGTTTAGTACATTCTTTTGGGTTGCCTACTATACTGTGGGTCGGCAACAACGTCATTAAAAATGCATATTTTGTCAAATATTTAAGTCTTCTATTTTTTTAAAAAATCCTTTATATTAACTTCGATTTTGTGTATCTGTGTGTGGACATGTTTATCGATAGCGGGAAAATCTGCGGAGACCTAATTAACCCCCTTGCCGTCATTCAATTGGTCTGAAACTTGGCAGATAGATTTGATGTCGATGGCAATACATTCTATCAAATTTTAGGAGCTGTCATTGTCACTAAAAGGTCGTTTTTACGGAATACTAATAAATCAACTTGCCGTCAGTCAATTGCTCTGAAATAGCACATTTAACCGATCATTGAATAAACTCTTTCTTGTTGTGAACATTGTTTTAATGAATACATAATAAAATTGTTTTAATCAAAATAATGAAAACAAATTTGGGTGCGAGTGCATAAATTTACACTCATTTTTAATGAAAACATTTTGAAAAGTAGTTTACCGCATATTTTGCCGATTGGATATGTTTTTAATATCTAAAATTAGATGAAAATTCCAAGCGCACGCTGACAACAGAAACGGCGCTGTGTTAATGAATATAAAAAGTGGCAATGCATGTAAGGGATTTATATTAAAAACTTTGTTTTTGTAGTTTATATAATTTATTTGTTTATACGGTTTTTCAAAAAAGTCAAATGTGTCAAAAAATATAAAACTCTTGTAACGCTCTCGAACTAAAGTATATTCTTTACAAATAAATAGTTTTTAAAACGCACCCGAGTTTCAAACAAAAATGCATTTTGTGATCCAACCACGTAGGCAGTCATGCAAATTATTTTGAAGCTTACTCCTTGACCCCATTATCATTTTAATATGCACTCAGTAAGAGACGACATTGTATCATAGCTTAAGGCGATTCCAGGCATAACTGCTTTAAAGAAGATTCATCAAAACTGCGTATAAAGAATTCATTCAGACATACATTACACTTCGGCGTGACTAGCTCTTTCGTAGAAAAAGATAATAGGAATTATCAAGAAAATAATGTCTGTTTGTAACATTCGACTCTTAGATATGATCAAATACATGCATAAAAGTTAAAATAATTTTTATTGCCCTGAACGAGAAAGATCAACCACAGTAATAACAGAATTATTTTGATATCGGTCTGTTAATTTATGCCCGAGAAAGGTAAATAATTCAAAAAATGCATTTGACTAGTAAAATTTAAATGACACTTTTTAAAAAAGGTCTACAATAATCTTTCATAATAAAAGCCACGGACAAGAAGATTTCCAAATATATAATATTGGTGGCTTGTTATTATCAACAAAATATTGAACTATATCTCCTTACATTTAATTTAGGAAATTACTGATAGAAGACATTATCAAGAAAGTGTAGAATCTAAAATGCGTATTGTTATTCTGTCTGCGTATTAGTGGATAGAAAGCCTCTAGAAATGTTCTAGTATTTGTTTAGTTTATAACAAAATACAAGTTTTTGTACACAAAAGTAATAATGTTTTATTGAAGGAAAGGAGTTGCAAATTAATAACCATATGCGTCTTGAATCACACTTTTTTTTTTAATTCAAGAAATAAGAATGTTTTATTCATTTACTATTGTAAGCATTATAGTGCATATAAATTCTTTTTAATTAGATATTTGAGCATGAAAATATTAAAAGTGTGACATCGGCGGACTCACTTGATACAGCCATGTTTCTAGCACATTTTATCACAGAAATATTTACATTATTTCAAGATGTGTCTTGTTAGTTAATATATTAACATATTTATATTTTTTATAGTATGCTTTTGTCCAACATAATATAACCCGTAAAAACAAAGTTTTTGATATAAATCCTTTACATGCATTGTCAATTTTTATATTCATTTACACAGCGCCAATTCTGTAAACAGCGTGTGCTTGGTGTTTGCATCTAAATTTAAATATCAAAAACCTTTCTGTTGGCAAAATGTGAGGCAAGCTACGTTTCAAAATTTATTTATTGAAAATGAACGTAAATTTATGCACTTACATCTAAGTGTCTTTCATTTGTTCTGATTAAAACAATTTTATTATTTATTAACATTTTTTTGGCAAAAGAAAATAATTGCTTCAATGGTCTTTTAAATGCTATTTTAACGTGTTTGGATGATGGAAAGTTTGTTTATTAGTATCCCGTTAAAGCGGCCTTTTAGTGACAGTTACTGCCCCCAAATTTGATAGATATATGATATGATAAGATATGATATGATATAAAGGATTTAAAAAAGAAGTGTTCCAACTGATGGTCACGTAGTGTACGTCACGATACTGTTTTACTGGAACAAGAGTAAGATTTCTGTTATGATCTTAAATTCTTGTCCTATCACCAAAACAAGAAATTGACAATGGGGAGTATAAACCTATAAATATCTACGCCTTGAGAACAACCAAGAATCATTAAAATTTCCCCGCTTCTGTAAAATCTAGAAAACTTTGTACAATTGAAATATCACTTCTATAATGAATAAAAAAAATGTTTGCCTACGTATTTTCACAGGGAGCAACATGACCTGATAACACAGTTTAGAATTGTTGATGGATATTTCTAAAGATGGTTGAAGGTAAGAAGTGAAATGATCGATTTACAGTAAAATCTTCAGTTAGATAAAAGATCTAACAATTCCCCATTTCAACAACAACTTCATTCATATTTATAAACGAACTCATTTGATTTTAATGCCATACACGCAAATTTTGCAGTTTACTGTACAAGGACATGTATAATTTCGTTAACAAGGACGTGTTCAATTTTATGAATACAAATTTTAATATATTTTTTGAAACTCTTATTTTCACCAGTCTCGCTTTTTTAGAAATTGTTTCAGTAGAGCACGATTAAAACGCATATGTGATATAATTATGTAATATATAACTCTGTTGCGGATATTTTATTGCTCTCAATCCGTTACGAATAGAATAAGAAGAAATGAACTTTGTATTTTTTTTTATTACCGACTTGCATATAAAAGTACTTTCTCATCTGAAATTATTTCTAGCCTTGGAGAGAATACTCTTGCTTTACTAATGACATTAAACGTCTTGTTTTATGAAAGATATAAAACAGGAAAAACTTCTTTGCCATAGCAAAAAAAGTTGAAAATATGAACGAATACGTCTAATGACCTCAAGGAGTTAAGATATTTGAATAATTATTCATCTAAGAGACCGTTGACAGCAATTTCATGTAGTGACGATAATATCAACTGTTTATTTTACTCTGTACTTTTTTGGTAAACTAAATGATTTCCTTATGTTTTATAAAGTATATATAATATGATCACTATTATGGAATTCAACAAGTTCATCAAATAAGTTTAGAAAAGAGTTTCAAGTACATAAAAAACATTACGTATGTGTAGCTTACCAATGATACATTCTTTTTTTCTGTGGTCTACAATTTCAAACAACATCTAAACTTTTAAATCAATTGTATATTAAAGTCCTTTATCAATATACGACACTTAAGTCAGTAATTTGTCTATTTTTAGGATTCATTTCCATTCATGCGTAATAAGATTCTAAACCCAAGAATAGGCAGTACTCTAATAACATCCAAATCACGGTATAAGAAACTGCAAAAAAAATTAATAATAATAACAATAATATTGTGGGCAGTTATACTTAAAGGAATTCATTGCTCCCCAAAATGATTTAATGACAAGAAAATCGTAACAAGAACAATAGCAAAGGATATTTTATTCCCAACATAAAAATGGAATGGGCAAAAATTAGACCTAAGATACAATATTATCATTAATGAGATATTTTGTTTTGATTCTTCTGAAGCTAAAACAGTTAGGAAAGAAACGGAAATTATTTGAAATAAGACGTTGTATAATAAAGTATGTTTGATAACGGATACCCTACGTTTTCTGTAACGGTAAATATCTTGGTTTTTATCACTAGTGAAATGAGGCGGAGTTTAAACGTTTGTCACGGAAAATTATTCTGAATGCAGTTAACAAAGGAATGTTTTTAATCTAATAATGTTTTATGGACTTGAATTTTAAAATTTTTTATGTTGGCTTATATGGATTATTGTAATTATGGGTTACTACGGAAATAGTTTTAGTTTGTGGTGTAGATGTAGTGCAATTTATATATGGCTGAATTGATTTGAATTTTACAATTTTTTATATTGGCTGATGTGATTTATTGTAATTATGGGTTACTACTGGAATAGTTTTAGTTTGTTGTGTAGATGTAGTGCAATTTATGTATGGCTGTGAGTGAATTATATTGTGTGTTTTGATTATTGGAATGACATAAAAAATATCTTTTTAAAACGCTTTGATAAATATAGTATGTATTGCAATTTCATTAGTAATCAGTAAGAAGAAAGAAGAAAAAAGAAGCACTATGCTGCATGTGAGGGGAGGGAATAATAAAAAGAAGTGCGTCATGCAAGGCTAAGTTTTATTGTAATTTCTGCTTTACGAGTTGAATTAGAAAGAACTTATAATGCAAGTTCAAGTTTTTTTTTTAATTCCATGGAATGTATTGTTTATTTTGTGTATTGCTAATTCAAACAAAATAAATTAATCTCAATGTATCCTTAAGAAATTCCTGAACGTTGTGATAACTTTAAAACAATACGCTTAGCATAAAAAAACTCCCAAGAGTTTTTCACGTAACTATGTTCCTTTTCAATTAAGTTGGTTGGTTGTTTTCAGATTATCTGGCGCCGTCAGCAACACGAGGGCTATGATGCGCCGAAAAATTCGTCATTAGACAAGCCAACATACATTTACAAACACCCATGCCTAACACGGGACTCGAACCCGCAACCTCGTGGTCTAGAAGCTAGCATGCTAACCACTACACCGTTTGGTCGGCCCTTTTCAATTAAGAAAAATAAACGACAAGGAATTGCATTTAACTAATTAAATAAGCACATAATGGATACATTAACTATACAAAATGCTAAATGGTGACAAATATATTTTATTTTCAAAATAGTCCATTAGAACTGTTCAATAGTTTGTATATGTTACCGTTAAACTCGAAGGCCCTTATTGTGCACATTACCTTGCGAATCTGCAGTTTAACTGATTTGCTCCGTTAACTTGCGAATCAAGAGTTTTCTGCATTTTACTTAGGAAATGTGCATATTAACGGCTTCCGTATCGTTAAAATTCAGAAGAATTCATTGATTGATGATTGATTATATTAACTAATTTGTTGATTTTTTGATTGTATTCACTTGATTTTTCAAATATCGAAAAATAAATAAGTTACATTATGTTAATTTAAGCGTACAGAAATGTTGCTATTGTTCCAGCAAAGATCATATTTTCACTTTAACTAGTGCCTAGTAGATCAGATTATCTAAATAATTTGTAGATTACATAGGTAATTAAAAAAAAAAAAAAATCGGCACTCTAACGGATCACCCTAGTTAATCTACAAATCACCTAGATAATCTTTAGAATAACTGATTTCTGCACGGTATCATAGATAATGTAAATTCAAAAGTTACTGTATAACTTAACAAGCAATTTAAGAGTTTGTAATCAATGTATGTATGAAGTTAAAAATTATGTAAAAAATTAACATTTACAACCACTTTACTGTATACAAGCACAATAAAAATTTACAAAATATAATGCTGTTTTTAATTTAAGGCAGTAAAACTAATGTCAAATATACCCCTGACCTTTACCCATTATATTGATAGACGTCGTAAATGCTAATGGGAAATGTTAAGTTTGACGTATTGAATGGGATGACAAAAAAAAAAAAAAGTATAGAAACCTCGTGTACATTAGGGCATGTTAAGTTTTTTCTTGAAAGGATTGATTGAGTTCTTTATTTTAGCGCTATTTTTTAAACGGAATGAATAATCGGCAAAGGAACTTGAAATTGTAATAATATAGTGGGCATTTCCTTCATTTAAATAAGTCAGAATTGAAGTCAATTGTGTGGGTGACAGCTTTATTCTTGGAAGATTCAAGGTCTTAAGTAGAATACGACAAAAAAAAAAAAAAAAAAAAAATCACACATACATACAAGAAAACAATAGAAATACCAAGATTCCAATACGTAAATAAGAGTTGTCGTTAGTTAAACTAATAACAGAAATGACGCAATTAGAAGAATATTTAAAACAACAACATATTGACATCTTTATCTAAAAAGAAAATTGAAATTAAAATTGAATTAAAATATTAATTATTTTTAACATAATATCCATTTTTTACATTTGAAAATTACCATAAAATCGCTAATGCTTTCTCTCACAACGGGTTATAATATTTTATCTGCCAACTGTAATTATTTAGTTTTATTTACTTTCATTGACAGAATTTTGTAATTTTTAATGATGCCTCATTTTAAATAACTGAGTGTAGCAGAAATATCACATTGAAACTATTGATATCTTGGTGAATGTTTTAACACCAGCCAAAATGAAAATTTATAACTTACAGTAAAAAATTAAGATAATTATTTTTATTATATTAAAATCTCTAACATGGATAAATCTAGATTAATTAGATTTGGAGTTCTATTTTTATTGTTGCATACTTTATACTTAAATATGTGACTTTTACCCCCCTATCACATATTTAATTTATTTCTTTTCAGTTAGTATGGAAGTTATACAAGTATCAATAAAATGTATGAAAGAAATAATCTATGAACATTTTTAATAAAAAAAATAGAAAAAAACGTCGATTTTTGTCGAGGAAAAGTGCAATGTTTTTTTAATTTCCTTAAAATCTCCGTAAATTTAACAAAACTAATAAGAAATGTTTATCTGGTACTTTATTTATGAACTTTCTCACAAAAACTTATTGCGGGTTACTAACCACTTGCACACGTATTTTTCTTTGGTTTTACATTATTAATATTTTTTTTAAACATTCGGCTTCGGTTCATTGACAGGTCTTGCTTGAATTTCTCACAATTTTTCCATTCAATTACAAATGACAGCGAAACGGATTTGAAGTTGTGAATAGTTGATATTGAATATTATAATTGAATTGATATTCAACTATTGATATAAAGTTCAAAAGTGTACTAAAAATATGGTTTATGAGTCAACAACGCATTCTAGGGCCCTTTCGAACGTTCGGCAATCAGCATCACTCAATTCACAGAAAATTCAGCGACACACATAAAACGGCCAAATAGAAAAAAAAAAATATTTTAACTGAAAAAATTTTCATCCAAATTTTTTTTTTTAAATGTATAATTATTCTAGAATATAATATTCTAAGGTCTAGACGGTATTAAACTCTCTTAAAAAGTAGCTCAAAATTGAGTTTTCCTTACGGTGGCACGTCATCCACATAAGCATTTACTACTTCTGCGTTTAAAATTAAAGTGAATTTTTTTTATTATTATTTGAAATAAAATTATGAAATAGAACATGCCTTTTTAGGAGATTATGAAAAAATGTATTCTCAAAATCAGATTTTAGTATTTTTAAAGTACTGGCGTCAGCTTTTGGCCTGTTCAAAAATTTCTACCCATCGGCGGAAAAGCAATAGTGTCTTAGCGGACAATATAATCGATGCTTAAAAATTCAAAATTAGTATGTGGTGTAAATGCATGTCAGAAAAATAAATGTTCTTTATGCAATAAATCAAAATTAATCACTCAAGAGACTACAAATTATATCATGAATTATGATAAAACAGGAGAGAATAATCATAAACAGGGCGATTCATTTAATTCGTTTATGGCTCTATATTTTCTGGGTAAAATTTTTCTACGGAGTGTTTAAAAGATGATTGGAAGGAGGTGGTAGTAAACCTTATAAACATTTTAGTCAGAAAACGCATGAATAAAACGCAAAAAATGTTATACGTTTGAAATGTCTACTATAATTGCTGCGTTAAAACGTCACTGCGAGCACTAAATGTGACTGTAAGTACTTTGGCTCGCCATTAGGAAAAAAAAAATCATCTGGCGCTTGCACCCTCTGGTATCTGTGGGTTTAATTTTTAGCATTATCTGTCTGTCTGTAAAAAAACCCTGTTTGTTTAGTGAGTTTGTAAAGTTTGTAGCATTAAAAAAAAAAAAAAAAACACCGTGCATTTTTTTATATTTTATTGGATACAGAATATTCTGGGATGGAAAAGAAGTTTTATCTAGATTGTATTGATTTTTACAATATTGGAAGAATTTGTTTATAGAAGCGTGAAGTCTTTTCCTAGAATAATTTTCAAAGGTGAATGTGTTGATGATGCTTTCTGAGGCTAAAAGGTTTTTGTAACTTAAATTATCATATTCAGAATGAAATAACTTAAATATTTTCAATATTTGCGTTTCACTTTTAGATAAAAAATGTACATATTTGATATAAAACTATTCAGTTATTTTTAGTTTTCTATAGATAATTTAAAATTGTTTGTGAGGTAAATAGTTGAAGATATTTGAGCTTTGCATTGACGCAATGCAAGTTTTTCTCCTTTCATTTGACCATCAAGGGTCTGAGACTAAATGAGAGACATTCCTATTCGGATTTGAAAAGTCATCGCACCAATTTAGCGACAAAAGTTATCTCTCCTCTAAAAATATGTAGCATCTCCGTAGTAATTCTTGAAAGGACCCGGGGGGGTGCATTTTACCGAAAATGAGGGAAACAGGATTGATTTAGAAAATTTCGCGATTGTCCGTTTTTTTTTAAATGCTGTTGTCGCTACTCATTGTGATTGTTTATTGATTACTTATTGTAAAGTATCGCGAATTTCCTTCTTCATTAGGTTTTTCTTCTGCCTGTTAGAATAGACCTTATGATAGCACCCTTCTACAAGACTGGTGGATGAAGACAATAATGAACTGTGAAAATTGTGTAATCTGTGGATCAGCGAATTTGACTAGTGGAAAAAAATTTGTAGCCACACTTACTGTAGCCACAAAACTACACTGCACAACAACGTGATGGTTTGAAGGACATTTTCAAAAGTGACCTCATTGTTCACGTAGCTTGTTGGAAAAGTTATATTCACTCCACTAATATTCGAAAAGTTTTTAAAAAAATACAGTCACAGTTTTTGATAGCGATGTGCTACTAAGTACAGTAATCAAAGAAAAAAAAAAAAAAAAAATATCAAATCCGAACAATGGCTATATCTTCGGTTCTAATTGCGTAAAATCTTGAGGTTTGCACCAAAATGAATTGTTTACGATTTTCTATAAGTCTGATGAAAAATTGTTTTCTTAGGGGGCTGTATACTAAGTAAATTTAACTCTATCTTTAACAATTTCAATAAGAACTCTTATTTTTTATGTTTTTATTCGATTTAGAACACCTCGTTTACCTAAGATATCAAATTTCAATTCATTATGTTGAGAAACACTTCAATTGTAAGTGAAATGTTTTGGATGATCATGAGGGCACATTTCTTTATCCCGGGAAAGAATCGAACGTTTTGCGTGCTTCAAAACGTAATCTATTACGCCCTTAAAGTGAGCTTTTTAACATTTTTGCTTAAATATCGAGAACCAAAAGCCAAAATGGAATGAAAAAAATTCTGGAGGGGTTTTCGACCATGAGAATTCTAATGGAAGCAAAAAAAAAAAAAAAAAAAAAAAATACATGTTTCAATTTAAATTTTTTTTAACTTGTTTTATTAATTATTAAAAAATTGTTTAATACAAAAGTTGCCTGTTAATTATGTTTGGCCTTTTATAAACTATCGTTTGAAACAAAAATTGCTAAAATATATTAACTATTTAAGAATTTATGGCTAAAAAAAACAAATGTTCTTTTTAACATTAATTTGCCATTTTTTTTGACACCATTTAAATTACTAACCACTCATTGGAAAACTATGAAATTTGGTATTCAAACGTTTTTTTTGGATTCCAAATCTAAATATGGTATAATATTATGGGGTTTCCATTGAACTTTTTAAGGTTTGGTTTATTTTTAATATGTAGATAACCTCTCATGATAAAATATATATATATATACCATTAATAAAGACTTTCTACAATTTACAATTATACTGGACTTTTGTGTTATTTCATCAATTAGAATACAAGATATAGCCATCTTTCGGATTTTTTTTGGCATACTGCACAACCAGCTTCTATGTCCAGTGACCGCACCAAGAGAATGGCTTTTAATAGGACATTTAATTTCATTAATATAGTTAATACTAAATGAAATTAAAATATAACTAAAAGAAATTTTTTAAAAACCGACAGATTTAATATACTATATATGTGTGATTGACAATCTTATTCATATTACACATATTTCACGTGGCCTCTCTTAATGTGAGCCAAGCCTTTTTTATACAAGAAAGCTTGGCTACCGCTGCATTACATTTGTTTTCTTAATGTGTAATAAATAAGCTAACTGTTTCATAATATTAATTGTTCTAAGATAACAGCAGAGGAAACTCTAAAAAGCTTTTGTTGGGGTTGTTTTATGGGGGCTAGAATTTGTACGTTAAAAATTTAAAACATACAAAAAAAAATATCTCTAAACATAGTTCATAGACATGTTAAATTACAAGAGTGTCTCATAGAAAAATGGAATGTTTTAATTTGAAATATCTGTATTTTTAAATAAAGTAATTTGAGTACTTGAGTTTTTTTTTCAACGTTAAAACTATTCCAAGAAAAACACAGTAAATGTATTTTATCTTTTTTTAATGCGTGAAATTGCGAGGTAAAATTTTCCTTTAAATTTTTTTTAAGTGTGATGCTCTCAGCGGGATATTCTTCTTTGATGAACTGAAGACGGTGTTTAACAGCAGGAGCATTAACAGATATGCGATGTTATTGTTCAAGGCCACACACGCACTACGTTAAAGAAATCACCATTTGCTTTCAACCCGTTGAACCTTCTTCGCGCTGAGAATAGAAACTTGTAATTATTATTTTTGAGAGGAATATATATATAATTACATATATATAGATATATTATATAATTACCTGATCAAAATATATTATTTCGTTAAATTTTTTATTTATGTGAATAAAAACGAAAAAATGCATGGTTAGGTAACAAGTTTTGCGATAAATATTGGTTCATTTGTTTTCATTTAACTAAAAAATCAATAAAATTATTTATAATAGTACATCTAAACGCACACAATTAAATTAAAACTTTAAATTAATCCCTGATATGCCTCAACTTTTTTTCCATTTAACCCACGTTTTATCATTTTCTGGAATACCTCTTTATAATCTTCGTGAAAAGTCGAAAGTTTTTTGTGTAGAGGATAAAATCTAGAAGACCCATCTGAGGGATGATTCATGATTTTGTTTCACAATGATGCCTATATTGAAAACAAGCCATCTTTAGATAAATAGGAAGAAGATAAAAGGGGAATGATTAATTTTCATCAAAATATGTCAGTGAGATAAAGTATTAATGACATTAAAAATTTCAGTTTATAAGCAAACAGTATAAACAAATCGAAATCCAACAGTAAAGTATTAAAAAAAAAAAAAAAAAAAAAAAAAAAAACACCTCCTTAGAAAACAAGACTTAAGCAGAACTTTTTAAAACACGTCTTCACTTTCAACTTGCTTGTGACATAAAAATACCATGCAAATTTACATAACAGTCACGTGTTTAATATAATAAAGATATTACAAAAGCAAAGCAAATATTTAAGCAAAATGAGAGCCGAGTCTTTATTACCTACTTTCAACAGAAAATGTAATTAGATGAAAGTTTCTTCCAACTACGCACTTGAACTCGCTTTTTGAAGTACTTCGAAGTGTTATTTCAATCCAAAGATTAAACAGGTTTGAATTAGCTTTCGAGTGTTATTTCACGTAATAAGAGGGCTTTATTATTTGATGTTACGCCTACTAATCTTTGTAAAACTGAATTTGATCGATTTCTTTTTGAAGACTAATTTGATCTTTATAGATAAAATTGGAAAATTAATCCATCCTGACATCAAAGTCAGGATAGGTATTAAGGTGAAGTGGCGCAAGTGTAACTTGTCAGGTAAGTATGATTGTAGGAAATAAAAATTTTATAAAATCATGTTTCAATATAAAAAATGCAGTATATTTTTTAGACACTATTTTTTACAC
The DNA here is from genome assembly GCA_963978545.1 of Linyphia triangularis. Lineage (NCBI taxonomy): Eukaryota > Metazoa > Arthropoda > Arachnida > Araneae > Linyphiidae > Linyphia > Linyphia triangularis. The sequence goes on from OZ021721.1 coordinate 18,513,849, forward strand.
ATATTTTTTTTAAACATTTTTCCCAATTAAAAAAGTTTTTTGGTTTCCCATTAAAAAAAGTTTTTATTTGTTCCCCATTAAAAAAGTTTTATTATTTTTCTTCATTAATACGATGGCAGCAGTTGCATTTTGAAGTCTCTTTATATTCTTGAAAGTTAACACTTACTCTATTGGGTTCCGCGTCTCTAAATAATTTTACTGTGTAATTTATATATGTATGAGTTCTATAATAGGCAAAGTAACTATACCCACCTTATAATTTTCCTTACTTTCTTCGATAGGAAAAAAAATCAAGGAATTTGATTTGTGGACATTGGTATATTTTAAAGATACAATATTATTATGTAAAAATACTCTCACACATATTTTGTCTCCCCCCAAAATTAACTAGACGTTGTGAAAAAACACTCAAGTAAAAGTGAGTCAGAAAAAGTTGTGAAATATAATGTTGTCACTGAGTTTAATTTCATTGGGGTGCTTGTACACAAAGAGCTAAATTGGAAATCTCGGAAGGCACCCCCATAGCAAATCAGTACTTGGTGATCTAGAGTTATTACGAAATAATTTCATTTTATATGTATAAGCTACTTTGTACTCATTGCACTGAATTTATATTAATTCTATAAAAAACTTTATCCTGTTGTTGTTGTTTCTAATCTCCCTTTTGTCTGACGAAGTCAGACAATATCAGTGAAGCCATTGACATTAATGAAGTCTGACACTAGTTGTGGACAGTTATAAATGTCCTCACAGTCCAGTCCAAGGCAGTCCAAAATGTGCTGAGGTGATGCCTGTTCTTTTTGGCATTTAGGGCAAAGAGGAAAATTTTTGCTTCCCCCAGAATATGTGAGGCCTTTAAGGTGACCACTAGCAAGTCGGGACAGACGGGTATTGGTGTGCCTATCACAAGGAAGAGATAGGGAGTGTCCTGGTTTTTTGGCTTTATACCATTCGTGAGACGGAGGTATATGCCATTTCGCTTTATTTTGAGCTATTTTCTTTGATTATAACTCTTGATATGTGAGTTCTTGAGTAGAGAGGACAGGGTGTTCTAGTCCCTCCTTAGCAAGAGCGTCAGCCAATTCATTTCCGTGGATGTCTACATGTGACGGGATCCACTGAAAGTGCACTTTGTGCAGTCGGGATATGCTCTTGACTGCGTATTATGGATAGACTGGTTTTGTCTCCCACGAGGGCCCAGTTTTTGAGGTGTTGAATGGAACTTCGGCTATCGGATAGAATCCATAAGTCTCCGTAGTTGACCACGCCTAAGATATTCTCTAAACCCAGGTCAATTGATATTAATTCGCTTCGAAAGAAAGAGCAGAAATCTGGATTACGTTGTTTAATAGAATGTTTCTCTACGGGCGTTTCTATATAAATTCCACTGCCTGCCTGTATATCTATTTTGCTGCCATCTGTATAGATTTTGATGTCAATTGAAGGAATTTGATTAATAATTTCCAATGCCAATTGCCTAAGAAATTCCGGACAACATTCATTCTTATTAAGTGTGGTGGGAAGGCAATCAATAAAATCAACATTGGAGAGTCCATCGTAAGTGTTCAAATTAGTATTAAGACAGTGGGGCTCTACATTATCTGCCATTAACTTCTGTGATTTAACTTGGCTGAAAGGACTGTGTTTCTTAAGTCTTTGATTGCTTGTCCAGTTATTTAAGTAATAGGCCGTTTTATTTTTTTGGTTTAAGCTGGAAAGTTTATTGAAATATTTGACCAAGCCTGCCTGCCTTCTGAGAGAGAGTGGTTGCAGATCCGCTTCGTAAAGGACAATTTCTGAAGGACAGCTACGTTTCAGTCCTGTGATTATGCGGGCAGCACTCAAGTGAAAAACTTTATCCTGAAAAGTACTAATTGTCTATGAGGGTTCCTCCCTCTGTGTTAAGTATCCCAAAGAAATTGAACGTGGCGGCTCGTTGGAAAACATTAGATTTCACAACTTTTTCTACCTAGCCATTTTTTGGAGATTTTATTTTTCAATGTCTAATTGTTTTTTTGGGAGATATTAACTCTTTTTGTCGCATTTGTTATGTTCTAAATGTGTAAGGTATGGTCGATGGATGTTTTAGTGTGAAAAATGATATCATCGCTTTAAATGCAAAATGGCGTAAGCGTCAACAAAGTTAAATGCCCATACAACTCTTTGTATTGAAAATGATGATAAATATCATGATGCAATATTGTAGAGAGATTTAGGTTTGCAATCTAAATCCTCTGACTTTCTTTCAAGTAGAAGTTCTCCTTACCACACCAAGAAAAAGTGCTTATTCATAATTAAAAATACGTACCTACTACTTTTAATTTGAGCATAAAAGAATGCAAATACATACAAAAAATAAGTAATAATAAAAAATAAGTACGATGTACAAATGATAATTATTTGCTTTATATAGAGGATTACCATCTTTATATACGAATAGAGAAACAATTTTTTTCAAAACAACTTTTCCTTTAAGTTTGAAAAATAAGATTGTCATAATATTGAGAGAAATGTAGGCAAACTTTGGTGGCGCAATCATTAAGGAGGTATGCTAGAGATCAGAAAGTACATGATTCAAAACCATACAGGCATCTTGATGTGTTAAAATTTATATTAAAATGAAAGTAGTTTTGTAAGATGAAACAAGTGTTTTCAAAGTTTTGATAAAGAAGTTGAGAATATAAATGGGATGGTCAAAATTCCATCAAATAGTTTTGGCTGTAGTCCTGGTTAAAGTTTTGATCATAACCAGAAAGTTTTGATCATAACCAGAAGAATCGGAATCAGAAGAAGAACAAAATTCCAGTGACTTCGGTGATTTTCAAAGGATTTTTTTCGTCATATTCCAAATTATGTGATTTAATGTTAACAATTATGTGATTATTTTTCGTCTACACCAGAGGCAACATGATAGGGAAAAAAAATCAAAAATCAGGGTTCTAGCTATAGTGGGGTGCAGAGCTGTGAGGGATTGAAAACCGGTATAAGCTCAGTTAAAATTTTTTACACTTGCATATCTGCAACTTTGACATCGGATTTGGTGGAGAAAACTGCCGCGTTATTAATATTAAAAAATATTAATACCTAAATATTAAAAAATTGACTTGAAACTGTTAAGTAAATATTTTCTCCTACAATCATAAGTATGCTTATACTATGTAGTTATTTGGTTTTATTTACATTCACATACTAAATTTTGCTGTCTGAACTATACTTCGACATGCTGTGATAAATATCTATGCAAAGCATAGATCTGTCATAATAAAGTTTTTCATGTATTATAAAAAGGACGCAGAAAAAATTTTGTTCACAGAGAACATTTAATTATTGAGCACAAACCCCCAAAATTTAAAAATAGTCAAACCCCTTTAAGGAAATGTCGATGGGGTCTCCGAAATTGTTCGCGTCAACCGAATTTCATGTTAAACGAATAAATTAACGTTAACGGAGAACTGCTTCTACTTCGCGATAAATGGGATTTCATGTTAAGAGATTTCACGTTAACGGGGTTTGAATGTATTATCCATTGCCTTGAAAAAATTTTATTCGATTTTAATGAACCAAAGTGTCTGCTTAATTTGAATAACTTTTATAAAGGTAAAAAAATCTAGTAAATAATTTTTCGTAAAATATTGTTTGATACTAGGTTTAGTGAACAATGATCTCTTGAACTCACATTTCGCAATCGAAAGGTTTTTCCGTTGTGGGCTGGTTTGCTTCCAGATACAGACACGCAAGTAACTTGATGTAAAACTCGGCGAAGAAGTCTTCAATGTTTCAAAACTTTGACCTTGTCACAGATGATTATAGATTCTCAACTCAACCGATCATGAAATTCTGAAACGTTTTATAGGTTGTTTACTTCAGTATGTGAAATGAAAAGCGTATCTTGAAGTAAGCAACATGCCACTTTGATATACTTTTGAAGCTGCTTATTATTCATATGTTTCACAATTTTATAACCGGTACATTTGTGGTTTATACCTAGTAATTTTTTTGTTTGAAACGAGTCTGTATAAGAAAAAGTATGTAAAGTGGCATTTCAATGACTTTTGTTTCAGTGAAAACAGTTAAAGATATGTCTATATTTTATGTGTATGTGTACTATATTCTTTGTGTTAATAATACTTATGGGGTAATATGCTTTTTTTTATGTGCATTTTTTTCTTTTAGAAGTATGTAATCAACATCTTTGATTGCAAAGTCTAAATGGTAGTACAAAAAAATAAATTAAGGTTTAAAATTACTTTTTAGCAAACCATATAAAAGTTAATTATAATTTAAGTACTTACTTTCACCAAGCAATTGCATATTTATATTTTTGGATTCATTACTTTTCATTCGGGAATAGTTTCAAATTTTTAAAAAAAAACTTTGAAAATAAGGTAAAGAATTAAAAATGAATGGGAGTTTCATGAGTACCTAATTTTATAAGCTACCGAGTTTTATTTTTAATGTAAAAATTTTTAAAAGAAAAAAATCAATTTCAAAATGATTCCTTGGATCAAATCACTTTAATGTAAAAACATAAAGACTATTTTTAAGATCAACTGATACAGAATGTATTTAAAAATGCGACTTCCATCATTTTAGAAGAGGGAAATTAGCTCCTATAGCAAAATTGGTTATTTTATTGGTCTAGGTTACATTTAATGCGTTCAATTTAAAGATAAAATGTAATTTTTTAAAATTAAGAATCTCATTAAGATTTCAGAAACACTTTTCTACTTGATATTTTGCCCTTATAGGGCTCTAACAATAGGTAGCTTTAACATTAAATTACCAAAGAGTTACACTATTGTTATGACTTCTTAACTTATTTTAAGCATTTTTATAATTTACACTGATTCATTATCACTAAGAAAGTACTAAGAAATAAACACCAACTATATTTTGGGAAAAACTGTAGAGTTAGAATCTATCTTGGTGTATTGGTGTATTGTTAAGGTACCTAGACAAGTTTGACTCTATTACTAGCGTAATTGGCATACAAGAAGCGAAAGAAGTTTTTTATTTTATTTTTATACTGACCGATTAACCTAATTATCTTACAAAATTCTGAAGTTTTTACTCAAACAACTCTTAATTACAAAATTAGAAAAACATACTATAGAATGACATAGAAATTATCAAAAAAATTAAATAAACTTACTTGTGATAGAGGTACAGTATACTTCCCAGTTATATAAGAGCCAGTATATGTTTCGATAAAACTTTTTGTATTAGATTTGAAAATTGCATTGCTTAACTTAAGAAAGAAGTATTTTAAGATATTTGAATATTGAAATGGTAGAAATTTGTAAAAGTTACAGAAAAAGTTGATTGCGTCTGTAACTATCACTAAAAGGCCACTTCAGGACACTTTTCTTTTGCGGTACATCAGATCCAAACATACACGAACCGGTGACATTTAATGACTCAAAACATAATTTGTTATGGTTAATGATAACTAAAACCTTGGCAATATGGAAATTTTTTAAAAACAAAAACGTCACTAAGTTCGAGAGTTTGGGATGATCAAGCCCTATTATCTTCAAAAAAAAAAAATAATCTTGAAATGTTATTATCGAACGTTTTAAGTACTTGGCATAGCATTCCGTGTAAAAGTAACCTGTTATTACTCAGAATTTAAAGCATTTTAGGGGTATTTCCTGGAAGATGTCACAAAAAGTGGAGAAGAATAAAGTCGAGAAGAATGAAACAATGCAAAAAAAAAAAAAAAAAAAAAGGAAATCTTGTGTGAATAAATGAAAAATTATTTATTTGAATAGAAAATTAATTCATGCCTAATTGCATTTTATTTGAAAATTCTTTTCAGAAAACAAAGTTTGAGCTCAAACTTTTATCCATTGCAAATGTATTGAGATTTGATAATTATAACAGCTGTTACGACTGCATCTCAAACCGCCAATGAACGTAAATATAAAGTGCAAGAAAAATAACCTCATCATGTTCTGAGAAAAAGGCGGATACGATACAAACATTCCGCCCTTAAAGGGTAAATTTTTATTGTTTACTTCGTAACTTATAAACAAATTAATATGAAAATGTAAATTGGTACGCAACTTCTATAATATAGTAATCGACATAGAAATCTCAAAAAAGGCACTTACACTCCCCTAGTATTAACCCTTTGCACTCCAGTGGCGCCTCTCAGGCGCCACACGATTGGATGCCAAACCACGAGAGGACCATTAGGTGTGATGCGGAAATTCGATGCAAGGCCAATGACTGTGTTTAGTTTCTATGAAGCAAATCCATAAACACCAGCCGAACCTAAAATGTCTCGAGTTGCTGATTTCTCCGTTCGAAAAAGGCCTGGAGTGCAAAGGGTTAAAACATTAAAAATATGGTGGTAAAATTAATAGGAAAAAATTGTTGTTACGTAATTTTCCTGTATATAATTGTAAACAGTGTAAAAATTTCTTTTAAATTTCTGTTTTATTAAATTTATTCGTTAATTGCGATAATGCAGGCTTAAAAAAGTTGGTAACACAGGAATTAATCGAGAAATTTCTCTGAGCATTCCGATCTCCAGAATCGTTTGCTCTGGATAGTCAGAGAAAGTTCGCCAGCGAGGATATAAATTGCGAAGTTTGAAATAGTTGGATATTGAACGCTATTCTGAAAGGAATTCAGGGCTTTTCGTGGAGTCTGAATTATCACTGTATCTTTACGCATTGAAGCTTTTGTCGAAGCTTGATTGCGAGTTTAATGTTATTTGGAGAGTTTTTATGAGCCTTTTGAAACGAAGAATAAATTATAGTTTTTATTTTGAAAAAACTGTGTCCTCATTTCCTCAGATAAAGCAGTGTAATATAAGTTTTAAATTATTCATCTCAACTGAAAAGTTATGTGCAACTATTCATTAACACCTCCAGTAGCAAATATAATTATCAATAATGAAAAAGATTTGTTTTTCTAATGGCGGGCCCAAGTACTTAGAGTCACTTTTTGGGTTCGCAGTCACTTAACCACTACAAGACCGGTAGCGATGGCCACTTGGGAGGGCCATCGTTGCCCAAGACATCCACGTCTATACATCCATGTCTTACCCAATATTCCAACCGAAAGCCACCAGCGTGGTAGTCTGATGCGCTAACCACTGAATGGACGACTTAATGAAAAAGAATGGTATGAACAAAAACTTTTTCCGTCTAAGCATCCCCTCCTGTATGCGATCTTTACTTAGTCTACGCAATCCCCAATTAATCGCCTAATTTAAAAAAAAAAAAAATGTGAAAATTGCGACGAATCATGGAAAATAGTTATTTTAATCATATTTTTGATGTTCTACAATATGCGTTATAGCCATGTTTCAAGTTATTTTTTATATCGTTTAAAATTTCAAGTATTTGAAAGATTTTCATTACTATTATATAAAGTAAGTTACGCAAGAATTATAAACGAAAACTAATATCAATGGTCAAGGGAATTTGAAAATAAGAGGACATTCCAATTGAGTATTTCCTCAATAAATATCGAATTTCACTTTAAACGTATCACTTCCTTTATAAATAAATTCAGGCAGGTTTGCATTTTAAATTTGATACGGTTTGCAGCAAGAAGGTAACGTAGTAACAACGACCGACTTTTGAGAATGTTATACACACTCTGCAAGGACTTTTGTTTACACTTTACACGTAAATTGTTGTAAGTAGTATAATTTATTTCTCTATTTTGCATTTTAATGGGAATACGATCGATTTGTTTAACAATCTGAATTTTTTTTTTTCAAAAGAAAGCTTTGGTTTTCAAATACAAACTTGAATTTATTTAGTAGAGGAAAAAAAAAACCACTGTTTTTCTTGTATACTTTTGTACGGCACGGAAAAAAAAAAAAAAAAAAAAAAAAAAAAAAAAAATCCGAACGATGGCTATATCTTGTTTTCTAATTGATGAAATAACAAAATTCAAGTACCTTTGTAAATCGTGGAAGGTCTTTATTAGTTGTATGTAATTTGTTTTATCATGAGGGGTCATCTACATATTAAAACTAAACCAAACTTTAAAAAGTTCGATGGTAACCCTATAATATTATACCATATTTAGATTTAGAATTCAAAATAAATTTTTAAATTCCAAATTTTGTAATTTTTCAATGAGTGTTTAGTAATTTAAATAATGTAAAAAAAAAAAAAAAAAAAAAAAAAAAATAATGTTAAAAAGAAAATTTGTTTTTTTTAGCCATAAATTCTTAAATAGTTAATATATTTTTAGCAATTTTTGTATCAATCAATAGTTTATAAAAGGCCAAACATAAATAACATGCAACTTTGTATTAAACAGTTTTTTAATAATTAATTATTAATTAATAAAACAAGTTTAAAATTTTTTTAAAATAGAAACATGTATTTTGCTTGCTTCCATTTGAATTATCATGGTCGAAAACTCTTCCAGAATTTTTTTCATTCCATTTTGACTTTTGGTTCTCAATATTTTAGTTAAAATGTGAAAAAGCTAATTTTAAGGGACCATGTAATAGATTATGTCTTGAAGCACACAAAACGTTTGCTTCTTCTCCGCTTTATAGAAATTTGCCCTCAAGATCGACCAAAACATTTTCGCTCATAAGTGAAGTGTTTCTTCAACATAATGAACTGAAATTTGGTATCTAGGATAAACGAAGTATTCTAAATTGAATGAAAACATAAAAAATATGGGTTCGTACTGAAAATTTTAAAGATAGAGTTAAATTTACTTAGTAATCAGCCCCTAAGAAAAAAATTTTGCTCCAAAAATATAGAAAATCGTAAACAAAACATTTGGGTGCAAACCGCAAGATTCAAAGATAATTAGAACCGAAGATATAGCCATCGTTCGGATTTTTTTTTTGCGAATTGTACAAAGTTACATAAACTATGGCAGGGTGTTCGCAAACAGATTACTAAGTTGGATTTGAAACAAACATGAAAATATCTCAAAAATCAGTTTATTGTATATTAATCAATATTTATGTAATTTTGTAACTTAAAAATGTTTACCGAATGGTATGAGATATGTCAATTTCTCAGGGTTCTGTTCAGAGAAGCCTTCAGAGAAGTAAGTTTTTTATTAGATGATCCTAGGATTTATTATTTAAATGAACTTCCGTTTAATCTCTATTATACAAGTGAGGTAATTTTGTTAAACAAAGCTAAAGGACACGTATAGCTTTTTTTGCTTATGTACGGCCATCTGTACATTAGGGTGGTACAAAACAAACAAAAATAAAATATTTTTGAAATGCATGAGGTGAAAAAAGTTGATACACATCTTGATAAGAAAAACTATAAAAAAAATTTGAAAAAAATAAATAAATAATAATAATAATAATATCTTCCGATCGCGCATTCGCCTCATAGTTTGAAGAAAATACAAAAAAAACCACCTATTTTTCCTAAATTTTTTAAAATTTCTAAACGTTACATATTTGAATAGCAATAGTTTGCAATGTGTAATATAAGGGTGTTATAACACAGGAAAACACTATTTTATGCATTTTTATAACATATATTAATAATTAAAAATACTCAAAAGTAACGTTTTTTTGTAAGAAATAATGATTTTTCTGTAAAATGGGTACTAATGTTATTTCTTGAGTTTCTTTAAAAATGCTATTATTCGCTTGGTTCACTTTTTTCTCGAGCTTTCTATCGCAGTGATGCACTTTGAAGGAAACTTTTGTAGAAAAGTCGGGCATTATAGATCTTTTTTAAAAAAGTGTTATCCTAACGTCTTTTGCGTCAGCGCCACTCACTTTTTGTCTTGTATCTCTACATAAGCGTTCCACAGCTTCTGAGAGACATGGAAACGAGTTGAAGTCTGATTTCAATGGTCCGTAGTAGCACAGATACGCTGGCCAATTTCGCCAGACATGGCCAATCCCTATGTGGAACGTTGTGAATCGGTCGTCGGAAACAATATTAGCCAATCTCGCCCAATTCTGGATAAAATATAGAAGAGTTTTTGATACGCCGATGTACATGGATATAGTATTTATGAGAAACAAAATTATGTGGTTGGTTTTGACTTGTTTGTTGAAAAATAGTTTATTTTGGAACTATGCTCAGCCAGACTAGCCAAACTTCCAGTCTTCCCCTGTTTCCTCCAATACAGCTGTGCTACCTCGGATGAGCCAGTCTTTGTTAACTAATGTTCGTTTGTTACTCTTAACAAAGGAGGAGTCCTATTACAAGCATTCCAATTAATTATGTCCACGTAATCAGTGGCAATAAAGTTAAGTTTGGTTGAAATACCTGATTGTCTTTTTGTAGGAAAGTTTTCGAGATTTCAGAAACCGACGCCTCAGTTCTCTTACATCTCTCCTTTCGTACAAAATCATTGCCGAAATCAAAATTTTTTGGGTGAGGGAAGGAAGCATTTCGTTCAATAACTGAGTTTGAAATTTCCAGTAAATATTCAGGGAAGTATCGAGACAATCGAATTGCCTCATATATGTCCTTAGGTCCTTCAGAAAATTAACTTTTTAAAAAAATTCGAAATCAATGTGGCATGTAACAATTTAAATAAAGAATGCCACTTACTTGAGTTCATCCGAGGGCTTACATTCACTCGCATATACTCTAAGTACTCTGCTTTCTGTTGTTAGCCATCTGGAGTGTGAAAGGGGATTGGGTTTGCGAGATGCCAAGTCATTGGCTTTATCTAATCGCTGCAAAAATATCAAGAAAATATAACTGATCTGTGCTTAGTACTTTCATATCAGCTTGAGAAATTGAACTTTCAACAAGTAAAAAATAAGTCGAAGGAAATTTTTCACAGTTATACAATTTTCGATCTATGAATCTTCAATATTTGATCTCACTGAAAGATGTTGGTTCTGCTGTAGTACTATCTACGTGCTTAAATAGACGTCTGAATAGTAGTTCATTGGAGTATAAGAGGCATATATCGCAATGTAGTGGTCTCCCAACGTGCAATTTGATCTGTCAGATTATTTCCAGTCAGTATTCATGGCAGTCCCAATCCCAACCACGTGCGCTATGATCCAATAAATAAGCAAGTAAGTTTATGAGCTTCAAAGAAAGAGAAGACACCACGAGAAAGGCCACTCAGATTGAAACCCGCCAAAACACAGCTTTTATGTTTCAAAGGTTATGCGCGAACCCGATGGGTTATTATTGAATAATTACTATTAATTTGATTTTTTTCCAAGTTCTATCTACTTCATTCCACACAATACAAACTAATGTACGTCGTTAATTTAGTAATTAGTGTATTCTAAAAATTGATGGAAAAAGGGTATTTTTTCTATTTATTCAAAACTTCGAAGTGAATGCTTGAAGTAAATAAAACAATTTTAACAAAAATATGTAAAACATAACGTTAGTATCCATTTTATAGAAAAATATTTAACAAAAAAATGTATTTTTTAATATTTTTAATTATTAATATATGTTTTAAAAATGTAAAGAATAGTGATTTCCTGTGTTATACCACCCTTTCACTACTCATTGCAAACTATTGCCTTTCAAATATATAAAGTTTAGAAACTTAAAAAAAATTTAGGAAAAATAGTTATTTTTTGTATTTTCTCCAAACTTTGAGGTTAATGCGCGATCGGAAGATATTTTTTTTTTTTTAATTTTTTTTTTTTTTACAGTTTTTCTTATCAAGATATGCATCAGCTTTTTTCACTTCATGCGTTTCAAAACAATTTTTTTTTTCGAACCACCCTACTGTACATATAAAAGTAAATCTGTCCGAATTTAATTCAAGAAAATACTGTACTGATTTTGATCGTGGCACAATTGGAAACGCATGAAGTGAAAAAAGCTGATGCATATCTTGATAAGAAAAACTGTAAAAAAAAAAATTTGAAATAAAATAATATCTTCCGAACATTTTTGTAAACTATGTGAATTGATTTTGTAGTTTCATTGTCACAGCGAGATTTAGATTTTCGGTAAGGAAATCTTGGGTTAACAATAACGTTTTATGTTATTGACCATAAAGTGCATGTTTCAAAATAAATTCAATTCAAATTTCGTAAATTTCTGCAGGTTATTGTTAGACAACTAGTTTTGAATTTATTTTATTGTTTAGCTTTTAAAACCTTTAATGCCTGTAATACTGTCTCCGAATGGTTTGGTTTGAGAATAAAATCGTCCTTGGTGAAATTTATGCGAATGATAATTGGTGAAACTGTACGGTATTTAAAGTTAACTTAATTGAGATTTACAAACCTGAAACATAAGGTTTGTCGGTCATGAATCCAAGTTAATTTTTTGTACTTCTTGATGAGGTAAAAGTTTTATAGTAAACTAATTTATTAAGTCTGCTCTTGTGACGTGGTTGGAAAAGAGACCATTAAACTGTAAAATATGATTTTCTCTTCTGGTGAAAATTCAATGACATCAATTGGCGATGGTTTCCTAATGAGCCAATCTAAAACACGTTAAATAATTGATAATCTCAAGGCAAAATTCGGGTATTCAAGTCGTAATTCTTTTCCGAGATAACCTTCGAAATTAAATGAATTTGAATCGAGTTTTTTTAAGTTTTTTAGAGTTTTTAGAGTTTGAAGTTTACATATTCATTCCTACACATTTATTCTGAAAGTCCATACTCTGCGACAAAATGCATTTTATCCCAATGCATTGATACCCTGAATATTTATGGCATTTATCCCTCTAAAAGTATTGTCTGTTATTGTTTGAATTTGTAGAATAATAACTTTTAGTAGCATCCTTAAAAGAGAATTTTCAGCGGAGAGGGGAATAGACATTTAGCAGAACTGAAGGATTTGGAGGGGAGAAAAGTGGAGAATGCTATGTTAGTGGTGTTTATATTGCTATGTTGAATGGAGTGGCGGAATCAATTGGCATATTGATGATATAATAAGAATTCAAGCTTATACTTGCTTGAATAGTGATTTATGCATTCTTCAAGTGCACCAGAAAGCGCCTTGCAACTAGTGATTCAAATTAAAGAGTATTTTTTAAAGTTGATATGTAATGTAAACACAGCGGTATGGGGGTTCCGAGGTTCCAAGGTTCGGGGAAGATTAGCCACTCCCTGCAAAGGCTTGAGCATCGTTCCAAAATACACGATTTTTTTTTAAATAAGAAGGTCCCTCCGTCTTTTCTTATAACACTATATTTCAATTTTCAAACTCTGCATGAACATTTCAAAACTTCCAGTATATTTTACTCAGCACTGGGCGAGATTGGCATAGAAATGGCCAGTCTACAACGGTCCACGTCGGGATTGGCCAGTGTCGAGCCGATATTGGGCAACAGATTTGTGCAATTGGTGTTTTAAAAATTTAGTTTGAAAAGCTCCTATTTCAATTTACTGTTTAAACGATTTTTTTTTAATTGGTTGAGTAACTTTTGTGAACATCCTGTCTAAATAAACTAGGTACTTTTTCAATGTTTGGTTGTGAAATTGTCTTTCTTTTTTAAAAATTCTTTAACTTAAATATTCTGGTAAAAAATGAGGTTTTTTGTTTTTTAATGAATGATCAGATATCAGTGGCGGTTTGTGAGAAGTTTTTATAAAAATTACGTTAGCGAAATTCGCATAATTTCTCAATTTTCAGAAAATGAGGTAAAACTTTCTCTGGTGATCCGTATTGATTTACAGCGCAGATAATTATCGCTTCGGTGCAACGACCTTTTTAACGGAGTCAGATAGTGCTACGGGCAATCCAACAATTTCAAACACTTTTGCGCAAGAAGTATCATAATTCAATAGAAATTTCGTTACTACCATGTGTGTGATCAAACGGATAATACCTTATCATATTAATTAACTTTAGAATAACTAATTAATTTAACATTTTTAATTTAATCAACTTAAGGAAAAATGCGATAGATTTTTAGGTTATAAATAAGTTACTTTTAATAATAATTTACAGCCTTTTGTTGAACTGTATCTCGTTATTTAAAATTTTAAATAACATTTTCCTAGTATTAATTGCTATACAATCAAACCCCTTTAAAGCGAAATCGGTTCACTCAAAATCTCGTTACGCGAAGTAAAGGCAGTTCTCAATAAACTTAATGTTAATATATTTGTTTAACACGAAATCTTACATAATGAAATCCCACTTAAGACGAAAAAAACTTGCTCTATAAAACACTTTTTTTAGATGAAACCTTGCAACGTTTCCTAATGCAGCAGGACAATGCTTCATATTCTTGAAATAATGTTGAAGAGGTAGACACATTTTTAAAATTTTTTTTACTAAAAACTTTAAAAAAAATCAATAAAAAAACTTCTTAATTTATCAAATAAATAATAAGTTACGAGTAAATAAATTTACCTTTTTTTGTTCTTTATAAATATCTTTTTAAACTATTGTACTAAATACAAGCCTTTCAATGTAAATTTCTAAAAAACAGCAGTATTTATAGCTAGTAGTTTTAAGCATGTATTAATTAGATGAAATTTTTTTTGACTGTTAATCCGAAATTCGGTTTGCGTGAAGTCTCATAAACTTCGCGTTAACTGGGTTTGACTACTTTTATTATTACTCTTCGAGTTGGTTCCTTCAAAATATGAGTAATAATTAATAAGGAGTATTTACAGTACAAACTGCTATTCCTTCGCAAAAACAAACCGATTTTTCTAAACTTTTCTAAACCGAGGAAATGTTTCTTTCCTTTAAAAATACGCGTTCACAGATTTCGAAGTTCCAAAACATTCTTCCAATTAGTAACTCTCAGACATTCCTCCTTTGAAAAGTTATGTAATTTTCGTGTCTTATTCAAGTAACAAACTCACGCGATATGAGATTTAGACAAACTTCGATTGTTTACAATCAAATGGTAAACAACTGGATGTGTCCTCAATCATTTTCTAAAAATACACTCACGCACGTATTTGCAAGCTCATTGTTTGCATGTGGTAACGCAGTACTATGTTATCTGCCCTTTCAGGCCCAAAATTGCATATTCCAGAATACGATTATAAAGTCAATTTGTTGAATATTCTCACCGTACTTATATTTGCGACGTGATAGAGGCAGTAGGAGATTGCAAGGGATCTTATCAAAGTAACTTATATGACCTTTAAAAATGTGTTTTAAAATTCTCGGTGCAAATAAAAATTTCTCTACTTTACATTTAAAGTAAAGTTCTGTCGATTGTGGAACATTATAGGTTTGAAAATTCTCGGTGTTCTAAATATGTTTTAAAATTCTCGGTTCAAACAAAAATTTCACTTCCTATACATTTTCCCGGTTTTATCGGATATTTTATTGCGGTAGGTGAGGGCTATACTGTGCTGGAACATCAAGATCTGGATTACTAAGAATTAACCGATGCCCTTTCGTTTGCCTTACTATAGTGAGAAACGTAGAAAAATACCGGAAAATAGAATCTTTTTATGCCACTAAGTCCGACATTTTTAACATCACGTTCATGGTTTTGTTATGACATCATTTTTTATACCCTAAACCCTCGTTCAAGTTTTATTACTCATAACATAAATATATCATAGACTGCGTTCGGGGACGAATTGCAATAAATATAATTAGGTACAAGATAGTCACTTGTGATTAATATGATCTTGAATATTCTAATTAAACGAGTCGCCTGTTAATTAAAAGCGAGGTGACATAAAGAGCCTAAACGTGTGCAAAATGAAGATTAGATAAATAGTATTAAAAATAACTTTGCTTGTAAGGGTAATTTCTTTTAGTGGTTTGAAAAAATATCCGAAGGATGAAGGATTCATTTCTAAAAGATTTTTGCAACCTACCTTATTTACGTTTTTATTTTATTCTGTATAAAAAAGGTTTATTTTCTTCACGCCTACTTATACTACGTGAAATAAATTTATGTGATTCACATTAATTTTCAAGTGTTAATCATTTATACTAATTAAAAAATTGTACTTTATGTTTGGCCTTAAAAAATTATCATTTGAAACAAAAGGCAATAAAATGAAGTCATTATTTAACAATTCATACTGCAAAAACTAATGTTCCGTTTTAGCATTAGCTCTTCATATTATTAAAATATTTTTGAAACCAGGTATTCCGAAGTTGGTGATTTCGATTCTAAATCTAAACATGGAATAATATTATGGGGTTTTTTATCAAACTTTTTTTAATGTTTGATTTAGTTTTAATAAGTAGATGATAAAAAAAGATGAAAACTATGAACATTTATTAAAAGCCTTTTACGAATGAAACGGTACTTTAACTTTTTTTTCTTTCAAGAAAGAAGATAAAATAACATTAATTAATGGGTCGTTAGGTGCACTGAGTGATTTTTATTTCAGAATTCATAACTTTTTTTTTTATAAATTTCTTTCAACCACATGTTGCATTGTTGCGTTTATCTGAGGTATTGTTGTAAATGAAGTCAGGGACTGGAATTTGTGGAAGGCTCCAAAAGCAACAAGTTAGCTTTAATTAATGGGAGTTCAGGTACACGGTTTGATTTTATCCAAAAATGCATAAATGTGGGTTATCATTTCAAGTGTGATGCTGATTATTACTTAGGTAATTTAGTTTTAAATTATTTCAAGCTCAACTGTTCGAGTAGTTTTATCGTAGTTGACTTGTAAAAATCATTGTATTATACTTATTGCATTGTATAAGCATAAAAATTCAAGATAGACTTTTCACCACATTAGAAACCATTCGTTTTGGAAATATTTCTTTCTTACTAGAAAACTGTGAAAATGATAGGGAAGTTGCACTTTTGACCATTTTTCACTTTTTCAATTTTTTGCTCTTACTTTTTTGTTTTGTTTTAAAACTAATGCTTTCTAATCTAGCTGGTTTATCCTATTACACATCTTTTTATTATTTTTCATCAAAATTTGAATTTTTGGTACCATATTTGACACTTAAAAATGCATCACTCCCATTTTATTCTACACCATTAAAATTCTATAAATAAGTTAAATCAATTTTTCACTTACAAATATATTTTGTAAACTAACTTTACCTTTGACTGGTCAAAGATACAGGTTTTAGAGTAATAAGGGTAATAAGTTAAGAATAAGTTTTTAAGTGTAAGGGGCATTAGGACTTAAATGATAAATCGACTACTCTGGAATCAGTTTTATGACTGTTCTGTTTTATTTATAAGATTATGGTTTGGTAAACTTCTGTAACTGATATTAAGAGGCGTGCAATATTTATTTTTAAAGTACATGTATTTTCCAATATTATATTAAATAAAAATTAACGTAAATGAAACCTACTTTTTAATTTTCAACAATTTTTGCAACTCACACTTGTTGAGTTTTACCACTTTTTATTCAATACTTCTAGTGAGTTCTATCTAGACTTAGTATATATTTTGTCTCTGAAAACAATACGTCAGAAAATAAATGAACAATGGGTCAAAGGTAAAACCGGTTCCCTTACTAAACTTTACTTCTGAGGTATTCATATAAACAACAGCAAATAAATTTCCAAATCAAAGTTATGTAAAGCTACTAAGTTACGCATACATTTTCCTCATATTACCGTCCGCACTTTCCTCCAATAATCGCTTTTTAAGTGTAAGGGTTCTGTATTTCCCGATTAGCCATCTGGACAGAATTTCTTTATTATCTTCAAAGTATTTTTTCTTCTGACTGGTCTTCAAGTGTCTACTTTGACATTTTCTGTATCGTTATCTCACCTTCAGAGACCTGATAGCGAGTCAAGACTGTAAAAATGTATAGCAAGGGACAGAGGAATACAATCATTCCATGCATCATTGTTAAGTAGTAGAAAAATATTATCGCTAGTCTGTGACATAGTTTACTTAAATATTGATAATAAAGCTCCCGAGTCTTAGAGCTATCCAAATTCCTTTATTTTCCAAACTTGTATTTTTATTCTTCTTTAACCATGTAATTTAACTTACACTCAGCATTACCAATCGGTGTTTGTGTCAAATGCATTTTAATAGGTCTGAGGACAATAAGTAAAGGCTTATTATAAAAGCTTTTGTTTAGGAAACACCCATTCGTAATTTTAAATTTTGTTACATTATTACGTAAAATTCTGTGTCGTGGAGACATTATGTGTTAAGTTCTCATATTTTTGTAACTTTTGCACTGATGGTATCCATAATTTGAGGGAAGTGCTTTTACTCTTTTAGTTGGTATATTATAAACTTAAAAGCTTGGAGTATAATTGTAGGAAGAAATATTAACGTATTTAACTTACTCTAAATCCGGAGATGAGGTTGGTTAGTTTATGTGCTCAACGATCTATATTTGTGCATAGTAACGGCTAACCAGGACAGGACCTACAGCTTAACGTGAATTCCGAACCACAATGAACATCCATGCCTTGATTAGAACCCAGCATCTTTGGCATATGAAGCCAGAGCTCTAACCACACAGCCATCAGGTGGGCCGGAGATTAGGTAGTAACTTTTTCGGTTTTTAAAAAAATAGTTTCAATCACCATTACAATTGATGTGATCTTAAAAATAACTTTTAGTACCTGTTTCTACATTAATTATTTGTAATAGTTTTTTCTTACCGATATCGACATCACAAAGTGTATGATTTATTTAGCGTTGAGTCAACCTGAATAAATTGCTCATTAAGTTTTCCCGTACACGTTGTCGTAAGTGTTTAAGAAAAACAACGCAAAACAGCAGTTAGTCTAATTAACAGGTTTCCTCAATATATTTTGAGTTCTCGTTGAACGCATTATACACATTAGCAGACGATTGCAGAGGGGCGGCGCAAATTGCTTTATGCCCACCCATGTTTCATTACTTTTTCTTTCCTCATGACTGATGTCTACTCTTACCATAGATTAAAAATAAAATGAATCATACTCTATGGGTATTCTGAAAATGAAATTTATCTTTGTTTACCATATGTACGTCTTGTTAGCATATTTTTTTATGGATAATTGTGTGGAAAATAGCGACTATTCCTCATGACTGCTGTCTACTGTTATCATAGATTCCAAATAAAATTAATCATATTACATGGGTATTCTTAAAAGGGAATTGATGTTTGATTACTATATGCACATCTTGTTAACATATTTTGTTTTTGGATAATTGTGTGCAAAACATCGACTAAAGTTAGATGACGAATAGAATTGAACATTGCACAGGACTTATTTAGATAATATTTAGATAATACAAAAATACGAATTAAAACACAGATATTCACATTAAAGTCAATCATTTTACATAGTATAGAAATGCGATATTCTATCTATCATAATCATAATTCTATAACTATAATTCTATAACTATAATTCTATAACTATAAATCTATAACTATAATTCTATAACTATAATTCCATAACATTATACATTGGAGTAAATATTTTTGAAAATGAGTCGATTTATTTTATGCGGTTTAGAAAAAAGACTAGTTTTTGGTTTTTACCACATGATACCTAATAATAAATAAAAGTCCTTAAAATTTTTGCTTGGGTACTTTCTGTATCTTGAACTCTTAACAACTGCTTGGATTAATTACAGTTTCTAATAAAACGTATCGGAATCGAATCTACATTTACAACAACATTTACAATTCTTTTCATCTCGATAAATACATGTATTTCAAAGTTATATATCTATAGTTTTAAAAATACATTATAGTACAGGTTTGGACTGAAGGAATGATATTTGTAGTACTAATTATTGTATCTATAAAAACGTTACCACGTTACTTACTTTGTAATTTATGATTCGAAATTAAACTCATTTACTGGACGAAATGTTATAAATGCGTGGTATAATTCTATAAATTAGCCATTCCTTTAATTTAAGCTCACGTGTTATTATATATTTATACATAAACATTAGGGGGGAGTAAAGGGAGTTGTCCTTATCGCAAAAGAATTATGGATAAAAAAATGTCAATTCAACAGGATATTTTTTAAAGAAATTCTTAAATATACTTTCATTTACTGTAGGAGTCTTTCGATTTTTAAATAATTGCGATTTGACGAATTCAAACAGTTGCGAATTCAGGAAATATTGGGAGTGTGACATGCCTATTAGAGTAGGAACTTAGAAGATCTTTTCTATGGTGACTTCTGGATAAAACCAGTAAAGAGATGCATTTTAAAAATTAATTTCCCACAATAAAAAATATTGTTTCGAAAAAACTTCTTAAATAATTAAAAATTTTAGTTTTACTTTAAAATTTGTTTTGAATACTTTAGCGGGAAATAAAAAGTTCAAGTACTTTAAAAAAATCAATAGTATTTATAACTGTATAGTAAACAACTTTTTGTACTTAGTACAAGTAAAGCTACGAAAATTAAAATTTTTAAAAGTTCTTGCATTAAATAAAGAGATAAAATTGTAAAAAATAGAAAAATCACCAGTTCTATATCAGTTAAACGACAACTTTTGATGCATAATTCAATTGACCTTTTTATCTTCATAATAAGAATATATTTGCTTGGTATGTGAATAAATATGCATACTTCAAAATTGGTCAAATGGCATTTCCAGGTACTTTGCAAATAGATCTACAAGAATATTTTATACAACAGCAGGATTTTCTTCATAATTATATTCCAGATATTTAATTATAACACTCTTAATAGTTATATGTACTGTTTTGTTTTATGTGTATAGTGTTTTCAAACTGTTACGAGTTATTTCGATTACCTTTGTTTCAGTACAAATCCCGCAATAACATTTCAGGATTAGTTAATAACATACATGTTTCATTTGTTTAAATGACGTACGACTGTCCTATCTGTAATTCAGAGCATTCACTTCTCCCATAGGCATCCTGCCCACCTGATGGCTATGTGGTTAGCGCTCTGGCAAAGCCCTCGCATACCAGAGGTTCAGGGTTTGAATCCCGGGATTGGCATGGTAGTACGTTATGGCTCGGAATACACGTTAGGCTGTAGGTCCTGGCCTGATCACCCGTCATTGTGCATAAAAGTAGGTCGTTGAGCGCACAAACCAACCAACCCACAGTCATATTCCCCCCCCCCCCAGAGTTTTTAAAAACATTTTGCATTATTTAAAATAGCACACCAAGCTCTATTTTCAGTGAGATACTTAAAATGCTATGATCGTAGGCTTTAAGAACTTATAAATTTATCGCAACGTAATTAACTTACATTTATTTATAATAAAAATGACAAGTGATAAATTACCTGTAATTTAAAAGCAAATCACAAGCAATTACAAAATTGATTATGGTCAAATTAGGAGATTAACGAATTGTTTTTCATTTCTAAAAGAACGCTTTCTTTAATCCGCGCCTTTGAAGTCGTTTTTATTGCGTTATTCAAATGAAAGGAACGAAAAGATTTACCAGACTTGTTTCGGAAAATTCTTGAGAATAATTATACTACTGTCATGTCTTCCAAAGGCCGGACTTGTTACCTTATTAGAAATATTTGATTGACATTTTCTGGAAAACCATTAATGATGTGTAATTTTTCTCGTATTTGTAATGACCGTCTATTTCCTCCATATAAGCTATTTCTTCAAAAGAATAGCCTTGTATAGTATTTCTATTTAGAATTCCATTTTAAAAGGGACAAAATAATTTTTTCCTATTTTTCACAACTAAATTTGTCTTTATAAATCCTTGCAATAAATACAAGTTTTAAGTTATAGGCTTTTGTTGCGACTAAATTTTGGAGACGATCTTTTCGATTCTAAAAATTCACAAATGATTTTCTCATGATTTTAGATAATTTTATTTGCTTATTAAAATTCAGTTTTATATAAGTTTTATTTTAATGTTAAATAAGCATATTTAAGATAATTTTTTGTGTTTTAAATATTTAGCCATCAAATTGGAAACAGTATGTCCATTATAAATAGTTAATCTATTGTCTCAATGAAACTTGTAAATGTTTATACCTTCTCAATTTACTATTGATTGTAAGAAAATGGTACCCTTTCTAGATTTTGTATACATTACTCATAGTTACATACCTGAGAGATTATTTTAGTGCAGATTAGAATACTGGTGCCATTTAAGCAGCCTAGTTCTGATAATTTCTCATGCAGATGATATAGAATTCCTGAACAGGCTATGTAGAAGCTTTATGTTTGTTGATAATAAGTTATACAGGGTGTTCAGAAACAACCACACTTCCTTATTATGCGCATATTTTAGAAGAAATATAAAGCATATTCGCAATTTATTCTCGGGATCGCCAATGAAAATTTATGGTTTTAAAATTGTTTTAAAGTTGGGACTCTTTTCAGGCAGCGCAAAGATAAAAACCGAATCACCGACACCAAACGTACCAATGACAGTAAATAAAATAAAAGTTGCCCACGCCTTTCCAATGAAAGGACTGAAACAACGCCCACATCAATTTGGATACTGAAATCAATTCGGATAAATTGAAATATTGCATGTTTCATTTTATTCACGATCTTTTTTTTAATTTTTTTTATTAGCATATTTGATTTCATTTGTTTTAAATATCATTTTCCATTTACGAATGTTCTAAAATGCACCTTATTCTTAATAAATTCGATTAAAAGGGTGTTCGAAAAATGACACCCCATTCTTAAAAATTAATATCTTGAAAACCGTTACTAATAGGGGATTGAAACGGCTTGTACTTTTATTGAATATTCAATAAAATTTATGAAACTTAAATACAAAATTAGTTTAAACTGTTACCGGTAGGTGACTCTGCAGTCGATTTTCAGAGTAATGAATTGAAGAGCTTATGCTGAATTTTTTTTTAGCAACAGACTTTAAGACATCGTTACAACTGAACAATTCAGAGCTACAAATATATAAAGAAGAATGCCTTCCGGGAGGTCTTTAAAGAGGAAACTAAAACGCATTTTCGTCTTGTATGGAAGGAAATATGGAAAACTTTCGTAAAGCAGGACAGTTATTAAAAGGATTTCATAACAAAATTAATGTAATGAAATAAATTACTAAATTCAATTTATTATTGTTAGGGGATGCTACAGTCGCTTTGTAAAATTCCGTTGGTTGTAGTGTGTGACTTTTTAGCAACAGCTACAAGAGGACTATTCTGCTTGGAAACATTCTCAAACATGGGCAACTCATTATTAGGTTACCCATATTATAAGGCATATTATAAGGAGCAACACCTTCCAGGATATTTTTCAAGGAGAAATTGAATCGCATTTTCTTCTCGAATGAATGGAAATAGGGAATATTCCCGTCAAGCAACACAATAACCAGAAAAAGACCATTGAACTTCACAAAATCAAATAAAAAAATATATACTTTTCAGTTTCCCTTTAAAAGACCTCACGGAAGGAAATCCTCATTACAATATGGATAACCCAAAAATTAATTGCCCTTGTTTTGCGAAGTTTCCGCTCAGTATAGTCCTTTTGTCTTGTAACTGTTGCTAAGACATCAAATAAAACCAATCAATACTTTTCCAAAGCTGTCCCTAACAGTAATAAATTGAACTTATTGGTTTATTTCATTCAAGACGAAAATGTGTTCTAGTTTCCGTTTGAAAGACCCCCCCCCCCCCGAAAGGCGTTCCTCCTTATTGCATGGATAACCCAATAATGAGTTGTCCAGGTTCGATGTTTCAATACAGTATAGTCCTCTTGTAGCTGTTGCTAAAAAATCGCATACAGCCAATTCAGTTCAATAATTTCTCAAAGTGACTATATCGCCTTCTAACAGTAATAAATTAAAGTTAGTAGTTTATTTTATTATCTGATGTTTGTTATGATTTCGTCCTGATTAGTTTATTGCTTTAAAGGAGTTTTCCATATTCCCTCCCAGTCAAGACGAAAATGCATGTAACTTTCCCCTTGAAAGACCTCCTGGAAGGCGTTTTCAATAAATTTTGATATCTCTGAGTTGTCCAATGTTAATCTGACTTAATGAAGTATAGCACTCTTGCTAAAAAAAAAAAAAAAAAAAAAAAAAAAATCCAATACAGTTTATACAATTCAGTAGTTTCAGAAACGAATGCAGCACCTTCTACATGAATTTTCTCTCAGCATTGGCAAGAGATTTTATGGCACAATAGCTATACGGAGACAATACTGTGCTGGAATATCGGTAAATCGATACTTGTTTGAAGTGATGCCTTCTGCGAGGTCTTTCAATGGAAACTGTCCTAGTTTTTTCAGTCTGTAGAGTTAGAAAACTCAGATAACTCCCTCATATAGCCAGACAATTAACACAACACTATTTGTCACGATCACTGCCGTGTATACTCATTTTAAAGAAAGACTGAAGAGCGTCGACGAGGTTCGATCGCGGGACCTTTTCCGTGCTGTCCAAACATTTCACAGCCTTTTTTTTTTTGCAAACATTTGCATCAGCCTTTGAACAACTTATTTAATTATAGTAAGTTACGTTTCTACATGTATTTATAATAATTGTTTCCTTTTTAATAAAAAAATGTTTCTTAGAGTACGAAAGAAGATTATTATTTAAACAATAACATTAAAATTCAAAATTATCTGCTATTTATTGCAACTCAAATTTCCAAATATAAATTATTTCTTATGAAAAGTTAGGGTTTCCAAATCTACATATGCTCACTTCAAATTCAAACTTTAAAAACTGTAAATATTTTGAAATCAACTGTTAGCCAAAAGGTGATAGAAAGAAAAAAAAAGTACACATTAAACTTTAATTTTTTTTACTGTTTGGTCTACCACACCCACTTAAATAATTTTTTCCAATCAGGGTACGATTGAAATTCTGGCAACCTCTAAAGTAAAACGTACGAACACAGAGAGTTTTCAGAAATGAATTGTAAGGATTTAAGGGGTTAAAATTGATTAACTTTGATTGCAAATATCTCGATAAATATTGATTTGCGGATCCTAGTTCAAATTACAAATATTATTCATTTTAACTCATAATTATGAAAATATATATGACGTGCGGTGGTTTTGGAACACCCTGTAAATGATTACCAGTGACTGTATACTAGGGCATACACTCTAAGTGAATAGAAAAAAAAAAAGATGTAGTATGTTTTAAAAATGCATGCATATAAATTCAGTAACTTTTAATTTTTGAGTACTGAATCTAGTGATATGTTTAAACGTTCATATTTATGGCCAGATTTACACAAAAATTTATCACTATTCCTGAGTTATCAATCTTGTAGAACCATATAAAAAACCAAATCCTCTAAAAGTATAACTACAATTATAATTATGCATTTTGTATCGTTTTCAAGGTCTATTTTAAATTAAGATAGGTATAAAAAATAATTTTAATGTATTTGATTAAAAAAAATATGTGATAGCGAAAGTAATCTCACTTATAACGAATTAATCACTGAACTTTTTTTTATCTTTGTAATAATAAAAATAAGAAAATGAAAAGTATCTTGGTCAACAATTTTGTTTAAATTTATTACCAATAAACTTTGTGGTTGAGTTTAAAAACATTATTCTACACGATTACCAAAATACATTTTTCTTAAATTGTATTAGCACTTTTTTTTCCCTATCCGAAGGTTTTACTCATGCATAAAATCCGTTTCAGTATATTTCAAGCTATTAACTGTACCCTATATTTTAAATATGGGGTAAAGTTGATAGCCTACAAAAAGTAAAGAACAGAATTGAAGTTTTATATGAAATTAATTTTAAATAAGTTTCTCTTTTAGTTCTGAAATTCAATTCCAATAAACCTAACTCGAATTTTATAATAATTTATTAGTTGTTAAATTTATTTTTTTACCATTTTTTAATCCTTTATATTAACTTCGATTTTGTGTGTGTATGCCGATTGCGGGCAAATCTGGGGAAGCCTAATAAACCAACTTGACGTCATCCAATCGCGCTGACATAGCATTTAACCAATTATTGAAGAAACTCTTTCCTATGGCCAAAATTGCTTTAATAAATAAATAATAAAATTGTTTTAATCAGAATAAATAAAAGGTATATGGATGGGAGTGCATAAATTTACATTAATTTTTAATGAATAAATTTTGAAAGTAGTTTACCGCATATGTTGCTGATAGAGATGTTTTTAATATTTAAAATTCGATGCCAACACCAAGCATACGCTGACAACAGAAACGGTGCTTTGTTAATGAATATAAAAACTACTGGTAATGCACATAAAGAATTTATATTAAAATTTTTTTTAATGGGTTATATTATTTAGTTTTAATTACAATCCTCGATTCGATTGAAATATATATTTTTGGTACTTTCGATCCGATATATATTTTTGGTACTTTCGATCCGATATATATTTTTGGTACTTTCGATCCGATATATATTTTTGGTACTTTCGATCCGATATGGATTAGAAAGAGACGTTGAAATTCCAATAGATATTATTCCATTTTTGCCCCAGCATTGTTCCACATCAGTCATTATAAGTAGTATGGATTTTTTGATGAGCAACTGTCAGTGAAAAAGCTATTGTTTCTGTTTGTTAAACTTGAACTGATCAGATCTTATATCCTTTTTTATCCTTGGTGATCGAACTTTCCATTGTTTTCGTAAAAAGGAATATATCGTGGGTGTTGGGACTCTATACTGTTCTTGAATGACAAGGAACTATGTTATGCACTACTTTCAAATACCGCTATTCAGTTTTTTTCTTCTATATTATTAAGAGCTGTCTTTGGACAATTGGCATTCCCTATCTATATGCGTTGTTTTGGGAGAAATGAGGGTGGAATATGTTGACACCGTTCTTTGATGTCTATGTCTAGAATGAACATGTTTTGAGAAATTAACGAAGAAAGTTGACTTTGACCAGTTACAAAACCTAAAGAACCAAGGTTATGCTTTTTTAGAATTCAAAAAGAATTTTTTTCTTCTTTTTTGTGACTGGTATATACCTAGTAATTTCTCTTCAAATTATAAACTGGAATTACTATATACTCAATCAGTTATTATAGTATAACCAGTAAAGCATATTGTACATTTATATAAGAATAAGATATAAATTCTTATAATTTTTTAAACCGAAATATATTATTCCATAGGTTTATTTAGAAATCATTGGGCTAAATCATAATAATTGATGGTCATTTTTAGAATATAAAAATACTCCATTTGTTTCGAGCACAATCTTTATATAAATATTGAAAACAAATTATTATTCTAAATTGGGATGCAGTAGAAGTTGAAACATAGTACGGATGTCGTTTCTATTTTCATTCTAGTCATATGCGTGTAATCCACTTTATTCTTTTGAATAGCAATTGGATAAGCCAATTTTAAAAAATAAAGGTGTTTCATACAATCGAAGCCATTGATGCTACAAATATGAATTAAGTAGTTCAAAGAACAAACGAGTTCCCAGCAAGAAAGAAAACACTCTCGAACTATTACAAGTCGAAAAGTAGCATTTTGTGAATCCCTCTGACGTCAAAGAGCAATATTGGGGAAAGGAAAATTGCAGAGGGGTGAATTTTTGCTTGACATTACAAGTGTGTTTGATACAAGGAAAGTGAACTTTCTTGTTGGTTTTTTTGCTTCCTATTTTCTTACCTGCCGCAGAGTAACCTCGCCACAAGCACACATTCAAACTCCGCCCACATTTGATAACGTCACGTAGGTGGCGCTGTTGTATTTCTAGCGCGTAAAATAAAACATGGATGCGTTTTTCCCAATTGGCCTTTTTAAAGATCAGTTTCATTTGTATAGACAGCTTATTTAAGTGAAGATAGTGGCAAGCCCTAAAATAGAAAAAGTCGATGAAAAGCGTTTGAGGGACATTGTTTGGTTAAATTACTGATTGAAATTCAATAATGAAAGTCACGGCCACAAAAGGAAGATTAATTGTGATTGGACTTGGAATTTGTGGAGTGTTTGTGCTATGTATTGGTGCTGTTTTATTAGGATTTTTTGATCCCATAGTTCGATACTTCATGAAAAGGGTATGTGAGAAATTTAATTTATATTCGAAAATTGTGAATACATATTTATTTAAAATTTTAAAATGTTAAATTATTTTTTCCTCTATATAACTATATCTAAAAGAACATATTTCATACTTTATTATTTATTATAATGGGTGTTCGGAAGAGTCTGTGAAATAAACATGGAATTATTTGAAATATAAACATTAGATTTAGAAGATATTAATAATTATAAATAAATACTTTTTAATTATAAATTATACGTATTTAATAATTTTTGAAAAGCATATTGAAATTTGCCATGTATATAACTAATTTTAAGAAACAAATATTTTAGAATAATAAAATGATTCTTGAAATGAGAAATTAAATTTTTTAATTTTAATTTGAAACAATAATGAACTTTTTTTTGTATTCACCCATACCCATAAAATTTTTTCATCAATTATAACTTTATTGCAGTTGGATTTCATACGCATAGTATAATATGTTTTGAAATGTTTCATTTTATTTTTCATACTGTTAGAGAGCAAATATGATGAAACTAGCTTAATTTCTTATTATAGAATAAATATCTATGATAAATTATATAGTGCATGATAACAAATTATATATTAAATTGTATTGTGTATGATGTTTTAAAATAATTGTGGTTTTGCATTAATATTTAAAATCTGGTAATTGTATAAACTGAATTTATTATATACTTAAGAAAAATAAATTAATTCATTCGTAATTTACTTAATTTAATAATAAAATTAACTAAATGAAATAATAAAAATTTAGACTTTTGGGAAATTTTCAATATCACGATCCATTGATTGAATTTTTTTTTCATTATTTACATTGAATTTAATAAATAAGAGATGGGTGCTATTAATGTTTTGCTGCATTAAATAAATTTGTTAATTTTGATTTCTAAAAATATTTAATTTGTAATTTTAAAATCCATGAACTGATCTATTTGAGGCATGCATTGCCTCAGGCCAGTGAAGAAACAATGCACCTTCTTGAAAGTTCTGAGCAATTTCGTTTGATGAAACATCCTAACGGGTTAAGAAAGGTTTCACTCGCTGACAGATATCCAGGAAGACATTTCTTCCCAGGTACCCATCCTTTAGTTGCTTCATCCAAACTATTATATTTCAAAACCGAAAATAAGAGCCTGCAAAGATCGGTCTATTAGCAGGAAGAAATTTGTAAAAAATACCCCCGATCGGAAAGAGCAGTTTGACGAGCTCTTTTAAGTTGCAACACACATCAAATAGGGCACTGCATTCACGACCTTGAATAAATACGCATCTTTTGGAGACATTCATTTTTCCGCTACTTTCTTTTAATATTACCCATCTCAAAGAACACTGATTCGAGGTTGTCTGGGAAAAAAAACTTTTTTTATTTAATCTTTTTTTTTTATTACGTTGAAGTTGATCTGCTTTTTTATTATTCAAATGTTGATGGCTATAGATTATATCAAAAGGGAAAACCCTTTGTCCTTGGATAAATAAATGCATTTTTTGGAGACATTATTTTTTTTTCACATTCTGCAAGTTTCGTGTAATTTTCCCATTTGAGAAATAGACGGTGAGTTTATTCGAGGAAAATATTTTTATTTTGTGCCCTCAGAGAATACTCTGAGATTTTTCATTGCAAACACGTTGGAGTTGGGATGTTTATATGTGCCGACAGGTAACTTCATTTTAAAAAGCTAAACACTAATAAAATTATATAAATGTGAGATTTATTGCTTTATTACATAAATCTTATTGCAAATAATTCTAAAGCTATAGCTTAAAAAATTATTCACAATGTAAAATAATATAATTTAACGATAAAATAATGAATTATGAAAGAATAATGAATTATGAAAGAATAATGAATTATGAAAGAATAATGAATTATGAAAGAATAATGAATTATGAAAGAATAATGAATTATGAAAGAATAATGAATTATGAAAGAATAATGAATTATGAAAGAATAATGAATTATGAAAGAATAATGAATTATGAAAGAATAATGAATGAATTAAAAATTGTTCAATTTATTGTTTCATAAACAGCGAAATAAGATATCCAGAGCACTGTATCTTAAGTTTGAAAATTACCAAAAATCATAATTTAAACTAAATTTAATATTTTCAAAGGATATCAAATGAATGAATACACACACAAAAAAAAAAGGTGATTCTTTTAGTTTAAAGTCTAAATTATATTTTAAAACAGCTTTTATATAAAACATATCTTACATTCTCATATTACCTGATCTGTATACGACTCTCATAAATTGACTTAACACATAAAAATCATAATATATGTGAAAGATGAATGTTTTCTGCTTTGTTCAGTTGATAAAAGCATCGATAATTACATTATAGCTTTAATTTTGATAAAAAGTTTGCGAATTGTCCCAAAACATACTAGTTTACTTTTAATACAAAGAACTTTTGCCGGGGGCGTGGAGAAACCTGAAGGTCACATAACGTTGAGATAAACGCGTTTTCTCTAGCAAATCGTTATCAATGATTTAGGAATCACAGTCAACCCCTCAAACAAATAGAAAATAAATTCCTCCGGTCAAGGTCAGGTGCACTAGAAAAAGAATTCCAACACGTCCACTCTTACTTTCGTTAATCAATCAATTATCTTCGAAATGAAGGAAGATAGATTGCACAGGTATCACTCATTATCAGCTCAGAGTAATTAGTTAACTTTTCAAAATAGCTACTACTAATAGATATAGCTAAGTAGCTATTATATATCAAAAGCTAAAAAAAAAAATCTGATTTCATTCGCATGAGAAATTTTATTTATGTTATGGAAAGTTATTTATTTTTACAATAACATTATAGTTATTTATTTTAGAGTAATAAAATTAATTTAGTAATTTCTGCCGACTAAAAAATAATTAATTTAATTCAGTTATGACTAGACCATGTCAAAATGTGTCTTGAGTTAAAGTTCACAATCTTCATCATAAAACAAATGTCATACTTTTTGTATTTAATTAAATAATTTTGTGGAATTGGCTATTTTATCCATGACCGCTTTTCAACTATTTTTTAAAATAGTCATCTGGTTTTGAATTATAATGCATTTCAAATCTCAGATTGTAAAATAAGTATATTGTACTTCTCAATAGAAAAGATAAAGAGGATATAAAGTAAAATTTTTAGTGTAAAATTTAAAATTAAACTGCGAATATCAGACATCTTTCTTTAAAAAAAATTTTTAAAGTAAAAATAAAACTGAATACTTTGTAGAAATCTATATTCAAGTTAGTGTTGAATACTTATTCGAGTTTATGTTAAATACTTATTTGAGTTAGTATTAAATATTTAATCGAGTTTATGTTAAATACTTATTCGAGTTGTTTGGATGAATTAAAAATACTTTAAACTATGTATTTCATGCGATTGACAAAGAGTTATGCATGTTTTTGAGGTCTCTGCAAATTTTCTTTTTAAGCTTTGGAGTAGAATTCAAAATACTATGAACTTAATTAATTAATATAATGCAATATAATGATTCAAATTAAGAGTACAAAATATACTTATATAAGTAGAATGGATGGTGGTTAAAAATACTTAGGTTTAAGTTTTTATAACATATGTGAATTTTTATTTAACTTTTAAATTTATTTACGTGTATGAAATATCTTGATATTTTTCCATATTTCATTGAAAAAGAATTGTCTCTAACATAATTTAATAAAGCATATTTTTATCTTCAAAATCATCAAATATAGTCTATAAATGTATCTTCTATAATATAAAAGTTATAAACTTAGTAAGCATGTTTCATCATAATGTAATGGGTTTAACTAAAAAGGGCCATATGCAAATCTAAAAAAAAATTGCTTTCAGTAAAAAGTAATGTTATTTTAATATTTATTTTAAAAAGATATAATTGCAATCAGTGTTGATATTATAAAAAAAAACTTTAAATATTCATACTAGTTTGGTTTGGAATAAACAATAAACTTAATATCGATAAATGTTACAATTTAGCACTCCCCTGACATACTTAGTAAACAAATAACACCTACCAATAGAAAAAGTACGTAACATTACAATAATAGCAAAAAATTAAAACAGATATTTATATTAAATTTTCCTTCAGTAAAGGTCAAAAGTGACTGTGTTCTGTTCTTACAATTACCATAATCGTTTCTATTCTGCGATTAGTATCTGATATAAAATGTTTCCTGTGTATTTTTAAGAAAAAAAAAAACACTTAATCGGAGGTTATTTTTCCACTTGATTAGAGAACAACTTTTTTTAATACAACCTTCGAATAAAGCATGAGGAGGGAACTTTTTCAACACTTATGTAAGCAATGAGGGTTTCCAAGTGCACGAGTTCTGCGAGTTCATAATCTCGAAGAAACATGAGTAGAATTAATGACAAGTAATAAAGATACATAAAAATGCATTTCAATTGAACCTGTCAAGAGACACTTTTTTTCGTTGAAGATCGAGCGATCGTTTATATTGCTAAAATTACTTTTCTTATTGATGGATTCAGTATCTGCCGATAAGATCAGATCACTAATTGATTATGAATATTTGAATACGTGATTTAGAGGGCAGTGATTGGATCATATCTTAGGTGTGAGTGATGTATTCCCTACCTATTTGTCATCGAAATTTTTATTTTAGGTATTTTTTTTACTCTGAAATTTCTTACGCTATTAAAAGGAAAAGAATTTATTTATTTCAATAATCAAAGACAATTTAGTATTCTGATAATGTATCTTAAGATATTTTTTTTTTAATTATCAAGCTAACTGTTTAAGGTTTACGATTTTGGCTTAAAATAGTATCGTCTTAAAATATATGTTAATTAATAGATACGATTCAATCATACTGAAATGACCTCTCTGATTTACAAATTAGTTTCAATGAATTGAATCGTATGGTACCTAAAGAAAATATGTGTGATAATAAGGGTATCTCAGTCATTGAGTAACACTCTGATTTACTATTTAGTTTCAATGAATTCATTTTTATGGTATCGAAAGAAAATACGTGCAATAATAAGGGTATCTCAGTCATTGAGTTACTCATCAGTTAATAATGTCAGTGAAATTTACAAGTTGAATTAGTCTCAGTTATTATTTCAAAAAGGCAATTTTTATTCCATATTACTATATCCACACCTAAAATGTAAACAAAACAGATTTTTTTTTTCAAACGAATAAATGGACCACAAGGTTATTTTTAAAGAAAGAGAAGTAAAAATCAGAAAAAATAATTCGGCCTATGTGCTTGAGGTGCAAAAACATGTAATCAACATTTAATGATGCAAGATCAACCTGTCAACACAGAACAGGGAAGTACACTAAATCGCGATTTGAAGCAAAATAACATCGGAAATCTCATTACGTGTATAGACAATACAGTGCGCTTGGTGTAAGGACCTGAAAGATGTTGTAGCAAGACATCTATATTTTGTGACCTTTGTATCAAGTTTGTCCTTGATGTTGTTCTTTTCCCTCTATTTAAAAGTTTAGTTCTAAATTACTTTCTTCCTTCTACTTAGGGGTCTTTACTAACTTCCCTAGCTGTACTCGAGGAAATGCTTCGCTTTTACATTGTTGGGAAAAAGAATCATCTGAGGATTTTTAGTTTTCGTTAAAAAAATATCTTTTGACTATGAACTGCTCATTTTTTGCTCACAAAGCGATTATGTATGAGAATTGTTAGATTTAGAAAAGGAATCGTCAGATTTAGGAGGGAATTGTCAGATTTAGGAGGGAATCGCTATATTTAGGAGGTAATCAAAATACTTATGAGTAGCTGATAATGATGTTAACAAAGTTTTATAAAAATTATACAAATTTTCCTGTAAAATATTTCAAAAATTTGTTCAAAGGAAAAGTGAGAAATTAGTGTATTGTTAAATGTAAAAAAGGGTCATGGTTCAGAGGTTATCAATGGGAAATAACCTCTTTTTACATTTAGTGATACAAATGAAAAGCAGTTTTTATTCAATTAATTTTTTACTATATTTACTCCTGTATGACGCAGAAAATTTGAAGAAATTATAGGATTAGTGTAGCATGGTGTAATGTTGAAGGATAAAAAGTAGAGGAGAAATGTAGGGAAACGACGTTCCCTTACCTTTTTAGAAGGGAACGCTGTTCCCTAACCCTAAAAAGAT
Organism: Linyphia triangularis; assembly: GCA_963978545.1. NCBI lineage: Eukaryota > Metazoa > Arthropoda > Arachnida > Araneae > Linyphiidae > Linyphia > Linyphia triangularis. The sequence goes on from OZ021721.1 coordinate 18,547,748, forward strand.
TTTAATTTCTTATTTATTTGATCCAAGTCAAATAATCTCAATTGAAAATTGCTTAAATGGCACCCAAGGGGTGTGAAAGGTGGTTAACTTTTTTTGTTTTTGTTTCAATTTGAATTATCAATTGACTATTTTAACGAAATTTCAAATAATTGTTATGCATTAAATATCTTATCCATTGAATATTTAAAAAACTTAAATCTTACCTCGATTTTGAGTGAATCATACCACTTTCCTACACAATATTTTTAATTTCCAATACTATCAAAGAGTGCAACAACGGGAGCTAACGTTCCCCCACTTTATTTAACCACTGAGAGTAAAGTACATTTTATCTTGTAGTTATATAAACTAAAATTAATAATTATACTCAGCATACTTAGAGGATTACTAATTTTTTGACAAGTAATTTTTTACGAAATCTTTTTTAATACTTTTGATTTTTGAAGTATATTTTAGATTGTTGTATTAACACATGGCAGTGTGCAAAGGAACATAACTACATCTTTTATACATATAATTCTATTAGTTATTTAGATTAATATGGTTGAAATACATATTTTTATTTGATATTTTTTTTTATTATTATTTTTTATTTATTTGACTTTTTTTTTTATTCTGATTAATCCTAGATTGATTTTTTACTAGTAGATGTTTTGTGTGAATATTCTAAACTAACTTTGTAATTTATTAGCTTTAACGTAGATTCTCATACTCAATTTAATAAGGACTATATTTTAGGAAGGAAAATAGTGAAAAGTATTTTTAATTCGTAATTTAATTTCAAATAAATACTGTATGTGTAGGTTTGTAAGACAATTTGATAACTTCTAGTTTCTTCAAACGGGAATTTAAAGCAAATCCTCAGTGAATTATTTATCAAATTAAAAAAAGAATTTTCACTCTAAGTAATTAAAAACTGTTTAAAATTCTCCTAAATTTAAAAAGAATAACATTTTTAAAAACTCACCTTAACATAAAAGAATAAAATTTATATTTAAAATATAATTGGTGGAAAAAAAAGAAAACTGAAAAGTATTTGTAGGGCAATTCTCGAGAAAAAAAAAAAAAAAAAAAAAACTCGGAGGAATGTAAAAGCAATGAATTGCTACTAAACTCAAATGTCCAAAGTATAATAAAAGAGTAATAAAAAAAAAATTGAAACACAATTTAATTTAACTTTTCGAATTAAAAGTTCACTCATTTCAATGACTCTAAATTATGTAAAACAGAGTATAAAAAATTGGCGACTTTAAGAAGAACAAATTCAAGAAAAACATTTTACTTAATGTAGTCATTATAATTAGTAGAAATACAAAAGTTCAATAATATTACATTCTAGGTAGAAAAAGTTATGAAACTAAGTTCAAAGTTCAAGTCCTTACACATGTCCCGTGCGTCAGTGTGAAACCTAATTTTTAAAAAAATAAAAACATATTTTAAATTAAAATTTTTTTTAAACTGAATTTTTTCTTTTAAAATTCATTGACAAAATGCTGTGCACATTTTGAAAACAATCCAAAAATAGTTTGAATTGTTATTTTAGAAACACATATGTCCCATGCATCAGTTTTTTAACAATTGCATAAAATTAAGATTTTTAAGTGCACAATTATTTTGATAACAATTATTGTAAAATTCGGTATTTACGTCAATGAAAACATTTCCCTTGAAAACAAACTTAGTTGATATAATTATGGCATAACGTTTCATTCTAAAAAGATTTTGAATTGTAATCAGAAAACTGTTTAGTTCAAGAAAGAAATTTTCACAAATCATAGCATTGGTCAGCAAGTATGTGATTTAAGATTATGACGTTCTTTGGCCGAATTTTGCAAAATGTAGGAAAAAAACTTGTCTTGTGAGTTTTCTTTCTTTGAATAAGACGAATGCATTATTTAAAGATACACTTTTGATTTTTCCCGTTTTCCCAAACATTACGCAGCTGTCCCAAAACAAAGGGTGCAAAAGTGGCAGATGTAATGAAAAGGTGTTTGCGTTTGAACACCTAAAGTTATGCAGTGCACATTTTAACTTTAAATTAATATTTTTAAAAATTAATTTCAACTGATTTTTATAAATTATTAAATAATTATTATACAAATAATTCTTAAATTTTAATCATTTCTTTGTTATCAAGAAATGAGGTTGTTTAAAAAAAAATACATGCACCACTCTGTTCATTAAATGGATAAAAGATTAATATATACTACAATTTTAAAGTGTCTTGATAAATTTGTATTAACAAAAAAATTCATTAGTAATTTAATTTTGTTACAGCATAATTTACTAAGCACCAGAAAGGATACACCTCTGAATGAAAGTAGTAAATATATCTACCAAATTAGTCCAAAATTGTATCCACTTGGAGTATTAAGTAGTATAAAGTACGTAAAATTTGTCTTAAAAACATACAACAATTGTAACGGTAAAAATATCACAGTTTTCCACTCCAAAAATAGTATGTCCCGTGCGTCGTTTCATGTTTTGTTTTTTAAATCCACAAATATAATCTTTCTGCAAAAATTTTGATCGATATATCATCAACATTTACCCAAATGTGCCTATGCATTTTTATAATCCTTATAAATTCAGAAAAAATTTAAACTTTTGTCTTGGGCGTAATTTTCTTTGGTTTCTCCGTGTCCCGTGCAGCGGTTGCTTTTAAATGCATATTTAACCTAATAAAAACAACTATTTTTCTATACAATTTTACCATCAACTAAAATTATAGAAAACTAAAACATAATTAGTAAATTCATCATATTTTTGTCATTTAAATTTTTTTAAGAGTAGAAAAAGGAACGCAAAATGCCCAGTGTATCAGCCTGAGAATCGCCTAATAACAAACCTATCAAACAGAATGTTCCAAAATTGTGCCCACTTTGAGTAACAAGTAGTATGAAGTACGTATAATTTGTCTAACAAAATATACAAAATTGTAACTGCAAAAATATCACTGTTTCCCACTTGAAAAGATAGTTTCTCTCGTGCGTCGCTTACAGAATGTCCCATGCGTCAGTTTCAAATATCCCGTGCGTCAGTTCATGTTTTTGTTTATTAAATCCACAAAATTAATCTTTTTGCAAAAATTTTGATAGATATAATATTATTAACATTTATCCAAATGTACCCATGAATTTCATAATTTTAGTTTTTATAAATTCAGAGAAAATTTGAACTTTTGTTTTGAAAGAAATTTTCTTTTGTTTCTCCTTGTCCCGTGCGTCAGCTACCTATAAATGCATATTTGACCTAGTTAAAACAAATATTTTTCTATACAACTTTGCGACCAACTAAAATTATAGAAAATAAAAACATAACTAGTATATTCATCATTAGTTTATTATTCTAATTTGTTTAAGAGTGTAAAAAAGAGCGCAAAATGTTCCGTGCATCAGTTAGAGATTTGCTCTATAAAATGTTAAAGTTATAAATTTGTAAAAGATCTAAAAATTATTTATTCCATGTATACCTCGATGTATTTTCAGAATGGTCCAGAGGTCAAATTGAGTGTTCATGTTATCAAGGCTTCTAAAGATTTTACGCTGTGATATATCAATCTATCTACAATATTATGACAGGACATAAAAGGACCTTGAAATCAGAGGCCCGTAAGGAGTCATAACTTCTATAATTATATCCACAAAATCTTCTAGCTCTACGACTCAAAGTCAAAGACCTTTCGGCAACTAAGTGTGGTTAGGGAGAGTTTTTTCCTGAGTAATGATATTAATTTGTAATTTCTAGAATTTTCTATGATATAGGGGTTACATAGGGCTGTCAGTTAGCTTCAGCAGTAATTTTTGACATAGGACAGGTCATCTGACAAGTGATTGTTTAAGGGACTTTGTGGAGGTTGCACAGAATGTTCTGGCTAAAGTTTAGAATGGCCAAAGGAATTTCGGACCCTAAAATGCCCCTTATGTCTTATGCTCAGGTTATTGCATAGTCACGGATTTCTGTTCTCTTTCTCAATGCATTACTTTTGTTTTATATTTTAAGTCTTACTTTTGTAGAATAAGTTGCGTTGAAAAGATCGGTATAATAAAAGACAGTAAAAATATATTGTTTTTTCATTGCCATTTCATGTATGAGATAGATTCTAATGTTTCTGAAACTGTTCAGAATCGATTGAAGAAATGGTATTAGACACGCACGTTGTTAATGCATTGTAAGAAGAGTGCCTACGGGGAGATTTTGTGGCGCTAAGTGCGTCACCAAAATGTTACGGAGTGGAGATGATTAACAAGTACTATTTATAATAGAAATACTGTCTTAAGCTAATCAGAAATATCAATCTTTTTATTATAATGAGCATTAACTATGCGAGACTGAATTTCAGTTATCTTCAGCCGAGAAATGACATAATAATAATAATTAAAAAAAATATTCAAAGTGGATATAGAAATAGCTAACTTATGCTACTCAACAAAATTAATATATTCTTTTTCTTATTATGTCTTCACGTAATATACAATCAATTATATAAGGTAATAAAAGTAACTGAAAGTCTGCTGCGCATTTCAAGAAGAACACCTCTGATAGAAAAGCTTCTTTTATCCTCACCCTTTACAATTAACCATACTTGAACTTTATGTTAAATAACGCTTTTATATACTTGTAACATTTGTGACAACCAATGAAGTGCAGAATTTAAATACAGGTTTATCTGGTTTCAGAATACTCATCAATATTACTGGAATTAAAGCTGCGCGTTATTTAACGAAATGTAATTTATTCCTCATATACAATAAGCGTTATCGGTTATCATTTAAGAATCAATTAGATACTTTGGCGAAGATAATTTTAATGTGGTAATAAGGGGATATTTTTATTCAATTTGTGTGGTGAAAATAGCAATAATTGAAGTTTAGACCTTTTCTACTATAATTAACTCATTTTTTAACTTAAATTTGTCTGGCTATTTTACACTTATATTAGAATCATTTTTAATAATTCAACAGTCTAAAATATTACCACACACTCTCTTAACTGTTACGTTATTATTTCACACATTTTGCGCAGTTTTTTACTTTGAATCAGTTTAGAATAGCGAACTTTTGTTCTTTTTGTTATGTTTCTGTTTTAACATAATTGTACTTATTGGCAAAGTTAATAAAGACGCTACCATAGAACGGAAACTAAAAAATATTGTCAAATTATTCGACATAAAGTTGTAAGATAGTTAAGAAATAAAATTTCAGAATGATCAATTTTAAGATTAAAGTTAAACGAGTAAAATATGCCGCTAGGAAAAGGAAAAATTATCTGTTTATAACTCTCATTGCTGTAATATCTATACATATGAAAGTATACGCCCGGAGTAACTAATTGACTCACTTGTCACTAATTCTCACACTTTTCATAAGAAGAATGTAACTATGCATAGGTGCTCATTATAACTTAATTAAGAATCACTGAAAGGAGTTTGGTTATAATTTGAGATCTACATGTACCTCAATTGAACCGCCTCTTGATATCTTACCTAATCTATATTATAAGAAAAACAATTTCATTATGATTGTTTTTTCTTTCGTGATACAAAGAAAAAGTTTTTTTTTCTCTTAACTTACAATCTTCTGAACCAATTTGAATGTTTTTTTTGTTTTGTTCTACAGTTATCCTGATTAATCTAGTTTTTAGGTAACCTTTCTCCCGTTTAATTTCATGTTCCTTTTTGATTTAAATACGTGACTTTAAATTAGGTTCGCATCTAATATTTGTCTATTACCGTGTGGTGAAATGCTGATTCATGAAAAAATATGTTAGACAACTTGCGCTTCAATTGAAAAATTCCATTTACTTCGAAGTATAATTAAATCATAAAAAGGAAATGGAGTTGAAAATTAGCCAGTAGTACATTACACGATTATCAGCAGTTGACGTACGTTATTTTTTTTAATTGGGTATGAAACCAATTTGTTTGAAATTACATTTAATGTGTATTTGGATAACTTTCGACTTGATGACTAACATATAATTCCGTGCTTTCAAAACACATCCCTTTTCTCACGCCTTAATAATTGTCATCCTAAAAGTACTTCTTTGCTTCTGTTTCAATTCAAATTTAGACGGAAAAAATAGTCGAATTTGAATGTTAAACAAATAGAAATACAATATGTACCCCTTAGATTTTTCTTTTAAAAACATAACCCTATTATTTTTAATGTAATGTCTTAAAATATATGAAGAATCATTTATAGAATTTGTACACGTCAAAGTTCTTAAAAATGTTACCAAACTTCATTTATAAATTAAGTTTCTACCGGTTTGCGAAATATTATGGAAAAATTGGCTGATACCTAAGCAATTTTTAAATTTGAAGTTACCATATCCAAATCCCGAGCATAAACTTTAAATTACAAGAAAGTCTAACAAAAGGATTATATTAGAAGCAAGCAAGTAATGTATATTGTAATAATAAGTAATTTATATAATATTTTAAATTTCTTTACGTTAACCTCCTTCCTTACTAGACCAACAATAGCAAAACAAGTCATGTATTGTTTTCAGTCCAAATTCCTTTCCGTGTCATTCATTTAAATGACCATGTTGCGACTTCTTCGAATCTTTTTCGTGTTCTAGAACAATTCCATCGGCCATTGAAAAAAAATGTATCTGAAGATAACTGACAGAACTGATTTGAAACACCCCTTCCTGAGGAAGCGACGCACTACGAGGGGATCAATTTGCAACCACGCAACTCGCAAAACCGTCCAATTACAGGCTTTATTTTTGACGACGATGACGTCAGAGTCTTCAAGAATACGACTGACCTTTCCTTTAGACATTATCTATTCGAACTTGAAAGAAAGGTATCAGGATGGACAGATGTAAATATTGTAAAGTGGATTATGTAGAGGCCGTTGAACTTCGTTTCCAAAATATTTAATTTATTGCATGTTGTTTATTTGCTTTTTAGTTTGTATTTCACTTTAACCTGATTAAAAAAAAAAAAAAAAAAAAAAAAAAAAACCACATTTGGTTGTTTTATAATTTTTGTTTTGTTTCTCAGTTAGATAACGCTAGTTTCCGTGTACTTTATACGAGTTGTTTTTTTCTTTAGAATTTTCTACAAATTCGTCCGGCCTATCTGAGAAGCAAATTTAAGTTTAAAGAAAAAAAAAAAACTCTCAATAGAAAAACAATCGGCTTAAGGTCGATGTCTTGTTTACCATGGCCTTCATTCCAAGCGCATTGCAAAGTTTTTTTTTTTGTTGAGTTTTATAAAACATTGATACATCAATGCAACTGAACAACATCTGCATACATATCTTTTTATACAAACAGGAGAAGCAGGCGCTTGTCCTCACAATGCTTTTCCTACTCATGTCCAAACATTAAGTGGGGATGGACACAGGACCACACTTTTGACCAATTGACAACAATACCCTTGGACTTAAGGCTCAGAGTAATAAACATTTTGAAACACTGAAAGAATATTAAATAGATGTTTCTTAATTATTATTTCAAAAACTATCATTCTGATTGAACTTGAAATAACACTTTTATTGAATTGAGTATTAGTGTTTATATGAAATATTCACTCCACTTGTCCATAAGAATAATGCTTACTTTATAACTTCAAATTTACGATATGAAACAAGAAAACAGTTTTTAATTATTTAAATATTACGTTGCTTCTATGGTATATTATATTGTTGCATACATGTTAAGTTTATAGGTCAATGTAAAGTTATTATTACTCTATGCATTGCATAATCTCATACCAAATTGTTTGAAATTTAGCAAAGTGCTTTGCATTTTCCTTCTTCGGGTATCATGAAATACTAAAACTAATTATTCCTAATCTTCTTTCGACACAAAAAATTAGCATAAAAAAATATTCATAAAAAAAATAAATTATTCCCTATTCCATCAGTAGAAATGATTATTAGTTTCTAGTATTTAAAATTCCATTACAACTCTTTCTGTGAAGGCCGTATTTTCGTAAGTGTCAAAGACACACTTTCACCACCCATTTCAATTTAATATCGCAAACTCAATCTGATCTTGACATCTACGTTCTCCTTCAACTTTCTTCTTCTTCAGTACCAAGTTGATGATCTTTATAGGAAAGAAGCCTCGAATACGAAAGGCGTGAAAAAGAAAAAAAAACCCATCAGACTTCAAATATAATATTCCCACCAAATTAATAAATCACTTTCTAAGTGATGATAAATTAAAAGCATAGGTTTAAAAAGGGTCAACGTTCACGTATCCTTTGAGTAGTTGCGAAACGTCCAAAGTCTTTGTTGATGAGACAGAAGAACGGTGATAGCGTTTTAGTAGTTTAGTCACGCCACCGTCGTAAGGCAGCTTTCTCTTGCAGTCATCAACTAGCATGACATACTTGGGTTCCAAGACAGATCCGTTCTGCGGAAGATTGAACGTCAAATGAAGGGAGAATCCAGCGTTCATTTGACCTTGAAACGTCACAATTCTTGAGAATTAGCCCTGATAATAATATGCATTTTGAAAATCGATTATTTTAATTTATGCGCCTTAAAAAGAAAATTGTGTTAGTCAAGGGCTGCTGAATTCTTTTAATACACACTTAACTTTTTTTTAGTTTAATTTTCATTTAAGGGTTCAATGTCACGTCATTTAGTAGTACTCAAAATGAACTATTAGCCTGTACAATCATTCGGAGAAGAAAGGCTTTCAATTAAGAGAAAATAACGGGCAAAGTTTTTCTGAACTGGAGAAGATGATCGGTGTTTTTCTTTAAATATGTTTTAACAATGCACCTTTATCCACTTTACCCTTTAAGTAGAATAGCGAGCTGTGTTTTTCTGCCGTAATAATTGCTTCAATTCATTAAATGTAAGTTGTCTAGTGATCTTCAAAGGGTGATCTGTGAACCACACATCAACAAAATTGGAGGTTTCGTCAAAAATAAAAAAAAGGTAGTTTTTTCTATTTAAAAATCCATACCAAACTAGGTAGCATACATTTTCAAGTGCAATACAGCCGAGAGCTGTAATCAGAAGTTGTCTTTTTTTAAATAACTGTTTTTGTAGATACGACTTTTCCTCATGTTTACTATTTTTTTTTTTTTAAATTGCAAAGCCATTTTTATGTTTTTGAGGTGGATGTTTTTTTCTATTCTTTAAAGCATTTTTGCAGATGATATCAGATTTTAAAAAAAAATTCTTGTGTGATACAAATTCGTTATGATAATAACAAATAATATTTTCAAAAAGCATGTTCATGAATTTCCTCCGTGGGGTTAATCCAAAGTAAGAATAAAAAAACATTGTATAGTTACAATGAAAATCAAAACCAAAGTTACACAAAACAAAATTATCATAATAAAGAAAAATTCCAACTATATTTTGAAAACACATATACATCAATTACCAATGAAACAAATATTATTGTTATTTATAATGAGTTTTTAGTAATTGTTAAGCTTAGATATTAACCCACAAAAGCAAAGTTTTTAATATATATCTTTTATATACATTACCAACTGTTATGTGTAATTTTAACTTATTTGAGCCATTGTGTTTGACCACTACGAAGAAAACCATCGATTCCTTATCATGGAGTAACCATCCTCACCCCACAAAAATTGATAATATGCATGGGCATCGACAAAGATCCTATCTGCAAGTTTCAACTAGATTACATGACAGCAAGTAGGTTAATTTACCCTTGAAAGATTTATTCTCCAAAATGCACAAAAAAAAATAGAATTTAATAGGAAGGATTTAAAAATTAGTTCAGACAATTTAATTTTTTTTAATATAAATCCTTTTTATGAATTGCCAAATTTAATATGCAATTGCAACTTATTAAAGAGATTTTGAGCTCAGATCGAGTTTTCATTGCGTTTGACCACTGCGTAGAAAACTATCGATTCAGGGCTTTGGACCCCCCCCCCTCCACTTCCAAACATAAGCTTGATTGAATGCATTGCCATTGACAAAGAGCCTATATGCTAAGTTTCAGCTGGATTGGATGACTCCAAGTAGGTTAATTAGACCTTCAAAGGGCTAATAGAAGTATGTTCTTTAGTGACAACCTCCAAAACTTGATAGAATGCACTGAACTCTTGGAGGAAAATCCCAACTTCCGGGAGCAAATAAAATGCATTTAAAATTTATTATAATGAATTGTTACACGTAAATATTACAAGTCTTTTCTTATAGCCAAATTTTCATAATACATAGTCTTTTGATTATACTAGGAATTATTTTGGTTTGCATAAAACTTATTGATTTTTTAAACCAAATAAAATAATCTTAATATAATCACGAAACAGGTCTTGATAGCCTATGGTTGATCCCTAAACCAATGGTTTGATGTTCAAAACTCGTCCTGGTTAATTTTCTAAAATCCAATTTTTAAACTTCCTAAAAAGCCATAAATTAAATTATAGAGGGCATTGTCATCGACAATGAGTCTATTTGCCAAGTTTCAGATGGATTGGATTACGGCAAGTAAGTAAATTCCCGAAGATTTGCCCACTCGAAACACACACTTAAACAAACACACAAAATCGAAATTAATACGAAGGATTTAAAAAAAAAAAAAAAAAAAAAAAAAAAATATATATATATATATATTGCTAAGCTAATGGACCTGTATGCACAACATTATTAAGAGTGGGATTGCATCGAATGGTTCCGTAAGCATGGGAGAAAATAAAATCAATTTTGGCTTTACCATAGGAAGTTGCGCAGAGAAGAGATACGTATCGCTTTTTTGAGGTTGGTAGCGAAACAAAAGTTTCGTATGATTTAAAAAAAAAAATTTGAGTATTTTGAAACGATGTTTGAGTTTCGGCCAGAGTTAGCCAATTTTCCAGATACCCCCTTTCTCCGAATGGAACACAGCAATATTGGCCGACAATGATCAATATTGCTGTGCTCTCTATGTGATTCATAGAAAAGAATAGATCAATGAACATTGCTGTACTTTATAAATGTGAGTTTAAAAAAAGAGTAGTTTAAAAATTTCTTATCAGTTAATGTTCAAATAGAATTTATGAGAGTTACAACCTTAATTTTGTATGTTTAAAATAATTTATTCAATATTAAGTTATAATTATTTTTGAGCTTGAATTCCTAAACGAATGTTGTTATATAATTTAACGTCATTATTTTGTGGAAAAGTAAAAATATTAAACATTAGTTTAAGCATTTAGAAAAGTAGTTTTATTTTATTATTGTGTATAAATCGTGTTTTTTTATTTACATAAATTTTTAACACAATGTTGACATTTAAATAAGTCAATTTAATTCTTATCACTTTTGTATAGGATTCATAACCATATATTTCAAAATCAGTTAACTTTTTCAATTCCTTTAAATTAGTTGATAACTATATAAATTCGCTTACTGTGTATCACAGTATTTAATGTATACAGTTATTTTCACAATTATTAAAAAAAAAAAAATACTATATTTAATTTCGCTCTTGGCATACATTAAAAAACACTATATTGAATACTTTTAAGTCACAAAACTTTTACTTTCAAATAAAAGTTCCATATTTAAAGTTTTTTATTCATATATAACGTTAGAAATAAAAAAAAAATGTATTTGATTATATATTTTTGCTTTACTACAATTACACTAGTGTTCAAAATTTAAGCATATGATAGTTTTTCGATAATACGTTTACCAAGGACTAGCTTAGAATTAGGAAATTCATTTCAAAGATATATGTTTACGTGTCATAATGATAACGAAACAATGCAAAATTAGATATAAAGTATTCAGTAGAGATATATTTAAGAGGAAGAAGCACCAGTAATTTGGTATTTTTATTAAAATCAGAGTTGGTATCTATGATTTCTACTTACATAAGTGTTTACCTTGTACTGTACTCTCATACTTAAAATAAGACTATATGTGCTCTAGTGGTCTTATGGGTTCTAGTGATTTTACTAACATTCCAACATTAGCTGCTATTTTCAAGTTTACAAACCTAAACTTTTCGCATGTTGCAAATAATAAATATGAAGCTTCAATTTTTTTAATTGCTATTATTTAATCAAAATATGATAAACTGCCTTTTAAATTTATTGTGGGAATAAATAAATCAAACTAGCATTTTTCCGTTGTAGAAATTTTTATCAAATATTCTCTAAAGCATCCTTGCAAAGTGACTCGATAGAAAAAGAAAATTTGATTGTCAAATATTTAAAGAAGGATTGAACTGTTTAGCAAATTGGATGTTGTACAGAGATTACCAATAATTTCTAGCTGAAAGGCAATTATGAGCTTTGGGTTCCATAAAAAATCTCTTGTGTCCCGAGGCTGCAAAGAAACCCGATGCTTTCATCACTGCAAATATTTCCTTCCTTTCTATAACTTTAAAGCTTTTGACTTTTCCAAGTGCATTGTTTTGTGAAAGTAAATTGAATGCGTGACAGTAGTGCATTTAATGTGTAAATATTGTTCATCGCACTGTATATTGAATTTAAAAAAAATCGAAATACAAGTTTGTCAACTGCTATTTTTATTGTATTTTTTCTACTTTTATTAAGTATAGATTTTTATAATTTTAATACCTTAATATACGATATTTTCAGATTTAATACTAATAGCGCTCACGATTTTTTCTCATTTTTAGTTTTAAAAGATGGACAAAGGAATTTATTTCGATTAGATTTTAAAAACATGGTGAAGAGGCATGTTTCTATTACTACTATCTAATTTACTTTAATCATGTATCGATATCATTATGTTTAATTTCTTTTCGAAACTTATGTAATGGAAGTGAAATTGAATACGCAAAGAAAGAATTACTTATTTAATAGGATTAATTTACGTATCTAGAAAATCATTGCCAATCAATCAAATTAAAAGATGGTATTTATACAAAACAAAATAGATGTTAACACATCATATATATTAAACTTCCGCCTTGTTCTATGATATTTAATGCTTTCGATTTTTCTAAAAGCAATTTCATGTGACTGAAAGTGTTTCAGTAAACAATTTATTATAATTCTATCCATTTTAAAAAAAACTTCCAAATTCCCCAAAATCTGGAAAAAAATATTTAGGCAAAATCATGATTCAATAGCTTTTCGATCGACATGATTCAATAGTTTTTATATGCTTTAATTTTTTTTTTAACTTATTGTCTTCGATTCCAATTGTTTGTATCTTACTTTTGGAGATTTTTTGTTGTATACCTTTTGTAGATATTTACACAATGTACGAAATAATCTATGCATAATTAACACTTAAAGAATTCAGAAAATTATTTATTTACACCGTTATATATTTTTCTCTGTATAAAATAATTATTTGATCATTATCACTATCGAATATTAAAGTAAAAAGTATAACATTTTAACCATAGCAATTATTGACATATTTGTTAACACATGATTATAATGAATAAAAAGTGCATTAAATATAACAATTTATATTCATATTAAAAAACAACTGGACAAAAATTGACGCCTTGCAATTATTTCATTTCCGAGCATAAGTAAGTATCCAAGGCAAATTCAGATGCTTATTTTATCGAATTAATTACTTATGCAAACTACCCACCTCCACTCACATTAGTTTTACGCAGCAATGTAATGAGATTATTCTAGAATTCGTCAAAGAACTACTTATTAATATTAGCATATTTTCCAGATTAACTTTGCTGAGTGGAAATATTAATTACACATCTCACTGCCCTTAAAATTCCAATTTCAAGATATAGATATATATAAAATGGATGTCATTGACATAGTGAAAAATCCATTGAACCAAACTATGCGCATATTTTAGATGCAGTTATAAACGATGACATAACTGATGATTGAAAAGAAAATATATCAATGTTTACTAATCATTTCTTTTTTTATTTTTGGTCGAACATGTGAAACATTTTAAACCCATTCTTGTTTATTAAAATTTCACTACTCTCAATCTTAATTCTATGAATACTTATTTAAATATTATTTTAGTTCATTATAATTCTTTTTATAAATAGTGAAGGTAAGTAAAATTTATTTTGGTTTATTCATTCAAACTCTACCTACAGTAGCACATGCATAAAGCTGTTTATACAAAAAAATTGAGATACAAAAATTCTACTTTACCTCCTAGGAATTAATACTAAAACCCGGAAATGAATTCTATGATATTTGGAAAGAGCTACCCATTCCCATATTCCAGAAAATTTACATTTTTAACATCACGAATCCAGATGAATTCTCCAAAAAAGGACATAAGCCTATTCTCCAAGAGCTTGGCCCTTATACTTTCCGGTAAGTTTTTTTTCATTTGATGTTAGTATTACGAGTTGACGCTAATTTAAGTTTATTTTTAGTAGGATATATCTATTACTTAAAATCTTAGGATTAAAAAATAAAGTTGTTTTAAAACTATCAAGTTTCGTTTCATAGATTAAGGATACTATACTCTGAGTTTTTTAGTTTAAAACTCGATGCCTTAGATTTAAAGATGTATCGAATGTTCTTGGATTAGTATAAATGAAAAAAAAAAAAAACGTACTATCTAAATATCGATTTACATTTATGAACCTGTTTTAAGACTTTCTTAGATATAGAAAAGCTTGAGTTATTGTATCGTGGCGTGGTACTTGACGTACCAAATGATATCGACTCTCATTTCATAAAAAGCTTTTCTTAAAGCCAAAAGAAGAGAATAAAAAGGAAATTTAATTACATTGAAACTATGTGAACCTGAGGATTACTTATAATACGACAAATAAATCAAATGTATGATACAGAATTTGAGAAGTTGGCGTATTTTAAAAGATTCAGTCGATGAAACGAAATGTAATAGTTTAGAAAAAAAAATATTATACTATTAGTGAAGTTTTGAGACTCACAAACGCGTAAGTAGTTAAAGTTTATTAAAAGTCCCGTATAGCTTTGGATATTGATTCCCACAAGTAGGTATAGCCATGGAAACGCTTATCTGTAAACTAGTGTAATAGATCTAAGTTTAGTGCAAAAGGCTTCTATTTCAATTCCAGGTAGGCTTCAAATTTTTCCATTTTTTTTATGATGTGACCTTGACATTCAAATTGTGTGGAATAAATTATTAACAAAAACAAAACTGCAACCTTAATACGAGCAACACAACCCTTTTTGCCCAACATTACATTTTGTACCAATCTTTTATTAGTTTCCATATCAATAATTTATTGAATTTACTTAAAAATTATTTGAAAAAACATTTTTATGCAAAAATATTTATATGCAAAATATAAAGATAAAGGATTTTTATTCAAGTAGTTTGACATTAAACACATTTTTTACATTACTTTTCTAGGGGCCGATGGGCGAAAGAGGAGATGGATTGGGATGACGATGATGGAACAGTAACTTATCGGGATATTAAAGAATATACGTTTGAACCAGAATTATCAGTTGGAGATCAAAATGAAATGATATATACCCTTAACGGACCACTTCTTGTAAGTATATTCTATACTATAAAGAAATCAAACCTTGACCTACATCGATTCCAATGGGGATAGATTCCGCTCAGTTTCACAAATACAGGGCGATAGCAAATTAATATGACAAGTAGCTGTACAACATTATTTAACTGTTTACGCTGGCGCACTAACTATTCTCAATACGAAATGGACTATATTAAATGAATCAACTGAGAACCAAACTGGCTGTTTAAGCTTTTATTGACGGAAAAAACATTAAAAAAAAAGGCACTGTTAAAAACACCAAAATGCAAAGACGCGAGTTAACAAAAACTATGTTTAATCAGCAATTATTTGAATGCATAATGGAATGTTTTTCATAATTAATTGAGGAAAAGTGTGGTTTATTATGCGGTACTTATAAAGACAGCACTATTTGCATTTAATTGCCCTTATAATTTGTGAACATTCAGTGTTTTAAAAAAAAAAAATCTTGAACGATCCTGTTAACATTTTATTACGGTAATATGAATGAGAGTGGAATTGTTCTAGTGTCAATACTTGCGCATTAATTAGAGGACATAAATCACTATTTTCAGCATTGACTATTTTTTAACAAGGTTCACTGAAGACCCTATATTTGGTTGCCAGTTTTGTATTTGTATTTAGAAAATAAAAAGGTAAACGTTTAATTTTCACATGATACACTTATCAACTTGCTTTAAAAAAAAAAAAAAAAAAAAAAAAAAAAAAAAAAAAAAAAAAAAAAAAAAAAAAAACAAGGTAGGCTGTGATTAAGTTCAATATCAAGAACAAAAATATCTCAGACCGAAAACTGTTAACGTTAAATAGAATGAAAATCATAAGCATAGTTGTTACAGTCATATCTCCGGACTAATGATAGAAAAAGAAGAGCTTACGTCTAGTACGTTAGCGGTATCTTGATGTCGAGCTTCATTCTATAAACTGCCTTCAGAAATGGTAGACACGATTGTGACAGACTATCAAACAGTTCATGTCGTATTGCTAAACCGTAGGCTATGGTTGTGACACACTATCAAGTAGTTCATGTCTTATTGCTTGGTCGGTGATATTTATGTTACATCCCATCTAAAAAGTAAATATAGGAACATTTCTGAAACGGCTATTCGGAAGTTCCTCTCTCTTACAGCCAGACTTTTAAACAGCATTGTCAAGTATTAATAGGAATACACGTCCCCTTTATGGTGGTCTGTTTTGTGGTGGAGGTTTTAACGAGTATAAGATAAGACTAAGTGAGTATAGCTAAAATTAATACAATTCGGACTTAAACTCTTAACCTCTCACGTGAGTCAAATGACCATTTTCAAATTAGGAATAGCTACACGAACCAATCTGATATATTAGATAGTCAGTGTTTTGATCTTTATTTTTAAACTATTGAAAACTTAAATGAGTTTTATTTGAAAAAGCCTTTAAAAAGGGTCATTTGATCTAAGCGTAAGAATTAGTATCAAATAATGCATTTGAAAGGTTTATATTTGATTTAGTCACTTTAATAATTTTGCAAAATTTATTTATAAATATATCTATCGTTATAATATATTAATCACTTCAACTACAACATTTGAATAGGGTGAAAATCTTCATTTTTTTTTCTTCTAAAAACGTCAATAAGTGAATTATAGTCGCAGTTATTATAATTGGTTTTATTTTTCTTTTCGTCATTTTTAAGAAAGAAAACCCTTTGGACTTTTTTTTATTAAACATGAAGTCATCATTTAATGTAATTGTTTTGTGAGCATGAATATTTTTTTCAAGAGAAAAATATCCTCGCTAGGAAGCATATGATGTGGAAAAAAAGCGAAGGTAACATTTTCTGTGTTTAAAGATAATTATGACTAACAATTATTTTGCTTTTCAGGCTGTAATCAATTACGTGGAAGATAACGTTCCTCCCTTTTTACGGTCTTTCATCGTCGAATTAATGAACGAGATCTTCGAAAGCTACAACGAAACTCTACTAATTCATCGTTCCATCCGAGAACTGGTGTATGAAGGCTATCGCGAACCTATGGTGGCTGACCTTACCAATGTCGTTGAAGCTTTTATAGATTTGCCCCTCAAGCTTGTCAATAACACGTTTGGTATTTTGCATGAGGTAAAATTATGAATAATTACTTAGAAAATATATTTTCTATTTCTTTGCACTATGTGAGAGATAATTATATTCTTATTCATTACCGAAGGTCATTTGAAAGTTGAATTGATTTACTAACATTTTTAGGTGTTGATTGAATTAGATTCTTAAGTAAGTGCTAATTCCTCCTTATAATATATGATAATGTTGGATTAGCATAAGAACATAAGTTTGAATACTTTAAATAAACAACTCTATTATTATTTTTTTTAAATAGGTTAGATATTTTCTACTGTTTATATCTCTAATTTGTATCTTTAATTCGGAATCAATGTTAAATTAATTTGGTTTGGATGGGGTATAAGTTATTTAAACTTAGTAAAATTTTTAATATATGTGATTTTTATAGTTCCATTATAAAGGAGAATATTGGAATTTTAAAACTTGCGAAGCATTTTACAGATTTTATTTGGTTCGATGTAAGCTAATTATTTGTCATTGTTAAAATAACTGTATTTTGAAAATAAGATAAAATAGCAACCCTCGGAAAACACTAGTTAATTATAAAATCAATATAGTTGTGTTTTAACACATGTGAAACAAAAGTTTTTTATCAAACGAAATTTGACTGCACTGTATGGGTAACTTTTCATTAAATAAGCCATTAATGTAACTTATGCAAAGTTAAAAGTTCACGTATTAAACTATATTTATGGAGATGCTTTGTGCATGCAAAATGTATCATATTTAAAAAAAGTTAACGAAATAAAATAATTGTAAACTGAATAAACAAATATGTTTTTAAATCCTTTTTATTGACTTCAAATTTATTTGCGTGTGTGTGGGGGGGGGGGGGGGGAGCTGCCGAGTTAATCTGAGGAAGCCTAATTAACCCACTTGCGGTCGTATGCTCGGGATAGAACTTGGCAGATAGATTCGATGACGATGACAATGCGTTTTGGGGGTTGTCATTTTCACTATAAGGTCGTTTTTACATACGTTTCTACAATCGTTTATGAATACTAATAAATCCCATTTATTTGAACATTGTTAAATCTCTTTCCTGTTGCCAAGATTATTTTAATCAGGGTAAATAAAAGTATTTGGACGTGAATGCACAAATTTAATATAGAGTGTGGTCCAGTTAACTCAACGTTGCTTTTCGTAGTAACGCTTTACGTGAAAGAATTTTATCCGATCATTGCTGAAATTCTTTCCTGTTGACAAAATTATTTTAAACAGTATAAATAAAAGATGTTTGGACGTGAATGCATAAATTTGCATTAATTTTTGATAAATAAATTTTGAAACGTAGTTTGTAGCATATTTGCTCATAGAGATGTTTTTTATTACTATTTAAAATTAGATGCAAACAACAAGTACACGCTGACAACATAATCGGTTCTATGTTGATGAATATAAATATTGGCAATGCATATAAAGGATTTATATTAAAATATTTGTTTTTATGCATTATATTATTTAAGTCAATCTGTTTCGAGTTAATTTATTGTCTACTATAAGAGATTTTGTATTAAAAGAGTATAAGATTATTCCTATTAAAATTTGCCTCTTTTACCTCTTCAGAAATTCTATACCAACCATATTCTCCTCTTCATCATAAATTTTTACAAGATTGGACTTTTATTTCTTAAACGTGTTTTATTGTCCAGCCATTCACTTCAAAATTACGAATATGTACAGAATTAATATATAGAATAAAGAACAAATTTTAGAGTTAAATTAGAAACAGTTTTGATACTCTAAACATTCGGTTTCTTTATTTCAATAAATTTGCAGTTAGTATATTGTAGTATTTTCTTAACATAAGCTTATCAAGCATTAACTTATCAAGCATTAAAAGGAGTTGAAGTAAAATTGTTGCAACAATGCATGATTACATTTTGCACTTATTTTGCAAATTTCTATCTTAAATACATTTTTACTTCTATTTAGAGGAAGCACGTGGGTGATGGCGTATTTAAGATAAAATCTGGTGAACATGGGATTGAAGACTACGCTTCGATACAAGAATGGAATAATCAAAGGTATGGAAACTAGTTATTTCGCATGAGAGGTTTTGTGTTTTTTGTTGTTGTTGTCCTAACGTAAAAGAATTAACATAAATGTATTGCGAAAAAAAGCAACATTATAGGGAGGGAAGAGACTGTCCATCATTCATAAAAATCAATGTTTTGAGTTGAAGCTGCATCCTAAGTAATCCATAGATCAAAATTTGTTTAGAAGAAATATTTGAAAATTCAACTTTAAATGTGTGTCACATAAAATATTTTTAATAAAACTAAATTACAACTTTTTCACGAGTTCCACAATGACCTTTAAATTAAAAATGCTAACCATCATTTTTCCGTCCTTGAGAGCATGTATACAAAAGAGTTGCATAAACTGCTTGAGGCTGTTGTAAAACTTTGAATTTGCAACAGCCTCAACACCTCAAAACAAACTGTTGTATAAACTTTGAATTTTGGACTCTTCGAGCAATCGAATTGAAACGTTTCAGATCTTCCAACATGTTATGTGTGCCATACTATTTGCAATAAAAAACTAGTTAAACATTTTATTTTAATTGGACAAAAAAGTGATAGTTAAATTTTTATTTTTTATGGAACCAATTATATATAGTAATTAGATGTTAACCCATTAACGACGGTTGGCAAGAAAACTTGCCAATCGAAATTTTAATTTTTTTCTTTGCTTATAAATTGCGATTCTTATTCTACTTAGTGTTTTTTAAAAATCATAAAAATAATTTTCCAAAAAATCTCAAAAATTCAAAATATACCTTAAATGATCTAAATAAACAAAGTAAAAGTTAAAAACAATGACTGTTTATCCATTTCATAGTCGTCTTTAATGGCTTAAGTATAACCAAGTTTGAAATACATATAGCTCAACTGATGGCTGTGTGGTTAGTGCTATGGCCTCTCGTGCCAAAGGTGCCGAGTTCGAATCCAGGGTTAGGAGTGAATGTTCATTGTGGTTCGAAATCCACGTTAAGCTGTAAGTCTAAGCCTTATTAGCCTTCGTTGTGCATAAAAAAAGGTAGTTGAGCGTTCAAACCAACCAACTGTAATACACACAAATTTGGTGGTGTAATTTTCAATCGTTTTTAAAGGGAGCGAAAAAAAAAGTTTTCATTGTAATTTACATACAACTACCTCTTTAATAGGTGTAAAAGAAGTTATTACCTAAACAAAAACTAAAACATAAAAACAACTAGGAATTTATTAGATAATTGCATTAAAAAGAAAACTTGTTATTCAACAGCAATCTTTAATCCCACATCACTGTCCTTACAAGGAGAGTAATAAGTCATAGTTATTGGTTTCTCATTATCGGCGTTTTTATCCTAACGCTCTCTTACCAGATCTTTCTGACGACTCGAAGTCAGATCATATACCAGTAGTCACCTTGACGATCCTTTAATACCCAGACAACTGGGAAACCACAAGGTCTTCGTCCAAACCATGCACAAAATAACTTTGTTTCGAATGTAATATGGTGTACTCTGAAATATCCACGCCCGGTTCCCGCAGGCGACTGGAACTTCCACATGCCAGGCGAGAGTGGAAATTATATTGGATTATTAATACAGCTTATTAATATCGAGAAAAATAGAAACACGCGCTTTTTTCTACCCACCATGTTTTTAATAATTGAAATGCACTGCACTATCGAATCAAGGGATGCGTAAACACACTACACAGGATGTTGAACATTTTGATGAATGTATGAAACGAAGCTTTTTTACTCTTCCTCTAATTTATAGCAATACATTATCAACGTACTCATATTGAAAAATCTTTAGATTGGACCAACTAGAAAGAGTTAATTTAGAAATTTTTCGTCCTTTAGAAATACAGGATAATGGTAATTTTTTGAGAGGGGGAGGGGGGGGGGGGTTCTTTTTTAAACTAACTGAATTCCTAAAATTTCAAAAATTATTATTTTCTTTTTATATAAATTTAAAATAATACCATCAAATATTTTCCCAGTTTTAGAGTTATGTATGGACTGGGTGGATTTGATTGAATATACATCTCGACTTTGAATTCATACATTCAAAAATAATAAAGAGTGAGAGAGAGAGGAAAATATTTTTTATTATAATTACATAATTAGTGCAACTCCTTTTTTTGTCCAATAAAATCTTATTGTGACTTATTTTCATTTCTGACATCAAAATCTTTTTAAAGGGTTTTATCTGTATAGTTGCGGTAGGGATGGGATTTAAAATATCTCAACAAAACACAGAAAAAAAAAACACCACATAATATCTGAAATATTACACAGCAGATTTTCGTTGTATTCATAAACACCACTACGGTACACTAATACGATCGTTCTTCTCAAAAAGCGCGTTTGGCAAAAAGTCAACCCACTAAGCATTAAATGACCTCATTTGTTTGAAAATATAAGAATTGCACTTATTTGAAATATTTTGGGTCGATGGGATTTCTGAAGGGATAACCAGCATTAGAACAAAACTATATCACTATTTTTGCTAAAAAAATCAGAAAGATGCAACGAATTGAATTGAATAATGATAGATAAGAAGTTTTGATTGTCTTTTAGTCTCGACAAAAAAGTAAAAAATTATTGGATTTACAAAGTTTATAAACTAAAATGATTGCACTGAGTTGGCTGATTTTGTATGTTTCTTTAACAACTTTAATAAGAAAAACAAAAGTAGTATCACCATCTTTGACATAACATTTTAGCATATAACAAGTATTTATTTCGTCTACACCACTAATGAAATTACGAGAAAAAAATTTAATGCCTACACATTTTTCGTTAACTATTGTACTCTAGTTTCTGTAAAGTACACTATATATTATAAATATTTTTAAAATTTTATGTCATAGGTAATTTTCATGCGTCGTTAAATTAAATTGAAAGCTGTCGTGTAACATTTTACGTAATGGGTGCAACTTCATTTACTTTAAATGACGTCTGGTTCTTATAAGATTTATTTTAAACAACTCGTGAATTTCCTCTTAAATGGGTAAAATTTAACCATAAATACCCTTCAAAGCCTTGTCCTGTCTGTGATACCAGACGGAATCCAGTTATTTCAACATTGAGTCTAGCTCTTCTTTCCTTTTCCTTCTCAAACTGATAAGCAGACCTGATTTCAGAGATCAACCAGAAAAACTTTTCCGATGTGTCCTTAATTTTCGAAGTAATGTTTCCTTTTTTAAGGATTCCTTCGTCATTCCGATAATGGGATAGATTCTGCAGGCGGGAAAAGTGCTCTAAATAACCTTAAAGTGGATCCTTACAACTTTCAAGGAAACTTGTATTTTAAGGTAAATTAATAATGAAACTGATCAGGGACTGTTGATTAAATAAACCTTTTTCATTCAAAACCATTTGATAGTCTACTATTGAATATCTCCGTTCTAGTTACGTAATCTCATAAAAAGGTGTTCAAATTAAAATATGTAATTTATTCCACATGAGTTTAACGTAATGCACATTCAAATTAAGTGAACGTGGTGTCATTTCATTTACTGTTGCGTATTTTTGGTGTTAAATTAGGTTTTGTTTATTGAATTACATCTGTTACAGTATTGGGATGAAAGTGGCTTCAAGTTTATTGTTGATGTGGTCACTTCAAAACCCCGAAACTTTCCTTCGACATGGGTGATAGCTTCTAACGGGTTATAGTTTCGGCCTAGCATGCTGGATGCCTCAGGTTCGTTTCCAGCCTTGTCCTTACATTCTCCACAGTGGTGTACCTGCAATGAACACACACAAAGAAAAAAGAAAAGCCTTCTGCCATCACACCATGCACTTTACTGTGATACGTTTCGCTGCACCCACTTGACACACGGTTTCGTCTCGTCACACTCCCGTTCGAGCCACTGCGAGAGAATTATTGAGGTGGTCACTTCAAACCACGTAACTTCCCTTCGACAAGGGCGATCGCTTTTGCCTAACGCTTATAGTTTCGGTTTAGGATGCTGGATGCCTCTGGTTCGATTCCCGTCTGATCTTTACATTCTCCACTTTTATATCCCTAAAAAGGTATTGTGTCACTTCGTGTGTTATTTTGGCTTGAAATATATTTGACCATCTATAGAACATTAAATTATCGATTAAGGAAGTGACTCAATGTTTTCCAGAGGCTGAGTATCAAATACCTCTGATTTAGGTATAAGAATACTTAGAACTGAAAAGAATATTTTTGTCAGTTTTAATAAATCAGTTAAACAGTTCTAAACCTAGAAACCAAATATAAACTGATTACGTTGCAGATATTATTGACAGAAACTGTTATGGCAAGGACCTTTTTCAACGCTGTTATAAAAAAAACACTTTTTTCCCCGTATACCTTTAAATGTGTATGAGAAAGTCTAGAAAAGATGAAGGAGGGGAATAATGTAAAATAATATGCAAGTTCTTTATTAGGCTATCACTTCTAAAACATCCCTCAATATAGTGGCATAATTTTTGGAAATAAGTAGCTTACCATAACATATTTTTAAGTTAGCATAATATTTTTTTTTGTATCATTATTACGCGGTTTTGTGTAATAAGGTTTAATTTCATCAAATTATTTGAAAGTCGTTATTTAATGGAATAGAAAATATTACAATAGCTTCATTGAAACATAATCCCATTTTATCCCAACAGTCGATTTCCAGTTATTTTATAAAATTAAATATAAAACAAGGAATTACTATCATCAACAAACTTCCTTGTAGAGTTAATAAGCGTGATCTGAAAAGGGGACTTGTGCAAAAAAAATCAATTAATATCGAGAATACAGAAAATAATCCTAATTTTTAGCAATAACAGTCAGCCCAAATTTAGCTTGAATAGAAATTAAAAATCCTAACAGCAGCCAACCTTATTCATTTCCATAGAAAATATATGTGATAATATTTATAAAATTAGTCGACACTCAATTTTAATTTACTATGTTTAACTAATACTAAATATTATATTAGAATCAAGGACTTTTAAATAGTAGAACAACTCTACTCAATTGATATTTAGTAAAAAGAAATAAAGTGGAGAAAAGACAAACAATAATCAAGAAAAAATTTAACGTTTAGTTTATCTACATAAAAAACAGTGAAAAAAATAAAAATTATTGCGATGAAACAACTAATATTTATTTTTTAAATAATAAAATGCTTTCTCTTAAAGTTACAAAAAACGCATGTTTAACATCAGTTGTATCCAGTTCGTAATTATCTTTATGAAGTTTTAAATGAATGACAAAATACCTTTAAAATTAACTTCATATTAAAATATTCATGAACCGTGAAACTCGTTTTAAATTAAAAGTTCTAGACTCTATAAGAATATTTTAAATCCATTCAATTGAAATTAATATTCTTCATTTCATTCAGTGAATTTATCCTTGACCGTATATTGCGTTAATAAATCTCTAGAATTGCTGTTGTATTTTTTGTTTGCTTAACGGTGAATATTAATCAACGATCTCAACTGGGATAAGTTGGCAAAAAGAATAAATAGATAAACTGAGCAATGTATGAAATAGGTGTCCTCTGTGTTAGAGAGTGTTGAAAAGTTAATGATTTAAGGGTCGCACATAATTTCGGATCTAAAAACGAAGGAACATCAATTGCGAATATTGCTTAAAACACAACAGAACAAAACGAAAATTATTTTTTATTATCAGTAATTATAAAATATTGTTATTTTTTCATACAATTGGTAATCAAAAACTGGAATATTTGTTTCGTAGACATAAAATAGAAAAATTAAAGTTCAGGTATTCATAATAAGACTTCCGAGTTTAATCTCAATTTTATACATGATACATAATCGTTATCATTAATAAATTAAGATTTAACAGAAATTGCAAGAACAACTGTTTGAATAGAACTTAGTGTAAAACGTAAGATTTGACTCCATTTCAAATTTTGTGAAAATCTATGTAAAAAAATATTTTAGTAAAATTAGTCTTTAAATGTGTTAATCAATTGGGATTCATAAATTAATTTTATGAGGAGATCTATAAGTCCTCACAAAGATAAACAAACAAATAAACAATTAAATAAATATTATATAATAACCTAAAATACGTATTTGTTGAGATGCTAGATTTAAATAAATCATGTATGTTTTTATTTTCAGTATTGTTAATTGGTGGGATGACGACCGCTGCAACAAGATAATTGGAACAGGTAAATATAGTTTCTATATAATTTTAAGTTATTTCAGTACTAAGTAACTGTTGAAAATTAAAAAAAAAAATTATGCTTAAATGAGGGAAACGCCCTAATTATTTTCAGAATCCCTAAAAGAATAAGTCAAAATGTAAACTGTCACATTTTAAAACTTTTATTTATTTTCATTATAAATTGTAAACGTTTTGTTTGTATAGATGGAGTGCAATATGCGCCGGGTGTAACCAGGAATCGAACTCTGAACCTCTTCAATCCAAACTTATGCAGGTACTCAGCTTAACACTCACATTTATTTGGAATATTCTATTTATATTTATTACTTCCACTTTTAAAGAGTTATAAATCTTACGTTGTAGCAAATGTTCTTTTTTTCCCCCATAAATAAAATTAGATGGATTTCCACTCATATTCAAATCAGACTTTAAGCCGTAACCAACGCGATTTAGCCATTAATTTATTAATTTTGCTTATCTTTTCCTGCTTTTCTGCTTTTCATAAATAAAGAAAAGGTAAATACAAACTCTTCGCTGCTTTCAATGGATTGTCATTGAATTACTGCCATTCATTTTTCGCTGCTTTGAAAGAAAAATAAAGGTGTCCTCCCCTTAGAACGCATTAAAAAGCCAAATTTGGATATGAGAAAAAGCCCTTACGGTCAAAAGCAATAGATAATATTTAAATCCGTTCTGTGATTTTTTCGTTTTTCGTTGGTATTAGGAGATAGTGTATGAATTTTAAACTTTACCAAAGAATTTCAATAGATTTCCTAGTTTATAGAAAATATTATTAATGTTAAAATTTTAAAATAATACAAAAAATTGTAGCAATAAACAAATTTAAAAATTCGAATTTATGTGGTGTTTGAGTTGTATATGCTTATCTTGCATACGCATAGAAAAATCCTTGAATGAAGTTCGTGGAATATTTTAAACTATTAGTATTTGTCGAAAAATTCCAATGTTATTCTGTGTGTTATCCTTTTAACGACAAAACGTAATAAAATAAGCCTGAATATTATTGTATGCGCCAGAATATAATACAATGACCAAGAATATAATATGATACGCCAGAATATAATGCAATACGTCAGATTATAAAGTCCTATTTCCTTACACATCTTTTATAATATCTACAATGCATATATGCATATGAGATAATTTTAAAATAATTCCGAATGTGCATTGATTGTATTTTCTTCATCAGGACAATTCCACTTAAGTATGAAAGAGATGTGACTGTGCACGGTATTAAAACAATGCGCTTTGGTATGCCTCCGAACACTTTTTCCAATGGAGATATTAATCCTGACAACAAATGTTACTGCCAAGGAGAACACTGTTTTTCGGGAATTCTACCCATCAATTGCAAAAAAGGTTTGGAACAAGTATTTAAAAATTCCCATATTTGCCTCAAATATAAAATGTGTACTTATATAAATATAATAGCATTGTTTGTAAAAAAAAAGAAAAAGAAGCTTTATATTTAAATATGGTCACTTCTATCCGATAATGTAATTGTAAGAAAAAAAGTTTTTTTTTAAATAAATTAGAAGTTAAGAAAGATAACAAGATTTCTCTTGTAATAAATAAACAGACAGACACACACACAGACAAATAAATATATATTTTATTTAAATCTTCATTTTGGGCGTTTTTTTTTACTAAGATACAAAAATATTGCAATTATTTCATTATCACGATTTCCCAAAATATTTGAAGTAAAACTGTTTTTATGCAGCCATAAATTAAAGAAAAATATTTTCAGCTTGTTTTTTAAGCTAATTAAGATAATTTTTTTTGCTTCAAATCCCTAAAATTGAAGGTGAAATTTTATAAAAGTATAAATTATGCAACAAACCTTTTTTAAAAATGTTTTTGTGTTTATTGATAGGTGCCCCATATGTGATTTCATTGCCACACTTTTTAGAAGGTGAAGAAAAACTTCACACTGATATAGATGGCATCAATCCTTCACCGGAAATTCACAAAACATATGTGGATGTTGAGCCAGTATGTCACTTACTTTTTTAATTGATTTATTAACCTTTTTTTAAAAAAAATTAAAATTTATTCACATTTTTTAACATAATATTATCTAGTTAAAAATCATTTATATCGATTCATTATTTAGTTAAATTATGTTCACTGTGTGTACTTAACTGCTGCTTTTAATAAAGTATGCGAAAAAAATTATTTTTGAATAATAAAATTAATAATAATAATAAGAAGAAGAAGAAGAGCAATAACAAAAACAATAATAATAATTTTAATTTGTGTATGTTATTTTGAAAACAAATATTTTATGTTGGAAAAATAGATGGCGTTGCTAAAACACATATAATAAAAAAAGTATTTTAAGTTTCATTCTAAAAACTAATATTTTTATATTTCTATGACAGATGGCAGCACCAAAATACTTCTTTCGCCTTTCCCATAACCGTTTTCCCATTGCACCTTTATAATAACTTTAAATTTGATCGCTAGATGGCAGCACCACAAACCTTACACATTTTAATTTTGGTAATACCAAAATAATGGAAATATGTAGTTATTCCAAAAATTAATTCTTTCTATGGTGACCTACCAAGTCACACTAGTTAAAATCATTATGTTTAATTTTTATATATATTTTTGAATAATTGTTACTTTGTGGTAACAAAAGTAATGGGTTGTTAACAGGGGCGTACTGGGACATAAAACAGGCCCGGTGATTTTAGATTTATGCCGGCCCAAATTTTAATTATAATCATTTATCAAATTTTAACTTTTTTTGTTAATAAAATTCCACTAATTAATTAATTTTAATAATGAAATATTTTGAATAACTAATAAATTTTATTATTTAAATATTTCTAATGAATAATTAATTTCGATGTTTATATAAATTTATTTATAATTTTTTATAATTGAATTGTTTTAATAATTAGTTTAGTTAACTAAATTTTTCTCTGTTTTTAATCCTTATATCCCCTTTGAGTGAACTTGGTTTAATAAACTATTGATAGTTTGTTACAAAATAAAACAATATCTAAATTGCAAAATAAAGAATGCTTAGTTTTATAAAAAATGTTTATTAAAAAATGACATTCGAAATTATACTATATATTTAACTTTAAAAGGTATAAAATAAGTAAAGAGTTGTAATACTAGAGATCTTTGTCATTTGAACAAATATCATTGCTGTTTGGTTCTGTATCTGCACACGTAGATGAAACTTCTAAAGTTTTGTTTAAATGAATATTAGTCTCAGTAGTGTCGATTGCTACGTTATGATTTGTAACAATAATTTTATCCGTTGATCCAAAGAACATATCTTTTACAGATAAACATTGCTTTGCCTGTTTTGCAAGACATTTTCTTTTTTTACCGTCCATTTTACCTAATTAGACAAAAATCTAAATAAATAAAAACTGTCGTTTAAAAAAACTTTAAAATCCTTTTTGTTGCAAAATTAATCGGAAACTTGGGACTGAAAAATTACGTGATGGCGTTAAGTTAGGCGTAAATTATTCAAAAATATTGAGGAGAACGAGGAAGGAAAGAAGAAGGGCAGAGTTCAGATATAGAAAAATATGTGATGGATCATAACATGCACAAATTCGGGACAATACTGTTATAATTAAACGTATACATAAATTGAGGAACTTGCATACATAAATAGGTTTATCAAGTTTTAATGCTCTGACATTTCAGTTAGGTTTTTAGCAAACATATCTTAACTTTCTAATTTCTTCAACAGATAACTTTGATTTCTACGAAATATACTTTAACGTGTTATTGGTTAAACTCATGAATTTCTATTAAGATTTTATCTTTTTTTGAATTTACCACTACTTAATTTCTTTTTTTTAATAATTATTTTTAAACAGTTAATAATGGAAGATTGTTTGGCACATACCCAATTGTCCATTCTATTTTATTTAAATAATTTTAAACAAAATGAAATTGCATTACAACACAAAATTAAATAATTACCCCTTGTCTATGGAGTGAATCAAATTATCTACATAAAATCGTATACTTATGATTATAATAAGAGATGTATCTCTTATTATTTATAAAAATGGTTTAATAATTTTTATTTACAATTAAATCACTCTCAATAACATATTAATTAATAGTACTACATTTTTTTTAAAAAAAGATTATACGGACTTCAAAAAATAACTATGAATGGAAAATGTGTAATACAGAAAATTTAATTTTTCTGATTTCGAAAACAAAACGTATAAAAAGCTTAGATTTTGAATTTTACTCTAAACCCACAATGTCAAGTAGATCACTAACACAATGCAATGTTAAATATGTGTTTACATTCGTATTAAAAAGTTATAAATCGACGCAAACATGATTCAAATTGGTTCAGTTAATCTGGAGTTATAGGCGTAAATAAACATAGATAAACATTGAATTTTATACGTATATGGAGAGATAAAATTTAAATAAAAATCTTTTCTCTAGTAAACGTAATTTTACGTATGAATTAGATTAATTCATTTCAAGTTTTTAAGAATTAAGAACCATTATATATAAATAATTTAAAATAAAGACACTTACTTGAAATGTATATTTGAAGTTTTATGTAATCAGTTGCAACATTTTCGTTTGGTATTGACTATAGTATGTAATTGCTACCAGCTTAGCTTCGCATGGAACCATACCAATTTGTGAAATGGAAATGGCCTATAACAAAACAACGACCACTCTTTTCTTAGTGTTGTGACTTGTGTTCCATCATTTGTCGATTCCGTTCGACTAGTAATGTAATTAGAGCTAGAGTCTTTACCGCCTCGAAAAATTTACTCCCCGAGAAGCTTTACTTAAAGTTTCTGCTTTTAAGATGTCCGAACAATATATACTCTGTCGCCAATGATCTTGGGGGGGGCCATTATAGTAATGAGTTAATAGCCCATCCACGACTGGACCATGCGCTTAGTCTCAGATCTCCTTGGTCCTTTCCTCACCTCGGGCGTTAAGTAGCTGTCATCGGCCGCTTCTCCACAATACCCCATACTTTTCCTAGAATACCTTATCTCCCCGACTGACCAAAAAAGGGAGCGAACGATGGAAACAATTGGGATTCAAATGCAATGGGTTAAAAAAAAGAAAGAAAAAAAGTTCAAGAAGACGATTACTTATATTGAAAAAAAGAACGAACTTCCATACCGGACCGACCCATTTTTTTCCGACACTGACCGGCCCGGTGATTGCACCGGACAACCCTATGGCCAGTACGCCCCTGGTTGTTAAAATACATTGGCAAGCAAAAGTCGAACTGTGAACTTTTTCATTGTTTAAACTTTTGCCTCGTGGTGTATCATAAACCACAGTGTATATTAAAATAAATAATAATAAAAAAACATCAAATATAATTTAAGCTAATAATATACCCTTTTTATAAAAAATATCCCAATTCTGAGTATCGGAAATTTTAATAAATTATTTTGTTAGAAGTTAAATAATTTCGAAAAAGTAATTTCTATATCGGGAATTTCTAATTTGAAAAAGTAATTTCTATATCGGGAATTTCTAATTTGAAAAAGTAATTTCTATATCGAGGAAAGTATCGTTGCATGAAATAAAATTCTAATGCTTTTTGACATTGAATGCTTTTTGACAATGAGTTTATCAGTGAAAAAGAAATCTTAATTTTTTTATTCATAACTTATCATTAAAAAATATTGCGTTTGCCGTAAAAATAGCATTATATGCTAAATCAATTTCAAGTTTTATATATATGGTACCATTCACGCATATCTTCAAAACTTCATATTTAAAGTTTATTTGCTTTATGTGTATTTATCAAATACTTAAAGGAATGTGTATTTTTTATTTCAAACATGCAGCATTGATAAGAAATGAGGTAAAATTCTTTTTATTAATTATGTAGAATAACTGTTTGGAATAGATTGCATGAATAATGTTGCGTGTTTAGTTATACTTTAAACGTATTATATAACGCCACGAAAGTATATTTTTGTGGTAATATTAACATTTATATTTTATTTCCAGACAACGGGCTTTGTTCTAAATGCCGCTTTTCGTATACAGTTAAATGGTGTTTCTAGAAGTCTCCCCCAATACAAGTAAGTAGTTTTTACAATATGAAGAAAAAAATTATACAGTGAATATCTTATTCATTTTTTTTTAAAGAATCAGCTTTGGTGATTTACATGAGGCTTTTTAGACGAAATCCTTTAAAAATATAAAATTTTCTCTAGTGACTAAAACAAATATTTTTACTGATTCTTATTTCCCTTTTTGTTTTTTATGTAATTTAAAGGGTTATACTACGTTTAAACTCACGAAATTATGAGTTTCCTTTATAAATTGCGTTAATTTGTACTTTGATGACTGATTAATAT
Organism: Linyphia triangularis; assembly: GCA_963978545.1. NCBI lineage: Eukaryota > Metazoa > Arthropoda > Arachnida > Araneae > Linyphiidae > Linyphia > Linyphia triangularis. The sequence continues at coordinate 18,579,798 of OZ021721.1, forward strand.
ATTCATATTCTGTTTTGATCAAAAGATGGATTGAATTCGTTTTTATATATACACAAATATTATCATTATTACATGATGTTATTTATATTTTTGACTAAGGCAATCTTAAAATGGCAATTACGAATAAATATTTGCATATAACATCCTTGTGCGCAAGTTTAACAAAATACTATTCAGTAAATTAATTTCATTCTACTTTAATTTTATTTTAAATGATACAAAATAAATATCATAGCAAAAAAATAGGAAAAAAATTAAAAATATATATATATTTTTTAATATTTACATTTGTATACCAAATTTGTTAATTAACAAAAATTAAAACTATGAATTAAACTATAATTACTTAAATTGTTTAACAATAAAAAGCGATATATATGATACATACTCTCTAAATATATCAAGCAAAAATATTAAATGATTCATTCAGAATCTTGCGCTTAAGATAAAAAAAATATGTTTTGAGAAAATTGAATTCGAAAATGCACTTTCAATTAACGAATATTGTTATGTTCTCTTGTTGCTGTTTTTTTTTTTAAATAACTCTAGAAGTTTTTGTAGTATTTGTAAAATTTTGATATCAAAATGTTCAGCAGAAATCGGTAAAAAACATTCCCAAAAAATAGTAAAATTTTGAGATTGGTAATGTGACCCCTTAAGAAAACCTCAATTTGAAATAATAATATTTAATTTCATTTCTTAAAATTAAATTTTAGGAGAGTGGACTTTTGTAACAATGAAATATTTATTAATTTAAACTTGTAGGTAATATTTAATTACATGAAAAGGAAATGAAACGGTTACTCGAAGCACTGGTGACCAGTTAAGCGAAAAAGTTACATTTGATTGAAACACAAATTTTATAAGTAGAACAAGTATACTAACATTCTGTGAAAAACATTTATATATATAATTATTATTATTATTTTTTTTTTTTAAAGTAGCTTTTTATTATTGGCCAGTTTTCTTCTTTAGAATTCATTGAATATTTATTATTTACTTATATTTAAGAAAATTTTCTTTAGTAAAATTTGTTTTTAAGATACCTAAAAGTCATTAGATTATATACTTTCCAGAATGTTACGATAAATGTTGAGTTAATTATTTTTAATTTATTAGATAGAAATGATTGCAATTATTTAATTTCAATTTTAGTGTTCTAGAAAATGCCACTGACAGCATCGTACCTGTTCTTTGGATGAGTGAGGTAAGGATTTTATAGAGAGTATTTTATTTCGTTTTTTATAATTTATGTATGTTAAGGATGTGTATTTATATACACAATATAATATTGGAAACTGCTTAGGATACTTTCAATTACCAGAAAATAATTTTAACCATTGCATTTTAAATAATTTTTCTGTTTAAAACATGAGACACTTAAACATAATTGCTTTTTTTTGTGATTTAAAAATAATTGTTTCATAAATTTAATAAATATAAATCAAGTTTAATCTTTACTTAAATACCAAAATAAAATAATGTTTAAAATATGTGTGTTTTTCCCTTTTATTTTAAAAATATATTTCTTTAGATAAGTTTCTAATTTTAAATTTTGTGGAATTTTGTAGGAAGCTCAATTGGACACCTTTTTCGCTAATTATTTTAAATCACGTGTTCAAACTCCTATCATAATGTTCAGAGTGTTGTGTATGACATCTGTTGCAATTGGAGGATTCTGGGCTGTTGCATCAATAGTGTTCCTGTTATGCATTCAAGCAAAGGTAATAATAAATGCCATTAGTTAATCTAGATACATAAAATACATGGGAAAACTATATTCTTGCGGTTTGCTCCAAAATGATTTTTTTTTTTTAATTTTTTTTTTTTTTTTTATTATTTTTTTACGATTTTATATATGTCTGTCATTTTTTCTTTCTTAAGAGGCTGTTTACTAAATAAAGTTAACTTTATCTTTGAAAATTTCAATACAAACCCCTTTTTCTTATGTTTTTTCATTCGATTTAGAATACTTCGTTTACTCTAAATACTAAATTTCAGTTCATTATGTTGAGAAATACGTCACTTATTACGTTTTGGCCGATCTTCAGGGCATATCTCTTAAAAGCGGGGCAGAATCAAACCTTTCCTGTTTCAAAAATTATTTTAATCAGAATAAATAAAAGATAATTGGACGGGAATGCATACATTTACTATGGAGTGTTGCCCAGTCAATTCAACTTTGCGTTGTACAGTAAAATAAATAAAAGATATTTGATGTGAATGCATACATTTACATGAATTTTTAATAAATAAATTTTTAAACGTAGTTTATCGCATATTTTGATGATAAAGTTTAATACTTAAAATTAGATGCAAACGCCAAGCACGCGATGACAACAGAATCGGCGCTGTTAATGAATAGAAAAATTGGTAATGCATATAAAGGATTTATATGAAAAACTTTGTTTTTATGGGCATTCGAAACTCCTGACAATATTATTCTATATTTTATGTTTCCTTTTTTTTATCTATAATTTATCTATCAAAATAAATTGATTTCTAGACAGGTATTGAATGGCATGGATTCATTTTGTTGGACTATAATATAAATTTCTTGCAGGTAAAGCCTGAGACTATCAAACAATCTCTGGTGTTAAAGACACTGAATTCTGTTTACACAAGCGTCGCTCTGTGGCCTCCATCTGAAGAGGAAACAAAAGCTGCAAATCTTAGTGAAAAGACCCATTTATGAGGTAATTTTTAAAGATATTATGAAATAATATCTAACATTATGTATGATCATTAGTTTTTGGTAAATACATTTCCTAAGTTAAAATTTCGCTAAATTTAGTTATTTTAAAGGATGTCGGAGTTTAAGAGAGTCAAAAATCAATTTTGAGATTAATATTTAAAAAAGACTGCACACAATTTTGAATCCGACAGTATAAAAAGTTTGAATCTTGCTAAAATAGAAGTATTTTTTATCTATATATATTTTAAAAAAGGGCATTAATTTAAATTTTCGTTGGCAACTTTAACAGTCTATATCTCAAAACCGCAATTTTGGAGACCTAAGGAGCATTTACTCAATACTACTAAAGATAAATGCCTAAAATTTGAAACAGATGAACTTACTAAGGTATTACAGAACTAAAGTGAAGCACTTTTTAATATTTAAAAAAAATTAAAGACTTTATGTAGTTTTATTGTCACCATAAATGAACATTTTTGAAAATTCTAAAGAGCATCAGACATTTGAATTTTTTCAAGAAACAAAACAAAATATTTAAATGTAAAAAATATTTAAAAATTTACACACAAAGTATGTCAAAGTGTCTAATAAGCATGTGCGATTTTTTTTTCAAATTAGTAAGAATGCAGATAGCAGAGAAGATGTTTAAGGTGTTTTTTAACATGGGAAAAATAGGCAAATGTCTTAAACCCCAACTCCCCTTAATGAGTATATAAATGACACTAAATATACAGTATAGAAATCATATAAAATATACCCTATAGTAACCAACCCAGTAGCACAAATCCGTTGGCCGATCCCGATGTGGACCGTTGTAGACTGGCCGTTGCTACGGATCTTGGCCAATCTCGCCCAGTCCTCGGTAAAATATACAGGAAGTTTGTAAATATTGATGCAGAGTTTTAAAATTGAAATATAGTGTTATAAGAAAGGAGGGGTAAAAAAATATTTTAAATCGTTTATTTTGGGACGATGCTCGAGCTTTAGTATGGACTGACCAGAATCCCCGTTTCCGACATTGGCCGCTGTGCTACCTGGGCATATAGTAATAATGCGTATACCGTATAGTAATCATATCAATCATCTATTCACATTGTAATATTATGCATATTTTCGAGTTCTGACATTACATTTTAAATTAATGTGTTCCGATTTATTTAATATTAATTTGAAACTCACGTGCACATTAATTTAAAGTGTTATTCTGTTACACTGAATGCCCATTACATTAAATCCTTCGAAGTTCGTGGCCTCAGTGTCCCCATGTTGGCGTGGCGTAGGAGTGAGGCTCTATCTGATAAATTATGAAATAACGAAGTATATTTAGAGTGTGTTTTGGAGAACTCTGTATAATCCTTGATAGAAATACATTGAATCATTGCTTTTAAAGGTGGATATGAGTTATTTTCGAATCATTACTTTTTGAATACGTACTACATCATATATTTGAATTCTTGGAAATATAAAATATGGTGATGCTTTATTGTAATTTATTAACATTCCCCTTTGTATTCATTTTGTGGTTCTATTTATTATTTCATGGGTATTATTTTCAATTGTTTAAAAGTGTGGTTCGGTGACCATCCTCACTTAATGTTTGAGCATGCGCAGGAAAGTCATAGTGCGGGCAAGAACTTGCCCCGCCTGCTTGCATAAAAAGAGATGTATGCTGAAGTTCAGTTGTATTGATGTATCGATGTTTTATAAAACTCACATTTTAAAGAACAACACATTTGTAATGGGTTGGGGCTTAAGGCCCAAGGTAAACTATACATCGGCCCCAAGCTGATTATTTTCTTTTAATTTCTGTTAACCTGTATATTATTAATTTGTTTTGTTTCATTTGCAGACTGTTACTGAAACAAAACTGTCTCAGCTTACTATGTGAGCCACCAAAGATAGTCAAATGGAATGCAGAGAACTTTGTGTTTAATGTCGTTCTTCAATTTCATCCTTTCACTAATTATTCATTTTATTTAATGTTCAATCCGTCCATTACGCCACTAATATTAGCGCTCTCCATTCCCATTAAACATGATATTAACCATTATGACCCATCGTGTCTAGTCTACTAATATAGAAACAACTGCATTACACATTCATATCAGTACGTTTATTCTATATACTGTCTAATAGCCCTAAGTCATCAACTACTCAGTGAGTAGTTGATGACGGCAATTTCTGTTGTCTGTAGTTGGTTTTAACTGGTTTATAGACCGATATCAAAAGCTCTTTATGACTAAAATGTGATAGTTTGTCCTTATACTAGACTTTTGATTCAATTTAAACTGATCTCGGATGAACGCATTCTAATCTCAGATCTAACGATATAAAAAATAAGTTTACGTGGAAAAGCTGAAATTAAACTTAATTTACTACACTTTCAATTAATATGGTTTATATTTTTCTTATTTAACTCCATTATCATTAATATATTTCATAATATAATAGGTTATATAACTTACACAGTTTCAACATTACTAATACCATATTATTTGTGATTTAAAATGCAATAAAATTGAACTATAAGTGTTAATTCAAGGTTAGAAATGTTCCACTTATGCCAATTTAATCCGAGATTTTGTCCTGTTTGTTTGGTAATTATAAAATTTTATCGTTAAATATGTTGAATGGTGATATTTATCTTAATACATTTAGTCATTAGTGTATGTTAAAAATTGTTTCATGCGTCATTTGATGTCATTTTATGTAGAGCTGATATCATTCCTATACTGTGTTCGTTTTGTGATTGATTATTTACCTGCCGTCTTTTCATTGTAAAAATAAGCATTTATTCTTCATTAGATGAACATACATTTTAATAGAATTGTATGAATATTTATTACATTTTTAATAAGATTGCTCACTTTAATTAGCTTGCATTTAAAAAGAACATTTAAACAAGTGAAGAAAAAATGCAATGAAATGGAAGATATGACATTATATATTTATTTCCATATTTTTAAAACAAGAATATTTACGACTTAGTATATATAATCTGGTTAAGACCGCTTTTATCGAATTGTTACAAACAAATCTAAATTATTTTAATACTTCTTTTTACTAAAGATGCCGGGTAATCAAAAGGACTTATATAATTACATTGTAATATTGTTTGATAAATTAATTTCACAAAATTTACATCCTAAACACTTAATGATGATAAATAAATATATTAAAAACACTTATAAAGTTGATTTTAATAGTTTTGAAGTATTTTTTTTTAACAATTTATACTACTATTGTAAAATGATAACAATCTGCACAAAATAGAAGTATTTCTTATCAAAAGCTATATATGCAAATCAGCTCAATATCCTGTGCAGTATACTAACATTTCATATAATTTTTGAAATTGTGTTTTCAATATTAATATAAGTTGCAATTTTTAACGTTTCATTGCATATTTTTGTTACTATTACTTTTTATTTCTGTTCATTTGTACATATTGTTTAAAGTAAAATTTTTCACTCATCTATGTTACCTAAGATAATTATAATTTAAGTAAGTGATATTATTTAAAGCTTTTATAGCTTGTTTTTATGCAGCACTTACAACATCGCAGTATTTTTGAGGTAAAGTGAATTAAACAGAAGAGTTTGTTGTATTTATTTTGGATAAAATGTATTCGTAAACTGGCGTAAATGTTCCTCTATTTATGAATTTGTACATCTATTTTTCTGTGAAAAATAAGAATGCGTTGTGCTCTTTTGTAAAATAAAATGATTTTAATTAACCTGCTGTCATTTTTGTTTAAATTACCATAACTTATACCATTTTTTTTAAAAATACCTTATCCCTGCAGACAGACAGATAAAACTACTTTAAAATACTTTACATCTTAACATAATATCTGAAGTAAATTTATATTGTTCTAGAAAAAGTTAATTTGATTTATATATGCAAGTTGTATTACTATACATGCCTATCTAGTAGCGCTTGTCCCCTTTTAGTATGCGGGATAATCTAGTAGCGCTAGTCTCCTTTTGGGATGCGTGATAATCTAGTAGCGCTAACCACCTTTTAGTATGCATGATATCAGTTATACGTTGAATTCTTGTCAATATTTTAATCGGTGCTGGAATGACTTACTAATAAAAAATAAAAAAATAAAAAAAAAAAAAAAAAAATGAATTGATAAAAAAATCGTTTTACTTTTACGAGGGCTATCAGATGATTCTATAACTAACCACTATAATCTGGTTTTTGTATTGTTTTTGTTTCCTTTTTTTATAGTTTTGCATTAACACATGTAGAAAGTGCCATTCAGGGGCGAAACCAGAGGACAGATTTAGAGGTGGCACACTGTAAACCTAATAAATATAATATTTATTTCCAACCTGATAAATAGTCCGTTGAAAGTACAATAAGCAGATTTTAAGGATTATTTTTATGAAGGTATTTTGAGATATGTTATATATTTGGTTAAATTATTTATTGAAACAATTAATCAATTGATACAAACGGATTTATGGTATTGCATTTTAATATTGATTGATGAATTAAATTCCACACAATTTTCATCCAAAACACTTAATGATGAAAACAAAAACAATAAAAAGTCTTATAAATGTTGATTTTAATAGTTTTTTAAATATTATTTTTTTAACAATTTATAATACTACTGTAAAATGACAATAATCAAAAAATCGCTGTTCACTTCTTCTCGGCAGCAATTTTGCGTCAAAGTGAACACACAAATTCCTAGTTTGCGACAAAACTGTGTCTCAACGTTTTGTAATTAGTGAACACATGGCCTTAGTATTGAGAGCGACAATAAATAACATGATTAGATATTGTAGAGAGATTTAAGTTTGTAATCCAAATCCAGTCGTTTCTTTGAAGTAGAAATCCTCCTTATCATGACAAAAAAAAAAAAAAAAAAAAAAAAAAAAACTTTAAAGTTAAAAATATGAAAATTTTAGTTTTTACTTAAAGTATAAAAACATGCAAATACATACTAAGAAATAAATATTAATAAAAAGTAGGACATAGGAAAAAAAGTACATGCTTTATATTTGATATAAAAGATTACCAGCTTTACGTATGAATAGATATAACAAAATGCTTGTTAAAACAAGTTTCGCTTTGTATTTGAAGTATAAGATTGATTATTAGTTTATGAGAAAATTATGCAATCTTCGGTAGTACAATCGTTAAGGTGGCAGGGACGTATTCAGATGGCACGTGGTTCCAAACAAAACAATCCCCTTGATGTGTTCAAACTTTATTTTAAAATGAAAGTGTTTTTCCATCTCAAAGTTGATACGCGTGTTTTCATAGCTTTGATAAACATGAAATTTAATTGAAAAATAAGTAAATTTTACTTATTTCTATTTACACTGTTTTAATAGTTCAATTTAAAGTATCATGGTGTGTGAGTGTATGTTTTTTTGTTTTTTTTTTAATATGAGCAAAAGAAAAATATCCAAAATTCGTGTGCCTGTTTTAATCAGTCATGACCTTGGTTAAACCTCCCAACTTCCGGGATCATTTCTGGACGGTCCAGACACGCATTTAATCATACAACAGGCACTTCCTCTAATTAAGCCAGGGGTGTACTGGAACATAAAATCGTCCATGGATTCTAGATTTACACTGTCCCAAATTTTCAATATAATCAATTATCAAATTGTAATAATTATTGTTTGTAATAAAATAGTTTCAATAATTAGTTAAATATTATTAATAATAATTAACTTTATATAATACTTAATTATTATAATTAATTATAATATAATATTTAATTATTATAATTAATTATAATATAATATTTAATTATTATAATTAATTATAATATAATATTTAATTATTATAATTAATTATAATATAATTTTTAATTTTAATATGATATTTAATTATAATATGATATTTAATTATAATATAATATTTAATTATAATATAATATTTAATTATAATATAATATTTAATTATAATATAATATTTAATATAATATATTATTTAATTATAGTTCATTAACTTTAATAACTTAATAATTTTATTTATTAATTAATTTTAATAACTAAAATGTTGTAATAATTAATTTAACTAAATTTTCTTTTCTCTATTATTTATACCTCCTTTGAGAGAAACTTGGTTTCCACACGGGCGCAATTGGAAAATGTCTGTAAGAGGAGTTTTCAATTAAGCAATGTTTGCTCCTATAAAAACAATGTCGATGCTAAACTTTTTCATCCCATATTTTTCACGAGTCATCCCTATTTTTTTTATTTTTTTTTATTCTGTCACCTTCAAATGCTAAAATATTAAAATGATTTTTGTCCAGTATTAGAGTTATACAAAACACAAACACGGGACTACATTTTATGTAGAACCTGCACAATCCATATGATCTAGATTATAGATTAATGTGAAATTTTTTGTTTGTTTAAATTCAATAAGAGAAGGAGTAATATTTTTATTAGTTATTTATAGTGTTTGAAATACAGCGGCCAAACACTAGTATTGAAACTCTATTTCAGAATTTGGCAAAAGAAAACATCCATATTTCAACATTTTTAAATGACAGTTTAAATTAAACTTAAGACCAAAAATAGTGTATTACGATTTTCTTGAAACTATGAGTTTTACAATTCCATTATTTATTTAATTTTACTTAATGGACTTAATAATTATTTATGGACTTAATTGTTACTTTTAGATATTTAGTGCGGTAAGGTATGCTTAATCAGTCTGAATAATGATAAATTAAAACTCATTCTATTAAAACGATTTACTATTCTTAAGCGTTTATTATTCATTGATTTTAAACATCGTGAGGCTAGAGGGCCTAGAGAGTGACCCTAAAATCCCTCCTCCTGGATGATCGCCTGGGTATTCATAAACCATTGATAGTATGTAGCAAAAAATTAAAACAAAGAAATATAAATTGCAAAATAATGTTCAGTTGCGTAACTAGTCTATGGTAATTAAAAATATGTTCAGTAGAAAAATAGCTAAAGAAGTTGACCGGTCCAGTGATAGCAATGAAGAACCCTATGGCCAATACACTCTTTAATCAAAGTAAGAAGAATAAAAAGAAATGGCTAGAATTCATCGAATCACTTAAGCTGTATGTTCAGCTAAAATTCCTAACTAATGGGATCATTTTGGGGAGGGGGGGAAGGGGGGGGGGTGCATCATTCATAACAAAATTCATTGAATAGTTTGAACCGTAGTAATGACTAAGGTTTTGGTCACAATCAGAAGAATCAGAAGAAAAAAATTCCAATGACTTCCATGATTTTCAAAGGAATTTTTAGCTATGTGACATTGTTTATTGTACGTTGGCTGCTTTGACATCGCACTCGTTCCTTGATAAATAAAAGAGCAATATCCAAGACACTGTAACATCTTATACAGGGTGTTCAGAAACAACCGCACTTCCTTATCATACGCGTATTCTAGAAGAAAAATAAAGCATGCAATTTATTGTCGGGATCGCAAATGAAAATTTATGGGTTTAAATTTTTTTTTAAAGTTGGGATTCTTTTCAGGCAGCTCAAAGATAAAAACCGAATCACCGACTATAAACTTACAAATGACAGTAAATAAAATACAAGTTGCCCACGCCTTTCCATTGAAAAGACTTAAACACCGCCCACATCAATTTGACGATTGATGTTGTTTTTTTTTTAAATTTTTTTATTCGTATTTTTGGTTTCTTTTGAGTTAAATATCATTTGCTGTTTCAGTTTGAATTTATTATTTCCAGAATTTGCCAAGCGTTTCGAATAATGATATGTTAAGAATTTCTAGAATTCTATTTTTTTTTAACGATTAATTCCATTTACGAAAAATTTAATTTTTTAATGTTTGATTCCATTTACGAATATTTTAAAATGCACCTCATTCTTAATAAATTCGATTAAAATGCCCCCATCTTTAAAAATTAATATCTTGAAAACCGTTACTAAAATAGGATTGAAACGACTTGTACTTTTATTGACTATTCAATAAAATTTATGAAAATCAAATACAATATTAGTTTAAACTATAACCGGTAGAGGACTCTGCAGTCGATTTTCAGAGTATTGAATTGAAGAAATTACACTGGAATTTTTTTAGCAACAGACTTTAAGACATCGTTACAACTGAACAATTCAGAGCTACAAATATATATAAAGGAATGCCTTCCGGGAGGAGGAAACTGAAACGCATTTTCGTCTTGTATAGAAGGAAATATGGAAAACTTCCGTAAAGCAGGACAGTAATTAGAATGAGATTATAACAAAATTGATATAATCAAATAAATTACTAAGTTCAATTTATTATTGTTAGAGGACGCTATAGTCGCTTTGTAAAATTCCGTTGGTTGTAGTATATGACTTTTTAGCAACAGCTACAAGAGGATTATTCTGCATGGAAACATCCTAAAACATAGGCAACTCATTATTAGGTTAGCCATATTATAAGGAGCAACACCTTCCAGGATATTTTTCAAGGAGAAATTGAATCGCATTTTCTTCTCGAATGAAAGGAAATAGGTAATATTCTCGTCAAGCAACACAATAACCAGAACAAGACCATTGAAAATCATAAAAGCAAATAAAAATATATACTTTTCAGTTTCCCTTTAAGAGACCTTAAGGAAGGCAGTCCTCATTACAATATGGATAACCCAAAAATTAACTGCCCATGTTTTGCGATGTCTTCGCTAAGTATAGTCCTTTTGTCTTGTAGCTGTTGCTAAGACATCAAATAAAACCAATCAATACTTTTCCAAAGCTACCCCTAATAGTAATAAATTGAACTTATTGGTTTATTTGATTATCTGAATTTTATCACGATCGCTTTCGAGTTAATGTGCGACTTGAGGGAAGTTTTCCATATTTACTTCCAGTCAAGATGAAAATGTGTTCTAGTTTCCGCTTGAAAGACCTCCCGAAAGGCGTTCCTCCTTATAGTATGGATATCCCAATAATGAGTTGTCCAGGTTCGATGTTTCAATACAGTATAGTCCTCTTGTAGCTGTTGCTAAAAAATCGCATACAGCCAATTCAGTTCAATACTTTCTCAGAGCGACTATATCGCCTTCTAACAGTAATAAATTAAAGTTTCTTATATTTCTAGTTCATTGCCTTCTTTGTATAGTACTAAACATTTCCTGAAAATTTCATTCAGAAATGTAAACAACTTTTTGTGAAATCATGTTTTGCGAGCACAACATTTAATGAAAAATTCATTTTCCAGAAAAGGCGTTTACAGTTTTAATTTATGTTTAATTGCATAATTTCGCTTCTAATTAATGCACATAAAAAGTAAAGACTATTTTAAAAAGTTAAAAATGTGGACAAAAAAAAAAAAAAATCCTTTTCCATGTAGTCGGATAACTTAAACTTTGGCACATTACACAATATCGCTATATATATAAGGTTTTGATAATTGGAGTACAAAGTTTTAATATAATATCTAGTAGTTCCACCGTCAATCCCCGTTTTTACCCCCGTCGTGTTGCTAAATTTGTACAGTGACAATTATTAACATTAAACAAAGGAACCTGATAAAAAATAACTTTGAAAACAACCTAAGCCGCTTGAATTTTCTTCTGCTTGTTATCAAAATTTGAGACAGGTCTAGAGCCGGATTGTTTTGATGAAATTTAGTAATTTTTTTTTTCCTTCTTTGTTTTCCTCGGCTTGGTTAGAGAGTGTGCCTAATAATGAGGGCGATTTCCATGAAGTTTGGGTACTTCAAACAACATAACAAACGGGATGATGAATTTCGAATAGTTTTTCTTTGTTGCTTTCATTGATTTAAAAAACTGATTTCTTAAATTGCCCTGTTAGAGAATTATGGGGACGAGCTCTCAGAAATTGAAATTTCAGTTTTATGATGTTCTCAGGGGAAATGACAATCATTAATCTCAACTGTATCTTACTCAGACACATCAGTACTCTTTGTTGCAGTTTGCTATCCAAAATTAAATAACAATAATTATAAAATGTCAGGGAAAAAGTCAGCCATAATAGTTATAAACTCACATTACGTTTCATTCGTTTGGGCTACTTTTCTCCACTGAAATTGGATTATTTTTTAAATTATCACAAGTTCAATCGATAGAAAGTAGCTCAAGGAATAAACCATGACATTTATTTTGAATTAAAATGCATGCCATATATTTAAATGTAAATAAAATATACCTAATCAATTTCATTTTCTTATTATATTTGAAACTTTCAGCAAATAACACCATATCAATTCCTTTCTTTGGATTTTCAGGTTACGATTGCGATATTGTGTTAGATTTTCTTTTTGTAAGTATTTACACATTGTGGACAGGTTCCAAGTCATAATTGTTGTTGAGAATAACTTCGTATTTTTATTCCACTTTAAACATAATCCTTTTTTTCACGTTACTTCAGTTATATCTTTGAAAAGGAAATTTCTATAGGAATTATAAAGACATAATTTACAAAGGAAATCTAGAATCATACTTATATCAAAACGTACTTGCTTTCGAAATTTTTACTCCTAGGTAATTTGAATGCAAATACGTTTATCAGTGATTATTTTACAAAGATATAAATTTAATAACGTCATAGGAAAAAAAAAGACATTGCTCGATTGTCTATGTAGTTTTCGAAGCATTTTTTAAAAATTATAAACGAACTGATTTACTGAAGAGTTTCAAATATTTTTTCAGCGTACAGAGAGGACATTTAAATTCGATGGGTTACTCTTCCTTGCTTCGAGATTAAATTCGGTATTCACATCCTTTCAAACTATCACTAAAGCAAGTAAAAACGAAGAAATAACGAATAAATGAATACTACAAAACACCTAAAAGATTGATAAATAACGGCGGGCAAAAAGTCCTTTGGAAAAATTACATCAAGTTTAATAAATTGGTGTACGAAAGACTTGCTTCGCCCATAGATAGCGCTGCACCATAAAAATGAAAGATCTGATGCGTTCGAAAAATTTTACACCCCATTTCGAAGCTATGAACTTTCAAACTACTTTGTTCCTGCAAGCAATTTACTCCAAACCACACTTGCAATTAATCTGACTTTATACGTTTTCAATCCTCTCAATTTAAGCACTACAACCCAAATTCAAAATAATAGAATAACAGAACTTTCTAAACAAAACTTTGCAATGCTTCGTATAAAATGAACATATGCAAATTAAAAGAGTGACATATGCTATTCCGGAATTGGCAAAACAATTTTCAACTATACACTACAGATATCATTTTAACAATTTACGGGTCATTGACACATTTAAAAATTATTTTGATTTTTCATATGGGTAAACAAATTAGAATAACCAATTCATTCAATATGAATTTGAGCAGCAGACAAAATATTTGCATACCTGTTAACCGATAGGTTGCGATAAGAATAAAGCTTTCTGCTCGGAATATCTTAAGTTAATCTTTTGCCGAAAATTGAGTCCTCAACGTGGTATTTCTGAAACAACGAAATCGTGTATTTTATCATTCTTTAATGTTGGAAAGAAACAACAATTTAACTCAGATCAAATGAACGTTTCATAATCTACGGATTTGAATATAGAAGAACTGAGCAACTAAAAAGTAACCGAAGTAAATGTAGTAGGAAGCTTGTAACAACTGACTAAAGTGAACGCAAATTAACCTTTAACTGCTGTGGTTGCGTGGTTTGAAGTTTTTGGCGCAAGAGATACACATGGTTCATACTGCGCCAAATAAATTGGTGAACATAGGTTTAAAGTTTAAGAAACATAGTATCAGAAAAATTCAGATAAAAGTCAAAGATGCGATATTTTAGAGGATGGAAGCATTCCACAAAAAAATGACTCGAGGTTTGTCAGACCGCTTACAGCAGTTAAAGGTTAAAACGAATCGTCCAAAATAATCTCTTTAAGACTTTTTTTTTTAACATTAAGAAGTGTTGGAAAGAATCTGGAGTTGTCGTGTCAAAGTCAAATTCACTTAGGTGATTGCATAAATTTGAGTTTCAATTGTGGATCCCCAAAGTAATAACAAAGATGAAGTAGAAACACTTTTGGTGCAAAGAGAAGCTCATTTGGTTTCTGGAGAAGCTCAATTGGAGTTTTAAACAAGATTTATCAAAGACATTACGTTTTAAACGTCATACGCGAACACTTTAGCCTTCAACAAATATTTGAAATAACGATTCATCTTTGAATTGTTAACAGGTATGCAAACATTTTGTTGAATGAATTGTTTATTCGAATTTTTTTTACCCGTATAAAAAATCAACATAATTTTTTAATGTTTTAATGACCCTTAAATTGCTTAAATAATATCTGCATACCTGTTGAAATTCGCTCTCCCAATTCCTGAATAATCTGCGTCGCTCTTAATTTGCATATGATCATTTTACACGACGTATTGCCAAGTTTTGTTTAGAAAGCTCTATTATTTTGAATTTGGGTTGTATATGCACATCCCTAAATTGTCTAAAAACCTTTTCCTTAAATGTTCTTAGAATTTTAGAATGCGAAAAAAGCTTACAATAGTGAACCTATTCACAACTTTACTTTCAAATTCATCCGATATAAAAGACAGTTTTCCTATTAATCCTCCCCCCCCCCCCCATCATAAAGAAAGAAAAAAAAAGTATTCTCAAGGGATCCTCCACACGGAAGAGGTGAGAGTGTGTGTCCGCAAGAAGTTTTGCCAATGTATTTTTAATAGACCCTTTCAGATGGTACGGAGAGCAGCCTGCTACTTTGAAGTCATCGTGCGGATCCACATGACAACCGCAGAAATTAAAAATTTCGTGAGGCCACTGTCTGAGCATGAACAGGTTTTGTAAATAAAGTTAAATGAGGGCATTCACACGATGCTGGTGAGGGACGGTATATTCCCACAGTTTTCAGAGATAATTTTAGTTTGAATCAACGAATTTTTTTTGCAATTTAAAATGTATAATACAGGTCAGGAAAACTACTGGGATTTAACTTATCCATGCAATAATTGAGTTTTAACTTAAATTTGAATCTTAACGTTTTTGTAAAAAGTCGGTAATTTTAATTACTTTAAAAAAAAAACTAATTTAAATATATAATTGTAGTAGGTTCCCTGTATCAAATCATGGTGTATCGTTTGCAGTTAAATTAATTTTTGATTGGAGGAATTATATCATAATTAAGTAATTAAATATTAATTAAATACCAAATAAATAATTTTTATGCAGATATGCTAGTTTTTCAACACTTATAGAGTATAAAAAAATTCGAGTCGAATTAAAAAATAAAAGAAATATTTTTCCAACGTATATTAGTATCTAAACTTCTTTTCTATGACTTAAAGTGAAAAAGTCCAAACTCCACTTTTAGTCTCTAACTACTTTTTGATATTTCGGAAACAGGAAGAGAAACCCATCGGTAGTAAAAGATGCCGACTACAGATTAATACTGCTAATTAGTTACTGGTATTCTCTTAGCTGCTTGTTTAACTAATACTATTCACTCATTATTATTATAAATAACAAAGAGTGTTTATTGTATTTCTAGGGTCACATATTTTGTACTTATTACTTAAACATTCAAATAAATTTCTCACTTATAATCAGTTGTGTAGTGTAAAAAAGGTGTGGGAACGCTATGTCACCGTCATTACAAACGTATACTTTTTTTTTCTGTCGGGAAGAGAAAGAGGCGAGGGGGGGGGGGGGAATGAAAATGACAACTAACACTAAATAACTTCATTAATAGTACTTTAATAATCTCAAAACAAATAATGAGCACTTAAAAAAAAAATCTTATTAATTTTTGAAATCTTTTAATTTAAATTAATTTGTTTAAACTATTAAGTTTTATAGATTTTTAAGTAATTTAGCACAATCCATTTTAAGTGATTGATACTTTATAAATATCTTATCTTTTACTGTCATTAACAAAAATATTGTCATTAACATTAATATAACATCTTTTATTGTCATTAGACATTTTCAAAGATATTATTGAAACCAATATTTAGACAGATTTTTTACAACAATTTTCAAACAGATTATCTACAGCACATTTTAAACAGATTATTTACATAATTTTTTTTAACAATTTTCATTCAGAAAAATTTCCATAAGAAACACCCATGTCTTACACGGGACTCGAACCCTCAACTTCGCGGTCTATAAGCTAGCACTCTAACCACTATACCGTTTGGTCGGCCGAAATAGTCCAAGGAATAGAGAAATTTTGCTTTGCAAAAAGGTTATGTAGCTCTGATTTTTTAATATGTTATAAAGGTTGGTCTCGTGGTTTATAAACCAAGTTTTCGATCCTTGACGGTTCTCCATGGTGCACCAAAAACTGAGCCGTTTTTCAGTTTATACGTCATAACTCTTTGTCAATGCATCTTAGAAACAAACATGTTTAAAAGTTGTAGAAAATTAAATTTTCTACGACTCTTGTATACAAAGTTTTTTTGTAGACTTAATATGTAAAACGTTATGTCGCATTAAAGTCATAACTTTTCATAAAAATGACACTTTTTTAAGATTTGTGTCAAGTTTTTTTTTATTATATCTCCATAATAGTACGTCTTAGAGAAAAATTTTGTGAATTAAAGTTTTATGCATTAACTAATTTTCTAGGACTAATAACAAAGGAGCTAATCTGCTTTGTGTATTTTCCGTGGTGCACAAAAAAAAAAAAAAAAAAAACGTTATTCAGTTTATAGATCATAACTCTTTTGTAATGCATTTTAAAAATAAATATTAAATTAAAAAAATGTAGAATATTAAATGTTATGCAACTTTTATATGCAGTTAGTTGTTGTAAAGTTATTATGTAAAGAGTTACGTAGCATCAAAGTAAAAACTTTTTCGTAAAAATGCTGCTTTTTTAAGTTTATGCCGAGTTTTTCAATTATATCTTCATAATAGTAAGTCGTAGAGAAAAATAAATGACACAAAAGTTGTAGAACTATAAATTTGCTACAAGTTTTATACAAAAAGTTACCATCCAGGAATAATAACTAAGGATCTATTCTTCTTTGAATGTTTACGAGTTGATAACCTATAATATTTTATGTATAGGTAGGCGTATAAAAATAGCTTCTTACTGCATAGTCTGACAATTTTAATAAAAAATATGCATATAATACTAATAATAATGTAAAATAAAAAGTAGAAATATGTTAAATAATGTATATATTTATATATAATAACGGTAATATAAATTTATCATTTTCGCCATGATGCACCAAAAACCTTCTGAATTCTGAAATCTTGGATTTTTTTCTGTGTACCGATCATATCCTTTTTCCAGTGCATTTTAGAGGGAAAAAATTATATTTTAGGATGTAGGTTGTTGTTGTTGTTTTTCAGATTATCTGGCACCGTCAGCAACACGAGGGCTATAATGCACCGAAACATTCGTCATTAGACAATCCAACATACATTTACAAACACCCATGCCTAACACGGGACTCGAACCCGCAACCTCGCGGTCTAGAAGCTAGTACGCTAACCACTATACCGTTTGGTCGGCTTTTAGGTTGTAGAGTATTACATTTTCTACAACTTATGTGTAAAGTTTGTTTTGTAGAACTATTGTATGAAAAAAAAATTGTATAAAAAGCATCGAAGCAAAAACTCTTTAGTAAAAATAGCATTTTAAGATTCTTGTCGAATTTTAGATGATATCCATAAAATTATAACACAAAAATTGTAGAACCCTAAATTTGCTACGTTTTATATACAAAGTTATTTTATAGGACTAATAACAAAAGATCTACTGGTAAGATCTAATATTAAAAACATTTTCTTACTGCAAAGCCTGACAACTTTGTTGAAAAATAAAACAATATAAGTATTAAAATAGTATTATCAAACAAAAAGTAGAAATATTATATAAATGTATATATCTATTAATATATCTATTAATATATCTATGTATATATCTATTAATATATCTATATATAATAATAGTAATATCAATAAAACTTACAATTTAGAAAACTTATAGCTTCCTTCATTTAGTACAGATTAGCCACGAAGGCAAGGCTAGTTCCTACGGTACTTCTTCAATTAAGAGTTGTTGTGTCGTCTTCATCGTTGTCATCAATTATGATGGCTGCTATATTGTCACAAGTTTGTCCATGTTTACATATTATGGAGCACTTGAGACCGGCCTTTCTACAACCACAGGCTTTATTGCATCCTTTAATGCACAGGCAGAAAATGTATTGCAGAATTGATTGAGGAGCTGAATCCCTGGTGGTTGTAATAGGAACAAGTCCTTTACTATTCTGCTTCCACACCCAGTCCAGATGATTATTGATTTGGCCCATCCATTTCTTTACTTGATGGTATATGCGAAAGACATGGTGAGTAGAAGCATCTTGGGTAGGTGGTAGCTTTGACAGATTTAACTTGCTGCCAGTTGTTGATTTGGAAAATTGCTTATAACGCAAAGCATTTAAAGTTGTTGCCCTGTCATCACCACAGAGAGCAACAAGAATGCTTGGTTGTTTTCAGATTATCTGGCGCCGTCAGCAACACGAGGGCTATAATGCGCCGAAACATTCGTCATTAGACAAGCCAACATACATTTACAAACACCCATGCCTAACACGGGACTCGAACCCGCAACCTCGCGGTCTAGAAGCTAGCACGCTAACCACTATACCGTTTGGTCGGCAACAAGAATGCTTGATACTGCTTTAGTGATGCTTGAAACACTGGTATTAGGTTGGTTGTTATCAGATTATCTGGCGCCGTCAGCAACACTAGGGCTATAATGCGCCGAAACATTCGTTATTTGACAAGCCAACATACATTTACAAACACCCATGCCTTACACGGGACTCGAACCCGCAACCTCGTGGTTTAGAAGGGAATATGCTAACCACTGTACCGTTTGGTCAGCCACACTGGTATTGGGATCTAGGAAGATCTTTGCAAATTCCTGTAATATTGGATACGACGAAGCAGCCATCATTACAACGCATGTATTCCAATATTAAGTAACTACACTGAGGGGTTGATATTCTGTCGAGATGGTTAGTGGTGGGGAGGGGTGAGAAAAGCACCAGAAACTTTTTTTCGATTCTTCTAGTCTTCTTCCCCGAATTCGGCAGTGGCAAATCTCAATCAACAGTATATGGTGTTTTCGCGAAAACTGAGCCGTTAAAAGAATTCCTTTACAAGTCGCTTATGCCACCGGACTTGAGATTTTTCTATTCTATCTCAAAAGATCTGCACGCCACGTGGTTTAGAATTAGCCACTTGAATACGGCCTATTTCTCATTTTTATTTCAGTATGCAGAAATTTTTGGTACACAACGGCAAAATGATAAATTATGTAATATCTATAGATATATACATTATTTAACATATTTCCACTTTTTATTTTACATTATCATTAGTATTATATCTATATTGTTTTATTAAAATCGTCAGACTATGCAGTAAGTAGCTATTTTTATACTCCTACCTATACATAAAATATTATAGGTTATCTTGTAAACCTTCAAAGAAGAGTAGCTCATTACTTATTAGTCCTAGATAGTAACTTTGTGTATAAAACTTATTGTAAATTTATAGTTCTACAACTTTTGTTCAATACATTTTCTTTACCACTTACTGTTATGAAGATATAATTGAAAAACTCGGCAAAAACTTAAAAAGCAATATTTTTTACTTTGATGCTACGTAACTTTTTACATAACTTTACAAAAACCAACTGTATGCATAAGTTGTAGAAAATTTAATATTCTACAACATTTAAATTTAATATTTGTTTTTAAAATGCATTGCAAAAGAGTTATGATCTATAGACTGAAACACGTTTTTTTTATGCACCACGGGAAAATACACAAAGCAGATTAGCTCCTTTGTTATTAGTCCTAGAAAATAAGTTAAATTTTCTACTAGTTTTATGTCTCCTACAACTTTTATTCACAAAATAACTTTGTATACAAAACTTGTAGCAAATTTAATTTCTACAACTCTTGACCATAACTTTTGTTTCTAAGATGCATTGGCAAAGAGTTATAGCGTATAAACTGAAAAGCGATTAAGTTTTTGGTGCACCACGGATAACGCACAAGGGTTAGGAGGTCGAAAACTTGGTTTATAAACCACGGGACCGACCTTTTTAACATTAAAAAATCAGAATTACATAACCTTTTGCATGGTAAGACCCCCTTTTCAGTCTCTATTCCCCGGACTATTAGTATAGTTATCGCGAAAGAACTTTACGTTTTCTTACTCGACTTTACGTTTAGAGTCTTGTAAAAAAAAATACAAATTAAAAAAAATTGGTGAGGGAATGCCGTTTCTCCTCTTTAGAAGGTATAGGATCGCCGTTCCCAAGCGTTCCCTCTCCACTACACCCCTGCTTATAACAAATTAGAACGTTTGGGAAGTATTAGACTTCGTTTTCATATATGCCGCAACAACTAGTCTTTCCACTGTTTGTACGTAATCTCTCATGTTTATTGGAGTCTTTTGAAAGTGACAGCAGTTTTTCTTGCAAAAAAAGTTGAAGTGTGGTGATGCGAACATTTATAAGAATATAGATGAATGACAAACTTAAAGACAAAGTTAAATTTATTTCCTATACTTGTACAAAAGTTTTACAAATACAAATTTCCACTTAAAAAAATAAGAATCTTAGTATAAACTATAAAAGTATGATCGTAAAATTTTATATACATTTTCCATTGGCACCAAATTCCAGTTTTACTGAAAATATTGTTATTGAAAGTAAATTATCAAAAGATATTGCTTTATGTCCAGTCCAGCCAAACACCTATACTTGTTGCAGCAACTTTTTTGCAAGACAACCCATAAGTTAGACTTCAGGTTGTCTTGATATACAGCTTATATCCAGAACAGGCAATGTTTTAGACATTTTTACATTAAAATTAACTTAACTGAAGTTTACTGTAGTTTCAAAACTTTAAAATTGGTATAAATTTATTAAATCCGATTTAAAGCACTTTTGGTGATATGTAGTATAACGGTGATCCAATGAAAATTTGAATTAGCACAATACAATCAAATAAAGAAACATGACTATTCAACATTACAAAAATGCATAATTGTGTCAAATAGGCATACATATAATTGTCAAACTCATTACCAATTCGATACGATTGGAATGATCTTCAGGTGATTATTACAGTCTACTAGAGTAAATTCCTCTTTGTAAAAATTGAGCACAGCTCTGTACCCATCTATGGTCATAATACATAAAACGAACTAGACACACGAGTGTCTATTTTGATGAGAGGAACGATGGTGACTAACGGCACTTTAGTCTTATGATAGAAATGGAAATCATGCTCAATGAAAAGTCCTTACAATGATCATTTGGTATTCCGTCTTGAGAAAGATGGAGCCTTGACTAGGCATTCCTGAAAGATACAAATTAGATTAGTTTGCAAAATCGCTTTCAGATGTAAATAATTTGCATAACTAACAATCTTTCAAGCAAAATACTACACCGAAATGAAATTCCAAAGCAATCGAACTAAAAAGCCAATACATAAAATCTGAAGTTACTTGATGAACTGGAACATCAAGTAGCTTCAGATTCCACAAACTGGGGATTTCAATTGCTTAGAGTTCAATACAAGAAACTGGACAAGAGGACAAGCATACAATTTAAATGGCATTTTAACTGAAAATATAAAGCAATTTTTACAATAGAGTAATTGATAAGTGGAACTATCTACCGGTACACATCGTAAATTGTACCGGAGTCAACAGTTTTAAAAGACAGCTGGAACTGGGGGATTGTTCAGAAAAGTTAAATTAGACCAACCTTGATGGGCATTGCGCCTGTACTTTGGTCGTGAATTTTGTATTTGAAATGATTTACAAAATACTCATCTCATGCATCAAAAGGATTCTACACTCACTATGCCTTTCAGTGTAATAGTTAAATCATAAATATAATTAATATTATAGTTAAATAATATAATAGTTGAAAATAAGTTTAAAGGAAATTGATCATTTTGTAACAGTAGTTAAATTTTTCCTCACAGTAGTAATGGATGGGATACGAGACGTAACAAAGAGCCTTTTAGTATTGCATTAACTTTAGATTTCACTCTACTTCCGGTTCTAAATATACGTTAAGTTGAAAGTTAGTCACACTGATCTCTAACTACAACTTCTGGATAGCTTAGAAGCGGTTTCTGCGCTGAAAACAAATGAAGCCAGTTGAATACTTCCCCCATTTATGTTACGTAATGGATTGCCCATGGTTACAAATACACTTCTAACTAGTTTGAGGGGATTGGTTGGTTTGTAGGCTCAAAGATCTATTTTTATACACAATGATGGCTAATTAGGCCGGGACATGCAGCTTAATATGGATTTCGAACATCCAGGCCTATCCCGGGATTCGAACACGGTGCCTTTGGCATGAGAGGCCAGAGCGCTAACCACAACCATCAGGTGGGCCTAGTTTGGGGGGGGGGAAGCTGCTAATATAGATCTGTATGTCGATTGTTTAGCCTTCTGCAGCTTCAAGTCAATAACCAAGCATGCACTATCCAGAAGTTGTAGACCAGTGGGCGGTTAAGATCTACCACATTAAAGGACTGAAGAGTAAAATACAGCATTGATTATTTGGATCGAGGAAAATATTGAAGAACTTACTCAGATTGAATAAGTCAACATATTTCTTAACCCTTTATTTACTGACGGGACTTGTAAGCTTTCTTATGGTACTGTATTCATTTTATCGATTTAAGAGAACCATTGGGACTTTGGAATCCACTTAAGTTCAATCTTTAGTTGTTCGAGGTCAACACAAGATTATTTATCTTTGGAAGCTTGTTACAAACAAGTATATAAGACTATGCAAGACGGAATCCTAGAAGATAGAAAATCGTCCATGTGTTTCCACATAAAGAGAAATAAGCTTGTGTTACCATCCAATAATTGAACAAACTTCATAGAAGTAAATTCCTTATTTGGCCAATTATTTTCTTTGATTTACAACGCTTTCATTAGAACTCGACAAACTTAACGTGTATTATATTGATTACTAGACTACTGCTGTTATTGACATTTATACATATTTGTTATTAAAAATGTGATCAGATTCCAGATGAATTGAATTCCAAAGACTAAGTTGGTTACTTATTAATATAATTATCCTTGTTATAAGCATAAACTATTTTAAAACTATACATTCTTAATGACCAATTTGTAACTGTTTTAACTTCGACATTTGTCCTAAAAAATAGACCTTACAACTTTCCGGTGCATTTTATACTTTCACTTTCCAACAGCAGATTTCGTATGCGAAATGCCTTCCATACTAAATAAAGAATCCAAAATTTGTCGGAAAGGAATTTGAAACAAATTTGTGTACCCTCAATGTAGTCTCTGGCTATATAAATTTCAATTTATTCATTTTTAGGAACGCTTGTCAAAATATATAGCTCGATACGAATTGTTAATGTTTCTTCAATTGATTGAATAGTTATAATGAATTTAACTACGAGTACTTACACATTATGGGATTTTTCACTTTTAAGGATATCTTCCGCTTTCTGTGGTACAACTTTGTATTTACTTTTGATGACAGCTTTGGCAGTTTTTTGCTCCTGAAAATAATTAACCAATTGTACTAAATAATTAACTCAAACAAGGATTTAAACTAATAGTACGATAACTTGGTATTTAATTGAATATCATTTCAATATAATTTTAACATGTTTTTTTAATGAAAAAAAGTCAAGAATCATCAATTGGGTACGATGCATATATTTTTTTATTAGTGTTGTACCTATTTATCCAATCATGCGACTTACCTGAAAAAAATTAGCCTGCAAGTATTTTACCTGCAAGTAAAATGTATAATTTGCAAAACAATTGTTAATCACATCTTTTTAAATCCTAGTAACACGTATTTATGATATTCAACTATTTTTTTAAAAACACAACAAAGCCTTTTCTGGATAAGTTTCACATATTGACACGAAATTTGTAACTAATCAAAAAATTTTAATTATTAAAGTTCAATATCGCCAAGATATGCAAATTTTAAAAAATAGAAAGTGCATTTAATTTTAAGAATAAATCTGCTTTACGAAAACTTATTTTGTGATTTAAATGCAGTAGGGATATTCTAGAATAAGAGGATCATACAAGTAGAACGAGCAAATCAACTCGAGCAGCAAATCTGTTGATCCCCGATCACAATATGCACATTACATTTCTGGTAAATGATAATCCAATACAATCAAGTCAAATGTTGTTATTCGTGCATCGTTTATTCAATATTCTCAGAGTCGTTCCAACTCTAATGATAAAAATGAATTGTTGGTATGAGAATGATTTCAACCATTGATATATCTTTAGATACTATTCACATACCAAGGATTTTATGTTTAATTTTTTACATCTTTCTTTTTAATCCCATAAAGGCGGTTAACATGTTAGAGCCATTGAGCTCAATTTCTTAAACTTAAATGAAATAAATTAAACGTCATTTTCAATAATAACTCGTCTACACATTTACTTACTGCTATCTAGTTGGTTAACTGCAAATCTGATGAAACAGATGCGAACTACAACAAGCAATTTTTAACAAATAAATAACATTTAATAACTTTCCGAATGTCTCAGGAAAGATGCATAGATATTAATATATTCGTTGTCAAGATAAGAATGTTGCAACTTGTTAAATTATACATCTCTGTATTACGTAAAATAATAGTCTGATCTAACCCAGCAAGTAACCTAGACTGGATCATTAATGTCTTAGTATTTACATTTTTGGTGGATAGGTAGTGACCTTCATAAAACCAAATTGAATCAAGAAAGCATCCTTTAGTGGAAATAATCTTTTATTAGAGTATTTTTGAAATCGATCCCAATTGAAAAGAATATTCAATGATTTCTCTGGCGACGACTCGCATGGCTGGTTGTTTTCAGATTATCTGGCACCATCAGTAACACGAGGGCTATAATGCGCCAAAACATTCGTCATTAGACAAGCCAACATACATTTACAAACATCCATGCCTTACACGGGACTCGAACCCGCAACCTCGCGGTCAAGAAGCTAGCACGCTACCACTATACCGTTTGATCGGCCGACGACTCGCATGAATTGAAACATATGAAAGGCACTCTTCGTGGGATATTAGGTACCCAATGTGCAATAAAAATATGTACTAAAATCAATACTTAACATGAATTTTTAGATTAGAGCTTTAAATTAACACCACGTTGTCCACGACTTGTTTGAGGATTAAACGATTTAATTTTGTATTTGTTAAGCATTTTAAAACCACGCTTGAAACAAGGAAGTCAATAATAAAATAAACCACTTGTAAGTAAAAAACTATTTGGCGTTATTCTATGCTTGTGTGACTTCTCGAAGACGCTATTTAATTTAAGAGTTCACTTCGTTGAACATATAGTTGGATCGATTCACAATGGACGATTTTAAGAGAAAATTTAGAGGTTTCCACCGTTTTGTTATGGGTTGGTTGTTTTCAGATTATCTGGCACCGTCAGCAACACGAGGGCTATAATGCGCCGAAACATTTGTCATTAAACAAGCCAAGGTACATTTACAAATACCCATGCCTTACACGGCACTCGAACCCGCAACCTCGCGGTCTAGAAGCTAGCACGCTAACCACTATACCGTTTGATCGGCTTTTGTTATGGGTATGAATGATTGTCTTGTAAGCCTCATGAATTGAAAATAAAGAGTGTGCAGTACAGGACAACAGAAAAGTTGCAAGATTGCAATAGGGTACCAAGCTTGATTGTAAGTCAGACCACACACTCTGATGTATAACAATGGTGAAAGTAAAATTGTATGTATGTTACTGCTAAAGCTCAAAAACCGTTAAATTTAATAGCCTGCTGCAATTCAATCGTTCGGTTATGGGTTCAGTTAATCTTCAGATTAACTGATTTGCTCCGACAACTTGTGGAATCTAGAATTTTCTGCATTTTACCTAGGTAATGTGTACATTAACGGATTTTGTAGCGTTAAAGTTCAAAAGTTTCTGTCATTTCCTTCCACTTTTAGTTAGGTTTCGCCTATAATTGTAATAATATTTTAAACCGTTTGATTCCTTGAATTAGTTTTTTTTTAATTGATTGATGATTGATTCTATCAACCGATTGTTTGATTGCATTAACTTGATTCCTTAGATAACGAAACATAAATAACATTGTTAATTTAAGCGTACAGAATCGTTGCTGTCATTCCAATAAAGATCCTATTCTCACTTTAACGAGTGCATAGTAGGTAATGTGTAGGTTTAGGTAATTACATTATGAAAACATTCCATTAAAAAGCATTCATTATAATTTTTATAATGAATGTTTCATTATAAAAACATACATTTTAAAAACATTCCAAAGAATTTTTCGTGGTTAGCGTATCAGTTACACTTGGTGATGATTTCTAATCAATTCATATGAAAAGAGAGGAAATGTAATTTCTATTAAATTAACTTACTTTCACCAGTATATAAATGGTGACAAATCCAGCTATAACTATCCACAGTATCCCAAGAACTATGCAAGCAGTTAACACAGATTTGGCTATTGTTACCGGAGTCCTTACTTTAGCAGTAAATAGGGCAGCTACTTCGTCATTTATTTCAGCTTCCTAAAGTAGAAATTTAATTAGTATGTGCAAACGTATTGAAATGCTCGTTAAAAATGTATTGGTCAATAATAAGGTCTCTCAACTAAAACCAAAGTATCATAAATAAGAATTTAATCATTTTTGACTTATACGTATCGACTAATAAAATGAAATTCTTACCTCAATAACCCAAATAAGAGGCACAACAGTCATAGGAAGTTTATTCATCTCTCTGAAAAAACATGAGTAATTCTTAAAATGTATCTTGTAACATTACTATTCAAATTAAATCTAGCCGTCATGTATGGATAAGTAGTTCAAATAATTTTAATTGTTAGTCCCTGGCGATAGCTCATCGTACATTTTCTCGAACTTTAGGGTCGATTATCATAATTTCCTAATGAATGGGGGAAAATCAATTTCTATAACAAGTAATTTTCAACTAAAATATAAATGAAAAAAGAACACCTTTTAAAATTTATTGGTAGTCTGCATTATATTAAAACCCCTCTTTTTTAAAATCGATGAATTTCCATTGAAACAAAAATTTATGTGATCATGCAAAATTTCATTTTTTTAAACGCTATTGGGGGGAAAGTTTCCCTTAGGATAGCTTAATTAATGCAAAAAAACTCAACAACTTTCGATTAATGTCTCTACATTCAAGTTCCAAAATGTCACTAACAGTGAGGTTTGTGAATGTCTTGTGTTTTTCTGTAACGTCCAGAAAACTTGCTTTTGAATATAATATTAGATGAAAGTGATTATATAAAAGCAGGTGCGTAGCTAGAAATTTTTTCGGGAGTGAATATAAAATTATAAATCACCAAATTCTAACAATATTTTTTTTATTATATTTTTTTCCATGTATGTTCAGAAATTAAGACATTTTAAATAAATTTACCATTTTAAACTAAGAAATTATTTGATTTCTTGCAATTTAATAGCAAACTGAAGAATTTGAGGGGACATATCCCTATATCCCTCCCCCTGGCTTCGTGCCTGTATAAAAAGGTTCAGAAGAATTAAGGCTAGAAACATTGCTTCTAAATGCAAGTCAATTGAGATGTTCCAATCGCCCAAAATAAATTTTCTAGCTAGATTACAGACCTCATCAAAATGAATCACTGGAACACTACAACACTTTTCAGCGAAGATTCACCTATCAATGTATTTGGTATTAAAGTCCAGTCAGGTGGAACAGTGTCTGAGTGAAACTTTGAGAAATTCCCAAGTCACACCCAATTCTAGAGATGGCTCGTGAAGAATTATCGTAAAACAAATCGGAAAACTCCTGAATGGGAACAGCGGGGTGAATTGGAACGAAACTTCATGAAATTAAAAGAAATTACTCCTTTATATAAATACATAATTTTTATTAATTATATATAATTTATTTGGCTGTGGTGTTTGGCATGTCGGAACATGTTTTGCTGGGTTGGCAATACTGTTCATTTGCTTACAAATACTGAATTAGCGTGCAGACATTTGAGTGCGTCCTTTATTATACTATAATTAAATTTTAAAACTGTGCATCAACATCTCAAACATTCTAGTACATTTTACTCAGCACTGGGAGAGATTGGCAAAGATCTGTAGCAATGGGCAGTCTAACTCTCCACATCGGGATTAGCTAGTGTCGAACCGATAGTGGCAAGCGGATTTGTACTACTGGAGGTACTAACATGTACCTGGTATATACTTAACTTATATATTTTTAGATAGGTATAAGCATCCACAGCAGCAGGCCATGCGTAATTTAACTTGCCTCTAAAAATTTTGTTACGACTGGTCTGTTTTGAGATTTGCGGGACACACACTATTATGTTCCACATAAGATTCAGCAACTTAAGAGAAAATCCAGTTATGCCACGGTTGGTTGTTTTCAGATTATCTGGCGCCGTCAGCAACACGAGGGCTATAATGCGCCGAAACATTCGTCATTAGACAAGACAACATACATTTACAAACACCCATGCCTAACACGGGACTCAATCCCGCAACCTCGTGGTCTAGAAGCTAACTACTATACCGTTTGGTCGGAACAGTTATGACACTAGTTGTACCAAAAGATTTCATTCGACGCCTTTATTATCTTTAGAGTATATGGAAAAACATTCGTATGCAGGCTATGTGAGCAAAATTTTACACTCGCAAGCAGTGTTCGCAAGTCATGTTTTTTCAATACAATTTTTGGGGTTTATCCTGAAAGAAGGTAAAACCCAAGTTTAAAAGTCAAAGTTATGTTCATTAACGATCTTATTGCACTGGATTTTTATGTAAAAATATTAAATGTTCCAATCCATTCCGTTTTACGGTACACTGTTTTTCAAGTAAATCTGATTATAAACCACCTGAAAGGAACTAAAACAAGTAAAATACTATTTTATTACAAACTAAAACCTTACGCAGTCAGAAAAAATTAACTTTTCAATTCAATTTTTTTTGTAAAACTTTTTTTTAAGTGCGATACGGGCTACTAATATATTTAAATATTCATTCTTTTTAATTTATCTTTCCTATACTTTTTCTACTGAAGATACTATTCTGCTTATAGAAATAATGAGTTTTTCTATTTATTAGAAAAATATTGAAACTCTTATTTGTTTTTAAAGTTTAGGGTCGATGCGCTATCGCCAGATGTAAACAAATAAATTTCGTTTGCTTTTCACTTATCTACATTAGTTTCCCACACTAAAACTTTTTTTCGGTCCACCCTAATGAATAGCATTTATTACAAAAGCAATGATTAAAAAATGGCAGGGATTAGATTTGAAAAAGGAGTTCACACCAAGAAAGAATAAAATGGAGAAAATAAGAAAACTTTGTAATACATCAACCAAAACATGATTTCGATAAACTATGAACTCTCGAAGATAGTAATTGTTGGAAATTTAACAGTTACAATATGAACTGCTATTAAAGACAGACTATTCATTTTTACGTGGATATTTTTTTACTCATCAATTCTGTTGGTTACAAAAAACTTAAATACTATACTTACTCCATTTCTTTGAAAGGCATCAAAATAAAGTTCATTTGCAGTTTTCGTGATGCTCTAAGAACTAGACCCGTGTTCTATAACAGAAAATAGTTTACAATACAACTAGTTGCCAGTGC
The DNA here is from genome assembly GCA_963978545.1 of Linyphia triangularis. Taxonomy (NCBI): domain Eukaryota; kingdom Metazoa; phylum Arthropoda; class Arachnida; order Araneae; family Linyphiidae; genus Linyphia; species Linyphia triangularis. The sequence continues at coordinate 18,610,156 of OZ021721.1, forward strand.
AAGCATGCAGAATGTTATTACAATGAGCAACTTATTAATACGTTTTACAATTTCTTTATTGCATTAAAGTGAGTAGGTACCCTAAAATTAAAAAATCGATTGAGTATTATTTTTTATTGCAATTGAAATTTTCCGTTTAAAATGATGCTTCATTTGTAATAATACCTCAGTTAAAATACTTCTAACAGATTTTTGATGACAAAAGTGGGAAATATTAGTGTAAGAAAAGTTTTCTTTATAATGCGTTTTTCTCAACACTTAATTTTTTCATTTACCTTTTCTCAGAAACTGCACACACTATATACGTAAAATTTTTATCACACATTCTTTTTACGTGTCTATATTTTTAGTGTAGCGACATCTTTTTGTTAAAAAAATATTTTTTGTTCTGTTCTTATTTTGTAAAAAAAACCTTGTAATTAACAAATTTGAATGATTTTCACTATAATTCCTGTTTTAAAAGTAAATGCATTACGATTAAAAGCTCACTTCAGTAGAATAACAAGTGTCTGCTAAATGTATTGAAAAAAAAAATTCGACTTCAATGCAAATTATTTTCGGAGAAAAAGGTACAGGAAATATGTCAAATTAATAGGGGGTACCAACTCCGCAATTTGTAAGAATGATTAGGGCGATTTTCTCAGTATGATGCAAGTCTTAGAAATCCTTAAATGTTTTTTTCTTAAAAATAACCTCTGGTTAAATACACTGTATAAGCGTACTAATACCGATTTTTTTTCTGAAAATATAAACTTCAAATACTGATATCAACTACAATAATCTATATTTTTACTCTTCAAAACTTTAAACAAATTCGTTAATTAGAGGTGTAGACCAGAGAGCGGCAGCTAAAGTATATTTAATAAAAATTAAAGATTTCAAACTTTTGTTTGGCTTATTAACCCTTTGAGTACTGAATTATTTGAAGATTTTTATGCCTATGAGACTGATTTGGATGGACGGATGACGAGTCAGACTCGTCCATCGTAACTTCGCCCAAGTAAGCAGATGACGAGTCTCACTCGTCAAATGTACCCAAAGGGTTAATATTAATTTGGAAAAACTTTTCACACTAGAGCTACAGAAACATGGAGTATTAATACAATTCTCAGAGTTACATCAATATTCGGATAGAAAGTAATTAAGTTGCTTTGGCTAAAATAATTTAAGATATCCAAAGGTTTCATAGAATATAATGTTCGGGATACAATATGTAATTCTTGAAGATCATTTGCATTTATATAATTCATTTTCGACCGAAAGTATTGATTGGAGACTGGTACAATAATTTTTGAAGCGTTTTTTCATCTTGTCTCTAGTTTTAAACTGTCATAAAAACTGAATTTTTTTTCAGAGGTTCTCAGAACTGTGAACCGTTTATTAAGTGAATTAAGAGTAATGCCTAGAATATAGTTGAAAAAGTTTATTTTAAATAGTTGAAGCTTTTCCTTTTGACTTACTTTAGTTTCGACAAGAAATTACGTACTACATTCAAGTTTTTCTGCAATCCCGTCAATTTTTATCTGATCATATCCAAATTGTAGATAGCTTTCCACTTTTTGTTTAGTTTCCGATCACATTTGTACACAATCTGATAAATTTATATAGTTGCAGATTGCAATACCTTGGAAATTGAATTTATATAATATAATACTAAAAATTACATCTTATATAAAATTATTAGTATTTTTTGCTAACCCTCTTGCTTTAAATTTTTCTGCATCGCACTTGAGGTCTTTTATTATTTGGAATAATGCATCATAGATTTCATAATGATTTTAAAGCGTCTTTTGTTTCACCATCTTGTAGTTGGTTGGTTGTATTCAGATTATCTGGCGCCGTCAGCAACACGAGGGCTATAATGCGCCGAAACATTCGTCATTAGACAAGCCAACATACATTTACAAACACCCATGCCAACACGGGACTCGAACCCGCAAACTCGCGGTCTAGAAGCTAGCACGCTAACCACTATACCGTTTGGTCGGCTCACCATCTTGTAGCACTCAATTTTAAAGTTGATTGTGAAACTTTTTTGTACATCCCAATGCTTTGTTAAGCCGGAAAGTTTTTGTACAATAGAAATAAAGCTACTGTATCTTTAGAAGACGCTACAGTATTCGTAAGGTTTAAAGAACGGCATGCTCACGATCGGTAGCTTTCTCGTTCGTTCATGGTAAAATTTCCTTCCTGAACGTCACACCCTCCACATATTTAACGTTGCAAATAAATTACGAACTTCTTTGCAATTTCATCATGCAAGTGCATCGAGAACGAAACTGAAAATTAGATACCCCCAACACGAGTTCCGGTCAACCAAGTATCACTTAGGCCCTTTCCCTTATTATACTGTGGCTAGAAGTTGCGTCGGTAGCTTGCGGTGCTCACTCTAAGGGTCTTATTATACAGAGCCACTCGAATATCAGACGCTCAGACAAACCACTCTAGGCAAAACATGCAAACCTATGGAGCTTATTATACTGGGTCACAGTTTGCTATAGCTAGAGATTGCATCTGTTGCTCTCACTCTGAGCAATACATTTCAATCATATGGAGTTTATTATATTGAACCACGCCCAGCCTTTTCTGTGTTCGCCACTGGAGTGTATAATAAGGGCATCAGGTTCACATTAGGCGAAATATGATTTTTGTGTTAGAAACGCTTGAAATGCAGATTTTTTTTGTATATTTGCATAGTGTAGATTCAGCTAATAAATAAATGAAAATTAAGCAATACTTCAATAGCTTATTTAAATTAATGTTCCATTTTGAAAAGAAAAATAGAATGCATCACTCACTGGTTCAATGTCCACATAAGTCTCGTGTTGTTCTCTACTGGGATTCAGACCACTAACTCGTTCTTTTATGAATTTGTGACCTTGGAAAAAGTGAGGGCCTGTAACCGCAAGCTTTAGACCTAAAATTGGAAGTCATAATATTACACATACTACTATGGTACAATACGTAAAAACAAAATCCGAACGAGCTATATATTGTACTTTAATTGACGAAATAACAAAAGTAAGGTACCGTTGTAAATCGTAGAAGGTCATTATATATATATATATATATATATATATATATATATATATATATATATATATATATATATATATATATATATATATATATATATATATATATATATATATATATATATATATATATATATATATATATATATATATATATATATATATATATATATATATATATATATATATATATATATATATATATATATATATATATATATATATATATATATATATATATATATATATATATATATATATATATATATATATATATATATATATATATATATATATATATATATATATATATATATATATATATATATATATATATATATATATATATATATATATATATATATATATATATATATATATATATATATATATATATATATATATATATATATGAAATTAATAATCATGAGAGGTCATCTACATTTTAAAACTAGAACAAACTTTAAAAAGTTCAATGGCAACCCCATAATATACCATATTTAGATTTAAAATCCCCCCCCCCTCCTCAAAAAAAAAACCCCATTTAAATACCAAATTTCATAATTTTTCAATGAGTGGTTAGTAATTTAAATACCAAAAAATGGCAAATTAATGTTAAAAAGAAAATTGTACTTTCAGTCATAAATTCGTAAATAGTTAATATATTTTAGCAATTTTTGCTTCGAACGATAGTTTATAAAAGGCCAACATAAAATGCAACTTTTGTATGAAACAGTTTAATAATTAATAAGTTAATAAAACAAGTTTTAAATTTGTTTTTTAAAATAGAAACATGTATTTTTTTGTGTTCTTCCATTAGAATTATTATGGTCGAAAACCCCTCCAGAATTTTTTTCATTCCATTTTGACTTTTGGTTCTTAATATTTTAGCCAAAATGTAAAAAAGCTCACTTTAAGGGACCGTGTAACAGATTAAGTCTTGAAGCACTCAAAACGTTTGCTTCTTCCGCGCTCTAAAGAAATGTGCCCTCAATATCGGCCAAAAAATTTCGCTCATAAATGACGTAATTCTCAACATAATGAACTGAAATTTGGTATCTAGGGTAAACGAAGCATTCTAAATCGAATGAGAATAAAAAATAGGAGTTCGCATTGAACATTTTAAAAATAGTTAAAATTACTTAGTACACAGCCTCTTAAGACAAAAATTTTGCACCAGACTTATACAAAACATTTTGGTGCAAACCGCAAGGTTCTACGATAATTAGAACCTAAGATATAGCCATCGTTCGGATTTTTTTTTGCTTAGTGTACAATACACGCACAACTCAAATATCAGGAAGCAGAAACAAAATAAACAAAGTTGTTAAACATGAATATCTATATATTTAATAGGCAATACGTTTTTTGGGGTTAGTCCGTCCACCTAAACTGCTCAACCAATTTCAATGACCAAGGTGTCATTTTAAAGGAAATAAGCTGTAGATTTGCCAAAACGTGCCAAAATAATTTATTAACACTTTATTAATTAGTTAAATTTCAATATTTTTCATCATTAAGCTACTACAAAGCCTCAATGATTTTGAATATATGATTGGCAACATCCTTAAGTATGTAAACAACAAACCGGCTGCTCGGGGGTTCAACCAACCAACCAACTGTTGCTAATTTTAAAGCTATTCTTACGTATGTAAACAACAAACCCGTTGCTAATTTTAAAGTTCTTTTTAAACTCTTCGTTTCAAAGTTGATTTTTTCTGGGTTTTTTTAAAGCATTTTTGTATTAGAGTAATTATTATTTTGAAGTATTTCTATCCAGAAAATACTTCGCGTTGGACGTCGTTCTCTAACGGGGCGACTTATCAGAATAAATAAAAGATATTGGGACTTCAATGTAAGGGCATAGCTAATGAAGTTTTAAGTCAGAATGTTGGCGGATAGTATATTTAACTTTCTATTATGAAACTTGCGATTTGGGTGTTTTCCCTATTAGGCCTTACATTAAATTTATAAAAATTTGGTTACATTTTTTATTGCTGGTAAACCTATTCGAGCGCAGCAAGATGTTTTAACCACAAATTCGAGCGGTAAAGCCGCTCAATCCGAGCGCAGCGAGGCGTTTGGGGGTTGGCGAGCGTTAGCGAGCAGGGGGCGAAGCCCCCTAGTAGTTATGTATTGCTTTACATGGAGGTACTTTTCAGACGCAGAAGCTGAAAACAAAGGACTTCAAGTGGAGAAAAATTAAAATATTTGAAATATTTAGTTACTTCAGTTTCCGTGATCCAAGAATTTATGAAAATATAGTTGTTTTAACTCTTCAGCCATTAGAATTTTTTTAAACTTTATTTTAAAAAAAGTTCACTTACCCTCTCTGCAGGGAGAAACATCTAAAATTCCACTGAGTTCACAATATTTGGGATCTGTACAGTAGCACATGTTGTCAGGATTGACCAATGGACTAGCAAACAACTTTTCTGGAGTTACGAATCTTAATGCAGGTATTCCTTTTACTTTAACATCTTTTTCATACTCCAAAGAAACAGATCTATTGAAAATTCCAACAATATTTAAATATTAAACCCATTTACGACGATTGGTAAGAAAATTGGCCAATCAGCATTTAGTTTATTTCCCTTTGCTAATAAATTGCGATTGTAGTTCCACTTAGTGTTTTTTAAAAATCACAAAAATAGTTTTTCAAAAATTTAAGACATTCAAAATATACTTTAACTGATCTAAATAAGGTACAGGATAAAAAGTCATTGTTTTTAAACCTTGGTTAGTCGCGAGGTTAACAAATGTCCACCACAAAATTTATTTTGTCAATTTCTGGATAGATAGCAGCCTATGTTCAAAGCCCGTCCCAGTACCTTTCTATCTAACTTTAACGTTTCCCTGCGTGAATTCATTCAGTTCCATGTGTGTATTCAGGTGACACAGAATCTATTTGGTTGACTTTGTCCCCCACGCGACCAACCCTGTATTCTAATTTTGGTAGGTAATGTAATAGTTTTTATTTTTTATTTTATTATAGTTTTTATGTTTTGTGAGGGGGCATATTTTTTATACGATTTGAATGACATTTCTCAGCAATTAAATAATGTTATGCAATTTTTTTACAGGAATTCACTTTTTAATTTTTTTTAGATTTCAAGTAATAATAAAAAAGAAAAACTGTGACAAATGGGTATTCAATGACTATTTAATTCAGATTGAAATGTGTAATTTCTGCAGATGTTGAAGAGAACAATGAATTACTCTTGATAAAATTTATTTCTCTGCCTTATAGAATTTTTTTATACTATTTTAGATGTAAATTTATATTTTCTCAATAATTTTATCAATGTTTAATGTGATTATGCTTATTGTTTTTTAAAACTATTTTAAAAATAAATTTGAATCTTCACAAAGTTCATTTCAATAATATGTTTATTCTTAGTTTTTTTTATATTATTTTAAATATATTTTTTAATGTTTACTTAATAAGTTCAATAATATAGTGTTTTTAATTAAAATACCCACTTTGATGTTTGGTCACGAATTTAATGGTATGCACGAAAATTTGATTTTGGGGGACATTCGTCCCCCACGTGACTAATTGCGACACAAAGGTCGCGCGACTAACCAAGGGTTAACTATTTCAAAGTCGTCTTTTATGGGCTAAAGCATTAACGAGCATCAATTTTAGGAGCAAGACGAGGCTAACTTTCAGAAAATGGCCTTCAAACCCCGAAATGAAGCTAGTTCAAAATTGCATTAGAAGGGTACACATCAAAAGGCATCTGGAAAACTATTAAAGATCTAAAGGTTATTTCATCTATAATTTTACTCAACAACTTTTTAAAATACACCGTAAAGATTTAATCTTAAATTTAAGTATTTTCTAGTTATTTACTATAAAGCATTCTTTAAAAATTGAGAACTGGTAGACGTTAAAATGTTAGAAGTAATATTTTTAACGATCATCCAAGTTATGAATAATTTAAAATTTTTTCATTTTGATCTCGATTTGTATTCCTAAGTGGATAAATACATTTTAAATTGAAAAAATTAGTGCATCTCTCAAGTGAGACTGCTAATAAATTTCTAATAAAATAATTTACTACAAAATGTATCACAAGTTAACAAATTCTGGCAATTCTAACAAACGCTATCAATTTATACAGAGACATTTCTGTCACTTAGTGCCACAATTACAAGATCAATTACAAGAGCCAGATTTAATTGAGGATTACTTTCTGATTATTTCTTCGTACCCTATTAAAATGTGAAATGAAGCAAACTATGCGAATTTACGATTGAACTCTTTCAAACTTTATTGACCAGAGATGCCGCTTTAGAATACTTATTAATTTTTCGTATTTAAATTTTTATTGTTCTAATACGTTTCAAAACTGTATCAAGAAACAAGTGTTGGTTTCAACTGACGTTATGCAATGACTTTTTATAAGCTCACTGAAACTAACCTGAATCCTGTTAACCTTGGTGCTGTTAGGGTTAAAGTTATTCAAAGTGCATGCAAGAATTTACCTTTTGCTCACGTGGACTTAACCTTTAACTGCTGTATGCGGTCTAACAGACTGCGAGTTATTTTTTGTAGAATGCTTCCACCCCCTAAAATATTTTATCCTCGATTTTTATATTAATTTTTCTGATACTTTTTTTAATGTTTCTTAAATTTTAAACCATTGTTCACCAATTTATTTGGCGCAATATGGACCACTTGTTGCCCTTGGGCCAATAATATGAAACCACTCAACCGCAGCAGTTAAAGGTTAATACAATGGTAACAGCCTCGAGAAATCTTGTCTAGGCTTGTGAGCAACTGAAAACGGAGTCTCGAGAAATCAGTTTTATGTATGTCATAGGGGAAGTAACAAATGCAGGACTCCAGTTTTCAATTCAAATAATACTTACAAAATCACCACCAGAATATTTCATAATACAACCAAATAAACATCCAATCCAATTAAGGTAAACTTAAAGTTAACTATCTTAAAGAAAAACATTCAAAAGTCCAGAAGCATTTTTTTACAAAACCAAACATGCTTAAGGCCATGCAAGACCTATTTAATTGGCTACTTGAAAACTTACCGGCATAACTCTGGTGTGTATACGTAAAGTATATCCCGTCTAGTGACTGGAGGAGGAAATTGAGAGCCATCTTAAAAAGAGAAACGTTAGATAAATTTGAGGAATTAAATTACATTTAAAATTGATCAATAATTTATTTATAATGATTACAAACATCATACCTGTGCCATTCATCATATTGCAGTATTGGTTATTCCAGTATGGGATTCGCCTGTGGAGATAAATATAATTAATAAATTTTTTATATTTGAATGATTCGCATTTAAGAAGGGTTAATATCAACTTTTGGTAATGAGTAGTGAAAGCAAGTAGTTTCATAGGACAAATATTCAATTAAACTCTAATGGAATGATATTAGCTCACAATCTGCTGATACTAACGACAACGTTTAAATGTATACTTGGGGTCTATGTGATGAATGTTTAGTTTCAAACAATAGCGTCTATTATGTGGGACTTTCGTCTCTTGTAGGCTCAAAAACTCTATCGCCACCAACTATTTACACATTTGGCGGTAATAGTGCCGGTAACTAGGAATTGAAACCGAGTGTCCCAAATAAAAAAAGGAAACTGCTACTTTTTGATATTTCGTGATTAAGATAGTGAAATCAGGTTAAGGAGTCTAAAGGTAGTATGTTGATAATTTGAACGAATCATTTTGAAGATTTTTTTTATAGGTATCTTGATCAATACAAAACATTAATACATTTTTGTACAGAAGGAATGATTGGTAGTATTTCTAAATGTGAATCTATCCGACCCATTCCCATCACTATTGATATCTTGATCTATCCAGATAATAGGCCTATTCAGATATTAGCCCCTAAGTCCGTTACCCTTTACATTTTCTAGGGATGTGGGGGGGGGGGGGGCTCCAAAACTCAATTTTTCTTTGGTTCTCTTCCTATTGATATGTTTTTAAATTTATGCATTTTAAACTACTTTAAAACTACGCGTCCTATTTAGACATTTAACTTTTTATTAACGTCATTTTTGTTGCATCCTTCTTGAACCAAAGTATTGATTTAAACTCGATAAATGCTTAAATATACAAAAACAAAAAAGGCAATGAATAATTTTCTCTTAGTAATACGTTTTGTTTCAATACTTCGTACAATGCTGTTTGCATTTACTGCATGCAAGAATTTAAGTAATTTTATTGTGTAAATTTGATTTCATGCGTGAGAGTGACTCTGTAATGGGCCCTCGTTTTTAAAGCTGGCTCTCCCCCCTGTAAAATCTTGATCCGGCCCTGAATCCCAATTATCTGTTGTACTATTTTGCCGTTTTGCGAGCACCCATATGCATTATACATAGGGTAATAGAAGTATAGCATTCGGTCAACAAAAAAATTTCGTTTTTTTTGCATTTCTCCACGTTTTGGAACGCCCCGATTTCAAAAAAGTGATCTAGAAAAAATGTATGTGTGTCTGGTCAGCATAACCTCCAAACTATGCTTAAATTTGGTATGCGGGTTGCTGGTGGCCATGGGACTTACCATTAAGGTTTTCGTCAAAATCGCGCATGCGCATAAGATAGCTGTCAATGAAAAAAATTATGTTTTTTACTGATTGCTACAAATTGGCTACAATGATAGAAATTGCTGTGTTAATGCCTCTTAAGGTGTTCTAAACATCCCCTCCTCCGAAATTCACGTAAAAATGCTTTTATGGCGTAAAAAGTTGAAAAACGAATACCTTCAACACAGAGTTCTCTTTCCTTGAACATACCTCATCAACGATCGTTTTTCTTCTCACAGTTTCGCTTATAACAAAGGACAATACAAGGATTATCTAAAAGTATATCACCAAAATCGCCATTTTGGCAAAGTTTTTTTTTTATCCATACAAGAATTATGGTAAAAAATACCGCCATGACAGTTTCCTCTAAATCAGCGTTCGCCACTAACTTTTAGAGGCGGGCCGTATGACTAATGTAGGAGCTTTTCGCGGGCCGTATGCATCAATACATGTATATTTAATTATTATCGATTTAACAATATATAATATTTCTAAAAACTGAAAGAAATATTGATTTTTTTTTATCTTAGTAAAATTACAATTCATATTTGATTCTTTTTTTTTTAAATAATTAAGATTTTTTTTCATTATTATTAAACTAAAGTCTAAGAAAGAAGTGAATCTTTTGTTCCGACTTGACAATGGGACTTGATCTAACTTTTAATAGAAGTATTTAAATTGCACTTCCAGATTGCTGTTTTAGTCGATATCATATCAAATGCTAGACGATGGTGGTCGAAATTTTTCAGTTTATTTTATGATAGAGTCGATGTCTGTCGCAGTATTTGTTACAGTCAATCTTAATAAGTTGTCCAAATGAGATTCAGTTTAGTTATACATGTATTTATTCTTGATGAAAATCATCTTGCTGAAAGCTTCTTCGTATAGTTTCTTCGGGCACGAAGTGGAGAACTCTAATCTGCATAGTAAACACGTACTATTCTGGACAAATTACATTTAAAAAAAATCCGTAATGTGAAATTTGAATTTTTAATCTTCTGTACTGCCGGCGGGCAGCAGAAAAATCTGTCGCGGGCCAAATCCAGCCTGCGTAGTGGCTGACGCTGCTCTAAATGAATGATGAAAATATAAAAACAGTAAATGACACAAATCCACGTCAGTATTATAGTACAATTGAAAGTTGTGTGATGTTCCACACCCCTAGTTACATGTGGGTTGTTATTATTAAATATGAGAATTAAGTGAGAAATAATTAGTATGTCCCATTACTATGTCCCATTCAGGAATATTTTAAAATTTCTTCATCTACTCTTTAATCCCTGTCTGGTACCTAAAATACCGGCAATGCTGAAAATTAATAAACTCTTGCCTAATATCCAACATTTTAACCATCATTTTCAAAGCTAACCAAGAAGTTTGTTGATTGTGTTCTTATTGCAGTTTATTTTATTTGTATAAGTAATTTTATAAAATTCTGGCCCCAATTTCTAAATACTTGAAAACAATACAAATAACATCACAGCAATTAATTCTTTCGTAGGCTTTTAGTTAGAATGACCCCAGACTATATTGATCACTCATCGAAAAGCTATTAACAGACCATTGAAATATTTGACCACTGCTAATCGATATTCTGATTAGTTACTACCTGGTCCGAAATATTTTCCATTAAATATTATGGGGATGTACATAAGTTACTTCGAGAAAAATTGACTGTTCTCCACACGTCACGTTTGAGTGACCCTTAAAATCATGCAACTTTGCTGCTCCTAAAAATTGATTCGATTAATTTGTAATTTAAAAAATTAAAAAAAATTATATGCTGTTTTAAAATCAACTACGTCCAACTCATTGCAGATTAACATTTGAGAGTAGAACAAATTTGGGAGAATCTTTGAATATTTATGATACTAAAATAGTTCAAATTAAACCAGCTATACTTTACATTTGATAAAATACTGAAAAGCCAGATAATTTCATTTCCATAATTTCATTTTTAATTTACCTGCAGTATTGCTGTAAATTGTAAACTAGTTTTTTAAAGTGATGATATGTGCAGTTTTAAAACCCGATTGAAAAATTCCGTTAATAATTCTTATAAATTGAGTAACTTAAATAATTTTAACAATTTAGGGATATCTTTTACAGAATCATTTCTCAGAATTAGAAAACTTAAAACCTACTTTTAGTTTTTGCACCCCATTCTTAATAAAGTTTTTAACGCTGTGTAGCCAAATTTGGATTGGTTGTATTCAGATTATCTGGCGCCGTCAGCAACACGAGGGCTATAATGCGCCGAAACATTCGTCATTAGACAAGCCAACATACATTTACAAACACCCATGCCTAACACGGGACTCGAACCCGCAACCTCGCGGTCTAGAAGCCAGCACGCTAACCACTATACCGTTTGGTCGGCATGTAGCAATTATAAAAATGCTTAAAATAGTAAACAAAGCACAGACATTTCATTGACAGAGCAACGAAAGGCCATAAAGCAAATATTTCTTGTAATTTAATAAAATATAAATTACTTACGACATATTCTTCCACTTGACAATTTGCGAATATTTACCAATATCATCAGCTCCGGTAAAAACTTCGAAGATTCCATCACCAGAATTATTTTTCTAGGAAAGATCAATAGGAAAATTGTTCTTTGATTAAAATGTATTATTTAAAGCTGAACATCTTGAAGTTACAGCACAGCAAGTGTAAATATTGCAAGACTGAATTTAAGAACATTTTTGGTGCAGAAGAAATCTATGTAATAATAAAAAAGGATTTGAGTTCTTCAGAACGCGTTAAGGTACCTTAAAGTTCAAGTACAGCTCAGTTCTGAAATTTTAAACAGAATTAGTTTTGCTCCCGAGATTTTTTTCTCCCTACAGCCGGAATTTTAAAATTTAATTTTTTTATTAATTTTAAAATTTGTCTGTAAAATTCAATCCTATGGGAGCTTTGGGATGTGTAATTGTAATGTGATTTCAACCTACTTCCGATATTCGGACAACTCTGAAATTTCAAACGCAAGTATTTTACCACCTGGAATTTGTTTAAATGCATCCGCAATTTTAAAGTCACATTTTAAAAAGTTTTTTTAATATAAAACTTCACTAATAAAATCCATTTCATTTTAATAGTAATTTTTTTTCAAAATGGCATCCCATGCTAGCAACCGACACTGTTCCGTTCATTCAACCATTTTAATTTACAATCACTCAACGTAATAACGAATAATAAATATTTTCATTTGGTTGTTGATTTGAAATTCCTTTTCGGTCCTTGAGTTATTTTAATAACGCCGCTAAGTGCTTGGTTGTTTAACGTTGCGATTCTTTTCTAAATTTTATTTGAATATAGCATAGATTTAAAATAATAGCTAGTCTGCGTGTTTAAGTTTGCAAGGTGTAACTAAGATCAAACCACATGATGCATGTGATCCATTAACGAAAAAAAAACCACTTTAATTTCAATGGAAAATACAGGAGTGTGTCCTAGAGAAATTCCTTAAAAATAGTCTTATTTTGTTCTGCATTTGGTGGTCATGTGAAATTTAAGTGGTTCAGTAACATTTCACAAGTATGTGCTATTTACCATCCTAATTTGTTTTTGTTTCGCATTCGCAACTTCTGATAATTATAGGTGATAATGAAATTGAAATATAAACTAAGGTTGTGGCTGTTTTTTTTTGTAGAAAGTAGCGACTGTTTAATATATTTCACTTTTAAGTGGAGAAAGAATTTTCGAGCGGTTGGCTCGTTTGGCGCATAGCGAAATAAAATGTATTTTAACGCTTGATTTAAGATCGTTTATCTTTTTGTATATTTATTTTTAGATTTTATCCATTTTTAAATATTCGGATCTTGTAAGTAGATGAACAAAATTCATTACATCGTTTTGATATTTGATCTTAAAAATGATCAGAACAACATCTTCTATGGATGTGAATTGTTTCGCGAAAAGCAATTTTTTACAGTTAACTTCCATACAAATGATTAAAGTGCTTTCCTTTGGTGGTGAAAATTTAAACTGACGTATCTTTTAACTCTTCAATGACACTTTCCTAGTACTCTTAGAAGCTTCGTTTCTTTTGATGTATCAGACTTGGAACACATTTCCCTATTTTTACTTACCCCGTATAGAAATCCAAAAGTGTTGTTTGGTAGGATTTGGGGTACGTGAACAAATGCACTTGCTAGGTCAATAAGATCTTGGATCAGATCTACTTTATAGCCTTGAAAAAGAAGCTCTCTGGCAGTCCTGTGATAGAAAAGACTTTCGTTGTAGTTCTGCAAGATACCTTCAAGTAACGGCACAACTAAGGACCTTGAGAAGTCGGGCACTTTCTTAAGGAACATTAAAATACCCTAAAAAGAAATTTCATTTACAAATTTTAGATAAAGGTTTAGATTAACAAGTAAAAAAGATTAAAAGAAACTTCTTGATATAAAATTTACAAGTTAAAAAACCCTCTTTAATAGGACAAATTATGGAATAATTTTTTTTTATGAAGTTTTGTCATTACATGATCGAAATAGAAAAAAAAAATTGAATCGAAGAAGCATTCTGTTAATGCAAAATCTATCATTGAATGAGACTATTTATTTATCCTATTGCTAAAAATTATATAAACTTAATATTTAAAATGAATCTAATTTCCATAATATTTTATTAAAATGACACTAAAGTTTAACAAATTTACCATTACATTCATGGAAACTTCAATAAAAAAAAATAAGGCTTTTTACCTGTAAAGGAAGATTGATATTATATATTTTGTTGTCCATCGACTTCGACTCCTCTGGAACAAAGTGATACCGTTTCTTGTCATCGTAAGTAACAGTTAATGCTGTTTTGTTAAAGGACAAAACATCCTTACTTCGGTATTGCCTGAAAAAATTAAGAACCTCCTTTTAAAAAACAATTCCTATGCTCACTAATCTTAAGTCCTTATTAAACAGAGGCACTCCACAGTAAAGATTCTAGCCATTGCTGTGGCTCAGTATAATAAGCTCCATAGGATTGCATATTTCGAGTTGCTAGTCCGACTGAAGCGCCACTCGAGTGGCTCTGTATAGTAAGGCCATTAAAGACGACTTTAAAATGGTGAAAAAGTCATGGTTTTTAACTTTTATATCTTGCTTATTTGGATCATTTAGAGTATTTTTAATTTCAGATTATTTGGTAAATTATTTTTATGATCTTTGGAAACGCCAAGTGGAACAGCCAATAGCAATTTATTAGCAAAGAAAAAGAAAAACTAAAATGCCGATTAGAAATTTTCTAACCAACCATCGTTAATGGGTTAAATTTACTTGCACGTTTTTGCAGCATTTGAATTCGATAATTTGTTAGAAAAATAATCATACAATGTAGGGAGATATTTGGAACAAAAAATCTCTGGCAGTATTAAGCAACAATATTCTACAAAATTTGCAGTACAAAATTAATCTTATTTATCTGTAAGTTAAACTCCATATTACAACTTGGAGCTACAAAATAGATTTCATTTAGTTACCATGAAACCCCGACTTCGCGAGCTTCAAATGCAACTAGAAATTAATGGTTGTTTTCAGATTATCTGGAGCCGTCAGCAACACGAGGGCTATAATGCGCCGAAACATTCGTCATTAGACCAGCCAACATACATTTACAAACACCCATGCCTTACACGGGACTCGAACCCGCAATCTCGCGGTCTAGAAGCTAACACGCTAATATACCATTTGGTCGGCTAGAAATTAATGATTTTGGTATTATCGGTAGTGATTAGCAATTTATAATTTATAGATTTTTTATGTAAATATTACAGCTAAAATTCGAAATCCGTTAATGTGCACAATACCAAGTTAATCTGCAGATTAACCAATTCGCTCCGCTAATATGCGGAATCAAGAGTTTTTTCGCATTTTACCTAGGTAATGGGCACATTAACGGATTCCGTGTCATTCAAGTTCAAATTTTAATTGATTGATGATTTATTCTATCAACTAATTTGTTGATTGAATCTATTAACTCGATTCTTTTGAAATTGAAAAATAAATAACATTGTTAATTTAAGCATACAGAAACGTTGCTGTTATTCCGGCAAATATCTTTGCACGTTAACGAGTACCTAGTATGTATTGTGCAGTTTTTATCTAGGTAATTTGCAGATTACATAGTTGTAAATTGAGAAATTAAATAATTTCAGTACTTTAACGGATTACACTAGTTTATCTGCACACTACCTACATAATCTGTAAGGTAACCGATTTCTACACTTTAGCGGTAAGATGTTAACACTCATCAGCACTATTTCAGATTGTTAAGCACTGGTGGTGCAATCCACTTTGTCTTGTACTTCAGCACCAATATAAATGGAGTGTTCATTTTATTTTTATGTACGTTAATATATGTCCAATTTACTAATACATGTGCTTTTCAAAATATCTGTGTACAAGTATAAAAAAGATATGTTCAAACCATTTTGGCATTGCAAGTAACATACTGTGCAATCCTCACGAGTCTCTTAAGTGTCTCAAATGCCCTTGTAATTACTTAATTTTCCTCCTTTTCTTAAGTATAATATAATAGTAACGTGATGCAATTAAAAACATTACTTACATTTTCATTAGTAAGGAATGTATAGTCATTTCTTGCCGGAAACTACAAATTGGGACGTGAATCAAATGTTCAAATTTATATTCAATACTAAAAAAATTGGTTTATGAAATACTCAACGATAACCCCGATATACCATTTTTGGTAGGCAGTGGTCTAGACAATAAAAATATATTCCCAGACTTCACTTCAAAACTTATTCTAAAGAGGTTGCGCATTCTTGGAATAAGCTTTGAAAATGTACTTTAATGCTGGACATGAGTAGAGCATATATTTAAACATAATACATACTGGAAAGTATATGGCCCAATATCCTCAACGTGGGGATAGCCTCCTTTGACAACGTCATCAGGATTCGTAATGTTGAAGAGAAATACTTTGAAGGTCACAGGAATAGGAGTTTTCTTCCACTTTTCATAATTTTCTTTACCCTCTTCCAGAACCATATTCTGAAATGAAAAAATTGGAGTATGTGAAACTGAGTTATAAAAAGCTCATTTTATTCAGCTAACTCGGATTATAAGGCAATTCGCAAATACAAGTCTGAACTAGTGAAATATGTATTAGTGAATGGTTATGGTTGTAAGCCAATTTAGCAATCTAAACTTCGAGTTCTGTTAATAAGAACTTTGATACATACCAAAAAGCAATTTAAATATAACTAATGTTAAGACAATGAAACAAAATTATGTTTACTTGTATTAGAAGAATCACGAAACTTAAGTACTAGCACAGTGATTCTCAACCTTTTTCTTGTCGCGGCACACTTTTAACGATTTCAAAATTTGGCGGCACACAGAGAAAAATATAAGTTTAAAACTTGTTTACTTACCTATAATACACTGTGTAAAATAGTTTATGATAATAATTTGGAACGTAAAATAAAATAATATACTATGTACTACAAAAGCAACAGTACGTTTATTAAGGGATTAATTACAAATGAATAATAAGAATACTTTTAATGAGAAATTTGAGCTTGATGTTTTTTGATAATTTCATTTATATTTGGTCGTAAAAATGACAATGCTACTCTCATATCGTCTTCTGCATTTAACAGTCTCGATCTTTTTTTTTCGTTTTTATGTTGGTTAATACTGAAAATCCGAATTCACACAAATAAGATGTAGAAAATTTTAATATTTTGGCTATCATGGGATAATCGGATCTAATGTTAATCCAAAAGTAATTGATTCTTCTGAATATTTTAAAATTAAATCTCGATTTTTAGAAAGCGAAATGAGTTCTTCCTCTTCATTCAAAGTTACTTCAAATACAGAAGTATTCGTTATCACAAATGGATTACGAACCCAATCAAATTTTTTTATATCTAAATTTGGGAAATAATAATTCTCTTTTAATGTTGTCAAATGGTCAATAACAATTTTGCGTAGAAATCTAATCCGAAAGTGGCGAAGTGATCTTTGAAATCACCCGCGGAATTCGTAGGAAACAAAGTCTCAACGGATGTGCTTTCCAAACATCAGACAACCAGAGTGCACACACACACACCTGCAGGGGATTGTATGTAAAAAAATAGAGTAAAAAATAGGTCAACAACGAGACAGAGAAATATGTAACGAATCGGTGAAAGTAAAAAATCTTTGTTACAATATATATATATATATATGTAAGTACTTTTCTTTAATTTAAACTTTACTCGTAATAAAAAAGACTATATACATTTCTAAATATTTTTACTATATACATTTCTAAAATTTGGCGGCACACAAAAGTGCCGCGGCACAGTGGTTGAGAATCACTGTACTAGCATCTACTTATTGGTAGGCAAACGTCAATAATTTTTTGTACTTGGTATAGAAGTACTAGCGACAACTTAGTTTTTCTAAAATAAGGTAAACTATTATGATAAAGCTTCGCTGCAATGCTGTTTCCTTTCAAAAATTAACAAAAAAAAACTTTATGTATATAAAAGCATTGTTCATGGAATTGAGTCATTTTTACCATCATTATAATCCCAATGATGGTAAAAATGACTCAGTTCTATGAACAGTGCTTTTATGTTCATAAAAAAGAAAGTTATTTTTTGAAAGGAAACCGAATTGCAGGGACGCTTTACCTTAAAAGTTTTCCTTATTTTAGAAAAACTAAGTTGTCGCTAATATTTCTATACCGAAATATACAAAGTACAAAAATGATTACTATAGAAGTTAGTGTTCAATTATCATGATTAAAGATAATCGTTAGGACATAGTTATTTGCCATTAATGACGTTATTTAATTATTCTATAGAAGATTCTAATCGTGACACATAATTTATCATACATGCGGAAAATGTTAAAGAAAGTATAGAAAAAAAATTTATCAAACACGATATTTTACTAAGGATATGCGACTTTAGCCTTGTACTCTATGACCCTAGTGGCTGATGGCAATGAATCACCTTCTAAGCAGAAGGAAATAACTTATATAAATTTATTTTTTATTCAAAAGCCTTGCGATTTATAGACGAGTTAAACAAGGTATTTTACGTAAACAAACACTTGGATAACTTTAGGAGTAAGTTTCAAAAATAGTAAATGTTAAATTTCAGTGACTTGCAGGTTTTGAATACTACAACACAAAAAGATCTTACAATTGAGAACTAAAGGATTGTCAAAAACGTTTCGTTTCTCCACGTTTCTAATACACTGATTTCAAATAGTGGTCTAGAGAATATATATCTGTGTGTTCGTATGTACGCGTTCAGCCTAATTTCCCAAACAAATTAACCTACGATGTTCAAATTTGGTGTGTGGGTTAGTGAGGGTCATGGGACCTACCATTAGGGTTTTCGTGAAAATTGAGCATGCGCATAAGGTTGAAATCGTGAAATTTTTTGAGCAATTGCTAAAAAACGGCTCTAACGATTTTTATTCAAAACTGTGCTAGTACCTCTTAAGGTGTTCGAATCTTCCCCACTTCTGAAATTCCCATAGAAATGCGATAAAGGCTTGAAAAATTGACAAACGAGTCATTATTACAGAGTTCTGCCTCTGAGCATCGCCTATCAACGAATAATTTTTTTCTTCTGTTTCATTCAAGAGAAAGGAGAATGTCGATCGAATAACATCTCCAATTTTACTATTTTTTTTCCTCCATGTAAAAATGATTGCCAAAAGTATCACCAAACTGGCCATTGTTATTTAAATGAGTGAAAATATGAAAACTGTAGGCAACACCATATCAAATTTTAATGCAATTACCAATATAGTGTGATTGAAAGTTGCGATATAATCCGCACCCGTAGTTTTATGGTAAAATACCGCTGTAAGGCAGGTGCAATATGACCAAATTATTTCAGTTAAGCTACGAAGATTAAAGTATTATTGCTTATCATTTATATTATCTCGATATGAAATGCAGTAACACTAATTTGTTATACTTTCAGTAGCTAACATTTTTGATCAAGATAGATTTTAATACCTTAAATAAAACTACGAGAACGTTAATCTAATGAATTTTTCATAAGATAAATATTGGCGATAAAGTTAAAAATTATTGTATTTAATATTATTTTAACCCTTTGCACTCCAGTGGCGCCTCTCAGGCGCCACACGATTGGATGCCAAACCACGAGAGGACTATTAGGTGTGATGCGGAAATTCGATGCAAGGCCAATGACTTTAGTTTCTATGAAGCAAATCCATGAACACCAGCCGAACCTAAAATGTCTCGAGTTGCTGATTCCTCCGCGCGAAAAAGGCCTGGAGTGCAAAGGGTTAATAGATTATTTATAAACAAAGAGTGGAAACTGAAAAGTTCTTTTCATGAAAGCCAACATGGTTGGTTGGAGTTTAACTGCTCAAGGGTAACACATGGGAGATACTGTGGGAAGCCAACATGGCAATACGAAGAAATAAAGTTAAAATGGCAATTTTATGTAACGAAATAAAGTTTTTATGATTTAGAACAAAACGATAGTATATATTTTAAGCATATAACCAACTTACTTTAAGCCAATACCTCTCGTTATGTGCAGATTTATATACAAGTGGCAACTAGCCGAAATGTCTGGCTTTACTCGGGCTCAAACCGATGTGGCCCGATATGGCCTGTTCAATAGTATTCCCTAAATTGATTCAGCTGCTTTTGCCAAAATAAAACTAGCTGAATAATTTCACTTTGATGTACAGCTATTCAGAAAACATCCAACCACAAGCCGTCAAAATGAAGTTTGACTATTGATATATTCATTAATATGCGCAAGTCGTAAATTGAAGTCAGTAAAATTAATGCTTAGCCGTGTCTCAAATGACATATCATGAAAAACTTTTGGTCTGGCCTTTATGTGTATTCCTGTTCAACCAGTTTAAATGTTAGAACGCAGTCAATAACTTGTTTAGTACTTTGAGTCTGGAGTAATTCGTGCGTCCATCTTCTGCGACAACTCTCAACTGTGTATAATGCATGTTACTCAGATTTTAGAGCTGTTCTACGGTTTTGATCATGAAAGAATCAAGTCATACCCGCCTAAAAGATCAAGTTGTGCGTCATATTAATTGCATTTGAGAAGTATAATTATGACAAACATCTATTGCCTGAAACTCTTTGAAAATATGAACCTGCTAGCTGAACAAGGTCGGCCACTTCGTAGCTGTATGCAAATTGAAGACTACATTAATGTACTTCAGGGTTCATGGTTCTTTTACAATCCAACATTTATAAACTTTAAACAATTCGAGTCGTTGATATAAAAAATACAATGAAGATTGCAGGTTTAGTGTATGCTCATTTTTAAGGGATAGGTGAATATGGATAAATTAATCTTTCATCGAAACGAGATTTTAAGTTATTTGAAAGCAAGTTATATTTGTTCAAAAATGCGATCTGTCCAAAAAAAACCAAAAAAACCCCAAAAAAAACAACACGATCGTTCATGAAATATTTATTAAGTATCGTTTTTGACTTCTCAAAGGCTATTTTTAGAAAGGTGTTTAGTATTACTAAATAATCAGTTTTATTTATAGTACACGTGCCAAAAAAATACCCCAGACGCAGCTTTTGGCAAAGACTGTAGGTGGTAGGCATGTCTGAACTTTCTAAATTAACTCTTAAAAACAATCTAATTTTCGCACAAACAAGCAAGGCTCACTAACTGAAAACTACAGAAGTATTTGTACAGCAATATTAATTGCAATGAAAATAATTTTGCGGAAATGCGTTTCAAAATTAATAGTGGTTTCCCATGTCTTATTACTCGAGATTAGTGTCGTGAATAAAAAAGGAAATTTAAATCCACTGTAAGAACGGATCGCAGTTACATTTTTATGTTTGATACTTCGTTTTGAAAAATTTTATTGCTCAAGTTTAAGTACAGGTTTCTACTCCCCACTTTTAATATTCGTAAAAATGATATACGTGCCAAGAATGGATATTTCTGATCAAAATACTCTTTATTTTGAATTAGCTTGCAGTAACGCTTTGCAAAGCAAGGTCGAAAGACGCCTTTTTCCCTGATCAATCTAGTCCTTCCAGCGTCTCTTCTTCGGCATACTTCGATGACAGATCTACTTTTTTTGCATCAAGTCGAATCATGGAAATGCTAATGATGCATCGTCCTTCAAAAGGATAAATAAGATAATTTTCTTATAGCGACTAATATGCATTTTAACCTAGGGGGCCATTACCAAATGAAAGTCCCCTCTTCTATGTGTACCATTTTGAATAATGAGCATACTAATGCACCATGTTCTTCTAATTTTCCATGCATTGGAAGCATACTTTTAAAATAATAAATAAAAAATAACAAAACTGAAAGTGCAGGTTTGGATTCTTATTCAAGTATTAATAGCTTCAAGCTTTTCTTATGATCGAACATAATCTTCCGCGACAGTTTTATGTACATCCAAATGAAATTTAATGGAAAAATACTATGCAAGAAGCATTTCATTAAAATTCACATCTACACAATTATAAAACAGTAAAGTTGTACTACATGAAATTGATAAGTTTAGCACTCAATGTTTAAGAATTCTACAATATAGGAGCCAACCAAAAGAAAGGATATTCTAATAAGCAAAAGAACAATTTAATGATTTAAAACCCCAGAGATGCTTTTGCAAATATCACAACTTACTAAACATAACTAGCCAGCTCACAATACGCAGAGTTCGAAGCACAATTTTTATTATATTCACTGTTCTCGACCCAATACACTTGTCAGCATACATTTACGTGCCCTCTTATCCGCTTCAAAATTGTATAAAAGCATCCCTTCATGATTTCCTCTGTTGACCCTTTAGAGAAGCCATTGAATTTACTTACAGTTACACTTTTATTAAAAATTTTTGAAATGATTTACTTAGAGCCCATCCGTTTAAATGGTTTTGTAAATCTTGTTAATTATAATTGTTTATTATAAATCAATACACTCGACAATACAACTAGATTTGGAATATGTGAAGTACTTTTAGCAAAATATTTGCACACATTTTATACAAACGATTGAAACTCCCGAAATTCAATAGCTCCATTAAAAAAAATTGATGAACTAACGAAAGTGAGAGAAGAGTAATTAGAGATGAGAAATTTTATACTATTCTGAAACCAATGGACAATAAATGTCGACAATACGATGCTCATACGAATATGGAAAGTCACAGGAAACTTGCGTTTCTTTACTTTTCACTCTGCTGTAAAACTTAAAAAAACGTTTACGACAGATAAAAGTACATATATTCAATCATAGAAGTTTTGTGTAGATCTTTAAGTGCAGAGTACTTTGAACTGGTGAAATGAAGTCACTTTTAAAGCTTCAACGCTGCACTTTTGATGCCGTCGATAAAACGAAGGTTCCAAGTTCACTATCTTCGAAGTGCATTAATCTTAAAACCTATAAGAGCAAACATTGTTGAATTGCACGACTCGTTTTCTTCGAGTATGGAGATAAGATAACCATTTTTGCCAATTCGGTGGGGAGAAAAATGTCGATAAATTGAGTATCGTTTTAAAAACTCTTCGGCTATCAATATTCAATTTAACTAGAGTCCATAATGAGTGCGATATTAAAGTAAAGATTAGTAATCATGGAAGTCACTTAAACTTTTTCAACAGTACTTAAAGCATTCTGGTTATCAAACCATATGTACAATTACACTTGTCCACTGTGTACAATTACTTTTTATAGCTTTTATGCCTTTTTCAGACGAAGCGACTAGCTGATTCGACTAGTTTGTCAGACGGGTAATAAATAGTGTAGCCATGTAAGAAATGGTAGGGTATTGTCTTTACCCCTTCACACGCAGTCAAATCGTCCGCCCAGGCGGTTTATTTGCATGCACAATTGCCGCTAAAGTTCTCATACTAATTAGTTGATTCAACAACAAATACTGTATTCGATATTCGTTCTTTCACACCAATCACTTACATGAATAAACTTAGTCCACTAAGGAAAGCGTTGCAATTACAAGTTTCAATGTGGAACAGTTTATTGAGGAAATTTGTATTGGTCCATCGACGTTACTATCAAACTATGCACATTAAGTGAATATTGATATAAATACAGATGCCTGCTCAATAAAGTTGTCGGTACCATTCAAATTTAAAAGCACATTAGTCATTTTGTTAATGGTGTTAATAATTGTTAAAAACTTAAATTAAAACAGAATATTAAAACTTTTTTAGAATTAAAAATATATATACAAGCCGCATTGTCATTAAAAAATAAACTCAAATATTTTCATTTGGTTATTTTTAAGAAATATAATCTTTACAATTGTTTTATTTGATGTTGCTATGGTGGCATACGTCACTCTTTACATTACCTACCAAACAGCATTGCATTGATTAGTATATGCTATGACTGTTACACTTAAAGACACGTAGAATACCAAATTGTGCAGATTTGCGTACTATTTAATTACGAAATTCATCTAGATTCGCGAATATCAACATCGCATCATGCCTATAGGATTAGTTTTCAGATAGAAATATATGCATTAAACAAACGAGGTACGAACTGAAGTTCTTTGATAACAATTAAAACATTTAATTCTAATTATCCTATTCTATCTCATCCAATCCTCGGATTCTAACATCGTACTGACCTCCGGAAAACAAATTCGATTCCACAAGTTTCCTAGTGTGAAACAGCCAGGCGTCTTGAAAGAGAAACTCTACACACGGGCAGTCAACTAGTCCAGAGTTTGAGAAGCAACTTAGATGAATCAACCAAACCACCTCGTCAGAAAGATGCCTTATTCGAGCGAAATCGCCATCACAGGGTAAAAAAGAATGCTTCTCATGGGAAAGTAGGTTTAATTTCCTGAAAACGTCCAGACTTGGTAAATTTCACGTATTGATATTTTTATGTTGAGTCTTCCTCAGTTGTCCATAAAAATCGTCTAATTCACCAACGGCGACGTTTTATTAATAATGCCTCTTAAAATACGTTTTTCTAACCCCCTTCAAAGTGAATAACCATTATCAATATAGTGATGTAGGCAAATACGAGGAATATATATATATTTTATGTTTTAAGACTCCATGCAATTAAAATTGAGTCTCCGTGAAAACGTAATACGTTTAAAACAAAGCACAAGGAAATAGGTCGTCCGTTTTGAACAATATATTAGAAGAAATCCGCTCGAAACAAAATGCGAAAGGTTAGAAAAACAAAATAATGGTCCAAATGTCAATACTACACAAAATCAATGTGCAAAGTCTCCAAGTGTTTAGAGTTGTATTTAGGAGAGATGCATTGCTAATTATAAAAAATAGTAAATTGTAATATTTTAAAATACTTTAAAGACGATACGAATTCAGAATGCAAAATTTAACTGAAATTTAAGACGTTACTTGGTCGAAGCATGATTATAAAATACAATTCAATTGAAAATACAAATATTTGGGGGGGGGGGGGGGGGGTTGGTTGTATTCAGATTATCTGGCGCCGTCAGCAACACGAGGGCTATTATGCGCCGAAACATTCGTCATTAGACAAGCCAACATACAATTACAAACACCCATGCCAACACGGGACTCGAACCCGCAACCTCGCGGTCCAGAAGCTAGCACGCTAACCACTATACCGTTTGGTCGGCGGGGGGGGGGGGAACAGTTAGAAATCCAGAAAAGTTAACATTAACTTATGGTCAGATTTTCAGAGTAAAAGGTTTGGCTTCGAAATTTTTTAAAAAGAAATAGTGAACTTTTTGGCAAATTTCTAGGAACTTCCGAAAACTTATAAATTCGAAGCAATATTTAAAGTATTAATAAGCATATTTAAGTTCAAGTAGCATAAAATGTGCTTAAACCTGCATGAAATAATTATTTAATTTTTGTGCAATGCAATTATTCAGGAAAAAAAATAGCAAATTTTCATTGAGCCCCAAAAGAAATCGAACGTTTTCGATTAAATTTGATACCACGCGTATAAGCGTTAATTAAAAGTATTTAGTAATATTATAAACTAAAACTTAAAAACTAAGTGTAAAATTTAAGTATGGACAAAAGGTTACGATTGTTACAACTCCTTTATTTTAGAAAGAAACTGAAAGAGGTGTTCATCCTGTTAATGAACCGAGACATTTGTATGGTGTTTTTAAGGGTATTTAAGGCAAACTTAGGGAGGACAGGGATAAGTTAAACTGTTTTTGAAGGAAAAATTTATACTTTCAAAAGACTCCAAACATTAGACAACCAGAGGGGAAAATAGCTGATACGGCAAATGAAAACTGAGCTGAATATTTCACCAATGTTCCAATTTGTTGATATACATTTAAAAAAAAACTGCAGATAAGTAATAAATACAGCATATAAGACCCTGGAAATACAATAAACACTCTTCATTGTTTACAATAATGAGTGAATAGTAACACTTGAACAATCAGCTAAGAGTACAAGTTCTGATCAGCAGTATTTATCATTGGCTTAAAGTGAAAATGGGCTACCTCTTTATTATTCATTTGATGGTATTTAATTGATTAATTATAATCTAATTGCCTAATTATGGGGAAATCGCACCAATCGTAAATTTTTTTAATTAATTACGAATTGAGTTATTTAACTGCAAACGATGCACAATGATTTGGTACAGGGAACCCTACTGGAATTGTAAATTTAACTTGAAATTACCGATTTCTTGTAAGAACTACAAGATTCAAAATTAAGTTAAAATTCAATTGTGGCATGTGTGAGGTAGATCCCAATACGTTTTCTGTCCGTTATTCACTTTGAATCAACTAATTAATCGTTTTGCGATTTAAACTAAGTTATCTCTGAAATTGAGATATACCTCGCCGCACTCGCGTTGTGTGAATACCCATATTTAACCTGATGTACAAAACTTGTTTATACGGAGGTAGAGCCCGCACTAAATTTTGATAAGTGCGGATTCAATGCAGGCCTGCTTTCAGCATCTTCTTAAAGGTTCCATTGAAACTTTTTGTGGACCAGCATCTCCACCGTGTGAAAGAGCCTTAATGAACATGCATCTTCGGCTTAAAGTATAAAATTTTATCTGGATTTTAGCACTATCAATATTACAAATTTCCAATATTTGGGTTATAATTTAAGGGAAGGCTAATATTTTGGGTCGTGTTGCAGAATGTGGAAGAGAAAATTTGCAATAAGTTAGTTTAAGGTAATTGCACTTATTTGACCAGTACTCCTTAATAAATTATCAACCAACAAGAGCATTGGCAAAACGCCTCAATTAGCATACTTCCAAGTGAATTAAGAAAGTTCTAAATAACTTTTTTGATATATTTTATTAATCTTAGCCTTCTATTGAATATGGTAAACATATATGCTATATATAAAATACATGCGATATTGTTAAATAATACATCCCTACTAAAGTACAATTTTTAACCTGTAGTGGATACTTCGGGTTTATTCTCCAACATCCAAATATAGTGATCGCAAAGAACCTAGTTTTTCCTTTACAACAAATACCATAAATTCATAAAAATTTTCCTTTTTCCTTGTACCTTGATAAGATCAATATGTAATTTAAGATTATAAACAGCAATCTAGTTTTATTTACATATTTAAAGGATAATGTATAAGGACAAACTTCGCAAGTTGCTTTCAATTAACTGACAAATTCATCCTTGATTTTTTTTTCCAAAATAGAGGAAGAGCGAAACATTTAAAAACTTTAATGCGTGTGTAATATTGTAAATATTTTGAATTCCCATTTCTAAAAAGAAAATATCTATGGATATTTAACAACATTTATTAACTCTTTTAGAAAAAATAACTTTATAAAAACTTTGAGGTTCCATTTTATTTAAAATGATATTATGCAAAATATGCAAACATATTTAAAGCTCTTGAGCATTTGCAATTGCATTTACAAGTATTAAAAATTTTGAAGCAGTACTTATCCCACCCCTTCATTTAGATTCAAGTTCCTATAAAAAAAATTAAGCCATAAAACCAAATTTTTTAATATTGATTCTTTATATGCATTGCCAAATTTTATGTACAAAACTTTTCAAAGATTTTGAGCTCATTTCGACTTTTCGCAGTGTTTGATCACTATGCAGAAAACCATCGACTAATAGTCCCTTGCGTACAATTCACCAATTTCTTTTGCTACCAAAACTTGATACAATGCATTGTCAACCAATCTGTCAACCATATTTATATGATTTTTAAAATACACTAAGTGGAACCACAATCTCAATTTATTAGAAAAGAAAAAAATTGGCAAGTTTTCTTGCCAATCATCGTTAATGTGTTAATTTCTTTAGAAAGAAAACCTTAATTACCTGGGATATAAATTTAGAAGAGTGCTAGTTTGAAAAATTATTCTATGATGGAACGATACACCATGCAGTTAATTTTTATTTCAATCCGAATGGAACTACCAGTAGTTTTCTAATTTAAGAATTTTGTGCCCTACACCAAGTAGCTAAATTTGTAAACTTCAAACCCAATACAAAAAATAAACTAATCGAATTTATAGATTACCCCTGAAATTACTAGTTTGATTTAGATCAGGAAGTTTCCTTTCATGCCTAAGTGGCTAGACTGAAATGTTTGGTGAAACTTGAAGTGCATTTAGCATAGCCGCAGGAGATGTACAATTATGAGCATAAAAAACAATATCAACTTGTAAACAACCACTTTTATGGAAGAAAAAAACTACGCAATTTCTCTTAGTAAGTGGTTGCAGTTATTTAAATAGTACCAAAATACAAAGGATTTGGCTTTTTACTTACGCGGAAAATGATTGAGGATCCTTGAAAATGAAAAACCTTGAAGAAATATTTGATAACAAAATTGTGCTGCTGGACACTAGTAGTTAAAATATGCTTCAAGAAAGAATTTGTTTTCATGAATGCGATATGATATGAAACATCCATAATTACTCCTTCACGTACTATTATTTTTATAATTGCCGAACGAATTGGGAAATGAGTTATTCACACAATTGAAAGTGATTCAATTAATTTTAATTTAATTTAAGTAGATAGTTTAATACTAACGACTTAATTTACAGCAATCTTTTTATAGGAATGTTTGTATTTATACGAATTTATAGGTGGTAATTTATTAGAAAATCGCCTTGTGTTCCCTAGAGGATGTGTTTGAACAAAATTTTTGCTCAAACTCTGCAAATGATTGTAAAAAAATTCGGTTAAAAATTAACATTAAGCTGAATGTAAAATTTAATTTATTTGACCATTGGCAATCTAGGAACGCATTTGTTTCCTGCTTATTGTTTATTTGAGAACGATATCGATTGTCTTCACTTCCTTTCTTAACGTCAATTTCTTCTGGTCTATCCCCGGCCCACATAAAATCCAAATTGTAGCGGTGGCTGGATACTACCTTTACAACTTTTATAAAAAATAAGGGAATTTTCAGTCAATTCCATATAAAAACTTAATTTTCATTAATCATGACTTGACATTTTTAGACATCCAGTTCTAATTATAATTTTATATAGCATAGATTTATTGAGTATATAAGCATTTCATTTCTAGAAGTGGCGACATAAGGCGTGCATTGGTCGTTTGTTGTTTTCATGTTGATCAATATTTTTTATAAGTTAAGATATGTTTGCGTTAGTACAATTTTTACTAGACAAAGTAATGGCGATTGTGCCTGTGATAAATATACAAAAGTTTTATTGTGAACTTTTGAAATGGACTTATCTCAGAATCATGAAGTCTTTTTAATGTCCCCGATCGGTGAAGGAATTGGAACGCCGTTGATTCTCCTTGGTTGCTTGTAAGGTTAATGTTTTAATCGATTTTAACTAGAGGTTAATTTTCTAGTTTACATGGGTAGGTTGTCAATTGAATATGCCAGCAGTGTTTAAGCTGGGGTACAAAATTTCTTGAATAAAACACAATTTTTATTTTGATGTTTGATTTTAAAAATTAATAAACTCTTTACTATGAAATCATTAACTTAAAATATAAAGCTATTTTATGACAAATATCAATTGAAAAATATATTTCAGTTTGCTGGTTCTTTTAGGCCAATGCCTACCTCAGAATAACACTATTGGTGACTTTGAAAATTTTCAAACCAAATGTTTTTGCTAAAGAGCAAAACCGTACTTTCTAATTTTAGCATTTAAGAAAGTTGTTAATCATTTTGCTAAAAAATACCCACCGCTTAATCCCTGTATACCATCTAATTCGAAATAGCTAAAAAAATGGTGCCTAATCAGTTTAACGATAAATCCATGGATATTAGGAATCATCCTGAATTTTTAATCAACTTAGACAGTAGATTACGAACAACACTATTTTATTGGGATACATTTTGAAACTTTGTCATGATTTTTAGAAACTGAAGTAGTTATTGAACAAAGAACAAAATGAGCCGAGTTGCCTTCACCGAAGAGGTTGGAGGAGCTATTAGCCGTGACTTTGGATGATGAAGCAAAGAAGTCTATGGTTGACGAAAAAACTCGACGAAAAAGCACGGTAAAATTTTATTTATATTTACATTGTTATGGGACAACTTTATGTAGGTATCTTCATTCAAAACAATCCTAGTATCCTTAAACCAAGCCTGGCTAAAGCAGCTTGTTATATTGGAAACATTTATACTTCTAGGATATACACTATAAACAAACTGCTTGTGAAAAGAAAAAGTTAAACAAAATTTTAAAATGCAAATTAAAGCAAAAAAAGAAAATCTCCATCACTCTCATCTGATGAAGACGAAAAAGGAGTCATCAGATGAGATGAGACAATGTATTGGACACCTATTTTTATTTAAATCCTTTGATTCAACTTAATTGCATAATTGAATATTAAATCTGATGAAATGTAGATATACTCTGAAATAAAAATATAAAGCTGGAAAATTATTAAATTAGTAAAAATGTGATGAGCTAATTGAATGTTATTAATAACTACTACATCTTAGCTAAACTTGTTTAATTTTTTCTTCTAAATGTAGCTCGAAACAGAATCAGTTTCCAATGAAAAATCCTCCACGGGTAATTGATAGTGTAACGAACAGTCTTCCCAATGAATGAGTTGCTACTAATGAATAAGGTATGCATTGAAATACTAAGTCTGAAATAATTTAAAAGTAATAATAATCAGGTGTTACAATTATCAATCTTAGGTTGGTTGCAATTGTTTAATCTTTTCTTCTAAAGGTAACTTATTGGAGCAATCTCCACAAGGGAAGCTTGATACTTTAACAATGACAAACCTTTGATCAGGAAAGAAATTTGGCCCCAACTCTCGAAGAAAGCATGGACTGAAATATTGAGATTTTTTGGGAAAACATTTGAACTTAAGAAATAATGAATATCAAGCTTTTGAAAATTGGTAGTACTTATTTTAAATTTAATTATGTGTTCTTTAAATGAGAGATGTTTCAGGAATATCTCCCTTGGGGAGGGAGAAAATTCCTATATGAAGGGACTTGTCCTTCAAGTGAGATCCTTTGATGAAATTCTCAATTCCAAATAAAAGTTTGTTTTATTGAAAGTTTAGGTTGTTAAATTTAACTTTATTATTGTAGCTGTAGTTTTTTTTAAATTTAAGTTTTTGTTTTACGAGATTTAGTTGTGAGGCTATATCCGAAGCAAAATGCAGGTCCGTGTTAATGGGTTTCCTAATGTGTTTCCTCAATTGTGTTATTTCTCTTCTCCAGGTAACTCATCTTCATTTGAATCGCCTGCCAATGAACTCTACCTTCACAACAATAGTAATCGCATCGTAATCACAACAATAGTGTGCATAACTCTCAGGCAAATTGATCTACAATATTCAAATTTGGTGTACTGATTAGTGGTGGCCATGAGACTTACCATTAAGGTTTTTGTCAAAATTAAGCATGCTCATAATGTAGCTGCCATTGAAAAAATCATGATTTTCTGTAATTGCTAAAAACAGCTCTAACGATCTTGATAAATATAGTTGTGGTAATGCCTCTTAAGGTGATCTAAGCAACCACACCTCCAAAATTCTCGTAAAAATGCTATAAAAGGTAAAATTTTAAAAAACGTATGTCCTGAACTCTGTTCTCTTCATTTGAGTATCGCTCATCAACAATCATTTTTCTACCCTGTTTCACTTACAAGAAACGATAATTCTTTCATTATAAAAAAGTATTTCACCTCCAAAATGGTAATTTTGGCAATTATTTCATTTAAAGGCCTATATATTAATTATGGTCAAACTGGCTGTTTTTTTTAAATGAACGATGAATATAAAAACGATAAATAACACTAATCCATGTCAGTATAATACTGGTGCGATGGTGTACGCACCAGTCATTTTGGCTCTTTTTTATTCGTAAATAAATTAGAATTCTAAAATTGTGATGAATCGAGTAGCTATGTTTTTGTTTTATTCAAAACTAGCAGGTAGCTACGTTATATTGAAAGAAAATTACTTAACTAGATCAAATTGACATTTATGAGCAACCAACGCACCCTTGCGTCGCTTGCTTAAAATAATTATTTCGCAATGTAACTTTGCTACCAACTAGTAATGTATAAAGCAAAAACAAATACTCGATTCATCATAATTTTATAATTTTAATTTGTTTAAGAGTTGAAAATAAAAAGCCAAAGCGTCCCGTGCTTTAGCCATAGAATTGTCCTTGTACATAATTGTAAAATATGAGTTCCTTGATAAAAGATGAATACATTTAAAAAAAAAATAGTGATTTTTGTATGTGGGATTAATGGATATTTCAAAGAATTACAAGGTGCATAACATTGCCTTTCAAAATTAACGCCAAGATGGTGCATTTCAAGTGCATAAACAAGAAATCTTCTAGAAAAAAATATGCGGAAGTCCATACAGTCTTTATTACGATTTTATGCATACATGAAGTTATAATGAAATATGAAAGCAGAACTAGTTTCTCAAGGTGTAACAGCAGGGATACCTTCCCGAACTAAACCTCGGCATGTTGTCAACTATTATTGAACTCTAAACAAAACTGTTCAGCTTGAAAGGCAATTGTAATACTGTTGCGAAAGACAAGATTCCACTTCGAAAACGAATAATAAGAAACTCAAGTTCCTTAAGCTAGATGTTGGTATATTTCAGAAAAGCTTAATCGATGGTCAAATTCATAATTTTTGTTTGATACATCAATTGATGAAAATAGCATAGGTTGAACCTGTTCAACTATTTAGGCATTCTTTATAGCATTCTAATCTTGTTAAACAAGCCGATGTTAGTTCCGTGGTGGGATACGAGACTCGAATAGAATTCTGGGTGACATGTTTTTCTTCATTTTAAGGTAGTAGTCGGGTAACTTGAGTTGAAAAAATGGATTTTTTTCTTACTTTTCAAAAGTAAAATATATTGAGAGTACATTGTAAAATTTTTAGACCGAAATTCAAAATATTAATTAAGTTAAAATGAATATTTGAGAGCATCCCGTTGTTGGGTATCTGTTCTTGAAACTTTAAACGCGTTTTTCTCGAAACAATCGAGTCGGCCCGGGTGAAAAAAAAATTCTATCCGACCGCTAACTCTGAAATTTTCACACGTTATTCTACACATCAGTAGTTCTCGTCGGGACCAGGATATTTTCCCCCTCCCTAACTTTCCATTTTAGAACCCAATTTGTGTCTGAAAAAAAAAAAACACTTATTTTTCGAAGTCCGCCATTTTGATATTTTCTGATAAAATTTAATCCTAGTTTCAAAGAGAACGACAATTCTATAGATTTTTAATCAATTCCAATTTTTCTTTCAGATGAGTTTAAGAGCCGAAATCACCAGGGCCAGCCACGTTCCTTTTTTTAAGTCAGCTTTGATCAATAATAATGAAACGTTGTAAAATTAAGTGAAAAATATTTTTTTGAATCCACAATAATTGCATACTAAAAAAATTGAATTTTATTTTGCCATAAAAAAAATTCCAGATAAAGACGTAAAAAAACGTGCAAGTTTCCAGACTACTATTTTAACTAGTTGATTTGTTGCAAGTTCTAAAAATTGCAATTTCAGCAACGTCTCAAGTGGGGATTATGAATTGAAAGGATTCGAGATAAGATAACAAAAAACGAATCTGTCTCTGTAAGGTAGACTTGAAGTACATCTAATCACACTTTAAATGTTCATTCAATATCAGCGGTGTATTCCCACTAAAATACATTGTGAAAATTCAAGTTATATAACTCATAATTGAAACGCAAAAATAGAAGATTTATAAGCCCTTAAAATTGGATTTGGTTGGAACTAAAAGTTGGTTTATTAAAAAAAAGAAAAAAAGAATCATTGAATGTGTTAAAAAGAATTTCATTTTACATTTCAAAATGTACTTTAGGAACAGAAAATCTTAACTAAATGTTCAAATATGCTTAAAATCTTTTGTGGAATAAATCATTTATTTTATGATGTTTTAAAGAGATCTTTAAGGTGACACAATAAAAAAAAGTTTAGATGGTAGAGTATTTTTAAATAAAAAAAATAGGTGTCCCTTATTTCAATTTATATGAAAGAACAATATTTCACATTTTTTTTTAAATATTTATTTTTTATAAAATTAACTTTTTTTACACATTTTTTAAAATGCTAAGGCTTTTTTAATTACTAAAATTTTTAGCACAGCTGTTTCTAAAAACTCATTAAACTATATTATATAAGAATTGGAATTAAAATATAGAATACTCGTAGTAATTATATTATACATGCTTATTCATAACAAAAAAAATTCTATAGATCTGCAATAATTTTACTTCAGTATTTGAAAAATGAGCACAACATATTTTGTTAGTTAGAATGCTAATTTATAGACATATTTTAAAAAAATGCTCTAAAAATTTAAGATCTCTCCATTAATTAGAAAAAAAGCCTTAGCGTTTCAAAGAATCTAATATAAATAAAAAACAAACAGTGAGAAAATTCGATTTGAAGTTTTCATTTCTTAAGATCATACTATCATCTACCAAAAAATGTCAGACAACTCTTTAAAAAACGTAGATACAGTTTTAATATTTTTCATGTGTATTTAGAAGGTTCCCAACTATAATTATAGAAAATAAAAAAGAAGAAAATTTTGCAATTTGTAGGATAGAGTGTTAAAAAAGTACAGAGCACACGTTTGCCATCATGCATTTGAAATAAAAACGGACTATCAGCATTTGAAATTTTTAACGTGTTTTTAATTTTAATGTAAACTATATTAAATAATCGAATAAATGATTAAAAAAGAATTAAATTCAATCACGACAGGCACAGGTAATTTTGTCGTCTCTTACCACTGACTAGTTTATATCAAATAAGGGTTTCTTGCAGAAACTATTGCATTTCTTTTTTTTTTTACTCTTTATAATGTTTATTACTTTAGTTGATAATAAGATCCTTTACAAATGTTTTTGCATATGGTCTATCAAGCATATGGCAATGAACTCGGCGGCCGACGAAGAGTTTAAGTTTGTTCGCATTACAAATAAAAGAAATTGATCTTCAACAAAAAAAGGTTCGAACATTTTTATTTAATTATTTGGTTTCGTTTTAATTTAATATTTAATTAGTTCGTATTATAATATTGAATGATTGCCTATAAATTGATTAGATTATTCAGCCACTCATTTGAAACAATACTAATAACATTCCAAAGCAAGAACATTTACATTTGACAAAAAGTCATTTATAAAAACCGAGTTTTAGCCAAAATAGCTGAAATAATTCAGGCGAGAAAGATCAATAGAAATCTTAATCTTTTTGTATGTCTTTAAAATGGTTATTTTAAAAATGGATATTTATATCGTGTTAAAGTTTAGAAAGGAGAAAGTCATTAACATTTTTAATTTCGTATACGTTTAAGTACATTAAGGGTTTAAGGAATTAAAATTCAAAACCCCATTATTAAGCGCAGTTGTAGAAAAAACTAGTCAAGAGTCCAATCACAAATGTTCGAATATGAAGTCATTAACAATATGAAGTCATTTGTTTCATTCAAACCAAAGATTCAAGGTAAACTAAAATGACTCAGAAAATCAGACCGTCTTTATTCCAATTTTTTTACCTAAACACAAAGCAACGATGGAAGAAATTAAAAAAAAAGCTCTCTGGACTCCCATTAATCTTTTGAATTCCTTGCTCTGAAAATTTGAATTCAACAGGTGTAGGTTGTCGCCGTATTGCTTGTAACTTTGATTAATTATTGTAATCGCCTGTAGCAACATTTCCAAACCTGCGTAGAAAAATTCTGGGAACAAAATCAGTTCACAAGAATAATGTAGCTTTAATTGCATTCACCATTAATAGAAATAGCTTTTAGGCAAAATTTTCAATAGAAAGATAGTCAAACTATCAGTATCCCGAGTCACTTATTACGAAACATAAAAGATCGCTTGAAAACGGACATGTCGTATAGTAGAGGCATTTAAAGCAGTGGGTCATGCGCTTTACTTTCACATGTTATTCTTTTTCTGTGCAGGTGTTAATGCCTAAGGATCTTTTATTAATATTTAGATATTCTGTTCACGTGAGAGGAAGTTTCTAACTGAATTCTTGTTGTAGAAGGAATTTCGGCTTCAATACTTAATGGCCACATTGGAAAGGGATACTGCCCACCATTCGTGTATTGCGCCACGAATTAAATTGTTTTCAACTCACTCGTGATTTAAGAGATTAAAATGGCAATGGAAAACCATTAGAGTATAATTAAATATAAATTAGCTACGAAATTTGCAAATTAGCTCGTAAATAATCTTTCATAAATTCAGTCTACGGGAATTGAAATGCCAAACTATAGGACTCTGAACATGTGCATAAAATCATTTTAAACAAAATTCGGCAGCTGTGAATTTTACAAAAAATTTAGTCTAACTATTATTTCAATAGAATGTTGTAAATGAATTTAAATAACCAATTATTCCCAACATCGTTTATCTATTAGAACAGCGATCTGAAGGACTTTGGACTTCATATCGGGTATCAGAAGGCGTTTAGCTCAAACTCACTGCACATCCAAGTGTCGACACTGATATATACAGATAATGACATCCAACGAAAAAACTTTATCTTTGAATATTGAAAAGAAATTGGGAAAGAGCATTCTTGTAAACTTTCGATGGTATACTTTATCTATAGACGTGGCTCCAACAGAAATTTAGAACCCGAATTCGGGATGCAAAAAGAACACATTTTAATAATTAAAACAAATTACGCCATAAACTGCAATGCTGCCGCCATGATATCCTCCAGACTACCACGTTTAAAAGTGCATTTTGTAATTATTTGGATTGGTCCTTAAAAATATGTTTTTGGCAGTTGATATTTGAATTCAATGAGAAAAAGATTAATCCGAAAAAATTAGTAACAAAAATATATCTATACATTTTAAAAACTTGGACATTTAATATTGTGATAATAGAATAGTTAATCTATATAACATTTTAATACAGCCAACTCAAAAGCATTCAAAATTCTCCGGCACAATTTAACTTGATATTGTTCGCTCATTGCTTGACTTGGGGCTCTTTTACACGGAGCGGGTGAGGATACGCAAGAAGTTTCACCCGCTGTATAGTGAAAGTAGCATTTCAGACGATGCGGAGAGCTTTGAAATCTTTGTTTGAACCCGCAAGGCATCCGCATACATCAAAATTCAGTGCGAGCTCTGCCTCTGAACCAACAGGTTTTGTAGATATGGTTAAATGGGGGTATTCACATAAGACCGGTGCTGACGGTAATCCCCGCATAATTTCAGTTTGAATCAAACAATTAAATTTGTTTATTGCAATTTAAAGTTTACAATGGAGAACAGAGAATCTAATAGGGCATCCATGCAATAATTGAATTTTAACTTAATATCAAATTTTGGCGTTTATATAAAAAGTGGTTAGTTTTAAATACTTTCCAAGCACTATTATATGAAGAAAAAAAATATGCAAGTTATATTTACAATTCTAATAGTTTCTTTACCAAAACATTGTATCATTTGCAGTAAAATTTTGAACTTTAAATAAATTGCAAATTGAGTAATGACTGGGGGAATTAGACTAATTAGGTAACTAAATTTTAATTAATAAATTAAATTGTAGGCTTAGAGTAAAAAGGTCCTATCTCCACTTTTCGGTATTTTGGAAATGGGAGGAGAGGCCCATCATCGGTAAGTAAAAGCTGCAACTTTATCATTGAAATTTGGAGTTACGAGTGAAACCCGAAACCGCAAAGTTTATGTTGAAATACAATTTCAGAAGGTTTTATTTCTCTCCTGAAAACTGACAGAGTTAGCACATTTTCACTATAAGCTGATGATATAGCAACACTGGTAGTAAGTAATGGTATTCTCATAGCTGTTTGTAGCGCATCCACTCCGTGTTAAAGACCCCTTTTCAATATATACTTCAGATAAGTTAACACTTCATAAAAAGAATTAGCAACTAATAAATTAATCAAAAGGAAAATGCTGAACAATTACTATGATCTTATAGTACCAAAGCTGTAATAGAAAATGCACAAAGCATATTTTACAGTTTACATTAGACCTTTCAAAACCCAACTCAAAGCTTAAAATAGGATTTTAAGGAACAATATTGTAATGCGAGTTTTATAAAACATATGTTCTAGTTTACTTATGGCAGGAAGCAATAACTACCAATCAAACTTTATAATGGTAATAATTCTTTAAACAACGATTGGATCAAGTTGCAATGCAGAGTTATCTAGATTCAAAATTAATCCTAAATACAACTATTATTAACAGGACTTCAAAAGTTCGCAACTTTTACAATACAAAAAAATCTTACGACTCGGAATTCTTGCACAATGTATATAAAAGCAAGGTCGAGGTTGACTAACCCGATCCAGTTGTAATACAACCATCAATTGAAGTGAAGTAGTTTGAAAAACGGTTTCTTTCTGAAGGAAGTTCAAGGCACAATTTGAAGAAAATGGGTGGCAAATTATAACTTACCTCTATTTCTACTTTTCCAACAGCACATTAGAAGAAATAAGCGTTCTACACAAATACAGGTCATTGTCAAAACACGACTCGAGATAAACTATGCACAAACTTTAAAATACTCCTTAATAACAATTTTCTAAACAGAGAAAAGTTTAAAAATAAGAATTATCTTTTATTTATTCAACAACTGTTTTAAATGCCAACTAATTTTAAACATACCCTTCTCATTACCCTGACCTCATTCGACTAATGCGATTTAGAAGTTCTATTGTAAACAAAATTCGTTGACTATATACATTACTGAAAGCAATTTCTCAATCTAAAACACCAGCTTTCTTCAAGTGCATATTAATAACGCACAACATGTGGAAAAGAGACAGCTGCTATTAAAATTCACTAGCAGATAGTAATATTTTCCCATACGCAGTGGGATTTCATCTATTTTTCTACGAGGTCTTTAACAACAACATTGTCAATTATCCCCCAAAAATTAGAAGTTATACAAAAACCTCCAAGTAAAATGGTTAACCAGAAAAATTATAAAATCTAAAAATTTTTACCAAGCGGCAGCATTTAATTTCTTTGGGGTACTTGTACACATTGAACTAAATTTGTATTATTGGGAGGAACCTCCATAAGCAATCAGTACTTAGCAGGCTGGAGTTTATATAGAATCTCAACTCATTTCAATGGCTATGGAGAAGCTCAAAAGTATCAAATGAGATCATTTCGAAATAACTCTAGCCTGCCAAATGCAGATTGTCTATGGAGGTTCCTCCCAATAATCCCAATTTGGTTTACGAGTACCACAAAGTTAGTGAATTCGTAGACTAAATAAAAGTTGTCCTTTGGCAGTAACATATCTAAGCAAAAATAATTTATGCACTTTGAAACTGAATGGTAAGTACATGTCGTTGCATATTTACTTCGAGATTATTAGTATACACAGACCCCAATTCTTCATGCCGATCGTGGCGACCCATTCTGACACGCGTCAAGTCTTTATCGAATTTAGGATCCATTTGATTTATTTAAAGTTTAAGCTTAAAACAAATTTAGATAATTTCAATTATTACAATAGTAAAAGAAACTCAGAATACAAGAGAATTTCGTAAAAAAAAATATTTTATAAAATTTTGAGTCAAGCATTTAGTGTAAAATTAATTTTGCTTTCGATAAATTGCATCAAGATATATATTGCATTGAAGGTTGGTATTTTTGTAAAATTGAGATTTTTTTTTTATAACGGTTGTCAATTAACAATTTGTATACAAGGTTGAAAACAATGTTACGGATAATGTATTTAGTATTTTCATTTAAGCCATTTCAAATCGCATTACTTTGGAAAAAAACAACTTCATGTATTATTAAAACTGTTTACCAGACATGGTTGTCCTAAAGCAAACTGAAATGAGCAGTTCGTGGTTGATTTGACACGCAAAGAAATATCTTCCTTAATCGCCAGCAGCTAAAGGGGTGGTCAAGGTGCATTTTTTACTAGCTCAAGGTCGCCTTCCATGTTACTTTCTCACTTACCAACATTCGAAAACGCTGTGTTTTCTCAAGAAACCTCAAGGAATTGCATTTGGTTTTATACCAACTAATTGGTGTCGGCCCCATTTATGAAATTTCACAAACCATCCATTAGTTACTCATCTTCATACAACTCGTGTATACGTTAAGATGACTATTCGGTCACGTATTTAAAAGCTTTTTAATATAGTAAAATTATAGAAATGAATAAATGATAAACTGAAATCATTCGTTTCAATCGAGCTGCAAAATCCATCCTAGCCTCAGATTAAAGTCATTGGTGGCCCGAGTCTGATATCTTCTTGGGGTTATGTTCCGACATTAAAACTACTTGCACATTAAACAAATTAGATTATCCGGTTTTCTAACATTGTATTAAATTTAGACAGCAAAATTTTTGGTAAAACTAACTTCACACAAACTGCCTTTTAACCACATACCTTTAAATTAGTTAAGTAAAAAATACTTTCCAAGAAATTAATTACTTTTAAACATGAATACTAAATACATTGAAACTTTACGACAGAGCACTTTCATGATTAGGATTACTATCCGTTGATAAGGTATACGCAGAATATTATCTTTTAAAATAAACGTTATACTTCATGATCTCGAAAATCAAATAGTTGTTACAATTCATAAAATATAAGATAAATGCCAAATTAGAGGGTCTCCTGATCTCTGCTATGAATAGATTCCATAAAAATTAGCAAATTTGTGTTAAATAGTTACGTAATTACAAATTGAAGAAATTTTTTGTATAGCAAATTAAACAATTTCCATGTCGAATCAAATTATTAGTTTGTAGACTGAATAGCAATAGATTTCTTCTCAGATACAATACGTGATGTAAAACCATGCATAAATTTGAAGCCAGTCTCGATAGTAAAAACTCATTCCTCACCAAGGAATTCGTAGAGGGAAATCCGCAATTAGTAAAAATAATTTATTAAAGTTCTATAAAAGTCCATTTAGAAATTCAATATGCCTACCATATTCAATAAATTCATCTTCAATAAACTCTAGTTGGATTGAATTGTTATTAATTGACCGAGTTTAGTTGTTTTGTAACATTATGAACTTTTAAAAGGTAATTCAGGATCATCTGGTATTCGTATTTAAAATTACTATTGCTGTGGAGTTAGTTACTATATAAGTGCTAGTAGGTAAATTATTTTCTATGCTAAGGTCTCATTATCTAGCACAATCAGCTCAAGGGGGAAAAATATGTAGCTGACGCGATGATTTTTTCATTGAAGATTGAGGAACGCTATTCCAAGAACCATTACGAAAGCAGATAAGAAACGTTTCAATACAAATCGTTGACTGACCACAATAATCGTCACTTCAGCTCAATGGCGTAGACATTCGTTATTGTAAACATCTTGCGAACTACATCACTAAGAATTTAGGTTAGAACGAACTAAAAGATCAGCTAAAATTTGGATGGATAAATAAATGTACTTCAACTTCAACTCGTACTTCAACAAACGAGGGACATTCAAATATAAGAAAACTTCAAGTGTACAAGAACATTTATAATTTTCCTTTTACTAATCATACATAGTATAATGTGGCAAAGTGATTTTATATTGATTGTACTATCTTGCTTGTGTTATTAGCATACATGTTTAGCTTTCTGTATCTTTTCTTAAGATATACCTGATGGGTCCTTAGTATATACCTGGATGAAAGTTATTGTGAACACAATGTAAAAGTTTTCCCTATTTTCAGCGTAAATAACCAT
Source organism: Linyphia triangularis (assembly GCA_963978545.1). NCBI lineage: Eukaryota > Metazoa > Arthropoda > Arachnida > Araneae > Linyphiidae > Linyphia > Linyphia triangularis. The sequence goes on from OZ021721.1 coordinate 18,651,928, forward strand.
TTTCCAATAATTTTTCAAATGCAAAAAATAATGTTTTATGAAGTACTCCATTTATAAATTTATATATTTGTATTTAAATAGAATTTTCTAATAAAAAGAATGGCTAGATCAATGAATTGTTTCCGAGAAAACAAACAAATCTATTGAAAATCATATTTCGCAACTTTGTTAATCCAACATTTGTAGGTAGAACGCAGTATATATTTTTTTAACTTAAAAAATAAAATTGAGACAAAGTGGTTAAGATTAATCTTGCAGATTAAAGTTAACCTTTACAACCTTCTTTAAATGATTAATGAAAGAGTGATTGGAATGCAGTTAGATTTTTTGTATTCTTATTTAAACAATAATGTTAATGTATAGCCTTCAATTGTATTTGCTCACTCAATATTAATTCAAAATTAATAGTTTGAATATATTTTTGTATCAGAAGCACCAACATTATTGAATAAAAAGACTCTTAAATTTATAATTTATGCATATTATAGAATATGCACATAAAATTTCTAATTACAAAATTTATCATTTTAAAGAAGCAATTGAAGAAATAAACTATGTATTTCAGGATAAAAAAAATTTGGCTTCAGTATTAATGCAGATTTTTAGAAGCCATTCGATACAAGATCTGCATCTGCTTTTAGATCACAAGGTATAAAAGCAAGTTTATTCTGCGTCAAAAAAATTTGCCATGAGTAAATTCCTTTCACATTTATTAGATATAACTTGACAGATTTATATTCCAACGAAACCACAGCTGTAGCATCGCGCAGCAGGAGAAAAAATTCAATGTCAAGACACCAACCTACGACCTGTACGAGTATAATCGTTAGGAGTCCATTCAAGTCTTAAGATACCAACAAATCCATCAATCATCCAAGCTCATTACCATAGTATTCAACTCCAGACGTAATGCATTTTAGAAAGTCACTGTCAGCTGACAGTTTAAAAGAAACGAAATCTCATTCTTTACAGTGTGACGCACTATCCAGTAGTCATATTCGGGCAATGCCCGGTATTGAATTGAATAGTATTAGATTGACTCATCGACTCCTTTCGCGTAAAAATGCGTGCAACAAGATCAGTAAGCAATTAGGACAGTTTAGAACTTGACCCTATCTAGACTCCTGAACAGGTTTGAGATGTGTTCAATTTAAGGTGACCTTAAACTGCTGCCACGAATGTTAATCGCCTGATCTATAAACCCAGTCTTAGATATGTTGGTAAAAGACAATTATTAAGTGAAAGTGGATATTGTCCATTCCGTAACGGAAATTATTATGATGGCCTAAATTTGATTTGAAATACTATATCGTTCACTTTTGAATAATTCTGAAGTGACTGACGCAGTTGGGAGTTCTACAGAAACCAAGAATGTTTCATTCTGAAGTATAATTTATTTCAGCATTCAACACATAACTTTAAAAAGTTATAATGAATACAACACCCTAACAAGAATATACCCAACAAGAATATAATGGGCATTATTTATATTCAAGTAGTATTTGAAATGTATTATACAGAAAAAGAATTTTTAAAATAAATTAAAATTTTCCTTGGGAAAACAGATTAAACCATCAACTATTTTATAATTTGCTTATTGTAACAAAACAAGAGTAATCAAGAATTTAAAATTGCCTACAACATTAAACTTAAAGCAGAATTTTAGTCAACGTATCATTACAGTAACTCAAAATTTAAATTGAAGATTCCCTTTAATGCGCGTTTCATTACTGGTTTAAGCGCTTCAATATGAAAACTGAACGGTAAAAAACTTATTTTAAGCTATTCTCAAAACTTGTGTTTTCTCAAATTAGAAACAGTTTGTATTTTCTGCATTAAAAAGTATGAGCAAATGAGGACCATAATTCTTCCAAATAATAATCAATTATTACAAGTAGTAAAAATAACAATTAGTGATATTAAGTTTTTGGGTGCGAGCCGAGAAACGGGATATCCACGTGAAAACATGTTCTTCGGTGAAAGAATGGTCAATTTCCTCACCATGAGGTTTCCCTTTTTCATTTAAATGTTTACTATTGAAATCTTTTAATCAAGTTTTCAATAGCTCGTCACTTCTCTGAACATTCTTTTTATCATTGAATTAGTAAGCGAGCTCTTCAAGGAAAAAGTTTAATGACAAAATGCCAAGATTTTGAATAAGATTTTCCAATTAGACAATTTGCGATGAGAGACTGATTAGAAATTTTGAAAAATTATGTAGATAAAAAGATTCAAAGAACTGTCTGATTAAACATTCGAAATGCATGATCGATCATTGCACACAAAGATATTGCAAATAAAATTGCAAGTCATTGTATGGAAATTTTATCTGCATCACAGCTCATTTTATTTTATCCCATAATAGAAAATATACTTAATAACTGAAATAAATTCCGTTTTCCAACTTGATTTTTTCAAATATGAAAATCTTCAACTGGACTATTTTAATTTAAAACAAATTAGCGCTTGCAATAAATTAGAAAATGCAACCTTACCTTTAGACCAAAATAAGTCATTAAAATAATTAAAAAACATTCTTCCGAGAGTTACAAGACAAGCTCTTCACTATTTAAAATTTGAAAAGAAATTTGAATTTCCGATTTAAAATTTACACAATTGATGTTTAATTTTATAAAATGGAACTATTTTATATACATACTAGCTGTGTGAACCAGCGCTGCTGGGAACCCGTTGTAGGACATCTAGCAGTTCTGTGTTACACAGACGCGGAATTTCTTAGGATTAATTGTTGTTTGTGATCAGCTTCCAAAGTACTGTAACAGATCCATGTTTTAGTTCATTTAGTAATAGCGCGATCGGTCGTATGTTTGTTTTTGCAGTTGATGCTGTTTTTGCAGCGGTGATGCCCTAGCTCTCTTGGCGGCAGATGTTCTATGCTTAGCATCTATATTCGTTCTTCTCTTTGGCTGCATATTAGCAAATGTCGAAATGATTTAAAGTTTTCAGTGAATTTCAATAATCTTCAACGAATCTACAATTAAGGCTGCAAGTGATGAAGTCGAATTGAGTAAATAATCCATTGCTATGCTAGATTCTATGTATATTTTGACTCACTTTCATTAATTGAACTTAGATTCATAATTTTAATTAATCCAGCTAGAAATAGATAACCATTTAAAATTTTGTAAACATAGAAATATTAAAATATGCCTGGTGACTATAGTGCAGCTGTAACCTCTTTTTTAAAAATAATCATGAAAATTACCATGCTCTTGATTTTGTTTCAAAATAAAAAAAATCTAAATTAAGAGAAAAATTAACAGGCATTGAAACGATAGTGTTATCTACCAAATTATTCGCCAACTGAAAAATTATCGCCAAGTGGCATGGATAAAACATACCAATATTGGTCAACGCGGTGCCACACAACACACCTAATGATATATAAAGGTGTTTCACATTAGATGGACTTCTTACATTTAATTTTGTAAGGGACACATCTTGGAAAAAAGGTATAGATTTATTAAGATGACCAAAATCAGACTGAAAACATCCCTAACGTATTAGTGGGTAAATTATGTTGGTAAACGAACTTTTAGATGTTAGATATTTATGACAACTGTAATACAAAAGATATTTGCTAATGAAATACAAAGGAATTTAACGAATTTATTTTGCTTAAATGTTATTAATACTCATTAAATGAAATCAAAATGTTAATACCCGCTGTGCAATTTTTGATAACACAAAATGTAAACAAAAGCAAAATGAATTTTAATACCTCGAAAAATAAAACTATGCATAACAGTAATGCTTTAACAATAATGCACGTACACAGAAGTTGTTAACGGTATCAACTGACAGTAGATGTATTGAAACATTGAAATAAAATTGGAACCGTTTATCGGACAAACGATTGCAATACATAAAAATAAGAAAATTGAGGGGGAGACATTAAAATAATTTTTTTTTTATTATGATGTAATAAAAAATATCGTTGCCATTCCAAGAATTTTTTTCGTGTTATTAAATTTTAATGAAAGCAACTTTTAATAGAATTGAAAAACTGTTCTCTACAACCTCGATATACTAAAGCTTACCCAAAAAAACAGTACAGTACCCCCCAAAAAAAATCCGAACGATGGCTATATCTTCGGTTCTAATTATCGTTGAATCTTACGGTTTGCACCAAAATGTTTTGCTTACGATTTTCTATATATCTGATGCAATTTTTTTTCTTGAGGGACCGTTTACTAAGTAAAAGTAACGCCATCTTCGAAAATTTCAATACGAACCCTTGCTTTTTATCATTTCATTCGATTCAGAATACATAATTTACTCTATATACCAAATTTCAATGCATTATGTTGAGAAACACGTCATTTATGAGCGAAAATGTTTCGATCACTTTTTGACCGATCTTCAGGGAGAATTTCCATAAAACGAAAGGTATTTTTAAGGTTCTACTTCACAGCGAGAGAAATCGAACGGTCAGTGCGGCGTTTCACGACGTTATAAAATACAAATATTAGTCTCAAATTGCATAGAAACTACTTGGATTTATAGTGTCATGTTTAAGATTAATACAAAAATAGCAAGTAAATGCAAAAGTAACATAATTTATTTACAACGTTAAAGATGTGCATTCTTCCCACGAAGTAAATAAAATATCGAAAACTGTAATTGCAGAAGTATAACGTATACTACTGATAATTAGAAAATTAATAAATATAAAATGTAGGCATTAGTAAACAGTATTCAGCAAAGTGTGATTATTTTACAGAAACATTTCACTGTAAACACAAATGTAACTTGATCGTTGAAATTATTTATAAAATGAAAAAAATCACAGGACTCAGTAAAAATTTTAAAGGGTAACTTATTGAAATTGCTTAAAAAAATTTGTTTTAAATAACGTAATTTAAGGAAGTAAATTTTTTTTTTAAAAAAGGACACTGTTGAAAACCACACAAAACACATGTTCCACGATTCAAAACTCGTTAGATTAAAAATGCATATACAAAAATTAAACTGCTTTGTTTGTATAAAATATTTTTTGTAATTTCAAGAAATTCTGTTCGGATTCACCCCATTTTACGATAATTGAACGTTGTGCGATTTTCCACATCTCTAGTTTACCTTGAATTAATCTTTGATAGTTTTCTTTTCAAAAGTCGCTTACAATACGGTCCCTTAAAGTGAGCGTTTTTTACTTTTTCGCTAAAAAAATCGAGAACTAAAAGTCAAAATGAAAAGAAAAAAATTTTGGGAGGGTTTTAGACCATGGTCAATATAATGAAAGCAAAAAAAATATGTTTCTATTAAAAAAAATTAAAAAATTATTTTATTAATTAATAATTAATTATTAAAAAAGAAATTGATGCAGAAGTTGCTTGCCATTTATGTTTGGTCATTTACACACTATCTTTTGAAAAAAAGATTACTGAAATATATTATTTAAGTATTTATGGCCAAAAAACCAATTTTTATTTAACATTAATTTATCATTTTCTTTTTATCATTTAAATTACAAGCCATTCATTAGAAAATTACGAATTTTTGTATTTCGAAATTTTTTTATGCTGAATCCAAATATGGGATAATATTATGAGGTTGCTATTGAACTTTTTAAAGTTTGGTTCTGTTTTAATATGCAGATGACCCCCCACGACAAAAAAAAGAAAAAAAACTACATGCAATTATTAAAAACCTTCCACGATTTACAACGGTACCTTTTGTTTATTTCAAGAATTAGAGCACAAGATATAGCCATCGTTCCGATTTTTTTGGGATACTGTACCAAATTTCGTACCTCTAGATGCAAAATTGTGGATTTGTACAAGGTTCAGACAATACATATATATATAGAGAGAGAGATGTTTTGTTAAAATTAAGTCTTATAATGCATAAAATTAACTAAGGAAACGCCCATCAAATTTAATGAATAACATTTTATTTGAATTCTCAATTTGATGAAACTAATAAAATTTGTAGACTATCGACGTAAATACATTTTTGAATTTACCACTTCATATAAATGAGAAATTACGTAAAAATAATGACACACAAACCCATTGGTAAGTATGATGTCAATTTTGAAGGAAGCAGAGTAAACTATAATTTGAGTTTTGATCTGCTATAATGTAGGCTGGCAAGAATATTTGATATCCTGTTCACACACGCGAGTCTCTAAACAATTTTGGGAAGAAAAGAGCTCTAGCAAATAGAAATAGTGCTTCAAGATAGCCTATATCCATTCATTTTTCGATTTCTGAATATTTCCTCCAGTATATAACTTAATTTCTCAGGACCTTGATTTTTAAAAAGAAATTTTTAACATTTCTGAATCTATATTGATTAGATTTATCAAAATGTAACTTTTATTCACCAGCATCTCATTTAGCGATTATGGTGTCAAAATTTGCAAATTAATGGATAATTTATGTACAGTTTATAAAAAGATAAAAACTAACCGATATCGTTAAATATAATCAACACATTGTATTAGATAAATACATAGAAGCTAAAATATCTACACCATTCTACTTCGAACCTATGCGAAACACTGGTTATTCAAAGGCCAAATCCATTGTACGTTATCTTAAAAAGGAAATCCAAAAAATGCCATTATCGAGGAGTGTAGTTATCAATTCCTACAGGTTAAAGGTAGGCTTTTACCTGAGAACTACAGGTGCTGTCGAAAGCTTATTACAATCACAAGAGTACTTTGCCCCGATGAAAGTTGCAAACTATAAAAATCCTACTCATTGACTTTTTTTACAGAGGAAATTGTTTTATTGGAGAAATGTGTAACCTAATGGTCCATTTGGATAAAAGATTTAGCGCTTGAAAGTATAATTTTACAAACAAGTTTCGTTTCTTAAATGAAAACTAAATATATTTGAACACTATTACAGACAATTTGAGTTATCACGCGATGTTGCAATCAAATAAACATCAAAAGATAACTTTTTTCTCCGTGATAAAAAAAACAAATCATACACAATTAAAAGAGAATGATTGATCACGATCAAGTCACTTATCTTCGAAAAATACCTCAATGCAAAACAATTATTGCATTATCAAATTAGGACAAAAACAAGGAACGTTTATGAGTCATGATTCCCCTCTCTCTCAAATAAGATTTCTAAAGAACAGTCATTCAACTGTCAGTCCTCATCAGGTAGAAACAAGTTATGTTTAATAAAGCGAGAGATGGTTTCGGATGTGAAAAAAACACTATTGAGGAGAAAGCATCCGCCAGAGGCAAAATTGTTACGGACAGGAATACTCGTTTAGAAGGTAGACAAAAAGCAGGTGGAAAATCATCCGAAAGAAAGAGAAAGTTGATTGACAAGTAGTTCATTTATACTGTTATTAGGAGATAGCATTGCACTGACCGGTTAATTTGAGAAGAAAGTTTGCATACCGGTATTTTTTTTTAAATATCTACCCAAAATAAAGATATGCAGAAAAATGTAACAAGGAATTTAAAGAATATTTTCTTAATTTTACTGTAGAAAAAAATTGATAAAAAAATGATAGGATATTAAATTGATAGGATATTTTGGTTTTTGTAAACTGCACCATTATTTACAAAATAAAACATTTAAATCGGGAATGCGTATAAATTTTGTAAAGAATTCTCTTGCATAATAAAGGCGTATAAATTTTGTAAGGAAATTTCTTACATAATCAAGTAGAAAAGCTAATTAAAAAGTAAGAGACAATGAAGACACCAATATTCAGCAAAACTAAGCGTATAATAAAAATACATTACCTCCTGTATCTTTGCTTTCATTATTGTCGGAAATAGCGATAATGCTACAATTCCGACAACAAGAAGAAGGACTCCTAAAAATCCTAAGACAATAACTCCAATTTTAGCTTTGCTCACTGTAATAGCCATGATGACTGCACACTAAACCCCCCAAATCCAACCTTAGAGGAGAAAGCTGAAGTTTGAAGAGAACTATCTACCTCTCATATTCCGTTTCGTTTGTTTTTAATCTTAACAATTTTCATCACTCAGTTATCGAAAGTTATGTTGATAAATCGCGCTGCCAGCGCCATCTTTGCCGGACCGCAATGCAATTGGTAGTTGAGAAGACAACACGAGACTTGAAGCGCGACCCATTGGTCAGTGGCAAAATACGTAATTCGACACGTGTTACGACGATCTCCCTTTAGTTTTTACTTTTGTTTTTCCCGTAGTTCAAGATCAGCCACAAAAAGCTTAGATTAGGCAGTTTGAAATTGAGAAACAGGTTCTTCCCTTTAATATACGGTATGTGAGTGGCCAACAATTTACTTTTTTTTTCTTAAGTTTTGAGGGCTATTTGTTCCTAGATGAAAATACGTGAATGGGAAAACAAGTTGCAATTTCCCATGCAAGGGAAACCAATAATGCTACTTACATATTAATAAGAATTTGAGATTTTATCAGATTTCTACTTATGATCTAATTAGTTGTACCAAACAAAAAAGATGAAATCAACGTTTGGAAAAATTACATTAATTTATTTCATTTTGTTAAATTAATTTTAAAGGCTCAAAGATTAAATTTAAAATAGGTAAAAAAAATGCAGTTATTTGGCTTGCTATGTGAAAATTCCACGTAAAAACAAATATTCCGTTTTCCTATTTTCTCACTAATTTCCAAATTGTTGATGATAAAAGAAAAATTAAGAGAATATACATTAACTTGTCTGTTTGGTATACAATTGAATAATTAGGGCTTGTTCCATAAATATATTAGTGTATGGAAGGTAGGAAGTTACAGTAGAATTGTTACATTAGATGTTTAACCATTATTTTAGAAGCACATTGCGCAGCCACATCCGAAGAGCTTTAGACAGACTTGCACATCCAGTTTTAGCTGCTTTTTTGCGGTAAAGAACATTAGATATATTGTAGGCGTAGATTTATAGGACAATCAAAGTGAATACTTGCACGTGGTTTTTATTTGGTAGCACATTAAAATGTGTCACTGTGTCAAAGTCTGCAAGAGAAGTTTAGAGAAGGACAACACTTATCGAATTTAAATGTTATCCGGTTAGTCACCAACACTCGACTTGCATAACACTCATGAGAAAACACTAAACAAGAGCATTTTTGAATTAAAAGTTGATGCAATATGTTTTTTTAAAACCAAATACAAAATGTGTGTTACATAGTTTCAACATAGTTTAAATACTTTCAAGATTAATAGTGTAATCTTAATTTCTAAAAGTCTGCAAGTTAGCTTCTGGTTAAAATGACTAATTTTTAAAAATTCACATTTAAGTTAAATTCGTATAATATTGAAAAATATATATGAATATATACATAAATATAATATGAAAAATAAACGTATAAAAATGCAAAATTTTGAAAAAATTTATTTGTATTTAAACATTGAGTTAATCCAATGGGAATTAACAAGATTTTTAGATAATAAGTTAAGCACAATAAAAGCTTACTTTGCATCATATTATCAAGTGAATTGTTTGATAATTGTCATTATTAGAGAAAATTTTCCGAATTTGCATCTTGCATGGAAGAGAACCTTAAAATCTTTAAAAAGAGCAAACAATTCACATTTGTTACTTGCTATAAATATATTAAATTTTATAGAAGTGTCTTTAAAACATTGTCTTGAATTGATGAGTCGGGACAAAAAACAGACTCGTAATATGCGAATTAACTTTTTTTAAAGTTACAATTCCGAGACGCGTGTTAAACGATATTCAAGCGACAAATTACACTGTCAGATGTCATTTTTCTCTGGATTAAAATTACTAAGCCAAGAGAAAACCTTATGTTTTTATATTTTTACACTAAATCTACCGACATTTTATATATATCTACCGATAGCGGTCAAATGACCATTTTTCAAATAAACATTATGTTCTTTTCTTGTTTATAAATAATATTGAATTTAGCATAGGCAATAAAGTAATTATCATGTAATAATTAAAAAATATTTTTTCGGGCTTTGGGAAGAAAAATTAATACCTGGAATTTAACAATTTTGATTAAAGTCTCAAAAGCGGCCATTTGATCGCGCTCTGGTAGGTTTCGTGTTAAAGCCTACAATATAGTTCAATAAATTACGAGCCGAAAGTAACGACTTAAGCAGACATTGTGAAGGCCAGAAATTTCCAGTTTCCGTGGAATGTCCAATGAAAGTGGTATTACACCGAATGAAATAGCTAGTTTTGGTCATATTTAATGTCAATCTACGACTAGAAAATACAACATAAATTCTGATCGGAAACTGGTTTGTGAATTCCACAAGCATGATCAGTTTGTTATTAATTTTCTAACAAGTAAAGCTTTTTCAAATGAACTTATTTCGCAGCATGTATAAGAGTTTTGAAATGTTTGCTTATATTTCTATCAAATAACGTTGGTTAAGCAATAATGAAGTTAAACAAATCTAAATTTGGAGAAACTTGCCATTTAAATGCTTTACAGCGAGTTCTTCTCTCCCCTGAAAACTAAATTGCTTATACATTTGTGCTAGATTCGAATTCGAAACTGGTAAAATTAAAGTCGGTTTTACTCTTAAAATAATTTAACACTTCCCATTCTCCAAAGATTCAAAAAGTATTCGTGCAGAGATTCAAAACTGCTCGATTTTTAAAGTATTTCGGCAAGTTCGATTGATGATAGTCGATAAACGTTTTGAAGAACAAGTTCTAAATTCTATCCATCAATACACAAAATCCTCGTTTTAAAGCTTACGTCCCAAGACTGAGGTGTAACTATTCAGAAATTTTAAATAAAAGAGTACTGCTAATAATGGACGAAAAAAGGTTTCAACACACGGTTTCTAAAAAGTAGAATTCTGTGTATGGCATCAATTTGATTTAAGCAAGAAAGGACAGCGTTAACAAGGAATTTAGTTCATGTTCTGGAAAGACATTGAAAAGACTATGGTGTCGAAATTAATAGCGAGAGAGGAGTCGAAGATACTTTCATGTTTAATTGTCGTGCTTTGTATCTGGTTTTATAAATGGATATACGGAATGAATTGCCTAGTATAAGCAAGGTAAACAAAAGTCAATAAAAAAATTGATGATCCCATGAAAATCCCTCCAAAAATTCGAGGTAATAATTATGGCAAACATTCCAGAGCGATGAATATGTGGTTAAAGTGAAATAAGATACATCTAACAACATTTGAAGTGAAGAATATTACTATTGCGATGGATTTTACTTTAGAAGGGATTTATTTATTTCATTTTAAATTTGATTAAAATTAGACAATGTGTTATAATAGGTTTTGAAAAAACGAAAAAAATAAAAAATTAAGGATGTATTTTTTTCCGATATGCAGCCATGATATTTTTTTATATTGTATGGCAACAATCTTATGCTGTACAATGATATATAATTGAATACGTACCATATCAATCCCCAATCTTTATTATTTAAGACCGTATCTCTTTAAAAAATGGAGCATCTGAAGAATGATGAAAACATAAGTGCTAAATTCTCGTCTAATGCATTTAATTTTGCGAAAACTTAGTGTAACGGATGCGACTCTTAATTCAGATATATGTGCAGTTAAAAAATGCAAGTTTCTTGTCAAAATTCTCTGTAAAGTAGGTTAAAGCCAATATAAAGGACCGCTTTTTAAATAAAAGTTGGGTAGATTGTAGATACACTATTTAATATACGTATGAATCAGCCCTGTGCCTTCTCATCTTAAGGAAGTCGGCCAAAGAACTTTTAAGACTCGTTTTTCAAAACCAAAAAAAGTTGCTTTTTTGGTTTCGAAAGGCGAGTTTTCAAAGTTCTCTCAGGCTGACTTCCTCCAGATGATGATTAACCACAGGGTTGATGCATACTTATGTTGAATTCTATAACACCCTCAAGCCAACTTTTATTTTATTTAAAATTTGAATCGAGATTATGCAAAAACTTAATGTTACGGATGCTAAAGTCCATCAGACAAGAATTTCGTTCCTATGTTTCCGCCCCCTTCAAATATTTTTGAAAGAGTACACCCAATCTGAAAAATAAATTAAAAAACATTAGGGGACCTATCTGGTATTCAATTATATATCATTGTGCAGCTAAAGATTGTTATACAATATTAAATTAGTCTAGGCACATGTGGGGAAAACTGCATTCCTTGAAAAATTAAAAACGAAAAAGTCCATCTGAAGGCTTTGTGGTCAGAGCGCTGGCCACGCATGCCAAAGATGCCGGGTTCGAATCCGGATTAGGTTGTGGTTCGGAATCCAAGTCAAGCTGTAGGTCTCGGCCCGATTAACCGTCATTGTGCATAAAAATAGGTCGTTGAGCGTATAACCAACCAAAATCGAAAAAATACAAATATTACGCAGTTTCTTCAAATCCTTACCTTCAAGTAAAATCTATCACAGAAACTCCAGTTCAAATCTTGTTGAATGTTATCGAAAGTATTTTGAAATTAGAACTAAAATATGTACATAAAAGGAATTCCGTTATCACTTCACTTTAACCGCTTATGACTTATTGCTCTGGAATTTTCGCAGTATTACCTCCGAGTGTGACCTACGGGATGGGGGAGAGGAGGTATTGTCATAAGATCAATTAATTTTTTAAAGACTTTTGTTCAACTACCTTAGCTTGTACTTGTTAGACTTTCATCGCATGCAACATTATGAATAAACAATCGAAACTAATTATATTCAGGGCGGTCAAAAATTATAGAACGCATTTCATGTTTAAAAAAGAATGTTGATGCTTATTGTTTTCATGGAAATGTAGTTCTCAGTGGTAGAAGAGGGGGAAAAAGTGGAGAGAATGCCCAAAAGTTGGCGACAAGTGCACCCCCCCCTCTCTCCCCGACGATAAATTTTATACTATTTTTATTATAAGATACCAAATTAACTAGTAAGGAAATAATTTGTACTTCCCAACACTAACATTGAGCAAGGGTCCAAAATGTATTGTTATTTTAAAGAATATTCTGTTACTTAGTTTTTAAATTGGAAGAGGTAAAGTGAAGTAATAATTCAACATTATATATACAACTGTTTATTTAGATTTAAGTAGTGCTGCATACTTTCATGGAATTAAATTAATAGAGAACTCTAAAATGTTTGTTTTTTAAATACTTTTTCTTTATATGAATCAAAAGAATAGAAATTTAACTTAAAAGAAAGTTCCTTCAAGTTAAAAGTTGACCAAGCGTAACAGTATTTGTTAATAAAAATACAAATATCCTTAGACAAAGTAGTATAATACAATTTTATAATAGTAATATATGTTGATATGTATACCATTAATAGCTTTTTTTTTATATTTGAAAACTATAAATCACTTTCTTAGAGTCACTACATTTAAAGGTTAATGTTATTTCTGTAGTTTTCAGACGGATTGACAGTTTCTAAAAGTGGAGAGATGGATATCAGAGATTTTAGAAGTTATGAGGGAACGCATGAATAGTTTCTTAATAAGTGTTGGGGAGAAAGGAAAGGGGGGGGGGGACCGCGTCTATTCACACATCTAGCACTGACAGTTCTAACAATTATGGATAAGATTCAAAATAATACAAAATTAGCTTATTCTTTCAACGACTGAATACACGACATGTCAACTACTAAAAACAGTTATTTGTAAGCTAACTCAAATGTCAACTTTTGCTTTTCATGCAGCACCGTCCTATAATTACTTGAGTTGGCTATCAATAGTCATACTATCATTTCCAGCAACTCATTGGGTTCAATTTTCAGAGAGAAAAGCTTATTGCATCAGTGACAAGTTCATACAGATTAAATATTTCCTTCATTTTATAATTAGTTGTCAATCTTTAAACTATACAAGCCATATTAAACCGATTTAGCAGAACAGCAAAGCTTATAATGGATTGGTTGGTTGGTTGTTTTCAGATTGTCTGGCACCGTCAGCAACACGAGGGCTATAATGCGCCGAAACATTCGTCATTAGACAAGCCAACATACATTTACAAACACCCATGCCTAACATGGGTTGGTTGGTTGTATTCAGATTATCTGGCGCCGTCAGCAACACGAGGGCTATAATGCGCCGAAACATTCGTCATTAGACAAACCAACATACATTTACAAACACCCATGCCAACACGGGACTCGAACCCGCAACCTCGCGGTCTCGAAGCTAGCACGCTAACCACTATACCGTTTGGTCGGCCTTATAATGCATTGAGTCACCGTGACTAATCTTAACAATGAATGAGGAAACTTATGAACCTGCGCTGTCGATCCACCCTATTACTATTAAAATGCTTGAAGCTTCTTGCAAAATGCATTTCGTCTACGATGTTCCTCACATGGTGACTGTCCATTTAACATGATTTTTGTGTGCAAGTTTATATTTAAAATAGTTGATAAAATTTTCCCCCGAACCAAAAAAAGGAACAAGTGTTAACTTTTGGCAAACAAAAGCGTAACCAACGAAAATATTATGTCGCAACAATGAAGTCTTTAAAAGTATCTCCGTAAACCTTTACACCGATTTCGACAAATGTTTACGAAAACCTTCAAGTGGCAACAACCAAAAGAAGTTAAACATATCCAAACAAACGATACTAAAAAGCAGCAAGTTCATTCATATGAACGTGAGAATCGACAGTCTGTTGATGTTTACGAGTATCATCTTTAGATCTAGATCACGATGCGATTGGTTTTCTGTTTTGGCGAAGCAAGTTTTGTCATGACGATCTTGAACTATATTCAACCTACTCGAGACTACTTTCATTTGAGAAGGGTTTCAATCACGCTATCCTACGTTTTTACATCGTTTTACGAGAACATATATATTCAAGTCCTGAAACTATTCAATAAATTCGTTTTTCAATAAGCAGTAAGTTAGTCATGTATAGGTCAAGTCGGAGAAATCTGAATGTTAGTGAAAGCGACCTACATGCGACCATCTTGCGGTTAGCCGTCGAAATTTCATTGAACTTGCACCGCCTGCGGATGAAATAAACGTTTTCTTTCTAATATAAAAGTCGTTTATGATTTCTCAACCGAATAATATATCAAGTCATTTCAAGCAAAGCTCAGTATAGAAACACAAATGAAACTAAACCGCAAATTTGATTAGATTGTTGACTTCTGAAAATGGGTAGAAATTCCCATCCATTTGGATGTTTAGAAACCATAAACTACTCTACGAATTTCTACTAAACACTAAACTACTCTACCCTTTGAAGCACACATTTCGATTTTATTTCCGATTTTAATGACATTTGGTATGGGCTCCCTTTATCTGTAAAAAAAATGGAGTGTGCTTTTTTGCAAAAAAAATATTTAGTTTAACTTTTGTGAGTGGTTACGTTATGAAATCGCAATGCAAGAAACAATTAACATAGTACCGCTGACATACTTTATCAAAATTTTCTGCAGTCAAAAATTGCACTTTGTTTCAGGTCATACAAAATCGAAAAATTATAGATTTATGATGTTATGTGGTTTCGCTGTAAAACTAGTCTGCGTTTATAATTAGAAATTTAAGTGGTTTTTTATGTAAAACCACTATGCTTCAAATAGTTAAGGCAGGATTCTATATACTCTTCTACGACCTTTGCTAATTTCCAAATGCTCTATCAAGATATTTAGTTTATCAAATTCAAATGTTTTAAGGGAAAAATAATTCAATCGCGAATACATATGAAAGTAAAATTGAAACCTTGTTCTTAGATTTTAAAAATGCATAAAAAATTTAAAAAGACGAGTGGTTCATGAAAGCACCATAGAATACGAAAATTTTTTATGTTATCCACAAATTAGGATTATGAGCATTAATATAGAATAAAATAGAAAGTCAGTTTGCAATATAAAAAACACTAAGAGCTCTCAATTTCTCGCTGACAGTCGAATTTTTTCCTCAATTATATCAACGTCTTGACCCTTGCGGTCTCTTCGATTATACGTGAATTTAAAGCTCCATTTCCAAGAATTTTCCTTGTTATTAATGCAACGAATAATTGCACATGTAATCGAACGTTTGAATGATAAATATCAAGGAAAAGTGGAGATTCAATGCCAGACGAATAAACGATGCTATTCAGCGTAAAAACTTCTAGAAAGAAAATCATCTCGCTAAGAAATGGAAATTCATATTTGAAAACATTTTGTCGAAGTTAAAAACTTTCTAATAAGTTGGTCTTTCGTTTAAAAGGAGACTCTGAACCCTAAAAATAAAAAATTGATTGAGATTTTTTATTTCATGTTACTCTGTATTTTTGCCTTTCCATTCACGTATTACTTTTGTTTCTACTCATTAAGAATTACATTTCGTTTTAAAAATGACAACTTTCAAAATTTACTATACAAGATTTACCTTTAACTTTGAAGTTTAAAATATCCCGTTTAGAGAAAATCAATGTATCTTTTCTAACTAGTAGAGATATACCGGATATTTTATTGAAATTGTAGTACATAATCGACAGATTAAACTGAGGTTAAAGTTTGATAAAAATTATCAGAATTGTTTGTTAAATTTTAATGAATTCTCTAAATTTGAGAAAAATCTTTACAGAGTTTTGGCATTTTAAAAAATAATTAATAACAGGACATTATTTAAGCTCAATTTAATCTGAAGGTTATGGTACTACAATTTAATAAAGAAATTACTGTTATATCTCTACTATTTAGTTAACGTGATGCTTTAAACTTCAAAATACCTTTTAGAGAAAATCAAAGTTAAAAGGTAAAAGTCTTGTATAGTTAACATTGAAAATTGTAATTTTTAATATATACATTTCTAATTTAAATAAAAACAAAAGTAATATGCCAATAGAATTTTGTGAGCATAATTTATGTTGGATCATGCTTATTTTTTTATACGTTTCACTAATTTAAATTTTTAATTTTAAATAGAAATTGAAACTTTGTATATATTTTTAACGTAATGGAACAATCTGTAAGAATTTAAACTTATTAAATTACAATATGAATATATATATTGATTAAACGTTTTACTCCTTCGGAAAAGTCCATAAGTTTCCTGATGACTCACGAGGATGAATTTTGTAATGGTTTCGAACACGTTTGTTTGCAATGCAAATTTTCTTGGCATAAAATGTCTAAAAGAAGGGTATACTACACCAAACTATCGTAACACTTATCTTAGTTCAATTTTAAAGGGAGAATGGCTTATGGAAAGATATTTTAAAGGTACTTTTTGCTTTTGAGTATTGAATGAGAGAAGCTTCGAAATGATAACCCCGTACAATTGATCAAACAATCCCAATTGTGTATGAATTTTTCCTCACAATAGTGCCAAAACTTGGTATCGAACCGGAGTTGTTCCATATGCTAAGCGAGTATATTGCCTCTGATCCAGGAGTTTGGCTTTGATCCCTGGATAGAACCTACGCAAAAGAATGAAAATATGATGCAAACTTCTCAAAACTTAGTACTTTCGAAATGTATAGCATATTTCAATATACAGAATGTCCACAATTTAAGTTCAACATACAGAAATGTGTAAAAAAACACCTCAAAATTACCTGAAATTTGACTTGTATATACTCAAACAAGATGGAAATGGTATGGCACAAGAAAAAAACTATTTAAAACTATTTTTATGCCATACCATTACTTTTTGAAAACCATTATCTAGCATACGCAAAAATGTCATGTTTTTTTTTAAGTTAAAGTATAATCACACCGATGCGATTATATTCCCCTGAAAGATAACTAAAGTTCCACTTTTAAAAAGATGTTAAAAAACACTAGTCGGAGTGATTAAAATTTTACTTGTATATACACGATAAGGGGAAAAGTGGTACGTTATAGGAGAAAAAAACTCAAAATATTTTTTTTCTTTCCTCCTTTGAATATCTTGAGGCCAAATTTCAAGTAATTCTGAACAGTGTTTTTTCATATACAGCTTTTTGAAAGTTGAACTTAGATTGTGGACATCCTGTACGTTTGTGACGATTTGAATCTACTACTGAAAAAATATAAATTTCTAAGTTTTTCAGCTATGCTCCCAACATTTTATAAAGATAAAAAATACTTTTAACATTGAACTACTTTTTTACTTCCAATGTTTTCACTTTCAAATGTAATCTAGTATACGGTCACTTAAAGTTTTATTATATTTTTGCTAAAATATTGAGAACTAAACGAAATGGAAAGAAAAAAAATTGTGGTTTCGATCATCAATGGAACAAAAATAAATCTTTATATTTAAAAATTTTAAAATATTGTTTTATTAATTAATAACTAAAAAATTGAATACAAAAGTTGCGTGCTATTTATGTTTGACCTTGAAAAAACTATTGTTTGAAACAAAAATTACTAAAATATGAGCCATTTCAATTTACGGCTAAAAAAACAGATGTTCTTTTTAACATTAATTTGTCATTTTTTACATCACTTTAATTACTAACCACTCATCTGAAAATTATAAAATTTTATATTTAGACGGGTTTTTTTTTGGATTCTAAATCTTAAAATGGTTTAATATTAAACTTTTTGAATTTTGGTTTAGTTTTAATACATAGATAACATCTCGTGATAAAAAATTTACATACAATTATTAAAAACCTTCCACTATTTACAATGGTACTTGTTCTAAATTTCATCAATTAGAAAACAAGATATAGCTACCGTCGGATTTTTTTTTTTTTGCGTTTTGTACAAAAATGATTACTTAATGAAACGACATGAATTAAAAACTCGAAATAACGTCTAATAAATTTTATTTTATGTATGAAATCCTTACGTCAATGCCAATGCAGTGGGCACTACCTGCAATAGTCATTTGCTTGTTTAAAATTTTTATTTATAACAGATAAACATTAAATGAAATGACAAAGTGTTTTCTTTAAGTGATCATTTTCATACTTTAAGACTTTATTCCAATTAGTTTCTAAATGAATGGGGCTATATAGCGAGTATAATGAATAATCAATACTCCTCTTGAGTCATCCATGTTGGCATCTTTGGAATGCATTGCAGCCTGTTCAATGGTAGGTGTTTAGCACCCCGAAGAAGACCTCATTAAACCGTACAATCAACGTTAGTTGTTTTAATGCGTCTAATAATTATTGTTAGTAGGTTGTGAAGAACTGAAAATCCAAACAGTAGAGCCACGAGTTTGATAATCATATCGTTTAATCAAAGTGGTTAAAATCTTACTACATAGTTCATAGTAAGACAATTTATGGCAAATTTATTAAGAATGAAGAAAACTAAAATTGTGTAGACTTCAATCAATTTTCTATATTTTATAAAGATAAAACTCACAACGCTGGAAAATCCCATGCATTACTCAATTTTTTTTCTGTCCTAATACACAATGCAATAATATATAATGAACAAATCACGAATACAAAGTATATATATAACCCGCAAAGATAGCCCATATTCAACCATAAAAACCTGGAGATTGAATCCACTGATGTAATTGGTCAGCTTTAAGCAAATAGAACTCAAGAAAAAGAACGTTCTAAATTTAGTTTAGAATTATTGGATTCTACTTTTCAATATTTACTTACCTGAAGTTATTTTACTTCAGTATATTCGCGATTTATTTACAGACGGCCACTTTTTTACTTGTAATGATTCGAAAAACCTTCGGAAGCCTTTTCCCGAAAATTAGATGTTGATTGTTTATCTGGCACAAAGGTATCCAATTACGGTATTTAATAAAGTGTCGGCCTTCGTTTATAATACCACTTTGCCTACGAATAAAAACATTCTAGAGAAAGCAATTTAATGCATAGAATTTGAAGGCTTATTTTTAAAATTATATGTATTTATTTTTTTCCTACAGTGAAAGTAACTGCGTGACGTTAAACAATTATGTATTAAATATGAATCTGTGATTGAAAAAAGCAAAGGATCAGTAAAACGTCACATTATAAAAAAGGGAATTGAGGGCCTATTAAGCAAAGGGGTTCAAGTAATTTGAGAAAATAACTTTTCATATTAAAATTGTATGAAAATTATTTGTTTAAATACTAACCTCTGTGATGAAGATATCACTAGTTTTCATAGAATTTAATATAAGAAACTTTAAAGTGTATATTCTCAAAAGTTAAGAAAAGTCGCTTAGACCCCTTCACATATCAGTCCCTCAAATGCAAGAGATTTAACTCTACGGTTCCTATCGTAACACTTACTATGTGAATTCAAAATGTGTAACATTTTAATGTTAACTTGTAACTGTGTTTCCGGTCTATAAGTTCAAAAGATGCCGTTTAATAGATTATCAACCCCATATTCACCACTTTCAATTGCACTATAATACTAACGTGGATTGGTATTATTTATAGTTTTTATATTTTCATTGTTCATTTAGAAAAAAGGGGAGGGGGTGTTCATAGGTGTTTTTTTTGGGGGGGGGGGGGTAATTCCCGTATAAGTATCATCGCCAGTTTGGCGATAACACCATATACGGAAATTACCCCCCCCCCCCCACACACACACCAAAAAAATCCCCCTAATATAAAATATCAAAATTCAGGGCATTAAAATATTTAGTACAATAACTGGGCCTTATTTTCCCATAAGGCTCGTGCCTAGGGCTCTGGAATTGTCGGGGCCCTCAGATTGCCTAAAATTTTATGAAATTTATCCATAAGAGAAACAATTATAAGAAAAACATAATTTAAGTATATATTATTGAAATATATCAAATTTGGAATTACCTTGATTGAAGTTTATTAGTAAATAAAATAATTTACAATATAAATATTCAAAAATATGAAAAACACAAGTGCTTAGACTACATCTAGGAGCCACCATAGACCAAACGTAGTAGTGCTTTCAAAAATACACTTAAAATCTCACTATTGATAAAACAAGCAAGTTCTCTAGTAGTAATCCGGAAATATGTTTGAAATTTGATGTTTTATTCACAATCAATTTAGAAAACAATATTTGCAAATTTGATTAGTTTGCATGGACTGTCAGGTCCCTTATATCAATTTATTTTAATTATTGTATCAGTGAAAACTTAGTAATTTATAATTTTTCGTGGGAGGAATAAGGATTGAACTTTGGATTTGTCGATAGGTAATATTCAAAAATTATGTAATATCAGCAAAGTAAGACTTATATTTACATTACATGGAAACAGATTTGGTTTTTTTATTGGAAAGTATTGGGAGAAAATAAGCATATACCTGAATTTTGAAATATTCCTTCTAGAGTTTTTTTGGAACGTATGAACAAGAAAAACTTGCTTGTTTTTGCGGAAAAGTACTTTAAAGTTAGCAATATGTATTAACAACCTTTTTCATACGCAAGGTTTAAAATTAGATTTTGATTTCTGATGAGTAGCTTCAGTAAAAAGTAATGAATAAAAAAAAATCGGAAAAGATGGGCAGAAGTGCAATGTGAGGCAAGAGGGTCTAGACGATCCGTCAAGAATCCGATTATTAATGCCTTTTAAATAGGATCAAAATAAACATTTGATGCCATGTTAAAAGAATTAAATCTGATAATTGAAATTTGTGTTCTCACTTCAGAAATAACTAAAGATGTCTGAAATTTTGGAAAAAATAACATTTAATAAAAGGGGCCTGCCAGTCACCACTTGTAAATTTGTGTTTGAAAAAATAAGCGTTTTTATCTGTCAAGGAGAAATTAACGTTAAACGACGTCCATTTATTGGGATTAGTACTCTAAACTTGGGATGGAACGGATATCCGGCAAATATCCGATATCCGGCTGATTTTTTAATATCCGAAACCCCGTCGGATATCCGATTTGAAATATCGGACATCCGATAATTTCATTCGGATATCCGGCTGTATATCCGACCACCAGGTATCCACAAGAAATAATTTTTTGAAAAAAATAATGATCTTTTTCGGACAAAGGGAACACCGCATCCTACACTTTTTTTGTAATTTTTTTTTCTTGGACATAAATTGCAGTCAAATTAGAAAACGAAAACAGAAAGAGGCGCCGTATTATTGACGCCGTGTTGATAAGCATAAACCATTCCTCCAATCTTTCCATACACATCCTTCATACGTGTTTTGCAATATGTTCTTTTCATTTCAAGTTTATGATCTGATTAATTCCAGATGTTATATTTGAATGCTTTTCCGTAAAACTCGAACCGAAATACTAATAAATAGTACTTTTTTTCCATAACATAAGTGACTTAAGAGTTTTAGTTATTCTCACTTCCTCCTTTTTTTCTGACATTTGCTAGCGAGTAAAAAGCAATAATTAGCCAATGCGCAATCCTCAATGCTTTTTTTTTGTTCTATCGACGATAATACCCTAACCCCTTTATGCTGTGAATGGTATGGTCTAATTTCTGATTTTTCATTGGCAGAAGTTGAAAGCTGGTATATTTTTTCTGACGTAAAATTAAGTATTGTAATTTTTAGGTCTTTAAAGCAGCGCCACAATGTGGAATTATATTTAGCTCTCTAAAATGCCTTGAATTTTAGTTTTCTCCAATTACAATCCAATTTATAATTTTTAATAATGGCTCATTTAAAATCACCCATTTGGAAGTATTTTAAAATTAATGGAAATGACGAAAGCAAAGCCCTATGTGTTACTTGCTCCACAGAATCGTTTAAAAAATGTGCGCGGCAAAAGCCCAAAATCCTTTTCCACAAAACCCTTATGGAACCATTTAATGAGTGCATAAGGAAATTCACCGAAGCTTTAAAGACTCACTAAATGCATCAAATATTGATTAACAAGAAAAAACAATTAATCAAAACAAGAAATGCACGCAGACAACATTGGAATCGAAATTATTTGTACCAAAATTGTGGAGTTTAGATGATCCTAAAGCAAAAGCCTTAACCACAACAATATGTAAGTACTAATTTTGTTTGTTTATATTGAATATATATTTTAAATATGGTATAACATAATGTTAATAAATTTCGAACCCAAAATTCATCAAGTTTATATTTAAAGACGGAATATTCCGATAGATCCAATTTAAGTTTTCTACGAGATTTCTTTAAATCCGTAATGTTTTAGGTGCATTACAAAAAAAAAATAGACTTCAATTTCATAAAATATTTAAAATAAATCTTTTGTTATTAACAAATGCCTCCGGTATAATTTTGTAATCATTTATCAATTATAAACAATGCATGAAGTAAATTGAAAGTAGCTATATTTTGCACTTCAACATTGTAAAAAAAAAATTTAATGTAATTTTAGGTGAGTTAATGGCTCTTGATGCTGAACCATTCTCCATTGTGAATAGAGAAGGCTTTGGTCAGTTAATAAAATACCTAGCTCCTCGTTATCCGCTTCCAAATAGAAATTATTTTCGTGATAAAGCTCTGCCAGAACTATATGAAAAACTAAAAGTGTCAATGTTACAAGATATAAAATCAGCAACAAAGATCTTTCACTCATCAACTAAAGTTTAAATAAAAAAATTAACTCATTGGCGCGACAGACCGTGTGGACTAAGGCCTGTTGGGCCCAGCTCAGCTTTCTCGACTGTGGCATTTGTGTGTCATATAGCAGATGTTTCAGTCAGATGGTCATTCTGACGCCGAACCCCAGTGTTTAGTTCCCAAGTATGCATGGTCCTCCTCAGTTTATTTCTGTCAGGTATAAACAGCTAAGTCAACCTTGCCCAGTCCGCGAATCAAACCATGGACCTGTGGCATGCAGTGCGGTGCGCTAACCACTAATTATAATTTACTTAATACTTCATATCATGACCATTTTTTTCGGATAGCATATCGTATAACTATAGTTTTTAGTGTATAGACCGAATATCCAGCCGGATATCCGGCGAAATCCGTTTCGGATATCCGTATCCGGTAGACATGGTACCCCGGATATCCGAAATCCGGTATCCGGCAAAACTCATATCCGTTCCATCCCTACTCTAAACAAAAAAAATCTGATCTAATTATTTTTTTGTTTAGAATACTAATCCCAATAAATTGACCTCGTATAACGTGAATTTCACCTTGACAGATGACAATTCTAAGTAGCCAAGATTAAAATTTAGAATTACGTGAAAGTATTTTTGAATTAAACAGCTTTCTAAATTCACAATTTTTCTGGAAAATGGAGACTTCTTGTCCACAGATCGATTCTTTATTCGAATTAAGAACCACTATGATGGCATGAAGTCTTCATTTTCTTGAAAAATTTCAAATTTAAAAGAACGTTTAATCCAAAAATATTTACTCATAGTTCAATCTTGATTTTACAACTAAGAACTTTAGCGTCAACTATTATAATGCAGCAGATAATTTCCAAAAGAGCTTTTACCATCTCAATCATTTCCAAAATGAGACCCATTCTACCATAAATGGACCTACTCAATTGATAAATTCTCAATTTTATTTGGGAATAAGCTTGTTCGGCCTTCACAAATAAAAAATGGCTATACACTATTCCGGGTCACCGGGTGTAAATCACTAGGAGAAATCGTGCCCCGGACCAAACAGACAACCTTCATTTCTGATGAACGACATTCCACATTTTCAAAGGTTCGGGTCTTTGGAACCAGAGGCCCTTGTTGGGTTGCATTCTCACCCCCTTCTCGTATTAGAAAACGAGGAAACAAACCGGGCTCAAATCTTGTAGAGGGATCGTTAGCTAATCTCTTCTCTGCAGACGACCTACTGCTTCCTTTTTTGGACATGATAAAGCCATTTAAAATAGGAATTTTTACACATGGCAAAACAGTAACAAGAAATCACTAATAAAATTTGAAGCAAATATAACTAGTGATTTTACTTTCATGGGGTAATGAAAATTTTGCTTTCGGTATAAAAAAAAATCCCTTTTTTTGCATTTCTCCACGTTTTGAAACATCCTCGAGGACTTTTTCCTTGAGATTTTTTTTTTAAAGTTTAATGCAGACAATGATAGGTAATAAATTCATTACTATAATTGCTCGCCAAATTGTTGGTAATTTACCATCTTGTTTGGGTACACAAAATATAACTCAAAAGGGGAGAAAGGATGTGGGAGGGGGTCATTTTCCTTAATAATGGAGGTAACTCGTGTAGTTGTGACATCAGCAACTGTCGAAACAAATTGACAAATGAGCAAATTCAATAATTTTACTTAAAAAAATCTCATTAATTTCATTTTATAGATTATGTTGTGTTTAGAAATTAGATGCACTAAGCTTTATAAATTATCGCACTACGATTTGTACTTTATTTTATAACTTTTAAAGTTAAATATATATATTATTTTTATGTCATTTTCTGATAAACATACTAGTTATATACCTGGACATTCATAAATATGCAATTCAGATTTTTTTGTTTTAGTTTAGTAACGAACCATCTATTGTTGGTTTTGAAAACCAAATTCATTCAAACGAGGTATAAGGAGTAAATAAAGAAAATTTGAAGTTTTAAATGAATTATTATAACAATTTTCTATTAAAATTAATAAAAATAATCATTTCATTATTGAAATTTAATAAATATGTAAATAAAATACATTAAATAATAAAATACATTAAATAAAATACATTAAATAATAAAATACGTTAAATAATAAAATACGTTAAATAATAAAATACGTTAAATATAAAAACAAATTTATTATTAAAATTAATTATTTAATTAATAATTGAAGTTGTTTTATTATGAAAAATTATTTAAATTCAATTTATGATTATATTGAAAATTTTGGTCGTCATAAATCTAAAATCATCGGAACACCCAATAGTTCTTGCCCCCCCCCCCCCCTGGTAAAATTTTCTGGTGGCGCCCTTGCTAGTTTGTATTGGAATGCACTGTTTTCACTGAGAAAAGCACATTAAATATACGTTTAACGTTGGAAGACGAAATTACGACACTGTCCCGTAAAAATTCCAATAATCTTGCATTTCATACAAAAACGAGAACATTAAAAAAATTCCTCGTGACAGTATTTCCAAACAAGTGATATAACGTTTTGTAAAATGGGTTATAGATTTTCATGAAGTTTGAGAATATAAGACTTTAATAACATTGTATACTTTTTGACGAACTATGCATTTATTCCTCAATTTTCGCAGGAAATCTCAGTGCATATTAACACTGTCCACCTAATTTCATAAAACTTGTCCAAAACAAAGACAACTATGAATAGATTCTATCTTGAACGAGCTAATAAAGACCCAGTTTTACTGTATATACAATACTTTTAAAACAATCACGTAGTAAAATATTTATGGTGAACTTTTTTCTCGCTCAACAAAACTTAAGATACGAAACGTGAATGTTATTTCTTCTGGACATGAAAAGATTTAATAACAAAGTAGTTTATGGATTTTATAGCATTTCGGTGTTGAAACGAATGGCTTTCGGGCAACATCGGCGAGGTTATATGAACATAAAGAAATCGAATGTAGTCACGAAACTGTGCTTTGTCTGATCAGAGCACTAAGGAAAGTTTACTTCGTGACTAATAAAGTGAAAATCCATAACCTGCATTCCTTCTCAGAAAACTTGTTTGGATATTTAGATACGCGAAATAATTGCTTAAAATTAACAAACCTTATTAATATTGCAATAAAGACAATTTTTTAGGGGGTTCCCTATACTTAAACAATTTTAAACTTGAGTGACGAACTACCAGTTTTTTCATCAACTTAAACTTGCCGGGGTGATGTTAGTCAAAAAATTGCAGTTTTATATAAAAACTATGGAGTGGGAAGCAAGAGGTCCCTCAAGTTCAAGTTTAAAAATAAAGTATAATGGTTTTATTAGGTAGTTACCTTCAAACAACTTAAATACAGATTACAATGGACAATTCCCGCATTTTTTTTAAAAAAACGAGTGAAATTAGTTCATATTTATGAAGAATTTATTTCCTATTCCAAATATTCAAACAAAAGTTCTTTAAACAATTAGTTATTTACTAAGAAAATGTTCGAAAACCTCGTACGATGGCAGTCCGATCAAAACGGTACGTTATAGCTGTGACGCCACGAGATCCTTCTCGTTCTTTATGATTATCGTGAGGTTTCTGCAAAATATTTGATGTGTGCTTGGTACACAATTGCCATATCCCATACCGGTTGGAACGATTTGAGAGGAACTTGCAAAACTGATTTCCGCTGTTGCGTTTCAAGTCAAGTTGTTTCAGATGTAGTGACGTTACATTGGATTCGAGCCGAATATGTCGTTTTTCCCGCCAAATCTAACACGCAAACGTAGATTGCAAATTAGGAAAAAGAAAAAGAGCAGCGAGTAGAAATGTTTGATTTTATGGACTTTTCCAAAAAAATTTAGAATTGATGAATGAAAATAAAAAATGCGGGAATTGTTCATTATACTTTAAGGATAAACTTTAATTAATAAGGAATTAAACTTTAAGGGTACTCCTTTAAGGATATAATTTGGGAGGGTAAAGCGCAGATTGTCCGAACTGAAGTCTTTTAAGGGCCGACATGGGAATAAATTTTTTTTAAAAGAAAAATGTGTACGTTATATTAAGAAGAAAAACTTATTGCTTCATTTCAGAAACTTACAAAAAAGCTAATATATCAAAGCAACAAAATTATTTTAGTCAAAACTAGTCTAGTTAAAGTATAGCTGTTAACAAAAAGTATAAATTACTACTTTTTTTTATACAATTGAGTTTTTATCGTAATCTTTGATTTAAATTGCCATTCATCCATGTTTAGATATTTATGGATAATTTAAGTGCAAAATCTCAATAGTTTCCGCATTATTTAACTTGTAATGTTTTTGACAGAAAAGCAATAGTTTCTGTAAGTGCTGTATTTATAACTTGGATATGCGGAATAAAAAAAATATTTTTATGCATGAATAAACGTAACCAATACACCAAGTTTATAAAACAAGTGTGCTTTAAATTAAGCAATTATCACGTAATTTATAGTATGTATTGCAAAATTGTCTTGCGTAAAGCAGAAAAGTTTATCTAAATTACATACCACTGACTTTTGAAGGAATTATTAAAATAATCTAAAGTCAAAATGCGGTTTAAAGGAATTGCACTGTTAAATAATGAGTTGACCGACATTGGATCTGCAGGCAGACAGGTCAAAGGGCGCTTAAAGTAAAGGGAAAGTTATCTCCAAGGGATCGCTGTCGGCAGACAGCTAGAAATGTTAAATGCCGCGTATCTTCATACACATAAGACGTAATATGAATCTGCTTAGGGCCAATGTACAGTTTTCCCTGAGCCTTAAGTCCAAACCCATTACAAAGTTTTTATTTTTTTATTTGAATTTTATGAAACATCGATGCATCAATACAACTGGACATCAGTGTGATAACATATCAATTAAAATTGAACCAGACAAGTGCGCAATAAAATAGTATCATGAATAAATAATTTATTCTAACAAACAATCACAAGGATACCTAACAAACTAACATAAAACATAGTAATTTGAATATTAACAAATTTGAATATTAATTTGTTAATGGTTCTGGAGATATTGATTTGAATTTGCCACAAGTCTGAAAACCACTAGTGTTCGAAAAACGCACTTTAAACAATCTACGCTCATTACTGATTTTTGGCGCAACTCTCCAGTTGATGCCCGGGACATTGTGTTCTTTTTTGTACTCTTAAACAAATTAAAATAACATATTAATGAATTTAGTAGTGATGTTTTCATTTTCTATAATTTTACTTGTTCGCAAAATTGTATGAAAAAATATTTTTTTTAACTAGGTCAAATATGCATTTATAGGTAACTGACACATGGGACACGGAGAAACAAAAGAAAATTACGTTCAAGACAATAGTTTAAATTTTCTCTGAATTTGTAAGCACTAAAATTATGAAGTTCATTGGTATATTTGGGTAAATATTAATACTATATCTTTCAAATTTTTTGAAAAAAGGTTATTTGTGTGGATTTAATACACAAAAATGTAAACTGATGCACGGGACATTTGAAAACTGACGCACGGGAGATTCATAAGTCAACCCAAGGGAAATACCATTTTCCGAATGTGAAACTGATATTTTTTGTTACAATTTTCGTATATTTTGTGAGACAAATTGTACATACTTTATGCTACTTGCTACTCAAAGTGGGTATAATTTGTGAACATTTTGCTAGATAGGTTTGTTATTATTCACATGATGTAAACTAGCGTTCGCCACTAACTTTTAGAGGCGGGCTGTATGACCCATGTTGAACCTTTTCGCGGCCCGGATACTCCAAAATATGTTTCTTTAATTATCATCTATTTACCAATATATAGCATTGCTGAAAGCTGGAATTTTTTTTTCTTAATAAAATTACAATTAATATTTAAATCTTTTTTCTTCTTTTTCAAATAATTAAACAAAAATAATAGTTTTCTTTATTAGTAAATCAAAAGTTAATAAAAGAAGTCAATCTTTTGTTTCAACCTGACCATGCGACTTGACCTAACTTTTAATAAAAGTATTTAAATAATGTACAGTTAACTCCATTTTAATCGATATCAATTGTGAGACAATGGCGGTCGAAACCGTTCAGTTTATTTTATGATAAAGTCGATGTCTTTCAGAGTATTTGTTGCAGTCACTTTCAATAAAATTTCCAAATGAGATTCATATAAGTTATTCCTGTATTCTTGATGAAAATCACCTTAATAAATGGAGTAGTACTTTGTTTTTGTACAAACAACTTCATTTCTCGACAACTAACAAAATGCTTAAAATTTAAAATATCTTTTATCAAGGAGTTTATTTATTGAGTTATGAAAAACAATTTGAAATAGAATAATATTTTTAGAAAATAATTGCTAGTTAGAATAGATTATGTCATAAAGTTATGTGCTCAAACGCAAACACAAAAACCTACGACAAAGATGTTCTACATCATGCGATAATACTATTTGGCAAAAGACAGTTATAGTTGGTGACATTAGGGAGAAACATAAAAGCCAATGCATCGAGAGAAAAAATCTTTCTTCAGAATGCTCTAGAAACAAGAGACAAAATACAAGATTATAAACTTCATGAATGGGAGCTTGTGCCATTTGTAAACAGAATATATCCTGGCTTAATAGTTTCAAGTTTCAAAGAACACTTGGTAATTTCTTTATTGGTAAAAGCAGGAAGGAAGACTTGGAAGTTGCCAGTAAAGAACATAAACTTGCCTATTCCGCTGAGGAAATGATTAAAAAAATTAAATTCCACAGAAGAAAAACCTCTCGTGGATATCCCGCCTTTGAAAATTTGGAGGGATGATTGGGACACATGCATAAGTATTTAATCTAAGTGTAATACTTATTTACTTTCCCTTTTTTAAAGAGTAGGTTATTAATTTAGAACTGTTTTAACGAAAATAAGGAATTTTACAATTGTACTTAAATATTGCTTTTACACAATTGTTAAATTAGCGACGTACGGGAAATATATGTTTTCCAAAATAACAATTTAAATTAATTGTATTTTATTAAGAAGTTGCACAGCAGTTTGTGATTAAATTTTAAAATAAATAAAATTTTGTAAAAATTAAAATTCAAAAGATATTTTTATTTGGAAAAAAAAAGCGTGTTTTTCGCCAACGCATGGGACATGTGTAAGGATATACTTTGAACTTAGTTTCATGACTTTTTTTCCTAGAATTCATTATTGTTAGACTACATTTCTACTAATTATAATGACTACATTAAACATAATTTTTTTTTTAAACTTGTTCCGTTAAAAAACGTCAATGTACTATACTCTCACATAATTTGAAATCAATGAAATGAGTGAACTTTGAGTGTCAAAAAGTTCAAATTGTGCCACAAGATTTTTTTTATTACATTTTTATGATATTTTGAATATTTTAATTTAGTAGCAATCTATTACTTATATATTCTTTCGAGATTTTTTCGTAGGTGTGGTGGTTTCAGTTTTCAGACAATTGCCCAGATAATTGTTATCAAAATAATTGTGTACTTAGGAATCTTGCTTTGACGTAATTATTAAAAATCTGACGCACGGGACATTTGTTTTTTCTAATATAACTGAAATAATTATTGTATTATTTTAAGAATTTGCACAGCACTTAGTGTTGAATTTTAAAAGAAAAAATGAAGTTTTATTAAAATTAAAATGGATTTTTATTAAAAAAAAATCCAAGTTTCACGCTGACACACGGGACATGTGTAAGGACTTGAACTTTTTCTACCTATAATATTATTGAACTCTTGTATTTCTACAAATATTATGACTGCATTATGTACAATTTTTATTGTTTTTCTTAAATTTCTTCCTTTAAAAAAATCCTATTTGTTATACTCTGTTTTACATAGTTTAGAGTCTTTAAAATTATTGAACTTTCAATGTCAAAAAGTTAAATAAATTGTGTCACTAAATTCTTTTGTTACATTATTATGATACTTTGGACATCTAACTTTAATGGGAATTCTTTGCTTTTACGTTCCTTCGAAGTTTTTTTAGGTGCAGTGGTTTCATTTTCAGAGAATTGCCCTCTGAATAACAGGTAATTTCGGGGCGATCTAATCACTAGAGGAAGTTAAAAACATTCTATTCAGAAATGTACTATTTTTGAAAAGCAAATTTAACCCTTTCAACATTTAAACCCTCCACAAACCATTAAACACAACCACAAATACTTTGCAATATCCCTTCGCATAGTTTTAAACAAATTAATCACTAAGCGAGAAGAGAGTTTAGTTTCCTTAATCAAATTGGACGAGATGACTTTTTTTCACCTACCGACCTTTAACTTCTGTTATGTTTTTCCATTGTTGAACTTTTCTGAAAATGTTTTTCCTCGTGACATTTGACTGAAAGTGAACATTTGTTTCAAGTATCATTTCTCTTCAATGTACAAAATACATGTCGTTGTAAGCGAACAGCTTGTGTTCTTGAAAGAAAACCTTGTGGAATCATGAACATTATCTGTAAAAGCTCGTCGCTAATTGGAGTCCTTGAAAATATATCCTTAAAATGACTATTACACGTGTAAAGTGCAAGACCAATAAAGCATCAATTGTTTAAAGCACGTATCTTCATGTTTCAATCAGTGAAATCAAGTTCCACAAATTAAAAAGGTTTTCACTATTACTCCTGAGTTGCATCAGTCATTAAAATATATTATAAATAGCCCATAAAAACAGTTTAAAAATTCCTTTTTATGCATTGTCAATTTTTATATTCATTAACACAGAGCCGATAGCAAAAACTTTTGTATCTGCAAAATGTGCGGCAAACTACGTTTCAAAATTTATATATTAAAAATGAACCCCCCCCCCCCCCCCATCATCCAAATATAATTTATTCTGATTGAAACCGGAAACATTCAACCTGTGTTGGGAAACGGGAAAGAGTTAAATTTTGTTTATTAAAACAAATTTGGCAACAGGGAAGAGTTTCAACAATGGTCGGTTCAATGCTTTAATGCGATTGAATGACGGCAAGTTGATTTATTAGTATTCCGTAAAAGTGACCTTTTATTGACAGTAACGGCCCCAAAATTTGATAGAATGCCTTGTCATCGACATCGAACCTATCTGCCAAGTTTCAACTCGATTGGATGACGGATAGGGGGTTAATTTTGCCCCCGTAGATTCCGCTCCCATAGACAAACATGCATACAAAGCAACGCGAAGTTAATATAAAGGATCCAAGACTACAGTAAATTTGGAAATGTATTTTTTTATTTTAACGAAAACCGAAGTTGACATTAATCTGTTCTCATCATATTCAAGAATGCACATATACGACTAGAAGATTCAAACACTTCCTTGAAGACAGTAAAAAAATATCCATCACAAATCGAAAGTTGCAATAGGTTGAATGTTTCCTGATGCAAGATTAATAGAAAAAATATTTAAACGACTTCGACATTCTTCTCCGCACTAATAGTATGGTTTCATAGACATTTAAAGGATTTAGTAAACGTATTTCCCATTTAAAAATGCTGTTGTGCCTTATTTTAGGTCGAAATAATTTTGCTTCCATCGTTTCAAATAAGCATTTTTTTCGTCTTTTTAATGTTGAATAAATGAATCACTCTTCCGAGAAAGCTGACACTATTAATTAACTTATAGATCAAACAAGTAATTATAATTTATTGTTTCTAGTTTCGATAAAATGCCATAATGCTATTAAAATATTTGACTTTTGACTTAGTGAATCTAATTTGTTAATATAGAAATTATTAACCTGGAACTTAAGCCCAAGGATATTATTTTCAATTGGTCAAAAGTGTGGTCTGGTGTCAGTCCCTACTTAATCTTTCGGCATGCGTAAGAAGGGCATTGTGTGGGGATGAACCTGCCCCGCCTGCTTGTATAAAAAGAGATGTATGTTGAAGTTCAGTTGTATTGAAGTATCAATGTTTTATAAAACTCAAATAAAACTTTGTAATGGGCTTGGGCCAGGGTAAACTGTACGTCAGCCATAAGCAGATTTTTTTTTTTCATTTTCATTTTTAATACATAAGACATTAAATGAAAACAATTTGTCATTTCTTTGAGTGATCACCGTTGTACCTACTCAACAATTCAAGGTTTTATACTAAGTAGTTTCTAAATGAACTGGGCTAGAAGGTTATAAGAGAGCAAGTATAGGGAATGATCCTTACTAGGACATTCTCTTAATTATGGTTGAACGGCAGAAGATTTTTTTTAATAGATTCTTATCAAATAGCTAAATAAAAATTATTCATTCAAACAAAACATATTGGTGATTTAAAAGCAGATGTTTGTCATGGTTCTAAATCTACAGATATCTTTTTTTTCCCTATCAGAATGAGGAAAAACTTTTTCAAAATAGTTTATTTTGCAAAAGCCTTAATACAGAGATTGCCGATAGTTGACTTTGCTTTGTTGTCTTCACAGTAAGTTTTCCCAATGTTTTATTTAAATCTTCACGAAGTTTAACGGGAACTTATCAGTTGATTAGGGATAAAATTTGGATATATTGAGTACCAAGGTCCTGAAAGTTATAGCAGTTAGCGTTTAAGTTGTGGTTAACGATCACGAAAAGTAAATTTTCGTGAAACACGCGTTTCTGGCCATCCGAGACAATACGAAATACAAGCTGTACATTTTTTTCAACGGATAACAATTACCATTTCCTGTATTATCAAGAAAACAATCGAGATAAACGTGAAAACAATACTAATATGAAACCATCGATGGCTACAGATTCTCCAGGTAAACTTTCCTCGGTATTGTATTATTAGGACCATTCAAACTTGGATAACGTATGATCACATACGGGGAAAATGTTAATGAAATTTTGAAGATTACGTAAGGATATCTTCCTTAATAGTCGAACACCAGTGATTGACTTCAAAAGTGGATAAATCTAAGGAAAGTAAAAATGCCCTTTCAGAAGTCAAATGCACTTAAATCATTCCTAACTTTTGGCTCGGTTACTTTTATGTACCTAACTGATAAATGGATGTGTAGTTACAAAAGTATAACTTTTATTTGCATATTGGTAAAAAAGAACATTTAAACAAATTAAAGATTAACAAAAGTTAATCCCGCTTTATAACATCGAGGTGTAGCAATATTCATTTATGTTGATTGAGGGGGTTGATTTGTATACTCAACGACCTATTTTATGCATAACGGCTAATCAGACCGGTACCTACACTTTTACGCGTCTTCCGAACCACAACGAACATACATGCCTAACCTGGGATTCGAACCCTGCACCTGTGACATGAAGCCAGAGTAACGTTAAGCAACATTAGTTTAAAAACTCTGTAGATATTACTTTATCTTCATTGAGGGGGATATTTGTTCTGTTATAAAGAAACACAAATAAATCCTTTACCGTTCCTTAAAAACTCTTTACCATTTAACAGACTTTAATCGAAATGAGTAGTCTTTAAAAACTATGAACTGTCCTAGTTCAAAACTCTCGGCTCTAATTTTCATTCTACAGGAGTAAGCACATGTTTGAGCAATCCTTAATTGATTAAAATGTACATCAAGCACAGTAAAACTAATATCTCCAACTCCAAAATAAAATCTGTCCTTGCACCAGAAATCCAACCAACCAAAATAAAATCTAAAAATTAAACCTTTGTAAAACAGTTAATAGTTAATAATTTTAATAGCTAATAATTTTAAAAGTAAATAGTTAATATATTCATTTTTATTAATAGGTTACGTTAATTTCAAGCTTGATAGTTGCGCTCCAAAATGAAAAGGCTATATTTTTTATTTGGGAATATGAACTTACGCACTTTTTATACATTGGAATAAATTAAATAGCTTCACAACAACCATTTATGTTTAGTTGGTTGTTTTCAGATTATCTAGCGCCGTCAGCAACACGAGGGCTATTTATGTTTAGAAAGTATTTAAATGGAAGAAACATTTACATGAGAAATATTCCTTGTTTCAAAATTAACTTTCATCATCTCTTTGTACTTAAACATTTAACTATGCAAGCAAATTAGAGTTTAAAAATCTTGAAATTATAAACATGAAATCGTATTCCAACATTTTAATACCTATGATTTTGCTAAGTAATATTTTTACCTAAACAACACAAATATACCAAAAATTTTCACCTTTCATATTATCTATTATAATAAAACAAGCTGTGTGACGATCTGTGGCTCTATAGAAACCTACTTAATATTGGAGTAGAGCTCTGAAATTTTCAGCATAAGTAGTTTTGGTTGGTTAGTTGTTTTCAGATTATCTGGCGCCGTCAACAACACGAGGGCTGTAATGCACTGAAACATTTGTCATTTGACAAGCCAACATACATTTACAAACACCCATACCTTACACGGGACTCGAACGCGCTACCTCGCGGTCTAGAAGCTAGCACGCTAACCACTATACCGTTTGGTCGGCTAAGTAGTTTTGGACTTCTGATTGCATACATGTCAAACAGAATGTTAACATTTTAATTAGTTCTTTTTTAATTAATTTTTTCAATTAATTTATTTTTTACAAAGCGACTTCAAATAGAGATGCAGATCTGAAATTTTCAACAAAAGTAGTTTTGACCTTCTAATTGGTTTTTAGAAAAACAGAATTTTAAATTTTTATTTAGTTCCTTTTTAACTATTTTTTTTAATTAATATATATTTTACAAAACGATTTCTAATAGGGCTACAGCTCTGAAATTTTCAACATAATTTTGGACTTTTGAGAAACAGAATTTTGACATTTTATATGTTTTTTAATTAATAAACAAATATTTTCAAAACAATTTCTAATTGGTCTACAGTTCTGAAATTTTCAACACAAATGTTTTGGCCTTCTAATTGGACTTTTGACAAAAAGAACTTTAAAATTTTAATTTGTAAAGAAATTTTTAATTAATATTTTCACAAAAAGCGACTACTAATAGACCTAGAGCTCTGAAAGTTTCAACATTAGTTTTGATCTTCTAATTTTGCTTTTCACAAACATCACGTGTTAAAATATTCTTAAAAGGGTGTTGTATTATAGTTATCAACTGGGATTTTTTTTATCGTTTCTCGACAAGGGAGGGGCTTCTAATATTAAGGCTTTACGTAGCAATTAGTTTTTAGTATGTGAAGCGACCTTAACGCTTACGCAGCAATGAACCTTTCATCGAGCAAAGCGAGCTCATGTTTGCATAGCAATGAACCTTCCTGCAAGCGAAGCGCCACAAATTGGCGTCTATACACCAATGACGGATATCCGCAATGCGGGGCCTCACAGCTGACTAAAATATTGCACATGGTAAAATTTCGTGGTGAAGCACTAGTATTCAGCTAGTATTACAATATACGATTGAAAGCTGACGACCTCTATCACTAAATTTCGTCTTAAGATTTCAAATCATCATTCCCATACTATTTAAGATTCTTAATCTATCGTGATTTTATTTTATGTTATCGGGAAGTTCCAAACAATACTTAAAATTCATTAAGTAGGAACTTCCCGGTCACCAGCAAGATTTTTCCTTCAAGACAATCAAATACAGACAACTAAAGTACGTGTACAAAAAGGAAACCATCTGATCATACACTTCTGACAGTATCTTCTCATTATATTAATGGTTTATCTTCTTGAAATAGAACATAACAATCAAAAATTCAAATATAACAGACTAAAAATTGAATTATGCAATACACTACTAAAGCGTTTGGTTTGGATAAATTGATTAGTTGGTTAAATGATGTTTAATGGAGCAAAAGCAGAGTTGGCTAAACTGCGCCAAGCATACGTTAAAATTATAACTAATTCACCAAGATTAAAATCAGTATTGTCATCCAACGCTTAGGGTTGGTTGCTTTCAGATTATCTGGCACCGTCAGTAACACGAGGGCTATAATGCGCCGAAACATTCGTCATTAGACAAGCCAACATTTACAAACACGCATGCTTTACACAGGACTCGAACCCGCAACCTTGCGGCCTAGCAGCTAGTATTTTAACCACTATACCGTTTGGTCGGCCTCCAGCGCTTAGGGAGAAGTTTATAATCTTGCGCTCTTCGAGTTGCTTTTGTACAATAAAATCTGTAAGGTAAAATTCATCACTGAAGGCATTTGAGAAGATTGTACCTAATAAATATGCAGTGGCCGTGACATTTGTAAAAACTTAACTATTATTGATTAAAATTGAAGTAAATTGGGAATATTTATAGCAACCGGAAATAGTTTTAATTCATATTAATTCTAGAATATCTTCAGAATCAATATTAAATATATAACCTCCAAGAGAATTTTTTTTTTGACATCCGAGTCTTCCAGCTTTAGTTTTCTAAAAAGCTGGCAAGCTCAGTTGTGTTTGATAACGACGAAAAATGTTCCGAACTTTTTTTTAATCTTGAACATTCTTTATTCCATCTCAGCTTTCAGTTCTTTGGGACTGTTGATTTAGGAATTGCTGAGTTACACCCTCTAAAATTGTATTGGCGACAATTTCAACTATCTAATCGCTACTCAAATTTTCAACCATGCCTTGAGTTATATTTGCATCAGATGTAAAACATGACCAATTGGCTTTATGGAAGACAGTGAACTGACCTGACAGGAGGAAGGGGAGTAAATTGGTTTCATTTTGTTATACAAATTGGGAATTGGTCACTATTGTGTAAGTCACTTGCCACACAGAAATCCTAAAATCTCAGGAGATGGTGAGCAAATAATAAGATCTATGTGGTGGAAGTTCCGGTAGGTTGGTAAAAGTAGGCAATTCTTCCATCGTTCAGTACAATGTTAAAAAAATTCCCCCTTGCACCAAAAATTAGTTCCCATTTAGCTGCAACCAACGTTTGGTGCTTGGTTTTCCGATTTCATGGTGCTTACGGCCCGAGGTATTAATATATTTGAAACCTATATTTCGCAATAAAATGAAACTTTATACCCCCAATGCGAAATTATAATTTAATTTTAAATTAATCCATTTCTTTCTATGGAAAATACATTGACTGATGCTAAATTTTCAGCCAATTATCCATCTTCTAGCCCCCTTGGGCCAAAATGACATCAAGCCAGTTTTCAACTCTTCCCTCCCCACCGTCTAGGTGCAAGGAACGTACAACCACCTTGTCCTTGGATCCTACTGAAGTCACGACCTATTACGCAAGAGATGGCCAAAATTCTAACCTCTTGTGACGTTCCTTCTTGGTAATGATTCCCCTTTACAAAAAAAAATCTACATTGTTTATGCAATCCAGCGATCCATTTTTTGACGTCATTGAAAATTGCGTGCGCAGTATTTCCCTGCCCGGATCGAAAACAAAAATTGCAATCCCGAGACTGATGCTTGGCGGCAGCGATTAAGCGATCCACTGAATTCCTAATGAGAACAGATTTCCTCTCAAGTAACCTTGGTTAAGATAATTCGTGACTATGAACAAACTTTTACCAATAAGGATTACGATGACCGCTGGCAAGCCATGGAGGCGTTTGAAATATTTCTACATCCAGTTCTCGTAAATTTATAGTCGAAACGTTATTAAGCATCTTCAAGTCAAATTACAAGAGACATTGATTTGCAAATATTCAAATACATTAATAAAAAAATAGCACTGTGAATCTTATGATTGAAGATTATCTCCATCAACTCCTCAATTTTATTATTAATACTAGGTATGCGTGACCTGTCAATTTGACGGATCTTTGAGTTCTCGAGTGAAATTATAATAAATTACATTTCTATCCAGTTTCTTGCTGGCTTTTTGCGGGAATGTTACGAATATCTTCAAATCCATTTCTGCTCAAATTTCAAAATTCTGAATGTATATTTCTTCGCATACTTGCCAATTTGACGGATCTGTTAATTTCAAACAAACCGACTTTATTCCTGAAATTATTTCTCCAGTAACAAATATAAAAGTATTAAGAAAGTAGATACTAAATAAAATTCTATTCAGATATATTTTAAGGACTCGAACTCAATATCGATACGCTTCGGTTCGCTGAAACAAAGGAAACAAAAGGATTTGGGCTCTTATATATCATACTTCCTTAACGGGTTCACTCGCCCAAGAATAAAACTCAGCCCCAATTCAAAATAATAGAACTCTCGAAACAAAACTTGGCAGTGCGTCGTGTAAAATGAATATGCAAATTAATAGTGACGCATGTTATTCAGGAATCGGCAAAACAATTTTCAACTATTCAGATATTTTAATTTAAGGGTCGTTAACACATTTCAAATTTTGTTGAATTTTTTTTATGAATCAAAAAATTAGAATAATCAATTAATTCAAAATGATTTTGAAAAGCAGACAAAATATTTGCATGCCTGTTAAACGATAGGTTGCGACAAGTATAAAGCTTGATGCTAGAAAAATCTTAAGTTAGTATTTTGCTGAAAATGGGTCGTCAACTTGATATTTCTGAAACAATGAAATCGTGTATTTTCATTGTTTAAAGCTGGAAAAAAAAAAACTATTTATCTCGGATCAAATGAATGTTTCACAGTCTATGGTTTCGAAGATTTTAAAGGAATAGAACAGGCCAACTAAAAAGTAAACGAAGTAAATGCGTGTGGAAGCTTGTAACAACTGCCATTAATAAATGCAAATTAAAAATAATCGTCCAAAATAATCGCTTTAAGACTTTTACATCAATAAATGTTGGAAGGAATCTGAAGTTGTGTCACAGTCAACTATACTATTAGGCGATTGCATGTATTTGAGTTTCAATCGCTGGTCTACAAAGTAAAACCAAAGATGAACATAAAGCAGAGTTGGGCAGGTGCACGACTCCCCTGGTTCAAAAAGAAGCTCATTGGGGGCAACAAGACTGGGAAAGTGCTTTATTCAGTGATGAATCTTTATTTCTAATATCTGTTGCCGAAGAGGTGTTCGGGTATGGCATTTAAAACATGAAGCCTTTGATAAGTCTTGTTTAAGACACCAGATGAGCTCCTCTTTGTACCACGGAAGTCGTGCATATCTCTGATTTATGTTCATCTTTGGTTTTACTTTGGGGACTCGCGATTGAAATTCAAATAAGTGCAACCATCTAATAGTGTTTTTGACTTTGACACAACTCCAGATTCTTTCCAACACTTACTGATGTAAAAAACAATTTTAAAGTGATTATTTTGGATGATTAGTTTAAAATTTGCGTTCATCTCTTTCAATTGTTATAAGCTTTCTACTGTATTTACTTCGGTTACGTTTTAGTTGGCCGGTTCTTTTATATTCCTTTAAAATCTTCGAAACCGTAGATTGTGAAACATTCATTTGATCCGAGATAAAATGTTGTTTCTTTCCAGCTTTAAACAATCATAAAATACACGATTTCGTTACTTCAGAAATATGACTGACAACCCATTTTCAGAAGACTAACGTAAGATTTTTCGAGCTCCAAGCTTTATACTTGTCGCAACCTATCGGTTAACAGGTATGCAAATAGTTTGCTTT
This sequence comes from Linyphia triangularis, assembly GCA_963978545.1. Lineage (NCBI taxonomy): Eukaryota > Metazoa > Arthropoda > Arachnida > Araneae > Linyphiidae > Linyphia > Linyphia triangularis. Next base: position 18,692,598 of record OZ021721.1, read on the forward strand.
TCAAAATAATTTTGAATGAATTGATTATTCTAATTTTTTGATCCATATAAAAAATCAACATAGTTCTTAAATGTGTTAATGACCCTTAAATTGTTAAAATATCTGTGTAGTTGGTGAAATTTGCACATGATCATTTTAAACGACACATTGCCTAGTTTTGCTTAGAGATTTCTGTTATTCTATTATTTTGAATTTGGGTTGTAATTTAACATAGCTAGTTACTTCACTAACCATAATCCATTCAATATACAAGCCACTGTAATAATTGGTACAGTTTAGTTATTTTAACACTTAGCTAGTCTAAAAATAAGAGGAAACCAGAATGTCTGCTTTAGTATTTGACAAGCTCAAGTCATGACCAAATCACTAATCACCAACTCCCTTCCCACTAGATGGCTGAAATTCGGAAAGTGTGCCCTCTATAAGAAAATCTTATCAACTAAAAAATTACTCCTCAGGGACCACTAGTTTTTTATATACTACAATCTATTGAAGTGCTTTTGTAAGCGTACTCTAAATTATTATAGATTTCAAACGAAACCTGTGAGCTGCAAATTTCAAACACCTTTATTCAAAACCATATTGCAGGCTAGAAAGAAAAAATGGTATTTCGTGAATCAGTTCAGTAATTTGGCGCATGGATAGAAAATGTCATTCGAGTAATTTTAAGATGGAGAGCCCATCTCATACCACTTCCGTTCGAAGTTTTGGACTTCCAAGTTATACTTAACATGCGCTTTTTTCAATATTCCTACCTTCATTTACAAAGTCACAATTAAAAACTTAATACTACATACACGTTCTATACATCAAATTGTAAAGATAAATATGCTGAATATTAAATGGCAAATTTCAACCGGAAGTGATTGGAAGGTTTAGTACTTATTTGGCGCAAGGGCAACACAAGGGTCAAACTGCGCCGAAGTGATTGGAAGTTAGACCAGAAGTTTGTTCATTAGAATAGTTTCCAACGCAATTTGGATATGATTAAACTGTCGAGTTTGATTCATTATTAATAGTTTTAAAAAGGTACAGCGCCATCTATTTACATCATTTTGATATTTTTTATTTGTTTAAATTTTATCGTGATATGCATTTCAGTGCAAACCGCACTCGTACGCCGATTACTTTATTGAAATTTAAAATGCATTGAAGACGTATGATAGATTTTCATTGCTCACAAATACCATTTTACAAATGGCATAATAGAAGGTCTGTCATTGACCCGAGTTATAACCATTCAAAATTCTTAATATGCTACTCAACATGCATACAAGGAGAACTTAAAGAGAATGTAAAACTGTTGCACTTACCAATCGATTTAAAGTGTTCTATGGGGAAGGGAGGCAACGACTGTATATAAATCATCGAAATCAAATATTGTTTAACGGTTCTGTGTCCAATTGTTACTGATCAAACATTTGTCATGGTAACCTTTAAAAGCCTGATTTTCAAAATTAATGTATTTATTGCATTAGCCTGTATTTATTGCCTATATTTATTTCAGCAATGTATTTATTGCAGTAACGTTATGTAATGGTAACATACAGCCAAATATTAAAAAACAAACCAATTGCAAGTGTACAATTCGATATAAAAATTCCGGTATTCAAACTTGAAACTTTAGGCATTTAAGGGTTAATCTTTAATTGCTGTGGTTGGGTGGTTTGATAATTTTGGCGCAAGAACAACATGTGGTCCATACTGTATAAAACAATTTAATGAACATCAGTTTAAAATTTAAGAAACATAGTATCGGAAAAAATATAAAAGTCAAACTTGAAATATTTTAAGGGGCTGAATCATTCTACAAAAAATGACTCGGTGTGTCAGACCGCACACAGCAGTTAAAGGTTAAAGGTCAAAAACCCTTCAAACATTGCTTTGAAGAGTTGAAAATTGCTTTTTAATTGATTCATATTCAAAATGCCGTAGCTTTTCTACTTTGCATTTTAAATTAGATTGATTTGCATTTTGTTTAACATGAGTCACTCAAGGAGGATGGGCTTTTTAAATATTTAACCATATCTATCGTATGAAATATTCATTTTTAATTTTTTCGAATCTCTTGAAACCAAAAGAATAAGACAATTCAGCGTGTTTTACTGGTTTTTATAATGTTCTTTGTGGATCAAAATAAGTTATCAGTGCTTGTTTCAATTTCATCCTTCTTTCGCTGAACAGTCATGTAAAGTTCCAAATGCTTCACTAACTAGGGGTGTGGAACATCACACAACTTTCAATTACACTAATATTGGTCATTGCAATAAAATTTGATATGGCGTTATTTACAGTTTTCATATTTTCACTTATTTGAATAAAAATGGCCAGTTTGGGGATATTATTGGTAATAATGTTTACATGGGCAAAAAAAAATGCCAAAAGGGCGAAATTGGTAATGTTATTCGACAAACATTACACTGTCCATTATTGTGCGTGAAAGAAAAGAAAATCCATCGTTGATGGGTGATGCTCAAATAGAGACGTGTTCAAGGCACTTGTTTTTAAACTTTTTACTCTTTTATCGTTCTACGAGAATTTCGAAGATGGGGACGTTTAGAATACCTTAAGAGGCATTAACACTAAGATTTTAATTAAACTCGTTATAGCCGAGGTTTTTTAGCAATAGCTGAAAAACATGATTTGTCATTTCAACCTCATTGCGATTGTGTAATGTTAACGAAAACATTTTTAATAGGTCCCATGGCCACCACTAATCCGCACACCAAATTTGAACATCGTAGGTCAAAATGTTCGGGAGTTATCTGACCACATACACAGATTGATTTCAGGATGGTCCAAAACTAAGAGAAATGCAAAAAAAGTCGGAAAAAATTTGACCCAAAACAATACTTTCATTACCCTATATGTTAACAAATGGGTAATTGAAAGTAAAAACATAAACAAACCCGACTTTAATTGATGGAAAATAATCCTATCTTGGCATTCTTTTCAAACTACTCTATTCCATTTCAATGTGGTCAGTCCAATTTAGAAAGATTTTCCTTGTAGACTTCAATGCATGAAAATTTTCTTTTTGACCAATTAGATATTACGACGTGATGGAACAAGAGCTAAATGAAAAGACTCTACAGTGAATACGCATAATTCCAAGGCTTATTTTTTCTAAGCTGCAACTGGGAAAAACAACTCCATGGATTATTAATTACAGACGGAAGGTAGAAAAACAAGTTGGATTGTGTTTTCCGATAGATTTTCTGCGCTCATAATTTAATACTAGAGTTGTAACTGCGGACTGAAACAAAAGACCACTCAAGACGCAATCAACCTATTCCACGAAGAACATAACGAATGCATGTTACACATGATATTTTAACTTTCATTGAAAAAATTTAGAAAAAATTAAAAAAGCAACTCGACTTATTCAAAAGGGAAATGGCAAAGCGAAGCATATTAACATGCCCATGTCAATTCAAAGAAAACTCTTAAATTTACGTTTCCATTTCAAGACTAGTCATGGCTAAAGTAAGATTTCACAAAAACATATCAATATTCTTCACACACACTTCCTTACACAAAGATTTCTTCTATCCAAAATCTCATTTAGGATGCAAATCCTCAACCAACGTTACGAACTTGAAAAGCCCAATAACAAGATTTTGTTCCGAATTTATTAGTTACGTCACATTACTAAATCCCAATTAAAAAGGGAACTCTTTGTTGCCTACCTTTAATATTAGTTCTAGACGGCGCTTTTTGGCGAGTATCCTGTTCCTTTACATAAAACAAAAATTAATAAATGGGACAACGATTTTAAAATTAACCTTTAACTGCTGCATGCGGTCTGACAGCGTTTTTTTTTTTTTTTTTTTTGGAATGCTTCTACCCCCTAAAATATATAATCTTTCACTTTTGCATTAATTTTTCTGATACATATTTCTTAAACTTTAAACTGATGATCACCAATTTGTTTGGCGCAGTATGGACCACTTGTTGCCCTTGCACCGAAAACATCAAACGACCCAACCGCAGCAGTTAAAGGTTAAGACCTCCGACGAAGAATTTATTTACACATTATGTTTGGAAACAAGTTGTTTTTTTGTGTGCTTTTTTACAAATATTGGTACTCGGAGAGGTGGCTCTATGTAGAACGTATTTTATAGCACTCTACGAGAGTAGAGTACTCCAAGAGATGCATCGACAGTACCAATCCTTCTCGCGTCTTATAAATGCAATACAGTTTTAAATATTTAATTCTCCACGTTAAACTTATTATTTATTAAGAAATCAAACTTAAATATTAAAAATGTTCCATTGTATACTCTATGGTGGATGTACAGATGACATCCACCGTACCTCTCGGAAGATATACCACTCATGCCTCATCCTCTCAGAGCTTTCAAAAGTTTAATTCAATCTCTCTGGAATAGAATTCGCCGACCAAACGGTATAGTGGTTAGCGTGCTGGCTTCTAGACCGGGAGGTTGCGGGTTCGAGTCCCGTGTAGGCATGGGTGTTTGTAAATGTATGTTGGTTTGTTAAATGACGAAATGTTTCGGCGCATTATAGCCCTCGTGTTGCTGACGGCGCCAGATAATCTGAATACAACCAACTGGAATAGAATTCAATATCATACGAACTTCCAAAAAATGTAAGCAATCTTAATGCTTCTCACTGGTCCACTTAGCATAATTTTAGTGTTATTCATTTATCTCTATTGCGTCTATTTGCGTCTCGATTGGTTGGTTGTATTCAGATTATCTGGCGCCGTCAGCAACACGAGGGCTATAACGCGCGGAAACATTCGTCATTAGACAAGCCAACATACATTTACAGACACCCATGCCCAACACGGAACTCGAACCCGCAACCTCGCGGTCTAGAAGCTAGCACGCTAACCACTATACCGTTTGGTCGGCAATTTGCGTCTCGAATAGAAGAAAATCGTTAAAATGTTGATGTATTCAACTAAAAATAATTTCGAGTTGTCAAAATACTGCTTAGTAGCAAGAGCACCATATACTTTTAAATTTTATTCAGTTACAACGGTGGTATAATCAAATGCACTTCTTGAAACCATGGTTAATCCTACGATTACCAAAAAAATAACTTTTACCAAAAGTTTGACGTAAAATACAGTAACATAAGTAATGTACCCAACTTTATCAATTGAAATAAATTCACCAATTTCTAAACTGATTTTCTTGAATGTTTGAGAAAATGTGGTTGCAGTTTAGTTTTTATCATTAAAATACATTATTTTTCTTTTGAGGCAAAGTCCAACTTTTAAAGTGTGCATTGCCATTTTGGGAAGTGGGATTTAATACTGCACAAGGCACATTGCGAAGATGGGCCATGCATTAGTATAAGCACTGCCTCTTGGTAAAGTCTCAATAGGAATAAGATTTTTTTGGCGTAGAAAACATTTCAGATACTAATGAATGCAGCATTCTAACCTAAAAATTTAGCTTCTTCCCATTTATATACGGGTTTACACATAAAAACCCTGGGTCGCTACATACAATTTTGTCAGCGAGATTTTTCATTGCGAAACCACTGGAGGGAAAGGCTCAAAGAAGCTATAACCTACAACTTAAAATAAATTTTGATTTTAACATCTAGATCATCATATACACAAATTTGGCATCTTTAGAGCTCGTATCAGTTAAGGCCTGACCTTAAATGTTACTTTTTTTCGATAAAATAATGCTTTAAAGTTCCTTTTTAACTTTCAGTTATTCTAAAATTTTGCGTTTCACGGTTTAAAAATTTAAGTGATCAGAAATTGAATTTTATAAAATTTGTCCTCAGTAAAATACTAAACTAAAATGGGTTTATGTAAAAATACTCGGTCATTCGAAGAAAAAAAGCACAACAATTTACTCATAGAAAGTTCTTAAATAAATATATACGCATTTGGAAACACATCGACATGTATTTTAAACAACGAGAATACCTATTTCACCTAAACCGAGTAGGTTAAAAAGGACAAGAGCAGTCAAGGTAATTTCAAAGAGGCAATTTGTATTAACAGAAAGTAGGATACATCGTTCATTTGAGCTATGATAATTACCACAATCAAAGAAAACGCATAGTATTGAAATAACAAATCCACAAAATCATTAATATTTATTCTTGAACTATTTTGAAATACTATATTTGTAAAAATTTGGCCTTGGTGAAAATATTGAATCGCAACTAAATAGAGTATAGATACCAGTTGACATTTTGCCGGAGTGTTCACTTGAAAATATCTTAAACTGTATGCTTAATACTAAGAAATAAATATAATGCTTGCGTAAATTAGTCCTAACATGTACAAAAACTACCTCATGATCATGTTGCACATTGCAAAAAACTTTCAAAAACTTACCTTTTGAATAAATACTCGCAGAACATTCGGAAACACGGCAAATCCGATTATTCCAGCAATGATGAATGCAGATCCAATGAAGAAACAAACGCGCATACACGTATGCTTCAGGACACCTTTAGAAACGTCCGTCAAGAAACTCTTGTCATCCGGCATGCTTAAACTCATTTTGGCCTAGAGTAAAGTGAAACTATGTCCTGCTAACGAAAATAGCGAGGTATTCGTATCGTCAGTTTTGGAACCAGATGATGCCGAAAAATATATTTTTATACTCTTGTATCATACAAAAAGCAATATACAAAGGTTTGTTTTGAAAAAATTTACATACTAACGTAATATAAACTTCAAAGTCCATGATGTCATTTTAGGTTATATAGGTGCGTTACAGAAGCCCAACATTTATCAGCTTTTTAGGGGGCAATGGGCCCGAAAAAACCGGTTACAGAAAACGGCTTAGTTTATTTTAATGGCATAGTTTATTTTAAATGAATAGTAAACTACTTATAAAATGACTTTGTATCAATTACAAAGTGTTTAAAAGTAAAATACATCACGCGCAAAGTGTTTTGATACTGGAGTTTAAGTAATTTTATCAATTAAACATGTAAGGTACTTATGAGACCTTTATGGAGGTATTGTGGGACATCCCAAAGGTAAGGTTTGAATGTTCCTAGTGGCCTATCATATAAAAACGAGTGCGCTTCAAATATGTTAGATACAATTACTAATAATTAGTGAATATGATCAACGAAGTGAATCGGATCGAAATTTTATTAATTAAATATATATTTTTTATTTGGCTAACATGGGCGGTCCCAGTAGGGTGCAAGGAGGTGCACTTGCACCCCCCCCCCCCCTCCTGGCTCTTGAAAATTAAAAAAAAATAAGGGAAAAGATTTAAATTCCAAGATAAAAAAAGCACATATGACGATTATATACGTTATGTTGCAATGAGATTTTTTTCTATTAATTTAGTCTTTTGTTTCTTTCATATGTCGTTTTTTATAGCTACTTGCGCGACGATTTTCTGGCGCTCGTTGTCTATAATTATTAGAGGCTGATGAGTAGAAGTATTTATTCTTTTTATTGAATAATCATTTCCGATATAGTTCTCAAAATTCTAGGAAAATCTTTTATTTTTTAAGTCATCAGATATACTATCTTGAAATCCATTTTTAGAATTCAATTGAACATATTCTAATACTGCCTTCGTGTTTAATTTTGAATTTTTTTTCTTCATTATATCCGAAACTTAGAAGAAATAAAATGTTACTCTTCTGTATTTTTGCATCTTCGAGTTCCTCTATTCTAAACACTGTCTCTTGAATGCCGTGAGATCTAGTTGGATAATAAAAAAAAATCGTTAAAAATATATGTATATTTTAATATTTTTACTATTTTGTATTTTTTTTTTCTCTTTAACAGGGTTGCGCTTTCAAAATATATACCATGCATTTTAATTATTCTCAAAGAGTATAATTTATAATACATAGTTATTAAATAACATTTCTAAAAAAATTAATGATTTTGATTAAAATCTTGTCTTGCACCCCCTTGCAAATATTCTTGGGGGCGCCCATATTGGCTAACGTGTGTAGAATCTCAGAACATATGTTTCGTAAGGTTGGCAACACTGTCATTTTTTTTTAAAAATTCTGAAACAGCGGGCATACAATTCAGTGAGTTTTAACCTCTCCAAAACTTACCCCGCAATTACTAATATTTACGACAAAATTCCTTCTGCACCGAAATGATCTGATATCCCCCCCCCCCTTTTTTTTATTAGTTCTTTTTTTTACTTCAACCTGTTCCAGAGAGGTGATTCTCTCACATATGTACGCGGAGGCAGGTGCTAGTTTACAAAATCCTTCCTTTCCACTCCCATCCAGGAGTTCAACCAACCAACCTACTAATATTTACCTGTTATAGACTTAGCTTAATATTTTTAGATAAGTATAAACATCCACAGCAGCATGCCAAACTTAATTTAATTTGGTTTTAAAAACTTTTTATTCAACGAAATTTTATGTTTTGCCTCGTCTTGATTTTGAGATTTACGAGGTGAATCGGAACACGGGCAAAGTGGCGTTAAAAAGTTGTTTTTGGCAAGATTGTGTCCCACACAAAATTCAACGACTGAAGAAGAGTCTAATTACTTCCTTTTGAGATAGTGATCAAGAGTGTAGGCTTGAATAAATGTTAGAAGAGGAGCCTATTTCAGCATTGCAAAAAACCCAGTTGTTCCAGTAGTTTTTGTCTAGATGATTTCACTATTTTTACAGTATATGAAAAAAGCAATCCGTATGTATGAATTCTTTGTGAGAAAAGTTTTACACCTACAAGATCATGGCTATACAGGCGTGTTTTCAAAAGACACCCAGTAAAGAAGAGATGATTTTTTGAAACAGATGAGGATGCTTTTCTCCTTCCTCAAGATATTTTAAGGAATGCGCAGTTTTACGGCGTGCAAACATCAAGTAAATTGAAAAAATATTATTAGTTTTCAAGACTATTTGGATTATCTTGTTTTTTATTAGGTTAGAAGAAGAGTTGATACACTTTCAAACATGATTTGTTTTAACAATTATTTCGGCAAAAAACAATTCTCTGTCTGTCATATTAAAAGATTTTTATGATGATAATCTTGTGTTCCTATTAACTCCATGCATTATTGCTTGTTTTTTTCCACCCTATACATTTTTAAATAAGAGCACACATAAATTGTGACGAGTGCTTCGATTCACTCCTTTCTACGGGGTAAGTTGGAACACCATGAAAAAAATCAAAATAAATGCAAGCCATGATTTTCTTCAATATTTTTGGGGTTGATCCTTAAAGAAGGTAAGACCCAAGTTTAAAAGTCAAAAACATGTTCCTAAGCGATTGAACCAAAATTCGCGTTTTCGCCGCACCATTTTGGAGTGAAAGGTTGAACCAAGATTCGCGTTTTCGCTACCTCATTTAATGGCGTATGGTTGCACCAAAATTAGTGTTTTCGTTAATCCATTTTATGGTGATAGTTTGAACCACGTTTTATATTTTTTGTACTGCATTTTAAAGTTAAGGATGGATCAATATTTATGATTTCTGTCCTCAACTTAAAGGTGCATTAAATGTTGAATAATGCGGGGTTTTTTTTGTGCTTGTTATATATATATTTGAATGTATTTTTTTATATTCAATAAGTATTGTTTGTATTAAATAATTTTTTTATTTTAAATTATTACTTTTCAATACATTATATATTTTTAAAAATAATATTTTGTATACAAATTATTTTAATTTGTATTATAAATAAAAATAGTTATCATTTGAGCATTCAGTAAGGATTCAGCTTTATTATAAGCTGCATAGAACATTTATACAATCCTAAAAGTACACATCACGTAAACATAACTCACATTTAAATCTAAAATTTCCTTTTTTACCTACCTTTACGTAGCCACATATTTCAATAAAAAAATTAACCTTTGTTGATTTTGAGCTAAAGGATTTGGAAGTTTCATTGATTAATTTTCAGTTTGATTATTAATGATGAATTATTAATGATTTAGCACTTACATACTATAGTCTCTATTTCGCGACTTAAGTTTATTCTTCTAACAACTAGTTCTGGCAATTTGGGATTGAACACGGGCAAAATTGAAACAGAAGCTTTTTTAATTAGTTATCATAGCTGAATACATCACAGTCATAGTTTTTGTGGTTTTCACATACATTGATTTGGCACGTTCCACAAGCTGTTGAATAGGTCAGGTCATTACGCTCGCATCCACATTGTAATGTACCGGAGTTTTTTGTGACGTAATATCGCATCATATTGAGAAAATTATCTGGAGCTGGTGGTAAGTCGCAGAGTATTGGGTAGTACGATGATTTTTTACATACCTATCACATTCTTCTGGTTTGATTCTTGTGTGCATGTTGTGTGTACAGTTGCTGACACTGGTGAGAGTCTTTCCAAATTCATTGAGAAACTCATTAAAATGATCAAGCTACCAACAGAGCCACCAGAAGAATCAGTACCATCAAAGACCTCACCACAGTTTTGGGCACCAATGTAAAAGGTGAAACTTATGCCTGCAGTTAAATGTTAATGTTAAAGTAACCATTGAAGGAAAAAGTTTTTTTTTCAATATTTTCTATCAATTTATATATATTTTCTTGACTGGTGATTGCAGCAAGAAGTCGGTGTGATATAGATTTGAAGGCAAATTTTTGTCGTTATGAATTCTCATTATTGCCACTTGCTTTCTTTCCCTTATATGGATGTATGCATTACTGATCATAAAAAAGCAAGCTTATGAGTATCCTGGAGGAGCTTTCTCAAAATCTATACCCTTCATCTAATAAGAAAAAGAATTCTTACACAATTCATTTCCAGAAAATGAAGCGTCTCAAACTGTTGCAGTAGTTGATGGAATGGCAGAGCTGCATTCCATTGATAAACCTAAGACAGGCAAGATTTGTGAAGAATTTGTTGATCACTTATTCAGATAAATGTCAAAGAAGTTTTTTATGTACAAAGAGGTTCACATAATATTTGACACCTACAAACAGAATTCGCTGAAGACATTCACAAGGGTGAAATGTCAGGGTAAATCAATCCCTATCCAATACAAAGTGCACCCATCAACAAACATCCTCAAATGAACCATGAACCAGTTACTTTTGCACGAAATAACTAAGGATGAACTGACAGAATACAGATTCAAATCAAAGATTCTAGACTATGCAGTTAAGAATAATAAATAATTTGTTTGCAGTTGAAGAAATCATGCAAATGCAAGCCATATGGACGTGTCGTGTCTTGAAATCACGCAGGAGGAAGCAGATAATAAAATAATTTTGCACAGAATACATGTTGCTTCCAGAGGCATTAGCAAGATTGACATATACTCCCCAGACAGAGATGTATTAGTACTTGCTCTTCGGAGAAATACAATGCTTCTAAGAGAATCCACCATTATACCAAATAGAACTAGCAGAAGCAAACGGTTAATTCACCTTCAGCCAATCAATGACATACTAGGGCCCAATAAGGCTTCAGCACTACCAGGACTCCACTCCCTTTCTGGTGCTGATATCACAGGATCATTTGCTAGAAAAGAAAAAATTATATGGTTTGAATGCTTTTTATGCAGCTAGTGATGACATTATAGCTGCACTGGGCCTTATGGGTCATTCTGAAACCATTTCCACAAAAATGTTACAAACGTTAGAGGCATTCGTTTGTCTAGGGTATGTACCGCGAACCAAAATGACACATAGGGGAGGTAAAATGGTGGCTCTTCACTAAAAAACAAAGGACTGGGGAACATCTTGCACCTACAAAAGCATCTCTCTATCCAGTTCTTTTGCGTGCACACTACCAAGCAATGATTTGGGCCCAAGATACTCCGACAGCATCCTGGCATAACTCAACCTATGGATTTTGGCTGGTCACTTGTGGATGGGAAATTTGAGCCTATTACGCGTACAGAAACTTGTTCTTCGCATGGACTTTTAAAGTTGACTAAGTGTTCATGTCTGAAGCGTCGGTGTGCCCTTCCCTGCTGATGCATTCTCAACAATCTGCGTTTCACAGAGATGTGCTCATGTGGTCGAGATGATGACTAATGTGACAACATTGCAATTTTTGACCTGATAATAAATGATAATGAGGAAATTGAGGATGAAGATGTTGATTTAACTTAATGATAGTGAAAAATCTTAATATCGTTTACACCATTTGTTACATATAACAAAAACTATTACACTGCTACACTCTTCTGTAACATTCACATTCCAAATATTAAAAAGCTTTGTCGTATCAATTCTGAACAGGCGTAGTTTATAATCAGTCTGTTGTAGTTTATTTTCTTGTCAAAAGTGTCAAGGCTTTATTTTATCGTCCAATCTGTAAGTATTATTATCCTTCAAATATTAAAGCACTATAAGAACACCAGCTTCGCATTAGTAGGCTTAATTATTCAACAAATTACTAAAATAAGTAATAAAAGAAACTTACCTTAATTTAAAAAGAGTTGTTCAATGACACACCAGCAGTTTCTCATCTAATGTCTTCAAATTTCACAGATTTGAAATAAAAAAAAATACTCCAAAACGAATCGAATTCACAACGTTTACATGCATCTACGAAAATTAAATCCCATCGCTTAGCAAACGTCTGGACGTAAAGATTTTAGTTTGTTCCTGGCCCGCTTAGGGAAAGAAAGTGCCATCTCGCGGCGGTCCTGAACTATCTGTGGTGCTCATTTGTCTTACAATATAATGTGGAAACTACTATTAGAGTCCCAAAGAGATGCCCAATAATGGTGTCCTTTTGAATTTTAATTCTTGAACTGACAATGTAAATGTTCTATAACGGTCAGAAAGCTTTTTTTAATTCCAAAAGTTTTCTAATAACCAACATGTTCATATAATGCACCGGAAGGCTTTTATTCTAAAAAGACTTTCCGGCAATGGTGATACAGCGGCCATCTTGAATTTGACTTAAGTAGATATATCATTATAAAAGTTATTTTATTTTCTACAGTTTCCCAACAGCCAACAAATATATAAAGCGCACTGAGAAGCAATTCTTCTGAAAAACGTACTGTTCATTTGTTGATGTGTGGTTAGCGCTATAACTTCGCATGCTAAGAGTGCCGAGTTCGAATAACAGGTTAGGCATGGATATTCTTTGTGGTTCGGAATCCACGTTAAGCTGCAGATATCGTCCTGATTATCAGTTATTGGGCATAAGTATAGGTCGCTGAGTGCATTAACCAACCAACCTGAAAAACGTACTTAAGATCGCGATACGGCGGCCATTTTGAATTTGGTAATTTAACCTAACATACATGTGTTACATACCATTGGAAAGGACATTTTATTTCCTATAAGTTTTCTAACACTCAACAAGTTAAAAAAATGAGTTGGCAAGCCCTTATTCGGCAAAAATGTACGTTAGGTGGTAAGGGGGCGGCCATTTTGGATTTGCGACTGCAGCGCCGCTCATACCGGGATGCGAGATACCCACCATCGGATTTCATTTTCTACGCATTCATACGAAGCGAATGACACCACCCACATGTTTGCATCATGAAGTGGCCCATGGGATTACATTTGCTCCCGGACTAATTCTTTATGATTCAAAATCTTTTTAGAATGAAGCGTTATGCCACAATAATAGCAACTCAGTTTGTTTTCAAGGGGAATGTTTTCATTGATGTAAATATCAAATTTTACAATAATTATTATCAAAATAATTCTGCACTTAAAAATCTTACTTTATGCAATTGTTAAAAAACTGACACTCGGGACACATGTGTTTTCTAAAATAACAGTTTAAAATATTTTTGTATTGTTTTAAAAATTTGCTCAACCCTTTGTGATTGAACTTTAAAAGAAAAAATGAAGTTTTGTAAAAATTTGAAATTTAAAATATGTTTTTATTAAAAAAAATCATGTTTCACACTGACGCACGGGACACTCTAAGGACTTGAACTTTGAATTTAGTTTCATAACTTTTTCTACCTAGAATGTAATATTATTGGGCTTTTGTATTTCTACTAATCACAATGACTACATTAAGTACAATTTTTATTGTTTTTGTTGAATTTGTTCCTTTGAAAGTCGCCAATTTGTTTTACTCTGTTTTACATAATTTAGAGTTGTTGAAATGAGTGAACTTTCATGTCAAAAAGTTAAACTAAGTTGTGTAACAATTTTTTTATCACTCTTTTATGGTACTTTGGACATCTAACTTTAGTAACAATTCATTGCTTTTACATTTCATCGAGGTTTTTTTTAGGTGTAGTGGTTTCAGTTTTCAGAGAATTGCCCAATTTTGTTGAGTTAAAGCTAAAATCCGTGATTAAAATACCATAATTGAGACGGTGCTGAGTGGAAAAAACTGCGCTTAGGCATCCCCATCATATGACATGGAATCCGTCATTTTGAAATCCGTTTTTTGGGGTGTTCCCATCCTTGAATTTTGTCTGATTTTGGATATGTTGTTCAGCAATGATAACTGATTAAAAAAGCTTCTGTTGCAATTTTGCCCATGTTCACTGTATTTTTAAATTTAGTTTGCCTGGACTAAACACTTTATTCCCTTACACTGAGAATTCGTTTCGTTCATAAATGGGTTACGCGAAGAGAAATGAGTTCTCGATTCCATGCTACTATTCTCCTACTCCTTGAAAATGTATTTGTTCACATAAAAGTGTGTTTTAATTCATTGCCTTGATTAAATATTGCCCTGAATGTAATGCGTCAGGTTTAAACCAGATTCCCCCTCCCCCCCACATCTTATTCTTATATAATTAAACATACTATGTAGCAAAGTATTTGTCTTATTAACTTTTTGTATGGTGAAACGTCGAACATAGCTGAAATTATCCCCATTGGTCACTGACCCTTTTCAATCAAAGCAAATAGTTACTAAATGGTTTTTGAGTTAAATATTTTAATGAAATATTTCTTAGTGAATATTTTTTTAAAAATGATTCTCAAAGTAACGAAGAAAAGATAATTGTTTCCATCTATAGTAACATTTATTGTTATAATTATTTTCATTTAATAAGCTAGTAAATGAAGAATATACATAGAGATAGCCTATTTGCAATCGAGGTGTAAAATTTTCATAGTTATTACGGATGAGCTTTTCCTATTGAACTTAAATTCCTATTGCACTTTCGTTTGTAACTTCCTACTAATAATATCAGGAAGTTCAAACTTCTGGCATGTCTAATATTTGTAATTTATATCCGGTAATACACTCTACCAGTCGAGCTTCCAGTTTAGATCGCCAGTTCTGTGACGTCAGTGGAGCGACCGCTGCGCCACCTGTCGGTACTCATGGAAGAGCCGCACGTGATTGGATAATGGGAGTTACCGGCATCAGTAAAGCCAGATTTACATGGTACCAGTTGGGGTTCTAGTATAGATCGCCAGTTATGGGACGTCAGCTAAGCGACTGCTGCGCCGCCTGTCGGTGGTCACGAGAGAGCGCACGTAATTGGATGATGGGAGTAGCCGGCGCCAGTAATTAGATAATATTTGATCTACAGGAGCCAGTAGCCAAGTGACGTCACAGACTGGCGATCATAACTAGAACCCCGAGTAGTAGAGTGTAAATCCGGTTAAAATATAATTTTTTTTATCTACTGGAGCCAGTAACCAGGAGACGTCACAGACTGGTGATCTCAACTGGTGCGACGACTAGTAGAGTGTAAATCCACCTCAAATTCAAGGTGGGTTTATAGTAATCAAGGTTGAATTTTGGAAATTCGTCTTGTCAGAACCTCAAGAAGGCTGAGTCTTTGTAGAAACTTCTCATTGCATTATAGTATCGAAGCTAAAAACTGAAATTGTTCCTTAATATGATATTCAATAGCTGATTGAAATGAGAAATTTGTATTGGGATAATTGCATCAACTTAAAAATTTTTAAAAACTAACTTGGTTTCAAATAAACTAAAACAATATTCTTGGTAATAAACTTTAGAACTCTAAAATTTGTCATCACCTTTCCTGTTATTCCTAACCTTAAACTACTTTCTAATTTGAAAACTCGCTTTGTAAACGATTAATAACGTATTCAAAATGTAAATAATTTTCTTCAATAAGGAAAACACCCTATTTCCCTTGTTTAGACATATTGACAGACTTAAACAGTTTCCTCATCGCGGTGAGTAATTTTTTTTTTATTATTTATAATCTTTAATATCACTTTTCCTTCTCAATTATGAAGAAAGGGAGACAAAAGACAATATTAGAGGAAACTAAAAGTGAATTCAAAATCTTAAATATCCCTTTTTGTCCGAACACATTTAGAGACATCAAATGCAACTATTTTTTTTTTTTTTTTTTTTTTTTTTTTGTCTCCTTGATCATAAATGTTATTTTTGTAACTAATGTTAGATTAGTGGTTTTAGTTTGATCTGATACATTGAGAATGAAAATGACGTTGATTTATCTCTTTCATTAAGATTGATTAGAATGAATAAATAAAAACAAAATCGTCTAATGATGTTTGTAGGAACTCGAAATTGCTACAAACATCAATTTCAAAAAGGAGTTTTTTTGGAAAGAACCTCTTGAATTCATTTATTTATCTTATATTTTTCTAAACCTATAGTGTATTCTTAAAATTTATTTTAAATGTTTTAATTATTGAATCATAAATTAAAAATCGAAATCTTTTAGTCCTAAAATTCCAATTCAACTTCCATTTAAAAAAAAATCTAAAGGTGCCAACAAATAATGTTAAAAAAGTGTAAATACCACTCACGGCTCTTAAAGTATAACAGCTCGATTTTGATCGCCGATGATATCCTGTTCCAATCTTTGCGGAATATTGAGTTTTTTTGTGAGTTAATTTTGATTTCTTATATTATGACTTTTTTCCTATTCTTTTTCATTGATTTGCGTCCATCAAAGTATAAACCAAACTGGTCAAGGTCATAATCTTCTACAACTGATTGAGAGGATATATTGGTTCTTGCCTTTGTTCTCCCATGCCGAATTTTATTTCTGTCAACAACGTTCGATACATTGCTTTGTGAGGTAAAGCCTGCATCTTCAAGCGCAGCTGACCCGATGGCAGCACCTGCTCGGTCGGAAATGCCAACGCTATCCAATGTTATAACAACGGTTGGAAATTTTGACACAACATGTATGACGTCGTCAACATTTTGGGCTCCGTTTTTAATGATAGATGAAGGTGTAGAAAAGTTCGTACATCTTCCGATTCTGTTCAAATCCATTATTTAAATCCATTGAACTGAAAGAATCAGTCTGTGCTTTGTTTCTCTCCCTTTATCGCTCTAGCTTCAATTTTCATTTCGCTGTATTAGTACTATGGAGAGTGACTTACCGATTCAGTGACCTGATAACCATTTTTTTTCTTCTTCTTCTTTCCCCCCCCCCCCCTCCCCCCTTCTTTGATTTAGTAGAAATTCTCGCTCGTTCATTGGTACATTTCGTTCTTTCTTGTAGTAGCAAGTTTCAAAGTATTTACAAGTACATGTATATATATATCAAACACTTGCCTTTTTTCGGAAAGTATCAATTAGTTTGCGATATAAGTGGTCATTTATTGGTATTAAAGCTCGTTTCCATGTCTCTTCTAACTTACTTGCAATTTATTTACACGCGGAGAAAAGTGTATTTAAATACACTGTTCTTTGCTTCTCTTTTGGAATGCCAATATACTCAAATTATTACGTTTTAGTATGTAGGAAGATTAATCGTTGGCATATCACAGTCTAATCCAGATATAGGACAAATCATGTCTTTTCTTAACAACCCCACAGTACAGTATTAGTCCAACTACACAAGCAAACAAATGTCACACAATAAAATTGTAATTTTATTTACTTTACAAGAACAGCGCTCACCGATTAGGCGTCAGATTCCGTCAGCCGCTGACAACTGCACTACTGTAGAGCTGATTCAACGGTGATGTGAGGGGGTGGTGGGGTGGGGGGGGGGAGAGTTGGGGGGAAAAAGTATGCAACGTCCATTGTACTACTAATTATTCAGTAATCATCACATTTTTAGGATTTTTATT
This sequence comes from Linyphia triangularis, assembly GCA_963978545.1. Lineage (NCBI taxonomy): Eukaryota > Metazoa > Arthropoda > Arachnida > Araneae > Linyphiidae > Linyphia > Linyphia triangularis. The sequence continues at coordinate 18,710,494 of OZ021721.1, forward strand.
GTAAAAAACAATTATTTTTAGTGTAAAATCAACTTACCAAAATTAAGACTTCTTGCATTTTTTTCGAAAATTCAACCCCCTTGTGGCAGTGTTAAATTTTAGAATTAATTTTTTTTTTAATTATTTTTCCCTTAAACTCTATATCATAGAACATCTTTTTCCCATAGGTAGTTTCTGATTAATAATATTTTTTTCTCCATAGAAGAACGATCCTCCCTAGTATGTATTTGTGTGATATTTCTTTTAAAAATCTGATGTCCTTGAATAAAGCTATTAAATTGTTGAAATAGCAAATGCTTTCTTGAATGAAAAATTGTTGTGAAACAAAGTACAGAAAGCTCATCCAGAACACAACTAGTTTTAAATGCAGAGTTATGTGTTAATGTTATCTACCAAAAACAATCTAAGCAAGATCAGTATCTCATAAGGTTTAGCTCCGATGAGCAATTATCAGTTAGCAATAATCAATTAGCAGTTTCCCATTACTCTCTACATTGGCACCTTAGTAAAGAATTCCACACTATAATTGAAATGTTCTTTGGATTATTGCATTTATCAACTTTATAATTGTTTGTAAAATCTTTAACAAAAATCCAGTTGCAATTATTACAAATAGCATCATTATAATTAATATACGTCTTAAAATTTAGAAACTAAAAGATTTAAACCAACAATACTGTTTCAAATTTTTTTAAAGAAAATGATGACATATTTTTTCAAAATAAAAACTGTAATTTATGCTTTGTTTCGAAAGTTCACAAAACATATCTAAACAACAATAAACTCGCTGTTAAACTTTATCAAATTATTCAGTGTGCACAACTTTGTCTACAGTGCTTAATTCAGACTTCACAAAAGCAAGTGCAGATCTCCTTTCAAAACAATGCTAAATATACAACTGACATATACAGCGGCTTGGCGATATTTATACCCTTGCAGGTAAACAAACTAGTGCACACGATTTTAGCAATAGGAAAGCGCTGGGAAATATCTCAAATTCTCTCAATTGTCTCGCAAGTTACAAACTTTATTAAGGGTATGAGGAATTTACGTTTTTTTCTTTTTATTATTATTTTTATTAAAAAGTAGAGAAAAAAAATCAGGAAAAACATAAATTCTTTAAAAAATTTGAGCTCAGATTGAGAGTTAAAACAAAATTTTCGATCTTCACTCCGCGATTTGGTGGGAAAAAGCTATCTTTAAGTACAACATAAAAGCACCAGTCTGATCACCCGCCATACAAAGATGCAGTTCTGTGTACGGACGCTTTTCTGTTTTTTAGCTTTGATCAAGACCTATCCTAAGGAAAATTTACAAATGATAAAAAGTACAATCTAAGTCCCTTCCTCCCACTACAATCTTTATTAAACAGAATAAATAAAAATATGAAAATGTTTGTTTATCAAGGTTATTTCCCCTATATTCCCCTCCCATACAGAATTTAAAATTGTGATTTAGTAAAAAAATATATCTGGGTAAAAAGAGATTTTCCATGTTGGATTGTATTTAGAGCTATCAATTCTACTATCTTAAAAAGGTGATGTTTGGTTTTTATGTAGAATAAAGATAAAGTATGTATACCACACACACACTTTGATCATGTCTTGCACGCTGAACTAATTTGGTGAAGACGCAACTGATGAATTTATTTTGTAAGGCAGCACAACGGGTATTGCATTAACTATCTTTTTTATGATTTGGTGTTGATGAGGTATTTTCTTTTGCGATTCGACAAAGTAAACATGTTTATCATACGTAATAGAGAGTTGTAGCATTATTTTATTTTACCCTTACGGTAAAAAATCTGATATACTCATGTGGTTTTCTGGTGGACATGTTGACGGTTGAAACGACACATTGTAACCACAATGAATCTATATTCAGTTAAAACAATAGTTTTAATAATGATGTTAATTTTAGAAAATATGTGCAAAAAGAATGTTATTTCTTTATTAAGTATACAGTTTGAATAGTTTAGTAGAAAAAATTCGAATTTTCTTTTTTTCTGGTGTGACTTACCAATGTTGTTTCAACAAGGGGGAAAAAATACTTCTTTTCTTTTGCGAAAGTGCTTAATTCTCATCAAGAATCCTATTTATTTTTAAAGTTTAGATTCTAAAATTTATAAGGTAATAAATTTATCTATTTATTGACTTAAGGTGACTTGTTAATATTGTTTCAATATGCTATTTTAATCACATTTCCACTCTCATCCAGCGCGCATCCATACCTTCAAGCAAATTCCTTGTGAGTCATGGTTCATCTCAGTGGTAAATTAAAATTCTATGGCAAGGACGTCATTGTAGCATACAGATTTATAGCAAGCCGATCAAAAGGTATAGTGGTTAGCGTGCTAGCTTCTAGGCCGCGAGGTTGCGGGTTCGAGTCCCGTGTAAGGCATGGGTGTTTGTAAATGTATGTTGGCTTGTCAAATGACGAATGTTTCGGCTCATTATAGCCCTCGTGTTGCCGACGGCGCCAGATAATCTGAAAACAACCAACCAACAGATTTATAGCAAATAGATATTTAGGTTGCTGTTTGTGTTGTTTTAATTGGTAAAGTTTTTTCTTTTCACAACGTTTTTCTGAAATTACTTCGATTGTTATTTTTGTTTTCCAATAATTAATAGATAAACTTAAAGAAATCCGAAGGGATTTCCTCTCGGCATTGTAATGTTGTAATACAAGCTCTTGAGTTATAAACTTGTGGTACTTTTATTTACTATTTTCTTTTTAAATGTTTCGCACACTTTAAAAACATTAAAAAAAAACAAAAAAAAAAAAAAAAACGCTGTACCTTGGAAATGAATTGAAATATAAATTCTAATATTGTTTCTGGTTTCGTGCATGTGATTCTGAATCAAACCTGATTTTTTTTTTTTTTTTTTTGAATTATTTATTTTTATGAAAATGTCAGAAGGCATGAAAAAACGTGACGTAAGTGATTTTATACCAAAGCATTTTTGAATAAATTCATAAATAAAATGCACCACATGGTGATATTTAAAAAATCGCTTGGCTTTATTCTTTGGTTGTTTACTTCGTAATCTATTTAAAAATAACTCATTATAGTCTTAAGAAAACAAGTAACATCATTCAAAAATTGATATTTTTCATCATTGTGGTAAATTAATTCTGAATATCGTTAAATTACCTGAAGCTAGCAAATTTAATATATATTTATTATATTTTATACAGTTCTGTAAGCTGTGTACATCATAGAGTTTTTGGAAAATAAACTGCCCAGTACTTGGATGGATACTCTCGAATCTTGTAGCTGGTCACCAACAATTCCAAAATGAAAAAAAGCTGTCAAAGCTTATTAAACTCAAATCACGACCAGAGGATTGCTTTGGGACGTATACTGTGAAAGTTATTGGCTCGTCAGGTAAACTAGTAGACCTATAGGAGCTTATCTATATATTTTGTACATATTAAGTTTGTTACTGCTGTATTTCATCATTTGTTTCACTTGAGAGAGTGTTTAATAGAACATTTATAATATTTTGCTATGTATTTTTTTTATAATGCCAGATTCATAAACCCATACTTATTTCCAATTCATCCTGTTAGGACTGCTCTATAAATGGCACTGATAACGTCTTTGGCAATCCCACATAAAGTGCTTTGTAATACTAGGTGTTACTTAAATTTTAATGGCTACCATAGCCAATCAAACACTATAACTTACATCTTAGGCTTATAATTAGTTTTGTTTTGATAAACATGTTTGACCTACAATTACTGTCAAATCCCGTAAACATGAAATCATGTTTAACGCGATGTATAAGCAATTTTCTGTACGACAAAGCTTAAATTTAAGGTTAATTTATCGCATAACATGAAATCCCTCTTAGGAAGAAAATAAAAATTGCTCTTCAAACCACCTTTTTTTTATATGGTCTTTATTATTTGAGACGAAATTTAAAAGTCTTACAAAAGCATTCCTCAAGTAGAAACCGACAAAATGACCGAGTGATTAAATTCCAGGGAAAAATGCCCCACCAAGCACCATATCCCCTCCCCATCCAATTTAGAAAACAATGCAGTAATAAACAATTTTGATTACAGTAAATAACGATTGCGCAACGTACATGCCCACCAAATGGTGTAGTGGTTAGCGTGCTAGCTTCTAGACCGCGAGATTGCTGGTTCGAGTCCCGTGTTAGGCATGGGTGTTTGTAAATGTATGTTGGCTTGTCTAATGACGAATGTTTCGGCGCATTATAGCCCTCGTGTTGCTGACGGCGCCAGATAATCTGAAAACAACCAACGCAACGTGCATAGCAAAAACTGTTGCAACAAGTTGTCCTTTGCCTTACTTGATCATTTCGTCGTTTGTAGACGTGGACATGGAATAGTGTTATTACCATTTTCATTCATTTGAAAAAATGACCAATTTGGTGGTATTTCTGGAGATAATTCTTACATGGGGGAGCAAAAAAAAAAAAAATAATAATAATAATAATACCGTCAAAATGGTGATTTTTCTTTAAACTTTGCAATAAATCTTACATTATCTTTTCTTATTAGTAAAACAGAGGGGAGGAGAAAAAACGATCGTTGATGAGCGTTGCTCAACGGAAGAGAGCTCTGTATTAAAAAACACTGGTTTTTCAACTTTTTACCCCTTTATAGCCTTTCTACGGGAATTTCGGTGGTGGGGATGTTTAGAACACTTTAAGAGGCTTTACCGTAGCGATTTTGATCAAAATTATTCGAGCCGTTTTTTAGCAATTGCTGAAAAACAAGATTTTTTTTTCATGTTGTGTGCATGCGTAAAATTGACGAAAACCTTACTGACAGGTCCTATGGCCACCACTAACCTGAACACCAAATTTGAACATCGTAGGTTAATTCGTTCGGGAGTAATGTGGACCACGTACACACTGACAAACATTTTTTCTAGACCACTTTTTTGAAGTCAAGAATGTTCCAAAACGTGAAGAAATGCACAAAAAAAAAAAATGAAACAGAAATTTTCTTTTGACTGAAAACAATACTTTCACTACCCAATAGAATTGAAAGTAAAAAGTGCCCTAGAAAAAATGTATGTGTGTACTAAGTCAGCATAACTCTCGAACGAATTTACCTACGATGTTCATACTTGATGTACGGGTTAGTGGTTGTCATGGGGCCTACCATAACGTCTTCATCAAAATCGCACATGCGCATAAGGTATCTGCCATTGAAAAAATCACTTTTTCGAGCAATTGGTAAAAAACGGCTAGAACGCTTTCGATCAAAATAGGTGTGGTAATGCCTCTTACGGTGTTCTAAACATCACTACTTCCGAAATTATCGTAAATATTCTACAAATTCGTAAAAAGTGGAAACACTAATGTCTTTAGTACAGAGTTCTCTTTCCTTGAGCATCGCCCGTCAACGACTGTTTCTTGTCTGTTGCACTTACAAGAAAAAGTAATGTAAGAATTATGAATAAGTAATTATGCTGCCATTTTGGCGTTAAAAACGGTAAATAACACCAATTCACATCCATGATCATCGCCAGGAAGATGCACTTGCACCTTCCTGGCTTTGAAAATTAAAATAAAATTGGAAAAGCGTATAAATTCCAAGGGGGGAAAAAGCACATATGCCGTTCTGAAACTACGATTAAATGTTACAATGTCATTTTTTGTAGCTGAGTAAATTATTGCAATTGGTGAGGTGGTTTTCAGGCGCCAGTTGTTTAGAATTTTTGGAGATTGGGTATAAGAAGTATTTTTCTTTTTATAAAGTTTTTCTAGATAATGTTTTGATTTTTATTTAATAATCATCAGACATCAGACCTTATTAACTATTTTAAGAATTCAATTGAACATTTCCTATACTGCCTTTGTGTTTCATTTCTGATTTTTTAACAGAAAAAAATCGATCGTTGATAAGCGATGCTCAAGGGCAGAGAGCTCTGTGTTAAAGAGACTCGTTTTTCAACTTTTTACGCTTTTATGGAATTTCTACGAGAATTTCGAAGTTGCTGATAATTAGAACATCTGAAGAGGCATTAGCACAGAAATTTTAATCTTATACGCATGCGCGATTTTGATGAAAACCTTAATGGTATAGTTCCCATGGCCACCACTAACCTTTACACAAAATTTGAACATCGTAGGTCAAATTGTTTGGGAGTTTGTCTTTTTCCCTTTAAAGTCCGAAGTTAATATAAAGGATCCCTTTATATTAACTTCGATTTTGTGTGTGGGTTTGTCGATTGCTGGCAAATCGGCGGAATCCTCATTAACCCCCTTGCCGTTATCTAATCGGGCTGAAACCTGGCAGATAGATTCGATGTCGATGACAATGCATTCTATTGAATTTTGGAGCCGTTACTGTCACTAAAAGGTCGCTTTTACGGAATATTAATGAACCAACTTGCCGTCATCCAATCGCACTAAAATAATATTTAATCGTCCATTGAAGAAACTCTTTCCTGGTGGCAATTTTTTTTTAAATAAATAATAAAATTGTTTTACTTAGAAAAAAGGTATTTGCATGCGAGTGCATAATTCCACGTTCGTTTTTAATAAATAAATTTTGAAACATAGTTTGGAGCACATTTTAATGATAGAAATGTTTTTGATATTTAAAATTAGATGCAAACACCAAGCACACGCTGTTTACAGAATTAGCGTTGTGTTAATGAATATAAAATTTGGCAATGCATATAACGGATTTATATTAAAAACTTTCTTTTTACGGGTTATATTATTATTATTATTATTATTATTATTATTAAAGTATTAGTAATCGTTCTAAACTATTTAGTTTTTTTAAAACCTACTAAAAACTAACTAACCTTGTATTGAAATGCAAAATAATATTTTTCTGCATTCTTTCTAGGCCATATTAAATAGTAATTCAAATGAAATAATTTTTAGAAAAACGCATGATCTATTACCACACACTTTTTTAGATCAATTGTCAACTGTCCATTTTTTTCCTCCAGAAGAGCAATGTGGATTGGAATTTGTTTCAAAACACGATTATTCATTGCTGTTGGGTAATTAACTTTTACACTTAGAAAAAAAATTCCATAAATTACAGAATTGATCTCAATTTAAAAAACTTTATTAGAAATGTTAGTAGGGGGAACTAAGGATACTTGACCCAACTTTTAGTTTTGGGTGTTTAGTTTTAATTTACATTACTTATGTCCACTTATACTTCATTAAGTATTACACAATATTTATGAATATCTTTCTGAAGTATTTATTGTAAAGATGGTAAAATATGAAACATAAAAAAAAACTTTCAACTTGGGTCAAGTATCCCAATTTATAGGTTAAAATTTATTTTATAGTTATAAATTTATAATTTAAAGTTATAAATGCAACACTTTTACTTGTTAAGTGTCCAGTGTTAAAACTTTTCTATACTTGTTCAATAAGGTAAATACTTTTTATTTTTACTAGCTACATATTGTTAATATAGTGTCCACTTTAATATTTATTGTAGAAAGCTAAAAATATTAACAGTTTATCAAGCTATTTCTGTTGTGATTAGTTCAAGAATAAGAAAATAACTATTTATTTAACTGCAAATGAAAACTCATTAAAACCCAAAATCTGTAATTCTATCATTTTTTATTGAAAACTCAAGTGGATAAAGAATAGCCTGGATTTAGTAAGGTTTGTGTATCTTCAGGTGATTTGTGCATTGAACATTATAAATTCCTTTGAAAGGTGAGTGAACTGATACACCTAATGGTTGTAGTATGTATAACAATGGAATGAATTATAATACCGTTAACTTATCTAACATCGATGGTAGGCAACGACGTACAACTTTCAAGAATATCCATCAGTAACAATACCTTTATATCGATTGAACATCTTACATACATAACAAAATGATATAAGAAGAATAAAAAAAATCAATAAAACCTGCCAAATGCATTCGAATAGCATCCTATCTTGGGTCAAGTATCCCTATATGCCTTGGGTCAAGTATCCGTAATTATACATCTACTGCAAAACCCTAAAATGCAACCATTTGCAAGTAAGTGGATAAACACTTTTTTATATGTAATTGCAACTAAAAGTATGCACAAAAAAAAAAAAGTTTTACTTTGAAACAAAAACCCATTTCACATCAGCGTTTGCAACACAAAGATATTACTTTTGGAGCATGAAAATTTAAATTGTCTTTAGTTTAAAATCGGATGCAAAGATTCAGTTGTCATTTTCACCATATAGTTAGCTAATTGAAGGGCAAGAAGTGGTACCATTTCCAACTTAAAATACCTTACCAATTCTGAGAAAAAGGCATTGGGTCAAAACCTAACCAATTCTGAGAAAAAGGCATTGGGTCAAGTATCCCTAGTTCCCCCTACCTAAATGTGTCAATGATGTCTACAGAGATAATTCGTGCCGGCATCACTTAGTTTAGATTTTACTTTCAATTATCCATATGTTTACAAAGGGTAATAAAATAATTGTTTTTGGTAGAAAAAAATTTCATTTTTTTTTTTGCATTTCAGCACATTTCAGAACATCCTGACTTAAAAAAATAGTCTAAAAAAAAATGTCAGTCTGATCAAAATAATTCAGTAAAATGTCTGAAATCAAATTACCGAGAATGCGCATGAGGTTGCTGCCATTAAAAAAAAGTGTTTTTCAGTAGTTACTAAAAAATGGCTTAAACGATTTTAATCAAAATCTCTGTGGTAATGCCTCTTAAGGTGTTCTAACCGTCCTTACGCCTCAAAATCCCATAAAAATGCTGTAAATGCGTAAAGAGTTGAAAAACTGTTGTCTTTTACAAAGTGTTCTTTTTCCTTGAGCATCGCCCATCAACGACTGTTTCTTCTCTGTTGCACTTACAAAAGAATAATGTAAGAATTATTGAAACGTATATCGCCAAAATCGCCATTTTGCACGTTTTTCAAAATGCCCTTATAAGGATTATCGTGAGAAATATATCACCAAACTGGCCGTTTTCTCTGAATAAATGATGAAAACATAAAAACGATATATAACACCAATAAACGTCGGTGTAATTGAAAGTTGTTCAAGTGTTAATGCCACATTCGAATAACATTTCAGTGCTTGAGTACTTTTAACATCGTTTTCCGCACATATCCTCCCAAGGAGAAGAGTGTCCTGGGGATGTCTTCCTAGTTGGGAGGATAAGTCTCTCAATAAGCACTTTTTCAAGTGTCAAATCCAACCCGACGATTTTATTAACTTCAGTTGGGGCTCCTCTAGCCTGGTTGTCATTGTAACGAGCTCATGATCGTAGGGTTCGATTACCTAATGGGGGCACATTAAATCGGTCGTGGCCTCTCTCGTTGGTGTGGTGGGGCTGGAGAGAGGGGTTTACACTAGAAAATGTCGATCTCATATTCTTCTAGATGCTCAAAATTACGAGACGTATTTGGCTGTGTTAAGCACTTTAGAAGTGGCCGAAGTAGACTGTCGGAAGTTTCAAACAAACTAACTTCAGATTTGACTGTTAAAAACCAAAAAACGACAAATACGTCTCAAGTATTGATTTATTTGACACGGTCCTTTAAATTCGAAAGCTCACTTTCTGGAATATTTCTGTTTATAGAAATTCCTTTCTTAGACGCAACAAAAAAACAAAAGTCATTAAACATATTCAATTTAATGTCATTAAATAAATTTCCTTCCATCCCTTAAAGCTTAAATGCCTAATCAGATCATTCCCTATACTCTATATGTTACAATCTTCTGTTCCAGTTCATTTAGAAACTACTATCTATAAAACCTGAAAATTTGGTACGAAAATGATCGCTTAATGAAATGACATCAATTGTTTTCATTTATTGCCTATCTGTTCTAAATTACAATAATAAAAAAAAGACTATTGCAATTGGCGCCACTACATAGGCATTGACGTCGAGCTATTTTCGAGTTTTCAACTAATGTAATTTCATTAAGTGATTATTTTCGTGCCTACTCACAAAATTTCAAAGTTTTATGCAAAGTAGTTTCTAAATGAACTGGTCTAAAAGATTGTAGCATAGCGAATGATCCTTACTTAGAGTTCCTTTTATCGACATTACTTTTCCCAACGAGTAGTCCAAAACAAAATAACAGACAAAAATATTTACCAAAGTTTCAAATTTAATTTCACATGGTTGTTACTGTAAAGCAACCAAACTGATGACTTTGGCTGTTCTTATTTTAAACTACAAATTTTGAGTAATTAAATATGGATTTTCTGGAAATAAGCCAGAGATTCAATGTAAGCATTAATAATAAATTAGAGAAAATTTAGATTTTTTTTATTATTGTTGTAGAGTTTGTCATTCAAATATTGACACACTCCTAGTAAGGATCATTCGTTATTTCTTCTAGCCGAGTTCATTTAGAAACTATTTGGTATAAAACCTTGAAGAAATTTTGCGAGTAGGTACGAAAATTATCACCCAATGAAATGACGTAATTGTTCTCGTTTAATGTCTGTAACAGTGGCGGATGGTGCAGAGGGCCGGGGGGGAGGGAACCGGCCCCTCATTTTTTGGGACCCTGGTCCCACTTATATATATTTGATAATGTAGTTTTGAAATTTCTGTAAAATATTTTAAAAATGCAGGACAAATGAAAGCAATTATTAACCTCACAATATTAACTATTGTGCGAAGAGCCATAGTTCTCTTGTCACAAACTCATGAAAATGTCAATCAACCGCAACCATTTCAATAAAAACACACTCCGTCTGTCCCTTCTCCAAAGACCTCATCATAATGACCTTGAAGTCTATCCGCGGGAACAACCAAAATTTAAAAAAAGTAAAAATATAAGATTGAAAATATTTTTCTGTTGAGTAATGAAATTTTGAACTGAAATATAAATTAATCATTATGCATTAATTTTATGTTTAAATGAATAATTTAAAATCCATACATTTTCTGAAAATCTCACCACTTTTCTTCTCTTTATTTTTAAATTTTCGAAAACCATGAGCCATACAGTTCAAAACCTATGGGACATGGGGTTAATTTTCATAAGCCATTGGCTCAAACGAAATGCTGCAGTGGTGAATTTGTTATAATCATTCATTTTATTAAAATATATATTTTGTTAAAATTTATTTAGATAATTTGTTTAAGGGGACTTCGTACCCTTCAATTTTTTTTTTTTATTTAAGCCTTTAAAATTATAATTTTTGCATATTTGGAAGTATTACTAAGTAAAAATTAAATTTTATTAAAAAAAGTTCACATGATGCTCTAAATTTTTTAAAAAAATTTAAAAATTCATCAAATTTAAAATTTCATTTTCTTTTTCATTTTTCTCCCTCGTTTTTTGTTTTAAAAATGTTTCTAGTAATATAGTCTAATTTTTTAGGAATCGGATTTAGAATAAGTAAAATAGTTTTCGAGAAAAACGATAAATACTGTATTAATAAGTTAAAAAAATGTATTTTTCAGCATTTAAATTTGTAAAAAAAAAGTTTTTATTTTATTCAATAATCCATGCCTATTCTTGTTAAATAGATATTAAGAATGACACACACAAAAATTTGAAGTCATTTCATTCATATTTGATGAAGTTTTAGCATTTTGAGTAAGGTGGGAATTTCAAAAATCACGAACTGAGAAAAATGCGTTCGAAATATCAAAGAAGTTATTGCAGCAATGCTAAATTCTCCACAAAAATAATGTTTTTCTGCAATTACAGTTATCGGATCAGCTGAAAAACTTGCGAGCATAAGAAGGTTTCGAAGATAATAAAAACGGAAAAATGAGAAAACTTTTATTTTTATTATTGGTTTGTGAAAACAAGGGGTACCAAGTCCCCTTAACTGCTCTTATAGCTTTGTTTTATGTGAATTTAATTGCACGAAACTCATGTATTTTGAAATTTGCACTCACTCCCCCTCCCCCCCCCCCCCTCCATCTCCCTCAAAAAAACCTTGCCATTGTTAATTTGGGCCCTCTCACTTTTACTACTCACGATCCGCCACTGGTCTGTAATAAAAAAGCCACAGACTATTGCAAATAACGCCACAGCATCCGCATTGGCGTAAGGATTTCAAATATAAAATAAAGTACATCAGACCCTATTTTTTAATTTTTAAATTATGTCACTTCATTAACTGATCATTTTCATATTTCTCACCAAATTTCAAGGTTTTATACCAAGTAGATTTTAAATGAACTGTACTAAGTTTCTAGCTTTCCCGTCCAAAAACAGGGGTGCTGCCATCTAGTGTAGTAGAAAACAAATGTTTGACCACAAATCAAACATTCCTATTATGTGTCAAAATCATGAAACGGGTCAAAACGTGTCTCAAGTGTTTTTATATGAAATTTAAAAAAAAAAAATTAAGAAAAAAAAATAGCAAAGGAACATAAAAGAAATGCCAACCTAATGATTTTTTTATTAAGAAACTTGACTAAGAGAAACACTTCCCTATTTTTTCAAGTTCGAAAACGTCATTTCGGTGATTGTCCCGGGTGAGAATCAAGAAAAATCATGTCAAAATTGTACGCGACAATTATTTTCATTTCTTTTTCAATTATCAGCTAATTACTAACTCTGAATATTCTATAATAGTAAGAAACGAACTTTTCTTTAAAAACTAGTCTTGTTTTTTATTTATTCGATCTCTTTACTACGTCCGTTAATCTTTCATCATTCCAATAACTTCCCCATTTTTCACGATGAAACCGTAACCATCCAACGTAAACAGCTGAAGTTCTCACATTTTAGCGCGAATCTAGTAATTCGCATGTGATCACATTAAGGAAAGTGGACATAATTTTGTTTTTAACATAAAAAACTACTGATATTTATTCTTAAATTCATGCGTTCCATTTAGAAACTCCAGTTCAATATTAGACTGCGTATTTTTTTTTAAACCTCTTGTTTATATTCTAAACTCAGTTTTTTATAGCTGATTTATTGTAATTGAGAAGTGGTTTTCAGACGCTACTTGTCTCAGATTTAATTTATTGTTTTTTGTATAATCATTTATATGTTCTCTTGATTCCTGGAAAATGTTTAGATATTTATTTGTTAGCCATCAGATATTAGACCTTGATACATATATATTTTTAAATGAGCATTTCCTATATTACTTCCATGTTCCATTTTTTATTTTTTTATTATTACTTTAACTTGGAAGAAATAACTACGCTTTTGTATTTTGAAATCTTTTATATTAACTTCAATTTTGTTTGTGTGCGGCGTTCAAATCTACGGAGGGCTAAATAATGCAATTACCACCATCCAAATGAATAGAAACTTGGAAGATTGCATGTCGATGACGATTCAGTCTATCAACTTTTTGAAGCTATCATCCAGGGTAGTAGTGCTAAAAAAAATTTACCTGTACGCAAACTTTTAGATTATGACGGTACTGTAGCTGGAATTTTTTCTTTATTATAATTTGCCAATTTACTCTAATTTACATAATTTACCATACAAAAAAGCTGAATACTCTTAATTTACGTATTTATTTTCTCACTAACTTATATCACAATACATTGTATAAAGATTATTTGAGTTATTATTGATCACTAGTTTAAAAAAGTGGCGTTACCCCGCACCAGCTCTCAAAAAAGTATCGGTGCACCGTACCGGCGCTTACTGGCTCCACTATGTGTCACTATCACTAAAAAGCCTCTTATTCACACCACTATTTTCGTTTTAGAAGACTAATTAACACACTTTCCTTTATCCAATTGAACTGAAACTTGGAAGATTGATTTGATGCTGATGACGCTGCAGTCAATCAAATTTTTGGGGGTTTTACTATCACAATCACTAAAAGGCCGCTTTTACAAAAGCTTCTATTGGCGATTCGAATTACTAACGAACCCGTAAATAGTTCGGAGTGGATGTTTTTTTCGTAGTGGTCAAGCATTGTGAAAACGATCTGAACTCAAAAAGTTGCAATTGCACATTAAAATTAGCAATGAATAAAAAAGGATTTTAAAAAATTTGTCTTTATGGTTTATTTATTGTGTCTTCTGCTTCTTCTGTTCGAAACACTGATACTTTAAATACCGCGAGTACTACTTGGAAGATAAAAAACAGAAAAACAAGATAATCGTTAAAAATAATTTTTTTTAAGGGGGGAGGGGGTGGGCGAGAGGTATTTTTATATTTTCTTTCTTGTAAATATTTTTTTTTTCCATCTAAATATGGTTGTAGTGAACACCTAATAAAATACAAGGAAGCGAGGATTTTAAAACTATACACCGTACGTTTTGTTCATCATCAAAATGAAAATTGATGCATATTTGTTAATTAACATTTCATTAGTAATTTGCAATCAACATTTCTGAAAAATTGACGAATTGAACAAAATTCTAGCAATTTTGCGCACCCCCTTGCAAATAATCCTGCCGGTGACCATGTTCATAAACATATTTTTTATATATATTGTACATGCAAGTAGAAACTGAGCTATATTAAAAGTTATGTTTCAAATAGAATGACCACTATACAATTTATTTTATGCATATTTACTTTCAGCCCTCTGTTAATTTTTCAATTATTTATATTGTAAAAAATATTGTGCTAAATATTCAGCGTTGCGATTAAAAGCTATTGAAAATTATCTAAATTTTTCTTAAAATCACTGCACCAATTAAGCGAAAATATTACTTTTTACTTTCAATTACCCATTTGTAAACATAGGGTAATGAAAGTATAGCTTTCGGTCAAAAAAAAATTTCCCATTTCTCCACATTTTGGAACATTTTGATTTCAAAAAAGGGATCTAGTAAAAATGTCTGCTTGTGTGTATGTATGTGTCTGTGGTCAGCATAACTCCCGTACAAATTGACTTGCGATGTTCAAATTTGGAATGCGGGTTGCTGGTTGCCATGGGACCTACCATTAAGGTTTTCGTTTAAATCGCGCATGCGCATAAGGTAGCTGCCATTAAAAAAAAAATCATGTTTTTCAATGATTGCTAAAATACGGCTCTAATGATTTGAATCAAAATCCCTGTGGTAATGCCTCTTAAGGTGTTCTAAACATCCCCATCTCCGAAATTTTCGTAAAAATGCTTTAATGGCGTAAAAAGTTGAAAAACGAATGCCTTCAACACAGAGTCCTCTTTGCTTGAACATTGCTCATAAACTATCTTTTTTTCTCCTCTTCACAGTTTCACTCATAAGAAAGGATGATATAAGAATTATCGAAAAGTATATCGCCAAACGCACCATTTTGGCAATTTTTTTTTTGTAAAGATCCATAAAAAATTATCGCAAAAAATATCGCTAAACTGGCAATTTTTCTAAACGAATGATAGAAATAGAAATACGATAGATGACACAATTCCCTATCAGTAATATAGTGTAATTGAAAGTTGTGAGATGTTCCACACCCCTAGTTTTTTGAGTAATAGATCGTTTCAGTTGGAAAAGTAGTCACCTTACAAAAAGAAATCATGAAAAGTAGAAATTTGCCTCGAAAAACTGTCTTTCTGGCAAAATTGAATTTAAAAAAAATCATGTATCGATGTAACGATATTTTTTCTATGCAACGATATAGTATCGATATTTATTTTGATCGATATTTCCGACCTTTATATTTTCGCTTTCATGAGGGCCTTAACTGGCCCAGTTAAAAAAGTTACAGTTAAAAATATATTTCATAAAATATTTATTCATGCAAATGTTTAATAATGATATTTGTTTATACAATTATGTTTAAACAACCTATCAGTTTGATTTTCCCAATATCTGGCAATAAAATAAATATTTCCCAATATCTAGCAAAATATAAATGCATAATTTCGTGATCTCAAAACACCCTAAATGCTAATAGAGAATATTAACATTCTGCTCTTACCTACCTAGATTCTTAGCACCAATCAGTTTATTCTGTCAGAATCACAGGTTTTCTTCACTTTATTGTCATTTGTTTTTTCTTCTTGAACGAATTCATTTCTTGGGTATGGCGAGAGGTTTTCAAATAATTTATTAAATGGGTAATCTAAAAATTTAAAAAAAATTACATGACTTTTATTGATAAATTGGTTAGCATTCCCGTTAAAATAAGAGGAGGAGAAACATTCTTCAAGGAGAGGGCGCAAAGAACTGCATGTGCCAGACCACAGTTTTGTTCTTTATAAATGTAGCTAGTTGGCGTGCATTTGCATATGGAAGTTTAATCCGTATTCATGATGAACCATACAAATTTGACGTCTAAAATTCATCCGCAAATACCGATCATTTGTTGAAGATGATAATTGGCATTGGATAAATCATAGCTGTTTGTAAACATATATGCCAGTTCATTTCAAATAAAGAAGAAATGGTCATGTGTGAAATACTTGAAAATACTTGAACTTGCCTGCTCAGCTCTAAAGTTGCGAATCGCAAATGAAAGCAAAGTTCTCATGAAAGAACTTTTTCGTTTTCTTTCTTGGCTTTGCGCTTAGTGTCATTTAAAGAAAAATTTTTTTAAATACAAATAAAAAAAATTAGGTGAGGGAACGCCGTTCAGCCTTCTAAAAAAGTAAAGGATCGCCGTTCCCACGTGTTCCCGCTCCACTACAACCCTGATTTCGAATATTTTTTTGTATGTCCAACTTATTTTATATTTGCATATTTTTAATTATGAAATAATTTCTTTGTGTAGTAAGGAATATTTCTACTTGATAGAAACGAAAATGATTTGGATTGCAATCCTAAATCTCTCTAAAATATTTAATCATGATATTTACTGTCGCTCTCAATACAATGAGTCGTATGTGAATCTAAAGGTGTTGCCGGTTACGCCATTTTATGCTTAAGCGACGATATGATTATTCACACAAAAACATCCTTCGAAAATTGAATAGATAAAACTATGTAAATGTAATAGACCCTTTTCTATGAGTTTAAAGGCTTTTACTTTTAGGAAGAAAGGCTCAGGTAAATGTGTTTTAATTTGAATGAAAAACAGCTTGAACATCCAAGTTTTGTTCTGTAATAATATTTAGCCTTTTTAATACGAACGGACATGATATATATATAAAAGTGCATAAATTATAACGAAAGGGAATTGAAAAATAAAAATCCTCTCATGGTCGACTGATACTGAAAACAATATTTGATTCACTTCATGACAAACATGATTTGCACCAGACAAATTATGCAGGATATATTAGCAAACAAAACAGTAGACGGAAAGGAAATCTTATAGAAATGCTTAGTTTAAATATGTAAAAGGTCAATTGTGCAAATATTTTCCTGAAGAAACGGAAAAACTACTAAACTTAAAGACGGCTTATTTGTTGATTTGAGATACCTTGACTTGATTCCAGAAAATAAAAAATAAAAATTTCTGTGGAAATTGATCTTCAATGTCATTTTATGACCGACGGGAATTTCTTGAACATATATTTCACAAATTTCGGCAAGGGAGAGAAATCAGTCATATTCAGAATAAAATATTTCTAATATTGTCAAATGTTTGTTGAGTACTATCGTAGGTGGTATGTCCTTGAAATATCTTTATCTAAAATTGAAGATTTTCATGATTTAAAAAAAAAGATACGGTACTGAAATTTTGTCTTTTAATTATAAGAAAAAAAGCTATAGAAGTGACAGTACGTAAGTTTTCGTTTAACTTTCTTAATACACATATATACGTGTATTTGTTTACTTGGTGAAAATATAAATTTAATAAGATTTGCTACTTTGTATAGGCAATTTTGATTTAAAATGGAGAGACGTAGAAAAAAGACTTTTGGTTTTTAAAGGATAATGTTAAGAAACTGAAACGAAAATGGTACTCAAATACAAAGATGTTGATAGCCTAATTCTTACCTAATTTATGAACTATTCATATGCATGGACATAATCATTATGATTTTAAAGGAGAAAACCCTGAAAAAAGTTAAATTAAAAACTGTTGGTTAAAAGTGATTTCCCTTTTTGAAATCTAAAAGCCTACTTCCTTCATCTCTCCTCTTAAAGAGTCACTCTACATTCCCTTCCCTCTCAAAAAGCTATTACTTCATAATTTAAAAACTATTTAACGTTTACTCAAAATTGTGCAGAACTTTAATAAAAAAATCATTACTTGAACTCGATTGAGTCAAACTTTCTTTAATTTGACCGAACTATCCTCTGCTATCCGTTAACTCCTGAAACAACTGCAATCTGCACCGTAGAGCGCACTTAATTCAGTTGTAAACATATTTTTCAACAAATAATGCTTATTCTAGGAATAGATAGAATCTATTAAGCCATTAGATCGGTTTTAAGTTCGATAAATCTGAGAAAATTTGATCCAGGTGCAAACTCTATGCAGGAAAGAGCCATTGCAAAATATTTAAACTTTGCTCTGAATTAGCTGCCCTCGCTTTACGGAGTCCCGTCAATGTGTACATATCCTAGTTTTTTTTAACATTTCACGAAAAAGGTTCGATTAGCTCGAAAAAAAAGTTAATTTCTGCGCAAGCACTGACTCGCTGCGCTCCCTAAAAGGTTAATTGATATACTAGCCCACATCAATGCATCCCTCCCCCGTTGAGAAACAAAACATTTTTCACCGTTAATATAATTATCCCCCCTCCCTACCTCTTTCAAAAAACATTTTTAAATCCTTTACATTAACTTCGATTTTGTGGATAAGTTTGTGCCTGGCTGGCAAATCGGGCCCGGCATGCCTAATTTACTCAATTGCCGTCATCTAATCTCACTGAAATTTCACAGATAGATTCTTTATCGATGAGGTTGCAGTATATCAAGTTTTGAGGGCTGTCACTGTCAATAAAAAGCCGCTTTTACACGAGCTTCTATTGTTGCTTCGTAAAATGAATAAACCAATTTGCCATCATCCAATCGAACTGAAATTTGATACATAAATTCGTTGTTGATAATGTTGTATTATATCCAGTTTTGAGAGCTGTCACTAACTAAAAGGCCACTTTTATGCTTCAATTGGCACTTTGTGTTACTAATAAACCTACTTCCTGTCATCTAGTCGAACTGAAACTTTGAAACTTGGCTTGAATACTCATTACTAACATTATTACGCCAAACACAGAAGGGGGAGAAAAAAAAATCAGGCTTATTAAGGAGCCTCAGGATAATATTTTCACCTCCTGTATGGAATCACCTCCTGCATGCTGTCTATCAGTAAGTCATTTATACGATTATTATTTCAGGTCTTCCTGATTTTTAAATTTAACACAAAGTTGTTACAATTTAAACCAATTATTTAATTTTAAATTCTACCAAAATCGAGGCGTTAAGAGAACGAATCAGTGCCGAAACGGTTCTTCGTTTGCAAAAAGGAGTTGAAATTGTTTCGATTACGTCAGAGAGTGTCTGCCAATTATTGGGTTGCCTGGTGAGAGTTTTTCTTGTTATCCTCAGTTCGAGACACAAATATGGGACAGCTTCCCTTCGAAAAGGCATTTCCCATTTAATCATATTCGGAACATACATCCGGAGAAGTATACTGCCGTCATAAGTTAAAAAGCTCTGAATACAAAACAATTCAATTGTATATATTTTGACACTTTCCGATTAATCCATAGAAAATAATCTTTTTATTTCATTGAAGTTTTAGGTCATACAAACCTATACAACAATAAAAAAATATAATTTCAAAGCACGAACACATAAGTATGCAATTGACTTCAAAATACGCAATTGATTTTTTTTTTATTGTGGGCTCTTTGCTTGTGACGGCAGAATAGCCCCCGCATATAACTTCCTCCAAAGAAAATTAAATCTAAAACCTGCCGACCAAATCCAATTTCGCTATTTGTAAACTTTACTAGCATTATTTTATGCCTAATGTGTGAGATATTCTACACTTCTTTGGTACAGATTTTTAAGCATGTTCATTCAGATAATTTTTTTTAACTTAATTACCTTGCCGAAACCTTTAATTTGGTACATAGCACACTGTAAATGCTGGTGTCTTAAATTTAGACACAAAATGTCTGAAAAATTCATTTCAGACACATTAAGTGACTTAATTGGCGTAGTATTGATCCATTTCAGACATAACACGTGTCTGATTCTTTCTGAAATCACATTTAGACACACTTGGTGTCTTAAATGTAGACAGAAAACACCATATTAAGACATTTTGGGATTCAGACACCTAACATAATAAGACAACTAACGTCTAAGTCACCAAACACGATTTAAGACATCATGTTTGGTGTCGTCGACGTTTTCATCAGGAATTCATGATGGGGGTATTTTTTCCGATTCAATTATACGATTTCAGGCGAAGGAAACACTGTAAATAAACAATGGAATAGATAAACGTAATTGCAATATGCAAAATAATTTATTTTTATTTTAAGAATTTTATTTGTATTTTAAGATTTTTTTATTTGTATTTTAAGATTTTTTATTTGTATTTTAAGATTTTTTTATTTGTATTTTAAGATTTTTTTATTTGTATTTTAAGAATATATCACCAAAAGCGACTTAAACACTCAAAGGAATGGTCAAAATAAGACATTTGGATTTTAAGACAGGAAGTAATATGACTTCTGAAATGTACGACTATATAGCGAAACTTCAAAATGTGTCTTTAACCAATGAAATAAGATAAGGGCTTTTCGAAAAGCATTTGGCGCATGCGCTGTGTAAAGAATCTTGCTTCATTTAAACGTAATACTGTTTGTATTTTTCGCGTCTCGTCTCGTAATTGGCGTTCGTGATCGTGTAGCGTTCGATTACACACAAAATGGTTGTAAACTATTCTAAAATGGTTGCTTTCCTTCTTTTTAAGTGGCAGAAATAGACAGTCGGTAGTTCCAAAAAACAAATACTTTCCTATTTTAACTTTAATGTTAATATCCTTTAATCTTGTGCTTTTGTTGAACTGTGCTTAAGAATTCTTTTGGAAGCGTTCCTTTATTAAATCAACATGGAGCATTTCTTGAGATGAAGCAGTTGCCTTACAAGATGCCTTACAATGCGAACCCCTTTTTGAACTATTTAGATTGGCTTTATATTTAATAGGTCAATGAATTAGTAGTGAAAAATGGGGTACCATGTTACAGTAAGTGTTATTCAATAATACACTTATTTTCAGTGTTTTTATAATACATTTTAATTGATCTAGTATTTCTAAATGACACCCACAGAATTCTAAGTTTTCTGTTTTTACATTCAGTTATATTTTTATCGGTTTTGTTGCATATTACAAGTACTAATGGGAATATATTTGGCATGGGATTTGGTATAATCTGAATAACATTTATTCTTGGTTCTCGATGGCAGCAATAAAATTATGAAAATCAACGATACAAAATAATTTGTGAAACATTTAATATTTGTCAAAATGAAGAATTTTTTTCTACATATAGTCCGGGGAATAGAGACTGAAAAAGGGGTCTTACCTTGCAAAAGGTTATGTAGTTCTGATTTTTTAATATGTTATAAAGGTCGGTCCCGTGGTTTATAAACCAAGTTTTCGACCTCCTAACCCTTGTGCGTTCTCCGTGGTGCACCAAAAACTGAGCCGTTTTTCAGTTTATACGTCATAACTCTTTGCCAATGCATCTTAGAAACAAACATGATATTCAAAAGTTGTAGAATATTAAATTATCTACAACTTTTGTATACTAAGTTTTTTTGTAGACCTATTATGTAAATAGTTATGTCGCATCAAAGTCAAAACTTTTTCGAAAAAATGCTACTTTTTTAAGATTTGTGTCAAGTTTTTTGATTATATGTTCATAATGGTACGTTTTAGAGAAAAAGTTTGTGAATAAAAGTTGTAGAACAATAAATTTCCTACAAGTTTTCTATATAAACTTATTTTCTAGGACTAATAACAAAGGAGTTATTCTGCTTTGTGTATTTTCCGTGGTGCACCACAAAAAAATACATTTTTTAGTTTATAGATCATAACTCTTTCGCAATGCATTTTTAAAACAAACATTAAATTCAAAAGTTGTAGAATATTAAATTTTCTACAACTTTTGTGAACAATTTGCTTTTGTAAAGTTATTATGTAAAGAGTTACGTAGCATCAAAGTAAACACTTTTTTGTAAAAATGCTGCTTTTTTAAGTTTTTTGCCGAGATTTTCAATTATATCTTCGTAAGAATAAGTCGTAGGGAAAAATATATTGCACAAAAGTTGTAGATCTATAAATTTGCTATAAGTTTTATACAAAAAGTTACTATCTAGGACTAATAACTAAGGAGCTACTCTTCTTTGAAGGTTTACGAGATGATAACCTATAATATTTTATGTATAGGTAGGGGTTTAAAAATAGCTTCTTACTGCATAGTCTGACAATTTTAATAAAAAAATAAAACAATATATATATAATACTAATGATAATGTAAAATAAAACGTGGAAATATATTAAATAATGTATATCTATAGATAATAATAGTAATATAAAATTTACCATTTTGCCGTGATGCACCAAAAATTTCTGCATTCGGAAATTAAAATGAGAAATAGACTGCATTCAAGTGGCTGATTCTAAACTACGTAGGGTACAGATCTTTTGAGATAGAATAGAAAAATCACAAGTCGGGTGGCATTAGTGACATGTAAAGGAATTCTTTTAAGGACTCAGTTTCCGCGAAAACACCATATACTGTTGATTGAGATTTGCCACTGCCGAATTCAGGGTAGAAGATTAGAAGAACCGAAAAACCATTCTCGACCCTCCCCACCACTAACCATCCCGACAGAATATCAACCACTCAGCGTAATTACTTAATATTGGAATACATGCGTCGTAATGATGGCTGCTTCATTATATCCAATATTACAAGAATTTGCAAAGATCTTCCTAGATCCTAATGCAAGTGTTTCAAGCATCACCGAAACAGTATCAAGCATTCTTGTTGCTCTCTTTGGTGGTCACAGGGCAACAACTTGAAATGCTTTGCGTTATAAGCAATTTTCCAAATCAACAAATGGGAGCAAGTTAAATCTGTCAAAGCTACCTCCGACCTAAGAAGCTGCCATGCGCCATGTCTTTTGCACATACCATCAAGTAAATACATGGATGGGCCAATTGAAAAATCCTCTGGTCTGTTTGTGGAAGAAGGACAGTAAAGGACTTCTTCCTATTACAACCACCAGGGATTCAGCTCCTCAATCAATTCTGACCTACATTTTCTGCCAGTGCAACATAGGATGCACTAAGGTCTGCGGTTGTAGAAAGGCCGGTCTCAAGTGCTCCATAATATGTAAAAACTGTCATGGACAAACCTGTGACAATATAGCGAACATCATAATTGATGACAACGATGAAGACGACCCAACAGAACTCTTAATTCAAGAAGTAGCGAAGGAACCAACCAAGCCTTCGTGGCTAAACGAAACTAAATTTAAGAATTTATAAGTTTTCTAAATTGTAAATTTTATTGATATTACTATTATTATATATAGATATATTTTTATAATATTTATATTTTTTGATTTATAATACTATTATTTTAATACCTATATTGTATTATTTTTTATTAAACTTGTCAGGCTTTGCAGTAAGAAACTGTTTTTAATATTAGATCTTACCAAGTAGCTCTTTTGTTATTAGTCCTATAAAATAACTTTGCATATAAAACGTAGCAAATTTAGGGTTCTACAATTTTTATGATATACATCTAAAAACTCGACAAGAATCTTAAAATAGTATTTTTACGAAAGAGTTTTTGCTTTGATGCTTTTCATAAAATTTGTTTTTAATACAATAGTTCTACAAAACAAATTTTGCACATACATTCGTGGTAGAAAAATTAATACTCTACAACCCAAAATATAATTTTTTTCCCTATAAAATGCAGAGGAAAAAGGATATTATCGGTATACTGAAAAAAATTCAAAATTTCAGAATTCAGAAGGTTTTTGGTGCACCATGGCGAAAATGGCAAATTGATATTACCGTTATTGTATATAGATATATACATTATTTAATATATTTCCACTTTTTATTTTATATTATCATTAGTATTATGTATATATTGTTTTATTTTTTTAATTAAAATTGTCAGACTATGCAGTCAGAAGCTATTTTTAAACCCCTACCTATATATAATATATTATAGGTTATCATCTCGCAAACCTTCAAGGAGTAGATCCTTAGTTATTAGTCCTAGATAGTAACTTTTTGTATAAAACTTATAGCAAATTTATAGATCTACAACTTTTGTGTAATATATTTTCCCTACGACTTATTGTTACGAAGATATAATTGAAAATCTCGGCAAAAAACTTAAAAAAGCAGCATTTTTACGAAAAAGTGTTTATTTGATGCTACGTAACTCTTTACATAATAGCTTTACAAAAGCAAATTGTTCACAAAAGTTGTGGAAAATTTAATATTCTACAACTTTTAAATTTAATGTTTGTTTTTAAAATGCATTGCGAAAGAGTTATGATCTATAAACTGAAAAATGTATTTTTTTGTGGTGCACCACGGAAAATACACAAAGCAGAGTAACTCCTTTGTTATTAGTCCTAGAAAATAAGTTTATATAGAAAACTTGTAGGAAATTTATTGTTCTACAACTTTTATTCACAAACTTTTTCTCTAAAACGTACCATTATGAAGATATAATAAAAAAACTTGACATAAATCTTAAAAAAGTAGAATTTTTACGAAAAAGTTTTGACTTTGATGCGACATAACTATTTACATAATAGGTCTACAAAAAAACTTAGTATACAAAAGTTGTAGATAATTTAATATTCTACAACTTTTGTACATAATATTTGTTTCTAAGATGCATTGGCAAAGAGTTATGACGATTAAAATGAAAAACGGCTCAGTTTTTGGTGCACCACGGAGAACGCTCAAGGGTTAGGATGTCGAAAACTTGGTTTATAAACCACAAGACCAACCTTTATAACATATTAAAAAATCAGAACTACATAACCTTTTGCAAGGCAAAATGTCTCTATTCCCTGGACTAATATGTTGTTCAAACATTTTTAAATAATATTTTAGCAAAAAAGTTCATAATAATAGGCTAATAATTTACTTATAATCACTTATATAAAACTCGGTTAAATAAAATTTTCCGCAGTGAGTTGAATTGTGGTAGCTCATAAAAAATCTTATAATGCAAAAAAACTTTATTTTAGTTTTATTTCTAATAAATGTCTATATACTGCATTAAATATCAGATTTCACAAAATAATAAAAATAAGTTTTTTATGCGTTAGTTTGTTGAACGTATGAAAATTTGCATTTTTTTAAGTAATAATCTAATTAAAAATTGAATTGTATAGATTTTAATAATATTTTTGTTTTGTATGTACTTTATGTTATGTAATTGACGTGAAAAATTTCAATTCTACATCTTTAATTGTTTTTTAAACGAAGCATAAAAATTTTTGAAAAATCAACGTTTTGAGAAAACTCGAGAAAACTATAGAAATTTAATAACTTGCATGTTTTTCAAATTTAATGTGCTCTACCTCTGTATTTTGAAGCAGCCATCTTTATTCTAATGCCTTTTTTTTATATTAAATTTTTTAAAGTTTTTTAAATGCCCTCTCTAGTCTTCTCAACGATTAACGGGTTGAAATGCGTTGTACGCCCCCACTTTGGTGACTTTGTAAAATGCCGCCAAGTTGTATTGACACTTCCACTGAATTGAACTTAAGGTTTGCCAAAATGGGTGCCAAGTTGTAATGGAACCATATAGGCACCAGGTTACCATATTTGAAGCAAAATCACTAAAAAAAAGGAGAGGGGGCTTATAACGCATTTTAACCGATTAACAAAGTGTCGCAGTGACAGGGAAAACTGTTGTAAAAAGGTTCTATCCTCAAAATTACAGGAATTCAGAGCATACCAAAATTTGGGAAACCAACTTTTTCAGAAACACAAAAAAATTGTGTGGAACTTACATACTTTTCAAATTTAATATGCTCCACCTCTATATTTTGAAGTATCTCCTTACATACTTCTAATGCCTTCTGTTTTACTTGTTTATTTTTATGCATCTTTTGAGGTATTTTTTAAATGCCCTGTATCTGCTTCAGCTATTCGACAATAATTGAAGCGTCATAGTGTTATAATCACTGCTGTTGGGTAGCGTTATTATAGGGGAATGTTATAACCCGGTAAAATTCCCAAATGGGGAATAATTAGATTACAACTGCTTCATCCATCATTACCATAAATTTATGTTGCCATATAATGTATCCCAAGCATTTTTAGACTTGCCAGTGCAACGCATAGTACTATAAACCAGGTGCATGCTTACATTACGCTTGTTATTTGTCCTTGAAGTTGACATGAAAAAAGCAACTGAAAACTATGATACAATCTTAGAAGCCAAAACTTTTCTATTTGAGATTCAGCCCCAATACAATGCCTACTATACCAATGCATATATTTTACAATAAGTCCCTGTTACTATCTCTTACTTGGATATATTAATAGTTGTTGTTTTACAATCTCATGCTTACATTTACCAGGAAAGTGTAACATAGTCAACAAAAAGTTATGAGCAACATTATAGTAATACAGTAATTTTTACTTTTTTTTAAATAAAACTTTTTAATATTAAATTTGAATTGTTTGTGTAAAAATTTGTCCAACATCTGAAAGGTACCATAAACAACCTATTCAGACACATCAACTGTCTGAAAATATCCCCAATTCAGACACTCCAAATGTCTGAAAACACCCCATTTTAAGACACTTCATGTGTCTTAAAGATTAAGACACCATTTTTCGTCTTAAAACAGTGCCACTTGTTTAAGATACTTTTGTGTCTTATTTTAAGACATTTCAATTTGCTGTGCATAAAGCACAGTTCTGTAACATTTGTGATTGAAGTTTATGAGTATTCCCATAAGCTTTTCATCCCCATTATTTATTTATTTTTGTTGATTCTCGGAATACGAATATATCCCGATAATACTACATATTTGCGAAATAATTTTTCTTATACTCTCAATCATTGAAAAATTATGTATAAGAATTTTTTTTAATTTACCCAAACATCATGTTGTTCTTAAAAGTTAATGTAGAATGCCTTTTAAAGAAGAAGGAATCAATTATGATACTTAAAATTGTATTTAAATTCGACATGAAACAATAGTTTCATTAAATACAAAATTCGATAAGTTTTATTTAAAAAACTATAAGCTGTATATTTGAGTACACTGAAGAACTAAACTATCACTTGATAATTCACCTAGTTTCTTCTCATCTAATTATGGTAAAATGAGAAACATCATTTCTGATGCATCGTTATATGTTACCCCTGCAAGAGTTATATTATTTTTTCTATAATATGTATAAACTATTGGGTTTAGTCTACAATTTTTACATAAAAAAGTTGGGCATACCTTATCAATCTCGTCAATACAGAAGATATACAGCTAGCATTTCAAAAACAATCTTTGAACAAGCCTACTGTCTCCAACCTTCTAATATTCAAATATTTTTATGTTTTAAAGCACTTTCAATTTTAAGAAACTAATATATATCTTATTAATTTGAAGAAAAAAATCTGTTGGATGAAAATAAAATGAAAAAATAATGAAAATAACTTTTGTTCACTGTTAACTAAATCCAAATGTTTCATTCGAAATTCGATAAAAAACTTTAAAAAAAAGTTACTTTTAGTTCATGCAAAACATAATTTTTTTTCATAAACTTTAAAAGCAACAATATTGTCTAAAAATGGGTTAACGGTTTGAATCAAAATGTTTAGTTAACATTGGTAATTGTTTTATTAATATTTATAATTTAATTTGTCTAGAAAGTGTACCAAGGCAAACGATCACATTTTAAATTTGAAAAAATTACATCATTCAAAAAATGCTTATAAACTCAGAGTATTAAAATTTTTATTATTTTTACTTAATTAATAGATTTATAAATATCTAACAACAAATTCTGTGAAAAAAGTTTATTTATATGTTGAGAATTAAATAATTTAATAGGATATATTAAATTTGGATGTAAATACGACATTTAAATTTTGTCGATGTATTGCTAAGCAAAAATTTTATGACCAAAATATTCAGATTAAAAAAAAAAATGTGCCTTAGCTTTAGGAAGATTCTGGAGGAGATTCCTATTTCTATTACTAGCACAGTTATACTTTCTTTAAAGTAATCCAAGTGCTTCAAATTCGTATGTTTCTCAACATAATCGTTGTCAAAATGTACAAAACATAAACAGCATTCAGCTTTGTAATGAGTGTATTTTTGCTCATCGTTTTTGTAAATGTAAAAACATCAAAACAATAATCAATAAACAAACGTTTCAATTACCTGCAAAGATTATGCTACTGTCTACTACACACTACATTGGTTCAATCCGAATCCAAAGAAACGAGGGCAATATGGATAAAATGATCCAAGTTGACTATCATTCCTTAAGAAACGTTATCAGAATGATTGTCTGATGTCTATAGCCCCCTAGTCGTTTCTTGACTCTCTCTCTTTTTTTTTTTTTCGGAATAGTTCGCAGATACAATTAGCCAGTCCCCCAATCTTATTACTAAAAAAGCCGCCTTCATCCAGATCCCTGGTCATTATCCTGACAAAAAAGCACACACACACACACACACACACACACACACACACACACAATGAAGTCTTTTTGTTGATTTTTTTGCTATTTCTGCGTACAGAAAGGACTTGTGATGTTTGATAACACAAAAATTAATATTTTGACTTAAAACACATAGCGATAAATTAGAGACATGATGTCATGAGAAACAATATATGGTCATGCATACTCACAACATATACCAAACATAATAAGTTGAAGTTTTTGTGTGAGCTGCGTGTCATTGTTTAAACTATTTTTTAGTATGATTTTTCTTAAAATAATTATGTAAAAATACTATAAATTAATTATCAGTGAATTTACAGGTTTTTATGAGACATAAGGTCCAAAACCAAATTGACTGCAAATAAATTTTTCTATTTTGTGTTTATTGTTAATTCTTTTTCTTTTATAATTTCTGACTACTTATGTCCCAATAAATTATAACCCTTTAAAAATTTGACAGCCATTCCTTTCACAAACTGCAATGCTTGTATTAAAAACATTTGTTTTATATTTTGTAAATTTTTTACTAGTGTTCGTATAATATATCATTTAAATTTATTTATGGCTTTGTTATCCTCATCCCTGTCGTACTGAATAAATCATCCTTTTTTTTTCAATAAGGGATCAATGGAATACCATTTCACCAAAGTTATGTATTTAAATCAAAACCACAATTCATTTCCCAACGAAATTTTCAAGTTAACCTATGACATAAATTGTGTTAACACAAAAAAATATATAAAAATTTATATTGCGTATTGGGCAAATAGATTATCACGTCGGGGAAATTAAGAATTTCGTTGGAAATAAGTTGTGTTTTACAATTTACGATCATAACTTTTGAAAAATTGTGTCCAATTTTCTTCTTAATAATGCTATATAATAATTACAGAGCACATACTGTGTGTAGGCATGTTAAATCGTCGGGAAAATTAAAATTTTCGTCGGGAAAGTAGAGGTTTAAATTTAAGAACACAACTTTTGTGAAATTGTATCAAATTATAATATTTTATACCATTAATAAAAAAATATGATTTATTCAGTTTCTTTACCAAATTCTTTACACCGACAAGTAAAACTGCTTCATCACAGAATCCCATTGGGGAAATTTAAAAAATTGTCACCAACACAAGTTAGATTTTAATAGTAATTGTCATTAGAAGACCACCTCTACACCCGTTTTAGTACATCATCATGCCCAGATATCAAATACATATACAATACGGCGACATTTCAAGACTGAAATCTTACCTTAAGGTTAATGACATGCCAAAAAAAAAAAAAAAAAAAGTTTGGAGTTTTATATGAACAAAAATAGCACAAAAGTGCGTGAATTTTCTGAGATAACTTGTCACCGAATATATCTAAATTCAAATCCGATATCGCTCCTTGAAGCCAAGATATGAACTTCTCATGACTTTACTATACGGAATCACTCTTTTTGTCAAACTTCTGGTTGAAATTGCTGATTAAATTCTATGTAATTTTTAAAGCTTTTTTCACTGAACATCTAGATTAGGCTTAAGAAATGGCAAATTGATTTCCAGTCACCATTTTTCCTATACTTCTGTCTTGTTGAATTTTTGTATAATCTGCTACCTTTCATTTGTCAAATCACACGTGTCTGATAATTGTAAATTTACCTAGGAATTCTGATCTTGTACAGACGGACAAAGACAAACCGCCAGAGCCATAATAGAGCTAGAGCCAAGTTCTTCAAAACATAATAGTATAGTGTATAAACTAAAAAGATGATTTATTCAGTTATCTAACGAAATTTTTATTTTTAACAAAGGGATAACTCTTTTAGAGTACACTATGTAAGTTTAATATAGCGTTGAAACAGTTTATCATGTCGGGGAAATTGTAATTTTTGTCGGGAAATGAGTTATGTTTTAAATTTAAAAGCGTAACTTTTGTTAAATTTTTATCGAATTGTCTCCCTAATAAATAATAATAATAAAAAAAAAAAAAATTATAATAATAAAAAAAAAAATAAAAAAATGAGGATTGCTTAGTTTTCTGAATAAATTTATAATTTCCACGACATGATGAACTATTTTAACAAAAATATAATATATAAGATTAATATAGTATGCGTTAAAACAGTTTATCCTGTCGGTAAAATTAAAAATGTCGTTGGAAGATAGGCTGTGGTTTCAATTAAAGATCATTTTTTTTGTTGAATTTTATCAAATTGTCTCATCTATAAAAAAGATTATTTGTTTAGTTTCCCGACGACTGTGTGAAAACAATTTATCCAGTCGGGAGTTATCAAGAATTTCTTCATGAAACGTGTTGTAGTTATCGTGTGGTCTAGGGTTCTGAGGTCTATTGTGTGGGTTGTCGGGAATACAGATAGGGAGATTGTATTGCTTAGTGTTGGACATTCAATCATAGTTTTCAGTTTAACATGCTGGTGTCAGACGGTGACCTATAGAATAATGGCAATGAGGCTTACAAACTATTAACTCTCTTAGATTCTTGAAAATTTTGTTGGCGCAAAAAAAAAAAAAAAAAAAAAATAATAATAATAATAATAATTCTTTATCCCCCGACGAGAAGCTCAATTGTGCCCGATGGGGGCTGCTGGTGCCACCTCTGGCAAGCATTCTGATTCCAAGCCATTAGTTCGCTGTTAATCAATCAGTTGACTTCCATCATGTAATCAAGATATAAAGTTTTATAAGGGGTTGAAATGAAGAGTGTTTTTCTTGTAATATCCTCTTTTGTTATGGTTGGTTGGTTGAACTCCCGGTTGGGAGTGGAAAGGAAGGACTTTGTGAACTAGCACCTGGCTCAGCGTACATATGTGAGATAAGCACCTCTCTGGAACAGGTTGAGGTAAAAAAAAAAGGAGGTTGTCAGATCATTTCGGTGCTGAAGGAATTTTGTGATGTTGCCATTTCAATGCTTTCTACGGATGAGGACGTGGACACACTCCCAAAAAGCAGATAAAAGTAAAAACCTCTTTTGTTATTATTTCTTACATTGCGTATTCTGTCTAGTATTTATATTAGTAGTTCGGAAAAATCAGCTCAGGCGCATTACGTCATCGAAAATGCAACAATGACATCAGGAAATAACCAACATATTGTAAAATAAATAATAAGCAAACGCAAAAGGAAAAACATGTGGAGAATTAATATGAAATTTTGAATGGCATCAAAACATAATGTAGTTTGTTATGAATGAAGTGGGTGACGTGCGAGGATTTTTACCCGGTGGAAGAATTGACTGATAAAATATAATTAAAATTTCAAACCATCCACGAATTTTTAGGTACAAAATTTCTACTGCATCAACAAATTTAACTTAAAGGTTGTTAATTGTTTGGTAAGGTTTGATCCAGTCTTCAGTTTTAATTTTTTTCAGTGATTAGCAATATGGTTCTGTTTTCTGAAGAAAATTCAAAACTTTTATGTTCCAAAATCAGGAAAAATTCAGCATTTACTCTGCTAGCTTGAAATTAGTACTGCCTTCATCTATTGAATCTTAACAAAACAGATAAATTACTAGATTTAATTGGAATCACACATGAAGGCTGACTAATTAGCGAATCTTGTTTATCCGTTCAAATAAGTAAATTATGTTCTATATTAGTGATTCCCAAACTTTTGAAAGTCAGGATATATACTTTTAAAAAAATTCAATTTGTTATTACTCGTGTAGGTACTTTGAATAAGATATATACGAATATAAACTTGGAAGAGAAGCGAATCAGCTTTCTATTTTTAGTCTTTATTTGTGAACTTTTAATTTTAAGTTCTTAATTCAAAATACATTTTAACCCTTTTCATGGTCTAGTGAAAACTAAATCACGATTCATAGCTTGGGAAACCCTTTCTATGTTCTTATATTTTCCATGTAGTACATGTTATTAAGAGTAACTTGTATACATCTATTTAATTAAAATATTTTAGTTACTAAAATGTTCAGTAAATGAGCAGCAATGCAGAAATTGTTGTCCTGCCAAATATTTTTAAATACTTTGAATCACACTTTAAATCATGGACGATTTTCTATCAATGTCCTTGCTGAGAAAAATAACGTCATTAAATTATTCTCAGCACGGTTTTACACTTCATGTGACATTCGTGAACACTATTTATAATATTTATAAAAAATCAAAAAAAATCTTATTTTTGATCTCAATATAATACTATTATTACTTTTAATTATATCTTTCTTTATAGTAAGTATCATAATTTTTAAAAAAAGTTTTTTTGTTTTTTTTTAAATTGATGAAATTTCTGACTTTCTGTAGAATGACCCATATTTATTTGTGATTTGTATAACTGAAAAAATTACTAAATAAAGCTGAAAATTTAATTAGATTTAAAATTAATTTCTCAAAAGTATGTGAGTTCTCTGTCAGTAATAAAATTCAGTTACTTTAAAGCTAAACATCAAAATAAAAAAAAATAATTTTCAAATTTAATTACAATAGTAATGGAGTATTTTTAAATTTATATAAATTTTAATTATATTTTTAATTTAAATAATAAGCATCATTAACCTGGTTTTCTGTCATTGTGTTCTTTATTTGCCAGGATAATGATGAAACTAACATAATAGGAAGCTGACACATTTGTCTAAAATTTTTTATGTAAATGTATATATTTTCTAAAAGATAGCTTTATTATGTATTCTATATTGTAGTATAAACAATTTTCTGTCGGTGCATGGGTGCCGTCAGTAAGGTGAAGGAGATGCACTTTCAGCCTTCTGGCATTCGAAAATTTGAGTCAATGTGGAGAAAATTATTAAAATTAACAGAAATGATAATATGTGTACTGTTTAATATAGTGTTTTAAATTATACATAGTAACTATTAATTAACAATTCATTAAAAAAACAATTATTAAGTTTGAAAGTGTTAGTTTAAATTTCCTTTCACCCTCTTTTGTAGGCACACCCCCTTGCAAATATGGCACCCATGTGTAGATGTCTGGAAAATAATTCTTATTAAACATAACTTTGACTGCAAAGAACTTCACAATTCCTTAAAAAAGAAAATGGCGTGAATAATTATTCACACAGCTTATTTAAGAAATAAAAGTGCATGGAATATGCAAAAAAATAAAAAATAGAAATCTGATGCAAAGCTTTGTAAAAATATTGAATTCAATGCAATCTTCCAGGACAATAATATTTTTTCAGTGACAACCATATTGTAATTTTGAAATTATATGAAAAAATAGTAAAATTATTTAAAATTATTTTCCATTGTATAAAACACTTTATTATAAATGCATTAAATTAATTGTTGTTGGAAAATTAGTTTTATCATTGATTTATTTAACATTTATAACAGCATAAATGACTTAGTGAGTGACAAACCAGGATAATGACTTTTGGGCGCTTGACATATTTTTAACATTTATATAAAAAAAATCAATGTTATTTATCTGAAGGTTAATCTGGAACATGGAAAAGTTAATAAAAGGCTATTAATTATTTTTGTATTTGTTTTTTAAGTAGTACAATGTTGTAACATGTATTTTTCCAGTTTTGGGAGAATGATCCACATACACCTTTGCCAACGATGCTCTAACTTTCGTAACCCATTAAAAATTAAGATTTTTCAAATTCCTTAAAATAGCCATTTGTTGCATTAATGATCTCAGACTCTGAAGAAAATCTCTCTCCATCGAGCCATTTTTTCATATTTGGAAAAGAAAAATGTCACAGGGAGCCATGTTAGAATGATAGGTTGGATGAGGGAGCAATTCATAATGTAATCCACCAATTTAGGGGTGCGATTGTGGACGAGTGAGCTGATGCCATTTCGTATTGAAACAGCACTTTTTCTTTGACAAATAGGGCTGCTTTTCTCTAAATTTTGCGTTAATAATTTATAATAAATATATCAGCATAAAACTGTCCAATCATTTTTTCCCCTTTTCCAGATAGTTGATGAAGATTATGCCCTGTGAGACCCAAAAAACCATCGCCATTAGCTTTCCGGCTGATAGAATTGCTTTTGTTACCTTTGAAGCACTCTCACCTGAATAAATCCACTGCTAAGTCTGTTCTTTCATTTCTGGTGTATATTAATGTATCCAATTTTCATCAACTATAATGTAACACCCCAATAGCTCACTTGAATTTGTTTAAACCTTTAAATGGTTACGTGATTCCGTTTTTGATCACCTGTCAGTAATCGTGCGCACATCTTGCTGATAACTTTTTCATAGATAAGCATTCATGCAGAATAATAAAAACATGGTCATTTGAAATGCTAACCTTCTTAGCACATTTGCAGTGCAATCTTCTTACATGATATCATGGATTTGGGTGGCCATTTCTTCAGTCATTGCCTCAATTGGAAGTTCAGAGCTATCTGCGTCTGTTGTACTCGTACAGACACAACGAAATTCTATTAACCACTTGAGAACCATGCCATGTATAATTATTGTGTACCATATTATTATTACCATACCATGATTGTTTTTCCACGCAAAAAGTTAGTTTTATTTATTTTTCCATGCAAAAAGTAAAGTTTTATTAACACCTGAAACTTTTTTTCCATAATCTAAACAAACACGTTTCCTTTCTGCTTTTGACACTGATAATACACTAATTACTTGAAATTTCATCTGCAAACTCATGAGTGTTGCCGCAGATAATAAGTTAAACCCATAACAATAAGAGTGCGATCTTTTTTGAAGTCACAGACTTATCAAATTGCCCTTGTAAATCCAGACAGTCAAATTAGATATATCATTAGAAGATATGTTACAGCATGACAATTTTTGAAAAAATCTGATTTTTTCCCCCTACTCTAATATGTGGTATTTTCATCTATAAAGTATTGCCATTGCCAATAATTTTGCACAATTTTTTTTTTAACCTGAATACTCCCTAGAATCCTTACTTTTTTCTTGATTTAACAAAATAGTGAAAAACTAAAGTTGGCTGTTTTTATTTCAATGCTCCTCAAGTATCTTTTTAATTTTGTTGCACAAAGATAAATTTCAAAAGAAATCATTGAATTTCCAGTGATCTTCTGAAATTTATAATTCTAAAGAAAACGAAATTTGAAATTCTATCATTGATAGTAATCTATGATAGAATTTCAAGTTTTTTTAATGAAATTTTTAAAAAGTTGGGAATATCTTTAAGGTTAATATAAATGAGTTAATTATAAAAATGTACTGATTAATCCAACATTGTTACTCCTTTTTCAGATTAAAGTGCTTTTTGAAAATTTTCTCATGGTGTTTGCATCATATTTTACTATATACTAAATGACACAATTTAGCTCTCTTTAAAGCTGTTTCAAATTTCTTTAATTTTTTTTTTGTATTTTTAGATTCCCAATCTTATGACTATCCATGAAATGCTTTGCATTCCTTCTGGACATTTTTACCTTTATACAAGAAGTACCTAAGTATTTTTTTATTGTATTAATAGATACATTTTCACATAATTTTATTTTTAATACAACACAATACTAGCAACATATAAAATTTAAAAAAATGTTAAACCCTGTTTTATAATAAAATTAAGTAATGCTTTCAACCTAAGTTGTATTGTCATTTCAACTGACAGCTATTACTGGTATCAATTGAGGAGCTTGTTTATAAATGGGAGCATTTCTGAATGAAACCTTGTTAGAATGTCTCCTTTTGAAATCAAGCTCCTCAATTGATCCTGTGACATTTTGATGAGGTAACTTTACTCTGTTTTTACCTTTTTGTCATTTGCCTTTATCCTTTGGCTACGAAGGATGAATAAAAAAAATGATGGGTGTTTTTTCAGCTGTGTTTTACTTAGGCATGAGTTAATTATTTTGCATTGCTATCATCAATTTTATTGTTTACTATAAATAATATCTTGAACAATGAAATATTTTGTAATATTTCAAATATACATGTACACATAAGTAATTAATGACAAGTATAATGCTTCAAGAATAGTACATTGTATATTTAACTTTATGTGTAGTATAAATATAAAATTGATGACCATCGATAGCCTCAAGGCCCATCTAGGTTCATCCAATTTAACTCCGCCTTACTATCTCCACGTGCAGATCCAGCTGTCTTTTTAAATCCTTGATATTATCTTTGATTTTGTGTGTATGTTTGTCGATGGCAGCAGAATCTGCAGTGGCCTAATTAACCCCCTTGCTGTTATCCAATCGGGCTGAAACTTAGCAGATAGGTTCATGGCAATGCATTCTATCAAATTTTAGGGCTGTTACTGTCACTAAAAGGTCCATTTTACAGAATACTTATAAACCAACTTGCCATCATCCGATCGCGTTAAAAAGCATTGAACCGAACATTGTTGAAACTCTTTCCTGTTGCAAATTTTTTTTTAATAAATACGTAGTAAAATTGTTTTAATCGGAATTAAAGATATTTGGATGCGGATGCGAGTGTGACATTAATTTTTTATAAATCAATCTTGAAGCATAGTTTGCAGCACATTTTGCTAATAGAAATGTTTATGATGTTTAAAATTCGATACAAACACCAAGCACACGCTGTTTCTGTAATACAGAAACGGCCCTGAGTTAAGGAATAAAAAAATTGGCAATAGATATAAAGGAAAGAATTTATGTTAAAAACTTTGTTTTTATGGGTTATATTATTAATACTATGGGCAATTCTCTGGCTGATGCACAGGACATTTTGCGCTCTTTTTTACGGTCTTAAACAAATTAGAATAGCAAACTAATGATGAATATACTAGTTATGTTTTTGTTTTCTATAATTTTAGTTGGTCGCAAAGTTTTATAGAAAAATTATTGCTTTAACTAGGTCAAATATTCATTCATAAGCAGCTGATGCACAGGACACGGAGAAACAAAAGAAAATTACTTTCAAGACAAAAGTTAAATTTTTCTCTTAATTTATAAGACCTTAAATAGTGAAATTTATAGGTAAATTTTAGTAATGTTATATCTATTAAAATGTTTGCCAATAGATTATTTGTTCTATTGATTATTGGCGATTCTCAGGCTGATACACCGGACATTTTGAGTTCTTTTTTCTACTCTTAAAAAATTAAAATAACAAAAACATGATGAATTTACTAGCTATGTTTTAGTTTTCTATAATTTTAGTTGATGGTAAAATTGTATAGAAAAATAATTGTTTTTATTAGGTCAAATATGCATTTATAATCAACCGACACATGGGACATGGAGAAACAAAAGAAAATTATGCCCAAGACAAAAGCTTACTTTTTCTCTGAATTTATAAGAACTAAAATTATGAAATACATAGGTACATTTGGGTAAATGTTAATAATAATATATCTATCAAAATTTTTGCAAAAAGATTATTTTTGTGGATTTAAAAAACAAAAACTTGAACCGACGCACATGACATGCTATTTTTGGAGAGGAAAACAGTGATTTTTACCTTTGCAATTGTTGTATGTTTTTTTAGACTAATTTTACACACTTTATACTACTTTTTCCACAAAGTGGACACAATTTTGGATTATTTTGGTACTTGGTTGATATATTTGCTATTTTCATTCAGAGAAGGTGTACACTTTCTGGTGCTTAGTAAATTATGCTTTAAAAAATTATACTAATAATACATTTTTTTCGTAATAAAAATTTTCGAAGGCACTTTAAAATTGTTGCATATGTTATTTTTTTTTCCCTTTAATGAATAGAGTGGTGCTTGCATTTTTTCAAACAACCTCATTTCTCAATAACAAAGAAATGCTTAAAGTTTAGGAATTATTTTTATAATAATTATTTATTAATTTATAAAAATCAGTTTGAAATGAAGAATATATATTTAAAAAAATTAATTTCAAGTTAGAATGGGTACTGCACAACTTTAGGTGTTCAAACACAAACACCTTTTCGTAACATCTGCCACTTTTGAACCCTTTATTTTGTTTCTATACTGATTTAGAGACAGCTACATATTGTTTGGAAAAGCGGGAAAAATCAAAATAATTTTTTTTTACCTTTATCTTTAAAGGATGCATTTGTCTTATTCAGAGGACTTAAACTTGCAAGTCAAGGTTTTTTCTTCTACATTTTGCCAAAGAAAGTCGTACTTTTAAATCATTACGATTCAAAATCTTTTTAGTTTGAAACATTATGCCATAATAATATCAACTCAGTTTGCCTTCCAAGGGAAATGTTTTCATTGATGTAAATATTGAATTTTACAATAATTGTTATCAAAATAATTGTGCACTTAAAAATTTTAATTTTATGCAATTGTGAAAAAACTGATGCACGGATGTGTTTTTTAAAATAACAGTTTAAATTATTTTTGTATTGTTTTAAAAATTTGCGCAGCACTTGGAGATAAAATTTTCAAAGAAAAAATTAAGTTTTGAAAAAATTGAAATTTAAAATATGTTTTTATTAAAAAAAAAATATTTTTCACACGGATGCACGGGACATTTGAAAAGACTTGCACTTTGAGCTTATTTTCATAACTTTTTCTACCTAGAATGTAATATTATTGGACTTTTGTATTTCTACTAACTATAATGACTACATTAAGCACAATTTTTATTGTTTTTCTTGAATTCGTTCCTTTAAAAGTCGCCAATTTGTTATACTCTGTTTTACATAATTTAGAGTCATTGAAATTAGTGAACTTTCAATGTCAATAAGTTAAATTGTGTTAAAATTTTTTGTTACTCCTCTTTTATGATACTTTGAACATCTAACTTTATTAGCAATTCATTGCTTTTACATTCTTTTGAGTTTTTTTTTAGATATAGTGGTTTCAGTTTTCAGAGAATTGCCCCTATATGTTTCTATACATTTTATAAGAGAGCCTGGAAGATTGTTCCATCTTTCTATTGCATTAGAAATGTTTTCTGTTCTCTAAATTAAAATGTGTTTGATCTAATTTGCATGCGTGATCTTTTGTCCTGCCACTTATATTCTATGCTCCCTTGAAATCACCCTGTTTTATAAATCTAAATAACTGATCGAATCTCTTCCAGAACTTTTCTCCAATGTTTACGCATTTAATTCCTCAATCTAGCACCTTAATCCTAACTCGAGTTAACCTGCATAATTTTTGTTGCCCTATACTTGAACATTGTCTAAAAAAGTCAATAATCTTTTTAAGATGAGCACAAAATCAGCTACAAATCAAGATAAAATGTCTAACTTGTGAATGCTAGTCATTCCCATGTCCTTTACCAATGCTTTATTATTCAAGCATATTTGCCTCATGATCATTTCAAAGCATACATATTTCTGCTAGGTACAACAGCACTAATTGTAAAAAAAAATAATAGGATTGTATATAACATTACATAGATAGCTAAGTATGGAAATTATATTTTAGCCATCCATGTATGAATATTTTATCTAATTTTTGTTATTTATATGAATTACTTCTCTAAAAAAGTCTTCCCATTGGCTAGGCCTTTACAAAGAACTTGCTTGAATTTATTAATTTGTAAATAATTCACACTTGTGGCCCATCCTGTATATTACACATATATTTTTCTCGATTAAAAAGATCATAGTGTAATAAGGATTTCTAAAGCTATCACACAATTCAACAAATTTCGTTATTTTGAGTAATGTAGAAACTAAAATATCTAAACCATAAGCCTTTAAACTGGAAAGTAATGTATTATAACATGTTAATTTCTGGTGTTAAAATAGATTACCCTATACTTTTACTTAATTAACATAGGTAAAGACAATCATGGGAATGGGAAAATCAGCATTATTGACAATGCCTGGAGAGGTTAGAGAATTCCATTTAGCTGTAATGAGAAATGATATTATCAGAGTTCAACAATTAGTAGAAGAGGGAATTGATGTCAATTATCCATGGCAAAGCTCAGAGCCACCGAGTGTTAAAGATGGAAGTACTCCTTTATGCGAAGCTGTATCATTGAACCATCGTTTAATAGTTGAGGTATATTTTTGTTTATTATTTAATATGATCTAAAAACATTCATAACATTTTATATTACATGTAATAACTTATTTTAGACTCACCTAATTTAATTTATCCTTTCAAAGCACATACTCTATTTTTAATCTTTTACTGATTAATTCACAAGCTTTCCCATGTTTTAGACAGCTTATTCATGCAAGATTTGTTTTTGTCAGTGCGTTTCAAACAGTGAGCTGCTTAATGGATATTCAGTACTGCTCATCACTGAGCCTTGCTGATTTCATTTCCATACCCATGGTATTTTAATTTTGGCTGAGCTAATTCTCACTGTTCTATACAATGCTAGATTCCAGTGGTCTCCAGAGAAGATTGATTAATTCCATTTCGATCCTCTGTGCTGATAACAGGTTCATGTCTTGCTCTCTCTCCCATGGAACTTATAAAATTCCATGACAGCAACTTAAATACTTGTGTTTCTAAATTTCATTTTTCATCTTTGTTTGATTTAAAATTTCTGGACTTTTTATCATACTTAACATAGCTAACTTCTGAGTTAGTTATGTTCCCTTCTTGCATTAATTTAACTTTTATTTGACTCGACTTTTTTGCTGGACAATAATATGTTACTACTTTTTCTAAATCAATTAACAGATTTTCCTTTACATTTATATCTTTAATGCCAATAATGTGCAAATCTCTAACTAGACTGTCCTCCTGATTATCAAAACCACCATCTTTGTAAGATTTTTTATTTTTTCACAAATGAGTCTACCGTTTCGTTTTCCTGTTGAACACAATTAAAAAATCGGTACCTCAAAATTACTGTGTTTTTGGATGATTTAAAATAATCGTCAAACTTATTTAATACTATGTCAAACTTTTCAGCTTCTTCTTTTAGTTTAAATGAATTGAAAAGGTCAATGCTATCCTCTCCCATTATACTCAGTAAGAGAGCTACTCTTGTTTTGTCCAACTTTTTCATCTTTTCTGAAGCTTCCATATA
The DNA here is from genome assembly GCA_963978545.1 of Linyphia triangularis. Classification (NCBI taxonomy): domain Eukaryota; kingdom Metazoa; phylum Arthropoda; class Arachnida; order Araneae; family Linyphiidae; genus Linyphia; species Linyphia triangularis. Next base: position 18,751,815 of record OZ021721.1, read on the forward strand.
CAAGTTGAAACGTTGTTTGAACGTTACCAGTTTTCTGAGATGTTCCCATCCAATCGCATTGTCGACAGTGTCTTTATTTCCATCTTCGTTTTGTTTCCTCTATATTGCTGTATCCTCTATTACCTGGGATTTTATCTTGTTTGCAACTGGAACACAATCGAAACTAGGAGCTTAGAGATTCTTCTTCATAGAGAACTTATTTACAACACAGTCCTTACTGGATTCCTTCATTGCTAAACCGTGTTCTTTATTTTAGGGAGTTATTAATTACCTGTGCGACCATGTCATATTTTTATGTTAAATACTTATTAATGAAGGGAGCAAGGAATATTAGACACCTGTGTAGTCATGAGATTTTTTATTCTGCCGGTCTAGCTTAAGTGTTGAGTTGAGTAGTGTGGCTGCTGCCACTTTAATTATAATACATACTACAATTTGGAGACAGCCAACTCTTATTTGATGCCTAAAATATAAAAGTAAAAAATTGACGTTATGAAATATTTTCAAAGTAATTGTTGATTTATTAAAATTTCAAGTATTCAGAAAACACAAGTAATGAACATAATATGTAGTATTTATTGTATTATATTTTATTGTTCATCTAGTTTGACATGCTTTATGGTTTGTCTTTATTTTTAAAATTTTATTTAGAAAACAGCTAGTTAAAGCTAAAATTTCATACTAAAGCCCTCTTTTCTTGAGATTAGATTAAGCAATGAAGGCATTTGTGATTTTAAAGTATAGTTACATCTAACTGATCCATGCAATTGTGTAAATTAGATCTTGGATTTATTTTTTAAAGTCTCTAAATAGATCTACAGAAAATTAGTAGACACCCTGCTCAGCTTCATTTAAATTAATTAATATTTATTTGTTAGATTATATTTTTTGAGTGCTTTAAAAGCTAAATTAGTCAGTGTGTTATATGGCCTAATCTACGTAAATTACATTAACTCATGCACTTTATCATTTTGAAATATTTTTTTTAGGAATTAATCAATTCTGGTGCATTTGTAAACAAGCCTGATAACTTTGGCTGTACTCCACTACATAAATCTTCTTATCATGGTAGAGCAAGCCTCACAGCTATATTAATTCAAGCAGGTAAGGTTATAAGCTGATAAGATCACTCTGAATATCTACGGTAGGATGGGCTGAAAAAAACCTAATTTTGGAAATCCAAAAAGTAATAGCGTGGAAAAGTTGTTTTTTGACATCAATAGTAAGTATACAAAATTTTACCAAAACTGAAAAATATCTTCAGGTGCCACAACAGACGTGAAGTTTAAAAAAAAGAGTCAAAATCGATAATCAATCGGTTAATTGTAAAGATTTTGAAAAGGGAAACGTCATAGTGCAAAAAAGGTTGGTCTAAGATAGTTCTGTAATAAGTACAAAAAATTGAGTTCAATAAAGTAATAGCTTCCGTTTCCACAAGAGCTGTGAACTTACTCAAAACATTGATAAAATGAGCAGATTTTCATGCAAGTGTTAATTCTCAGTCTACAGTTGCGAGAAATTAGGGTTGATACTTGCAAGTGAACATAATTTTCTTACTGACCAGAGAAGTATTCGAACGCAGAGCCCTGGCTTAGGGTCCACCAAACACCTGAAATTTTTTTAATTATTATGTGACTATCAATATTCTGTTCTGTGCACTTGATGGATGCCATACAATTTAAGAATATTTTTTTGATAACTCATTAGTTGTTAAAATATTAATATCTTGGCAATAATTTAATCAAGACGGTATTCAAAATTGTCATTAATAGCTCAATAAGATCACTAATTGTCTACAGGTGGTCCTATTTGCTATATTATACCTTTAGTAATCTATTCAGAATCAAGGTCTTATTCGCACGACGGCAATTGGATTAGTAGATGTTTTGGCAACAAAATGGCTAGAAAACCAAATGAAACTGCATGTCTGATATCCTCTGTTAAAAAGCATGGGTTGCCCTGTGAATCTTTTACCAATGAGACCTCATCCAACTCAACAAGCCCGTCCATTGAAAGCACTGATACTGAAAATAATGACATATTTCAGGAGACAGTCATTTGACTGTTGAAAAGGGCACTTCGCAAATGCGGTTCAGTTAACCAACATTGATAGATTCTGAGTGCCAAACAGAGCTGCAGCTGCTATAGCTTCAGATGTACTAGAAGACTTTGGCATTATAGCAAAAGATGCATGTAAAGTGATTGACACAAACAAAGTGAAAATAGAGACAGAAAAGGAGAATTAAATTTCAACCCCTAACTGTTGACTTGCATGGTATATACTTTGATGGCTGAAAGGCTAGAACTTTGATAAAAAAAAGAAGTATGAAATTCCACCAATTAACAATTATTGAGAAACATGTGCCATTAGTCTAACAACTTGAATAAAAATATCTTGGACATGTTATTCATATTTTTGGTTCGAAAGTATAGAATCGAAAATAGTATAACTGACTTCTTAACACAAAACAATATAATCACCGAAAAACTAACATCAATTGTAAATAATGGAACTACAGTACAATAGACTTCAGTCGCGGTGCTGGTACTCGTTAGAGTCACCCCCATTCACAAGTCATAAATAATGGAACTACTTTTAACACTGCCCACAAAGGAGGTGTTATTTAATTGCTAAGAGAAGAAATGGAAATGGTTCATGTGCCAACTGCATGTAAATAAGCTTTCAATCAGAAATTTACTCGAGTACTTGGGCTCACAAGTGGTCATAATACTCTGATCATATTCGCAAAGGTCTGGGAAACTGAACTATTAATTTAACAATTCAAGAAAATTGAATACGAACTTCCAGTCGTGACTGTCAGTGTAAAGGATCTTGGTACTGATAAAACAAACATTAGCTAGAAATGTGCCAAGTCAATAGCACTGGTGTTTTCTGTGTAGATTTTCTAAAGTGATCACATTCAAGATCTCTAATCATAGCTAATTAAGTTCTTCACTTTTATGTCGAAACACCAACATCCATCATATTATTTTGATTGAATTCATATTGAAAGTTTATACGCGTATTTGGTTTTGCATAAAAAACCAAGCTATAATGCAAAGACGATGGCCTTCATGTTTGGGATGGCATACTTTTTCAAGGTACTTGGATGATAAATTGAATAAAAAGTTTTGGATTCTGTAAATCAATGGAATGCATATTTTGCTTACCCATAAAATCTACTGCTATTCATGGTAAATGATGAATGTGATAATGTCAGTCAGATATATTATGAACAGAAAGATCAAAACCAACTTCACCTGACGTGTTTAATCTTAATACTACGGACTATTTAAAACTAATCCAGTGGCAAGATTTCAGTACCACAGAACTATCAGTATTTGCAGGTTTGTCTGATAATGACATACAGTTATTAATTGGTGGTGAGTTACCACATATAGTAAACTTCCCATGTTTTCATTAGCATATGCTAAGTATGGAGAGATGTGCGAAAGTAGTAGCAAATACTGTGGTGAGAAGAATAGGGATGGCTACATGAGTGCTAGGATTCACTCAAAAGCAGTTATACCTGAATTTAGAACGAAATCGAATTATCGATCACATATACCCCTTATCTAACTTATTCAAAGTATAATAGATGCGTATTGCATTTTTTTGGTTCAGTTATTACCATCCAAGTGTTGTAATAAAATAAATACCATGTAAAATAAAATGCTTATTTTCTAAAGTATATTCACCCAAAACATTGATTTAAACACTCAAAATTATTTTTGAGAGTTTTCATTGCCAACATGACTACTGTACATTAATTTAGATATTTAAAGTGTAGTTAAATTGAATGTAGTGAAGAAATTGAATTGCATCAAAGAAAACAGTTTGAAGTAATGTCTGGATAAATATGTATTTTTTCAATATTTTCGGCATTTTCACAACTCTTGTGGCAATAGAAACTAGTATTGTAGCAGAATAAATATATCCTCATGCATTTCTAGCTGGATGAGTAACTCCTTGTGCCGTCACAACTAGATATCCTCGCGCTTTACCTTGGTAGCGGTGTTCTATAGATTTGAAGATACCAGTTTGAGTTTGGAAAATGGCATATTAACTAATAAAGTTGTTTCTTTAAACCGTTTCGTATTATTACAATCCTAAACACTTAACCATTTACAAGTTTGTTATCTCATCGACATCACTGCTATAGTATTACTTTATCGAACTGGAATTTTTTGTACTTACAGTAGAGTCCTGATTATCCGAGTTAATGTGGACCAAGACCAATTCGGATAACCGAAAAACTCGGTTAAAGCGAAAAATAAAATAAATCGTATTAATTTAAATGTATGTTTTGACAAGTACAAATGTTATACTATAGGTAAACCACATGCAATTAATAATATATAGTAATGCTTAAAGAGTTCTCTTACTTAAGCCTTAAGACCTTGAGCGACGCTATAGGAGGAGCAGTGTCATACAATGAAAAGGAATGTAAACATTTTGTTTTCTTGAGTGTTTGAGAGATCAAGTACCAATTTTTTTCGGTACTAGTTTTGACAAAGGAAAATATCGGGTAAAAGAAATATTATCTGGCTCGGTTAAAGCGGAAACTCGGATAACCGGGGCGCGGATAATCGGTGTTTTACTGTATTTTAATACTTTAGACCAACCTTTTTCCCACTATGACGTTTCTATTTTCAAAATTTTTTCAATCAATTATCAATCGATTAACGATTTTGGTTCTTTTATCAAAACTTCACGTACAGTGTGGCACCAGAAGATATTTTTTAACTTAGGTAAGATTTTGTACACTTACTATTGATGGCAAAAGACAACTTTTCCGCACTATTAAATTTTCGATTTCCAAATTTCGTTTTTTTGGCCTACCCTAACCTACAGGGTATGTGTCTTTATTATTGGTTACTGTTGAAAAATGTTATTTGCTCTCCTATCAAATGTTACCAGTTAATTCTAAACTTAACTGAAGTACTACCACCACACTTGTTTTTATATAGATGTCAATGAATTCTAATCATTTTATTCAAAGTATTTCTATAATATATATAATAGAAAGTAATTAACTTTTTGTGACTAGGTATAGTATACTGAAAAGGATTTAATAATTATCCAATAATTTTCCATCCACATTCATTTTCAAAAGCTTTCCTTGCAGGTTGCATATCACTTTAAAAAATATTTGATAGGTCCTTATTTTTTGCTTTAGTTCTTAAGAGAAGTTATTTGGCAAAAGGGGATAATTTTTACTAGGATTTTGTAAAAGGTGCTTATTTTCCCCTAAAAAATATACTAATTATTTTACTATTTATACAGTCAGTCAGGTTAACTTTGGTCCTTATTTTCTGTATTTTTATTTGCTCTACTTATGATATGACTCAAAAGTATCTTCAGACCTAATGGGGTAAAATTTAAAAATAAACCTTAAATTATCGATTAATTTATACAAATTAGTAAATGTTGATGATAAAAACAAAAAATCGTAGGTAATTTACCTTGTGCAAAGTTTCCCTGCCACTCAGGGTAATTTTGAACCAGTATTAGAAATTCCATATAAAATACCTTGTTTTATTCAGTTGAGGTGTCTAGTAAAATTAAGTTTCTAAATATTTGAAACATCATCATATGCAGTTCTCAACATCATTAAGTTGGGATATTTTAAATAACATCACAAAGAATATATTAGGTAGGAACAGGAGAGCTTTGTTTTTATAAAACTTTTCCTCTTCCTTGACTGAATCGCTTTTTTTCGAAATTATATAATTATTTCTAAGTTGTCTAGTACTTTTTTAATTCACCCCCAATATTTTTGTTTATTTCATTAGATTTTGCTTACAATGTAAGATAACATAAATTAAGTTGCATTTGTATGTATATAAATTTATTTAAAATGAAATACAAATAAACTGTGTGTAAACATAATATGGATTGCATGTGCAACATCAACATAATTTAGAACCGGCTAAAAATTGTACTGAACTAGTGGTAAAATATTAGTGCCTTTGTTTTTTGCTTTTTACCATTTATTAGAAAATAAGTAACCATTAACTACTAGCAAGCTCACCATTTTTAGAAAATAATGTATCAGTTCAAGTGTTAAGTTGATACTTGTATAAATTGATTTGTATCAACTTCAAATAAACATTAAAATGGAACTTGCAAAGAGTACTTCAGAAAAATAGCTGAATGTCAAAATAAATTATGTACTATTTTACAAATTTATTTTCTAAAATGCAGAGCAGAAAACCAGTTTCACAATCTTGCTAGCCGTATGCAACAATGGCCATGAGTACCTCCGTAAAAACAAATACTATAATGAAAATTAGGTGGTACAAATTTCCCCCTTGGCTCAAAGTTACCCTGAATGACTAATGCTTTCTTCCTTATTGTAACTTTGTGCCTTAACTAGACTAATAGTTGGTTAATTTGATATCTATTCACTTGGTAACTGTCTTGTTCCTACACATTTCGAGATTTAACCCAGAATTTTGGATCAGAGGGTGTGTGTGATTTTCATGTGTAATTATTGACAGCATTTTCAGCCTTTTTGTCCTTTAACTAAAGTTTTATCATTCCTTGTTGAATATTAAACCTTGAAGAAAGAAATTGAGTTGCAAAAGTTTAGGGTATTTCATGACCCCAGCTTGTTATTACCATCAGACAAAAGCTTTGTGAGTTAAGTGTTGTTTTTTGTGGCTTTAACATTTTATGCAAGTATAATAATGTCAGGTAATTATGTTCTGAATAGTCTGTATTTCAGAATTTCTCTTATGGCTCTATCAGTTAGTCTGACCTTTCTTTTGTTGAAGTAATGCATTGGACGGTATTTTCTGTAGTAGATTTGCCTACACTTGTGATTGACTAGATTCAGAATCAATCGTATCTTGGTCCTTGGAATGATGCAACACACAAAATTGGAGTAAATGATATATATCTTAAAAACAAGGTTATCATAATGGAGCATTATCCCTTGAAATTAGGAATTTGATTTTTATTGACTTCTTCAAATCACTTATGTTTTGCTAATTTTCCCCCTTTAAGTGTTTGATCCTTATTAATAGGGAAAATTCTTAAAGAAATTATTATATTTTAGAGGTGAAAAGATTAGGAAATATAGTATTTGAATTATAATTTTTTTTTTTGTCAATTTGAAATAATGAAAGGATTTTTATTGACTTTTTAAAATCATTGTATTTTGTTATTGTCAGCTTTCAAGTGTTTGATTCATTTTTTGTTATAGTACAAATTCTAAAAAAAAAATCTTATTTTCTTAGGGTTGAAAAAATTAGGGAATGTAGTTTTCTTTTATAATCATATTTCTGTGAGTATTTAGTATTATTGATTTGTTTGTCTTGCAAACATTCAAACTTCATTCTATTGAATTTGGATTTTGTTTTTACTTTACTCTTTTGGACATTTTGTGATGCAATATAGTCAATTCAATGATTGGCATGCTGTTGAAGATTATCATATGGTAGCTTAAAACAAACCAAGATTTTGGAGGAAACAGTCAAATGCACATTTTCATTAATTTTTATTGCTAAATGGCAAGCTTTGTAAAAAAAACAAAACTCTTTAAAATTGTCTTCTAATATCCAAGCTTTGTATTAAGAGACACAGTTTTTTTTTTAATTTTTTTTTATTGATCTGTCTTTATTCAAATTATTTTTAAATATATGCTTACATTGTAGAAATGAATTTTTAGGTATCTTACAACTTGCATTTATTTGGTTACTTAAAGAGGGTATCCATCTTGGGCATTTTGTTATGTTCTTTCCAAATAATTTAAAAAATCTTAAATCACCAATTTTTTAACTTCCATGTCATCTTTGAGTCCATCCTCTTTGAAGTATTGTTTTATTCATCAAAGTATGCATCCTTATTGTCTGTACATTTTTGCCATTTAAGCGGCAGGTTGTTCAGGAGGGTGGTATAAAACCCTGGTGGATGAGAGTTAATTTTTTTGGAAGGCCAGTTTTACAACTTTGTTGGAATTAAATTGTTTTCCTTTTTAAAAGGGGTTGTTCAAAGTGCGGAAGAAGTGGTATTCAGTGGGGGCTAGGTCTGATGAGTATGGAGGAGGATGAAGTTCCAACTCCAATTCCTGTACTTTGGCCAGTCATTTGTGCAGTGTGTGGTCTAGAGTAATCATGCAATAAGATAGGAGTCAATCTGTTGACCAATCTAGGCTGTTTCTCTTTAAGTTTTTGCATCAGTTTATCCAGTTGGTTGTAGTATATATTTTCTGTGATTGATGAGCCAGGTTTTATGAAATTATAATGGATCATATATGCGCTAGACCACCAAACACTCACCATCAGCTTCGTTTGATGAATACACTTTGGAGTGTGTAGAACTTTACCGATTTGTTCTGAATGAGTTAATATTGTTTGTTTGCTAACACCGAATTTCAACGATAATTCATAGGCACTCTGAGATGGGTCAGATTCAATGGTGACCATTAGTTTGTCATTATTGATCTTTGATTCTGCGGGACTGTGTGACTCATTTGTGAGGTCAAAATTACTTGTACGAAATTTGGCAAACCATTTTGATACTGTCTGCTACGTTTTAACTTTAGATGCCATAGTTCCACATAAGAACTCATACTTCATGATAGTGCAACTTTCCTATCATTTCATTGTCATCAAAATTAATTAAAAAAAAAAAGTTTTTAAGATTTTTATTATTCAATGATTTCTTTAAACAGACAAGATGTGTAACTTAAAAAAATAAACCTGTTAAATATTAAGCCGATTTTAACTATCCTAACACTTCTACTAATATGAATGACTTTTAGTTAGAAATATTTTACATTATTTTTTAGCATTATATAATCTGCATATCTCTTCCAGATTATGTTTAGCTAATTTTAAGTTTTTTTTAAATCAAACTAAATTAAATTTGATTTTTGTAGGTGCAGATGTTCAACTTTGTGATCATAATTTGAGTACACCATTGGTGATATGTGCTCAAAATTTCATTGTACATAATAACGTTGACACTGTGCGGGTGTTAGTAAAAGCTGGCACAAATGTAAATGCCCCAAATCGTTATGGAAAAATTGCTCTGCACTATGCTGCTATGTGGGGACTAGGAGAAATTACTGATGTTTTACTAAAGGTACTATTTCACTATAATAAAAACTATTTCTTTTTAATCTTACATAAAATACTGTTTTTATTGTATATGCACCTATTTCTATCCTGGGGCAATAATTCTATCAATGTTTTCCGCTAACATTTGATTTCTAAAATCCTATTCACATTGAAGATATTTTTGCTCCATTTACTAAAGATTCTTTTTTATGTGATAAAAAGTTAAATTCTCTAAATTTTAGTGTTTTATTTCCGTTGTTAATGGTAGATTTTTTCCTAATAAAGGAACACTTTAAGGCCACTTTATTAGGTGCATCTATCTAGTAGCATTATTGTTCTTCCTTTTTCCTTTAAAATAGATTGATCATAAATTTCTTGGATTTAAAAAATACTCAAAGCATATTGAAAACACTGAATCTCATTCAAATACTAGTGAACCATGAACCTTTTACTGATTCGATGAGGGCACGAGTGTAGTATGAGTAGCTATTATAAGATTTTCCCTAATATACTTTTTAAAGTAACAGTATTATCTCTTACGAAGTCTAATTGAGATTAAACTTTCAAAATATATCAATTATCAATATGCCATGCATAGTGAGTTATAATGATGTTGTACATTATGCATGGATCTATGGATTTTATTGAGAGTAATGTGTATCAAGAAATTTGGTATCTAAGTGGTCATTATTCCGCTTTAAATTCGATCTTGATGCAAAATCCCATTTTAATTAGGATGAACAAGTCAAGTATTTAACAAATATGTGTAGCCTGTTTCATTTTGCCTCCTATATCTTGCAACATTTTCTTAAATTGTACTTTTTCCATTGAATCAACTATATTTTTATGCTTTTATGTCTTTTTTTTTTTATCTAATGTAAGTTTCTAACATTATATTTTTGTTGTAATACTTATCATATTTTTGTATTTGTGTATAGGCTAATTCAAATATGGATTTCATGGATTTAAAAAGAAAAACTCCTTTATTTTGCTGCATACGTTATATTAATGTAATTTACAGGAAACGTGATGTATTTGAGCAACATTTGCCTTCTATTAAGGTAAATTTCAAGTTTTTGAATTTCCTTTTTCATCTGTTCATATTATAATTCATGAACCTATCAATTTTATTCAACACACTGTACAAAATGTTGAATAATTTTCTTTAATGCATTTGAAATATTTATATCAATATTTTAATATTCTAAATCAATGTATGTTTATCTTTGAGATTGATACGCTTAAGTTATTTAACTTAATCTATTTTGTTTGTAGGACATTGAATTTAATATTTTATAACATTATATATTTAAGAGAATTATTTTTCAAATTGTTATTCTTGGTGCACACTCGGGGCCTTTCACAAAGCTGCCAATGGTGGCTTAAAAGACTACTAAAGCAAATTATTTTTGCAGCTGCACTGGCAGCAGCATTCACAAAGCAGCCAGTTTAAAATAACTTAAGCAAAACTTTGAACTACTTTTAGGCTCGGGTGAATATTTTTAGGAAATTAGATCCTGTCCAATAACACAGTGAAAAAAAAATAGTTACTTGAGTACTAACACAAATGTTAAAGAGTGCTCGAATTCTGTTAGCACAGTGCCAGTATTGTGCCATAGTCAATTTTGTTTGTTACTTTCAATTACCTGTATGTTTTAATAGGGTAACGAAAGTATAGCATTTGGTAAAAAAAAATTGACTTTTTTGCATTTCTCCATATTTTCAAACATCTTGAATTAAAATAAGTGGTCTTGAAAAAATGTCGCTGTGTGTGTCTGTGTACAAAGTAAGCATAACTCCTGAACAAATTGACCTACGGTGTTCAAATTTGGTGTGCGGATTGGTGGCGGCCATGGGACCCCTACCATTAAGGTTTTCGTCAAAATTGTGCATGCGCATAAGCTTGCAATCATGAAAAAATCATGTTTTTCAGCAATTGCTAAAATATTTCTCTAACGATTTTGATTAAAATTTATGTGCTAATGCCTCTTAAGATATTCTAATCTTCCCCACCTTCAAAATTCCAGTAAAAAAGCTTTAAAAGTGTAAAAAGTTGAAAAACGAGTGCCTTTTAAAACAGAGCTTCCTGTCCTTGAACATTGCCTATCAACGTTTAATGTTTTTCTGTTTCACGCACAAGAAAGGGCAATGTAATGTCTATCAAATAAAATTGCCATCTTGGGAGGGTTTTTTGCTCTAAAAAAAATTATTGCCTAAAATACCGCCAAACTAGCCATTTTTATTTAAATGAGTGAATATATGAGAATGGTAAATAACACTATAATTTTTAATGTAATGACCGATACTATAGTGCAGTTGAAAGTTGTGCGATATTCCACATCCCTAGTTTTTTTTTTTTTTTTTTAAATTTTAGTTCTAGCAAAACAGTGTTTTTTTTCAGTGGAGCTGGAGTAAAGACTGCCAAAGTAGAATTTAATTTCAGTCAATATTCACAAACCGGGTGGTCACTTTGTTTGTCCGACAATAGTATTTCCTAGGTAACTATACAAATGGTATTTTTGATCAGCAAACATTGTAATTTTTGCTTATCAGTTAGGTTCATATGTTGTATATTTTTCACCACTGACTGAAACGAACATTTAGAAACTGCAAAGTTTTACCTTTTTGCTATATGATGAGAGACTGGAAAATTGAGGATTTCGGTATAGCTTGAATGGCTTGATAACATCATCATAAGTTTTCTCTCTTCTCCTGCTGAAAATCTCGCCAAACTTTACTTAGGTAGTTGCATTAGTAGTAAAATATGAAAAATATTGTTGATTTATTGATTCATTCTGAATCAATCGCATTTACCAATGGGTAATGGAAAGAGCATAGTATATTGACATTTTGCATCCACACTTCACTGAGGGTGTACATTAGGGTGGTACGAAAAAAATAAATTATTTTTTAAACATAAGAGGTGAAAAAAGTTGTTACATATCTTGATAAGGAAAACTGTAAAACAAATTTGAAGAAGATAGTATCTTCCGATCGCGCATTCACCACAAAGTTTGGAAATAATACAAAAAATAACTATTTTTCCTAAATTTTTTTAAATTTCTAAATGTTATATATTTGAAAGGCAATAATTTACAATGTGTAGTGAAAGAGTGGTATAACACAGGAAAACACTATTCTATACATTTTTAAAACATATATTAATAATTTAAAATATTCCAAAATAAATTTTCTGGCTAAAAAATTGATTTTTCTATAAAATGGATACTAATGTTATTTCTTTCATATTTTTGTTAAAATTGTTCTATTTTTTTCATGCATTCACTTCCAAGTTTTGAATAAATACAAAAAAATACATTTTTGCCATCAAATTGTAGAATGCACCAATCACTAAGTTATCGAGGCACATTAGTTGGTATTGTGTGAAAAGATGTAGATAGAACTTGGAAAAAATCAAATTAGTAATTATTCAATTAAAATAATTTGCGCTTAACATTGAAACACTGATAAAACTGGGCTTTGGCAGGTTTCAATCCGGGTGGCCTTTCTTGTGGCCCCTTCTTTTTCTTTGAAGCTCATAAACGTACTTGCTTATTCATTGGATCATAGCGCAAATGGCTGTGATTGTGACTGCCATTTATACTGGCTGGAAATAATCTGACAGATCAAATTGCACGTTGGGTAACCACTGCAGTGGGATATATGCCTCCTATACTTCAATGAATTATCATTCACATGCTTAATTAAATGCGTAGATAATATTACAACAGGACTAAACATTTTCAGTGGGAACATATATAAAAAAATTGAAGAACTGTGAAAAATTTCTCCTGACTGATTTTTTTACGTGTTGAATCTTTAATTCCTCAAGTTGAGATGAAAGTACTGAGCACAGATCAGTTACATCTTCTTGATATTTTTGCACTAAAAAAGTTAATTTTCTGAATTACCTAAGATCATATATGATGCAATTCGATTGTCTCGATACCTGCCTGAATATTTACTGCAAGTTTTATACTCGGTTACTGAACAAAATGCTTCCTTCCCTCATCCAAATATTTGGTTTCGGCAATGATTTTGTACGAAAAGAGAGGTGTAAGAGAACTGAGGCGTCGGTTTCTGAAATCTGAAAAACTTTCCTACAAAAAGACAATTAGGTATTTCAACTAAACTTAACTTTATTGCCACTGATTATGTAGACATAATTAATTGGAATGCTTGTAATAGTACTTGAAAGTAACAAATGAACATTTGTTAGTAAAGGCTGGCACATCCTAGGTAGCACAGCTGTATTGGAGGAAACAAGGGAAGACTAGAAGATTGGTTAATTTTGGCCGAGCATAGTTCCAAAATACACGATTCTTCAACAAAAAAACATGTAAAAATCGCCCTTTAGTTTTGTTTCTCATAAACACAATACCCCAATTTTAAAACTGTGCATCGACTTTTCAAAATCTTTACTATATTTTATCCAGAATTGAGCGAGATTAAATAATATTGTTTCCGACGACTAATTCACAACGTTCCACATCGGGATTGGCCTTTGTCTGGCGAAATTGGCCAGAGTTTCTGTGCTACTAGGGACCACTGAAATCAGACTTCAACTCGTTTCCTTGTCACTCACAAGCAGTGGAACGCTTTTGTAGAGAGAGAAGACAAAAAGTTGGTGGTGCTGACGCCAAAAACGTTAGGGCAAGACTTTTTTTTTAAGATCTGTAATGCCCGACTTTTCTACAAAAGTTTCCATCAAAGTGCATCACTGCAATAGAAAGCTCAAGAAAAAAGTTAACCAAACAAATAATAGCATGTTTAAAAAAAAATGTAAGAAATAACATTAGTACCCATTTTACAGAAAAATCATTATTTCTTACAAAAAATTTTACTTTTGAGTATTTTTAATTATTAATATATGTTTTAAAAATGCATAGAATAGTGTTTCCCTGTGTTATACCACCCTTTCACTACACATTGCAAACAATTGCCTTTCAGATATATAATATTTGGAAATTTTTAAAATAATTATTTTTTGCATTGCATCCAAACTTTAAAGTGAATGCGCAATCGGAAGATTTTATTTTTTTAAACATTTTTTTACAGTTTTTCTTATCAAGATATGTAACAACTTTTTTTACCTCATGTGTTTCAAAAATAATTTTTTTATTTTTTCAATCCACCCTTGTGTACATACTATTTAAGGGTTAAATTTAAGTTACCTGTTTTTTTTTAAACAAAAGTCACTTGTAATAAACCAGCTTTTGTTTCTTTTACTTGATATACAGAGAATAAAATCTACAATTTTAATGTGAATTTAAAATTTCTTAGCAATCAGTTGTTGCTGAAGCCTTGAGATACAGTCAGCTTTATACATTGCCTTTTACTTCCCTTAAAACTGGAAACTCAACTACGTTTTCTCTTTGAACTGTATAATCCTAGAGATTGGTGTCAAAGCAAAAATCTCCAACTATTTAGGGTAATTTTAAATAGCTTACGATTATGTTTTCTGACTTGGTATCTGCAATTTTTTGTTTAGGATGACGAAAAAGTAAACTACTATATCATTGAAGACCTAGGTCTTATTTTTACTAGGAAGAAATCAATAATATGCAGAAATCAATTTTGTACGGTCAGACCACACAAACTATGATAACCAAAAAGCATTGCAAATAATCCTGGGATTTTTGTCTAAAAACAATTGCAAAGTTGTCTATCTTAAAACCATTTTCTTAGATTATGCAACTTCTAAAAATATGCAATTTTTGAGAAAAAGAAACAGATTGACAACATCATAACTAATTTTGTACTTCAAACAAAACATCTTGTAATGTTTGTACCTTACTTTCTCCTTGGCTCTACAGCCCATGCTGGGCCTTGGCCTCCTGTATTACACAGCTCCACTTTTTCCTATCCTTGATCTTTATCTTCTAATTTTAGATTTTCATCTTTTTTAAATCACCCTCCACTTCATTTAGTCATCTATTTCTAAGGCGACCAACCTATCTCATTCCCTCTAGTCATCCCCTGTAAATTTTCTTTGTTACTCTTTCATCACTCATTTACTCCAGATGTCAGAGGCATTGTATTCTTTTTGTTTTTATTATATTTACTGTATCTCTTGCTTTATATAGTTTACTTAACTCTAAATTACTCCTAATTCTCCAAACATCTCCATCTTTGATTGGTCCATAAATTTTCCTTAAAATCTTTCTCTCAAAAGTAATAAGTATTTTTTCCTCATTCTGAGTGGTATCAGTCTAGCCTTTATCTCTGGATTTAGTTAATTTTTTTTCAGTGCTAATTGAACCAATATATTTAAGTTCTTTCACCCTTTCAAAACTAAGTTCAGTATTTACTGAACTCGTGGTTGGTCCGTTTCCTCTGTCCATAACAATATATTTAGTTTTTTCCCTGTTACCTAAAAGTCCAACAGTCTTTGCCTCCTCTACCAAATCTTCATAGCATTCAATTAGACATCTTTCTGTTCTAGACTTCAAATCTACATCATATGCAAATGCAAAGATTTGTAGGGATCGGCTCATCATTTTGCCCCCTTGACTAGAGCAAAATTTGTCTTATTACGAGTTCCAAACAAAAGTTAAAAAGTGTTGTTGACAGTACATCCCCTTGTCTTAACCCTGTATCAATTCAAAAGTTTCTTGAGAGCTTGCCCTGTACTTTTACGTCGATCAAACGGTATAGTGGTTAGCGTACTAGCTTCTAGACCGCGAGGTTGCGGGTTCGAGTCCCGTGTTAGGCATGGGTGTTTGTAAATGTATGTTGGCTTGTCTAATGACGAATGTTTCGGCGCATTATAGCCCTCGTGTTGCTGACTGCGCCAGATAATCTGAAAACAACCAACCCTGTACTTTTACTTTAGTTTCTGTGGTTAACAAAGTAATTTTAACAAGGCTGATTATTTTTCCTGGTACTTCAAAATCATTCAGAATGTGGTACAATTTCTCTCTATTTATACTATACAATCATATGCTTGCTTAAAATCTATAAATTTTTGGTTTAGTTTGATGTTTTGTGCAGATAATTGCTCTTTGCCAATAGTTTGGCATTGATTCCCTATTTCACACACTTTTCAAAAGGTCGCATAACATTCTTGTTACGTAAATATTTGTATCTGAAGAATGGAATGTTAATCAAAGAGTACTTTGGATAATCAACAAAGAACTTACCTTCCTCAAAATTCTTTATCAAGCATATATCATCACTTTGGTTGACAATCAGTTCAGCTGCTGAAAGGCTCTTAGGATAGTAGCCTGCAGTGGCTGATTACTTCTTGAAGTTTATTTAATTTAAGCAATCATGGTCAATGAAGCTCCTAAAATACAAAGTAATTGCAAAATATTTTTAATATGCAGAATTAAATATCTAGTTGCAAATTGTAACTGATAGTAATGAGTTATTTGCTTAATTTCTCCAGCTCTTTCATACATCAGTCCCTTTGTTAATATTTTATTTTGAAACTTTATTGAAACAAATTGCTGGAGGATTTGCATGAATGATGTAAATGTTACAATACCCATATTTGAATAATTGCTACCTATAACAGACATAGTATGGAAGCAAAATCCAAGAGATGAAAATGAATTTATGTGCAAATATCATAAGAAGTGCTAGCACAATATGGAGAAATACTTAGCTGTCTTCAGGTAACTTAGTGAAAAAACATCATTAAATGTTGTAAAATTGTACTTCTACAACTAGGTAAAAAAAGTGTTAAGTAAGTATGCACAAACATTTTTATTTCTTGATATTGACAAACTAGAATATTGATGGCTTATTTTATAAACTAGTTTTGCCCTCTAATGACAACAATAACATTATTCAGATTAGGACCAAAGTATAAAAGAATAAGAACACAATTAGTGAAGAAAATACCTGCAAGTTTTTCTCAAAGTTTGTTTTTATCTCATACACTAAAATAATGATATTAAAAGAGATTTTTCTGTCCCATTATATTATTATCCAAATTTTAAAATTCATACACTAATTTTGACTACATTAATAAACTTGAGAGGATTTTGAATTTTAAGATGATCAAGGCCGACCAAACGGTAAAGGGGTTACCGTGCTAGCTTCTAGACCGCTAGGTTGCGGGTTCGAGTCCTGCGTTAGGCATGGGTGTTTGTAAATGTATGTTGGCTTGTCTAATGACGAATGTTTCGCCGCGTTATAGCCCTCGTGTTGCTGATGGCGCCAGATAATCTGAAAACAACCAACCAAGATGATCAAGAATGGTGTGGGAAAATGTTATGTATAATAGATATTTTACACAATGGAAATAACTCTGGATACTATTTTAAAGAGCTATTTTCTCAGTTTATTTACCTTCTGTAATCTATTATGTTCTAATGAGTAATTCGTTATTAAGAAAATGAAAAATCTATTTTGGCTACTATTTGTAATATCAGAGGTTACTAAAGCAAATATTTCGGAGCTTAGGAGTCATTAGCAGCCCTTCATGGAATGAATAACAAATTTGCATACCTATTGAACACCATTTTCCTCTTAGTCTTATTCATTAGCTTGAGTCTTATGTTAATGATTAATAATTTGCTTGCTTTAAAATATTATTTTGATAGCAAAAGTATTAAATACCATTGTAAAATTTAACAGTAAATACCATAGTTTTGTAAAGGCTTTTGTTACAAAATAAAGTTCAGAAATTATTGTGACTTTATTTTTGTTGATAGTGATTTTTACTTCTTTTGTGTGTGTGTGACCATCATTTATTCTTCTGTATATTCCAGATAAACTTGCTTTTTGCAATCTCTTAATACTTTTTTTTTAATCTTTTTAAGCCACTTGTGCTATCTGGATGTGATACATTGAATTTAGCAACATGGTTGTTTCAGAATGGCATTTTGTCAGATGAGTATCATATGGATGAAGAATTTTACAGCTGGTATAGGGCGTCTAGGCCAGAGACTCTTAAACATTTATGCCGAACAGCTATTCAAAAGCACATCATTGATGAAGCTCTTATAACACAATTACCTTTGCCATTAATGTTAATTGAATATGTTTCAAGAAAACTACTGTGACATTATATTGGACTTTGAACTTGAAAAACACGGGTAAAAAGAGATCCATTTATGAAAATGGATACTTCCAATACTTTTATGCTAAAAGAAGGTAATATAATTTTGTTTTTTTCTTTTTTTAAAGGTACTTTGCTTATTTAGTAGGTAATAATTTATTTTGTGGAACCAGACTACTTCTTTTATATTTGACCTTTATAAAATAAAGCCAATAATTTTATGCTGGAAGTAGGTAATATAATTTAAAAAAAAAGGTACTATACTTATTTAGTAGGTAATAATTTATTTTGTAGAACCAGACTACTTCTTTTATATTGGAGCTTTATAAAAGATAAGACCATTTACACAAATGAGTTGCATTAAAATTGTTTAAATATAACTGCTAGTTCAAAATCTCTTATAAACTTCTCCTAACTTAGGAAGTAATTATGATCTATATAAAATACTCTGATTTAAAACTGTTAAATGAAAAGTGATATTATTTGTAATGTTAATTTTTGTTTTTTATTCCACTATGCAAGATTAATTTAGCTTTAATGCCAAATGAGGGACTGAGAAGCTAAGGGATCCAAGTGACTTTTTTAACTTTTGCGAAATTACATTTTAAAGTTTCTTATTTATGTTAAATTATATGAAAACTTGTGATATCTTCATCCCAGAAGTTAGTATTTGAACAACAAATAATTTTCATACAAATTTAATATAAATAAGAAACTTTAAAGTGTATTTTATCCAAAGTTAAGAAAAGTCACTGGGGCCCCTTTGCTTCTCAGGCCCTCAAATGCTTTAGAATATTAAGTATAGGTTGTTAGCTACACATTAAACAAATATGATACCATCTTGATTCCCCCCCCCCCCCCACCCTTTCCCAATACAATTTTGAGAGTGTTGCCATTACAAAAAAAATATTTATTCATCTTACACATTTTCAAAACATAGTACAGAGCAGGTTTTGAAAGCATGTAACTGTTCCTACTTAAAAATATTGTTTTTTTATGTGCATGTTGTCTTTATGCTGTGAATAAGAGAATAATATGGCACATGAATTCCGTAAAAATCATAATATGGTGTTTATATAATATTGTATGATATTATTTGCTGTATTATTCTTATTATCACTTCCTTCCTGACAATTATAGATATGGAAATTAATTTCGGTTCTTACTAAATATGTATGTTTTCTAACTTCTGTGTGAGACTATTGGCTTATTTAAAAAAAATCCAGTTGTTAGTGTGGTTTTTGATAACTTATTTCAAACTCAATATTTTGCATGAATTCATAGGTACATATATTTTTTGTCTGTATTAAGACGTCCACCGGCGAGCTTTCCAAATCCAATAGCCGCACCACTCTAATGAAATCACAATTCTATTTGCACCGATCCGAAAACAGGATTACTTCATTCAATTAGTGAATTAACAATAATAGATGATGTGTCTCTTTTATTTAGGCAGCTTTTTGTCCAAGAAGTATGATTAGTTTATTTTTTCAATTGATCAATGTATAAATTACAAAATGTATTGTTACTTTATGAATACAAAAGTATAGGAAAAGTACATAATACATAAATGTTTGAAAAATAAAGCTTCATAGATAGATATTTCTTTTAAATCTGCACAAAATTCCATCTACTCAAAATAATTATGTAGTTCGTATGCAGCTTGCAAGAGCTTTTCCTGTGACTCGCTATCTACACAAAGAATTTTTTTTTAACTATATTTTGTTTAATTTTTTTCCAGGAGAATATATGTTTATTATGTCGATGGTAAGGGGTTCTGTTAGTGTTTCTAAATAACCTACATGATAAATATATTGGCATTAATTTATAAATATTTTCCGAGTATATTCATCAGTAACCAGCAAATATGTAAAAGATATGTTTTTAGAAAATTAATTACATGCCAATCAATGCTACAAATCTGGGTTTTCTCTTATTTAAAACGCAAATAGTACAAAGCCAATAGCTCTTGAAATAACACTTGCAAAGCGTCAGATTGTTCTTAATTGTCCTGATCTTACTCGAACCAAGTTCTGGTGCAATATAGTCATCAAGTAATTTTTGCAGCAGAGAATACTCAATACACACAACCCTCTGTAAAAATCAATACTAAACTTGTATCTCACTTCTATATGTGGCATATCGTCATTAGACGAGTAATTCAAATTGTAAACTTGTTTAGAGTACATGATGGAGAAAACTATACATTACACAAGTGTCTTAATATGAAGACGATCTAGTGAGCATAACTGAAATTACCTAGGCAATTATTCTGAATTGCTATATTGGCCTTCTCTAAAGGTAAATTTCAATATTTAACAAAGACAATGCCCTCAAAGGTTTAGCTATAACTAAAAATTATTAACTCTCCACACTCGAACAGATTATTAATTTTGACACAGTTAACTATTACAAAATTTACTTTGAGATTTCTTTTAGTTTTTGTTTTATTTAGTTTTTTGATCTTGTTTCTCTTGGATAATTCTAGTGCTTCATTTCACTTTATTTTATCATGATAACAAGTATCAGAATTCTTCTAAAGACATTGCAACTTCTTATACATTTCAATTTCTGCAATACAAAACAATGGGTCACTTTCATTATGGAAATGTATAAAAACACACCCGTCTACGTTCTCTAAAAACAATATTAAAGCACGATTCGCAAAGATGGCGCGATGGATTTTTGGGATGGTGCTGTGGTTTTCAGAGCTGTTGGAATTCCATTTTAGCTTTCTGCTCAAATTAATTTGCATTCGGTTTTCACACACACGATGCAGATTTTGGATCATGCCATTCCAAATAGTTTGGTGGATCAATTGTGTGCGACCAGCTATATATATTAAAAAAAAAAATTGCTCTCGAATATTGCTTTGATTTCATTATATGAACAGCTGTTTGAAATTTAAAAAGCATGCTGTATTCTAATTAACTACTCTATGATCAGTGAAGTTTTAATTCATATTTTTTTAGACTTTTTCTGGTCTTTTTTATAGTTATTTATTATTATTATTATTTTTAATTTTTGAGCTATCCAAATAAATAATCCATATTTTTTGCAGAATAAGAAATTGATTTTATGGGGATGTGTTTTTTATTTTACTAAGATACTGTCTTGCTATGTTACGTTTTTTGTTTAAACAATTTTGTTTAAACAATAAAGCTATGTTTTATTGATGCAGTTGAGATTTTTTTTTATCAGAACATTTCTATAAACTTAATCAATTTCACTGTTGTATGGTTTATGTCAAGTTGTTATATCTATTCACCATTTCTCTAAAGGTGCTCATGAATATATATATTTTCCAAGAGAATAGTTATACCCAAATTTCAAAATTTTGAAAATATGGTAAGTTTATTAAAAATGAATACTTGTGATAATAAAACATTTGTTTATACACATCAAGAAACACCTTTGTAGCAATTGACTTCACCGTTTATTTGCTAATCAGTTAATATTAATTATTTTAATATAATTTAACAAATAATTGGATGCTAAAGAAAATGGATGTTTTTGTTTTATCTTGCATAACACACCTATGTTTCAACCTTTTAATGATATAGATTTCATTAAAGGTTGTGTGGAGAAAAATGCCAAAATGTGCTTATTGACAATGACAATGGAATAATTTTAAGAATGGTATTGTGTTAATAAAAATAACCGTAGTAAATTGCCAATCCTGGTATATTATTCATATTCATGGACATAGAATATACTATAGAGCAAGTTTTGAATGCATTTAGCTGATCCAACTAGAAAATGTTCTTAAGATATATGCTATAGAATTCTCATACACTGGTGTGCAAAACTTAAGCAACAATGTAAAAGTTTAGAAGATAGCCATGAAATTGCAGATAAGAAGGTCTGGAGATCAGTACAATGAACACGTAAGTCAGTAGAAACGTCATGCGTATTCAAATATCAGGAACGAAACGTCAGAGGCGACATGAGCGTACGCAAAACGTGTGATGTCGGCGCGCGCACCTCAACAGTAGAATAAAAGGAAGGACGGAGACGCAATTCAACATATTCGCTGCAAGTGCCAGTGAGTCAGTTTGTGAAATATGGCTAGAATAAATCACCTGGACGACTTCACACGTGGAAAAATGATCGGAAAGCTGGAGGAGGGGCATACTGTCACCAGTGTAGCTGCAGAGTTCGGTATCAACAAAAGTGTCGTTTCGCGCGCTTGGAAAGCGTTCCAAACCACAGGTACAGCTGTTAAAAAAGTTGGTGGTGGCCGCCCGAGGACGACAACTGCAAGGGATGACCGATATATCGTCCTGCAGGCGAAAAGAGGCCGACAGCAGTCATCAAGCGCCATTGCTCAGCAACTCTGTACAGCAACGGGGTGACAAGTGTCGCGGTTTACCTTCACAAAGAAGGCCTATTTGCCTGACGTCCTGAACGCTGCCTCCCGTTGAAAGTTGGCCAACCACGCCACCGTTTTCAGTGGTACAGAGAGCACAAAAACTGGACAACTGATCAATAGAGTCGTGTCCTCTTTACGGATGAGAGTCGGTTCAGTACCGGAAGTGATTCTCAACGCATTTTGATTTGGAGAGAGGTCGGGACCCGGTTTTATCCCAGTAACATCAAGGAGAGACACCGTAACGGCGGTCCTAGAGTTCTTGTCTGGGGAGGCATTATGCTGAACGGGCGAACTGAGCTCCACGTTTTCGACAGAGGGTCTGTAACCGGGGATCGCTATTGTGAGGAGGTACTCCTTTCCCATGTGCGTCTGTTCCGAGGTGCCATTGGCCCAGACTTCATTTTTATGGATGACAATGCACGGCCAGATCAGACTCTTGCTGTTGAGGAGCTACTGGAAAGTGAAAATATCACTCGAATGGATTGGCCAGCGTACTCCCCAGATTTAAATCCCATCGAACATGTGTGGGAAGCTTTGGGGAGACGCATTGCAGCACGCTTACATCCTCCGGAGAACACCCAACAACTCAAATAGATGCTGATTGAGGAATGGGCACTCCTACCGCAAGAAATGTTGCACCAGCTGGTTCTGAGTATGCGAAGACGGTGCGAAGCAACCATTGCAGTGAGGGGAGGGAATATTCCCTATTAAGGAACATCTGCTTGTTGCTCTTCCTCTTGGATAGACAATCATGAGTCACAATACTATGCGTTCAATAAAGCTTGTTTTTGTTTGATTCCATACCATGTGCATTGTATTCCTTTTTCAGCACCGATACTTTGGTCATCCTTTACGTACATAATACTCTCCCACATTTCTGAATTTCATGTCTCTCAGATGATTTCTCGTGGAGTTATGGCAAAAAACCCACCTGTTGCTTAAGTTTTGCACACCAGTGTACATCATTTTCTTTGGTGATACACATAGGTGTTGGGTTTAATATTGGGTGGTACTAAAATTATGTATTTTCTTACAATTTTATGATATCATTGACTTGATTGAAATATATTTAAACAACATTTGAACTAAATTTTAAAGTGTTGTTTTTCATACATAGCACCAGTATTTTTGGTGAAAAATCTGATGTGAACAATGCAGCTGATATTATTATGTTGTAATTAAATATTTAGTAACTTAGAAAATGTTTTATGAAGCAAAATTTGTTTATACCAATTTAGTGTGTATATAAATTTACTAATAATCAAATTAAGTTTCTTTTTAAGAAGTTTGAATAAAATGTAAACATTAATGTTATAGGATATGAGATCTTTTAGCATAGTTGTTAAATTGAACAACTTTGTATTAGTTCAAGTTTTATTTATGCGACTTACTGTAAGAATTATTCTGGGATACCTTTTTATTGTTTTGTTTGGCATGCACTGTATACAGAAATTGAATGAACAGTTTTTTTAACCCTATGCATTAAATTACCTAAAGGAGTTTTACCTTGCAATTAACTTAATTCACTTAGTATTAGAAAATAAGATTTTTAACATTTGAAATTAAAAACAAAATATTTTAACGCAGTACTGTGCATTGGGTGATTTTCTGACTGGCATACTAAACATTTTTTCCTACTCATAAGCAGACTTGAATTGCAAGCTTATGATGATTGTAGTAGTTATAGTTTTGGTATAATATTAGTTGGTGACAAAGTTATATGGTTGATTTGTATGCTTATGGTTAGTTTGTACCTAATTTTGAGCATCATAACTGCTAATCAGACCCTTTGTTGTCTTGCTCTATCGGACGCTATTTTGACCGAAGTGTTTAGGTAGTATCCACCCAGCAATTCCCATGCCTGCTCAATCTCACAGTACTAGTCGCTTGCTCCCCAGTCTTCAACTATCGGGGGAAATGGATGGAGACTAAAGTGACTAGTAAATTTACCCATATAGGAGCCAAAGCCCTTCAGCCACCCGTGGAAGGTTCCCTCTTGCAGGGAAAGGGACGCGGGTGGGGGAGTAGATCACTTACTCATCTATTATTTATCTCTCATTTTCTTTATCTTCATTATAGCAATTCACTAGAAAAGCTACATTTATCCTCATATTTAATTTAATATTGCAATTCATTGAATTGCCAACCCCCTTTTTTGTTTTTCTTGATGTTTTTACAGCTATTTAATAATAGCTACATTTAGCCAAAATTGAAGAAAAAAAATAGTGTTGTCCGTCCATGTATCTTCCTTGAGCGTGTTTTAGTTTATTAATTGTACTTCATACTGTACCCAACTCAGATATTCCTTTACTGCTGCTGATTTTAACATCTTGGTGCAACTTGTTCAGTATACTGAGCAACCACTGCCCACACCTCTTTCTCTTCCCTTTCCAACTTTCCTGAATGTGAGACCTGGCTAAATACACTGTCTTGTGGCGTATTTCAGATGAAAAGGTTTTGCTCCACCAGAGCACTGGCACCTTGTTAAATCCCCCATCAAAGTCAAAGTAACTGTTAATCAGACCAGGACAACCTACCATAGCAAACATCCATGTCTAACCCAGGATTCAAACTCTGCATCTCTGGCATACGAAGCCAAAGCCAAACAACACAGCTATCATTTAGGTACAAAGTTATCTGGAAAATTTTAACTAGGTCAAATATACATTTATAACAAGTATACATACAGGATTCGGAGAAACAAAAAAAAACTTACATTCTAGATAAAAGTTTAATTTTTTTCGAATCGATAAGCACTAAAATTTTGGTAGATGTTAATGATATAATATATTAAAATTTTTTGTAAAAATATTTTTGGGTGGTAGTAAACAAAAAAAAGGTGCCTGATGCACTGGAAATTCAAGCTATGATGATATTTTTACAATTACACTTGAATGTTTTGTTCGATAAACTATTTGTACCTTATACATGGGGAAGTACTCAAAGTGACTATAATTTTGGAACATTTTGATGGATGGGTTTGTGAATGTTATAGAGAAACATTTGGATGATCCATAAGGATAAGGATGTACTTTTGTGTAAGTAAATCAGATTTAATAATTTTTCAGAATGTGATAGATAAAAATCGTTTTTGAAGTGGCTTGATAATTGTTGCCAAAATAATTTTTTTTTTTAATTAATAGTGATAATTGTATTTGCAGAATGAGACAAAGAAAGAGTTATGCTTGTTTCTCCAAGCAACCATTTCCTGATCAAAACTAAATCCTAAAGTGTTGAAATAAATATTTTTATTTAGTTTTATATTACTTGTAAAGTACATATTTAAACATTAACTTCAAGTTAAAGTAATAATTGAGTGTTTCACAATATCAAGGCTTTTAACATTAGTCCCTTAAATTTTTTTTTGCTTTTGCCTCTTTTGTCCCCTTTTATTACGGTTTGGTCCCTGCTATCCACTATATAAAACTAACTTTGAGGATTAGAGAATCACATAATTACTAGACGTTGTAAAAAAAGCTCGCCAAGTAAATTAATCAGTCAGGAAAGTTGTGAAATCTAATGTTTGCCGCCAAGCGGCCGCGTTTAGTTTCTTTGGGGTACTTGTACACAATGAACTAAATTGGGATTATTAGGGGAATCCCCATAGACAATCAGAACTTTCAGGCTAAAGTTATTTCGGATTAATTTCATTTCATTTACTTCAGCTACTTTGCACCCATTGCGCTGAATTTAGATTAATTTTATAAAAGTTCTAGCCTGCCAAGTACTGATTGTCCTATGGGGATTCCCCCCTAATAATCCCAATTTAGTTCATTGTGTACAAGTACTCCAAAGAAACTTAACGCCACCGCTTAGTGGCAAACATTTGATTTCACAACTTTTTCTGACTGATTATTTTACTTGGTGAGCTTTTTTTACAACGTCTAGTTGTTTTTTGGGAGATATCAATTATTTTTGTGGCGTTTGTTATGTTCCAAATGAGTAAGATACGACCAATGGTTTTTTTTAGCGCGAAGAATCACATCTTCGCTCTAAGAATAAGAAATGGCGTAAGCGACAGCACCATTAGATTCACATACTACTCTTTGTATTGAGAATAACAATAAATATCATGATTAAATATCGTAGAGATTTAGGTTTGCAATCCAAATCCTTTTCGGTTTTTTTAAGAAAAAATCTTCCTTGCCACAACAAGAAAAAAATTTAATAAAAAATATATATGCACCTATTGTAACTTGAGTACAAAAACATGCAATTATATACTAAAAATTAATTAATTATACAATATAAGTAAAACATACAAACAAAATACTTGCTTTTTATGCGAAAATGAGGATTACCAGCTTTTGCATACGAATAAATATATAAACAAAAATGTGTCTCAAAACAACTTTCGCTTTAAGTTTGAAATATAAGATTTGTCATTATTTTGAGAGAAACAGAGTACAGACCCTCCTACCCATCAAATCATACAAAAGGCACTTCTAATCAAGCTTAAAATAATAAAATAAGAATGGTGTAAAATCATCAAATAGTTTTGGCTATAGCCCTGGCTTAAATTTTGGTCACAACCAAAAGAATAACAAAAGTCCGGTGACTTCGGCGATTTTCAAAGGATTTTTTTTTACCATGTTTCCTTGTTCAATGTTAACAATTATGTTATTTTTCGTCTACTCATCCGGGGCAACACGATGGCAAAAAAATCAGGGTTCTAGCTAAAATAGAAGCTGAGCTGTGAGGGGTCGAAAACGGGCCTAAACTCTGGCAACATAATAAACACTTGCATGTCTGCCGCTTTGACATCGGACTAATTGGTGGAACACTGCCGCATTCCTAGATATCTTTGTAATATCCAAGCCAACCAAACAATATGCACCAAACACAATTGCTATCAATTTTCCATGCCTTACAAGAATATATTTTATGTGGGACTTGCATACAAGTAGTGCACGTTAAAACAAAAATTGGTTCCTATTTAACTATAACCAACATTTGGTGCTTAGTTTCACGATTTAATCGCATCGGACACCACCATTATGCTATTGTGCCTATATTTAATCACATCTCTGCTCTACTAGCTGGGTCCTCTGTTTTTTTTTGGCTGACCCCTTTGGTCTCTTGGTTGAGTCCTCTGTTCTCTTGTCTGAGCTCTTTGCTCTCTTGGCTGGTCCCTCTGTTCTCTTGGTAGGGGTCTCGACTACCTTTGAAATAGGTGGTTAACTTTTGGCGGGAACTCTTCCCTCTTGAAACTTAGCTGAAAGCTTTCTTACTCGTCTAGCTTTTCTGCTAAATCGTACCTAATCTTCAGCCATTCATCTACGAAGTGCTCTCTAACCCCCGCAGGAACACGGAACTTTATCTGTTCAGTGATCATCAATTCCTTTAGCTGCTGGAGAGTTGTCACTTCCATCTCGTCCATCCACTCTGAAAAGTAACCGTGTAATTCCTGAGTATAATTCCTCCATGATTTTTCAGGACACTTCCGATGCCTGTAGAAGCATTGTTTCAACTTCTAGCAGTTTAATTTGTATCTTTTCAGAATGAGAGCCTTCACGAAATCATTGTCACAAGCATCTTCAGGTGGCTCCCTGGCCAGCATGTTCGATATATCTGCTGGCAGAACTCCCCAAAAGTATGCGACCCAGTCCTTCTTCGGAACCTGTGCCATTTCAGCCCTCCTCTCGAAATTTATAAAGCACAAACCCATTTCATCTTGCTTGTCATCAAATCTTGGAGTGATTTGTGTTAACTGAATTCTGTGGTTTCCATTTTCCAACCTTTGAGTCGTTTGAGGCAATGCACCATTTGACAAAAGCTAAAGTCGTTTTAGTGCCAATTCAAGTTGCATTTGCTCCCGAGATAACCTTTTTTCCATTTGTATTTTCTCTTTCCTCTCGAGCTAATATTTCTTCCATTTGTATCTTTTCTTCAGCCAATCTTTCTTCCCTTTGTATTTTTTCTTGAGCCAGTATTTCTTCCCGCAACCTATCTATCTTCGATTACACGTTCCAGGATCATACGAATTTCTTCTTTTTCATAGTATTCTCTTTTCAAGATGATTGGCTTATTTTCAGGAATTTTACTCGTCACTTAAACCACTTCTCCTAGTTCTTCTCACACTGTCAACAAGTCCTGTTTGCGACCTTTATCTAAGAATGCCATTTATAAGCGCACAACTGAACTAATCAAACGTTAACTTAAAAAAATTTCCACTACTACTAAAACTCCCAAAATTGAATTTTTATTCGTGATTTTCCCTCTTGACTCAACGTATTTAAATAATCTTAAATATAATGTAAAACAATCAATTTTAAACATTAATTGAAACTTAACCAAGCAAATCACTTAATAAATGTTTTAACTTATTAAGAACCTCGTAATTAGATAGATAAAACACAGGTGTATATTGGTTATATAACTTATCAGTGAATGCGAGGATAACAAATCAAACTTTTAGCAAAATCAAATTACATCAATTTATAAAAAATAATGTTACTCAAAACTGCAATATAAACTCATTAATTTTTGACCACTTTATTAAATCAACATTTCTATAAATGAGATATTTAATTTGACATAAAAACTCTGTAATCAAATAATAATCGCAAATAAAATGCAATATAATTTCTGCAAAAGATCAAACAACTTCTTATTAAAAAAATCAACACTCTATGCCATGTGCTTTCAATTAATATAAAAATAAACAAATCCTCAACCTAAATAAAGTCCTCTTTCTGCTTAAAGAAGGGGGGGGGGGGGGGAAGCTCAAATGCTCAGATAATCTTTTAAATTAATTATTTTTTTTCCTTTCCAAAATTTCATTTTATAACTTTCAAACACAATATTAACTAATACCATTGAATTAGGTATACACTTTTTGAAATCACAAAGAGAACACTTTTTTACTTTTAAAGCATTTTAACATATTCTCATGTTCGTGTTCAAACTTATTTATTTTAAAACAAGAATATTCCTTTAAACAGCAATATTCTAAACCAGTGTAATTGTTATAGATTCATCTACTCATCAGAATAGAACACTACGGAAACTTTTATTTTCCTTAAAAACAAACTTTTGCACAATATCAATATTTTTTTCCAGAGTTCTTAACTAAAAATATATATATAGTTACAAAAATCCTTACCACAGTAATATATATTCGTTTATATTTTTAATTCGTCAAAAATATTCAATTTCCCAAATTTTAATATTAATATTCAGAAAATCGGAAATTTGGTCTATTTTTGCACCTTACTTAGGATTTACGTACCAAAAATATAACGCAAATAAAATTATATCTTCCACCTGGAATTAATATTTAAAATCAACAATATTATAATTGTTTTCTGAAACCAAAATTTTCTTTAAAATTCTAAACCAATAGTAATAACTTTTTATACTATCATAGATATCACCATAGAGAAGACCATCGACAAGGTAAAATAACCAATAACTTTATTTGAATCGTTATTCCTAAACTAATAAGCCTTTTGTTAATTAACAATACACTTTTGTGGGACAATCGCGCATTTGGCGTTCTAATCACTATAAAAAATCAATTTCGGTTTTATAGCTTGCCTTTACCTTTATCTCTAAAACACTAAAATATGTGGGAGCACATGAATGGAATTTTATCTGAACTCTCACAACTAACCTGTTTCCATGGTTCGCTGAGTTCTGTCCATCTTGTTTCATCGGACCGGAGTTAGTTCCAAAAATCGAACCTGCTCCGTTCTGTTGGTCTGCCGTATCTCGTTCCAGTAAACTCCACATCTCAGTACCGTGAATGCGGGCTACTTGGGCCCTGGGGTCTATCTTCGGCCCAAACTGAGAAGAAAATACAACGTTCTCTGGTAATCTTCAGGAATCAGTTTTTAAATTAATTTCGACAGTTTCCGCTAGTTAGCAGCACCAAGCACGCAGTGATGTATACCAAGCAGAAGGAGCACCAAGAGTGTTTTTGCTTTCTTTGTGCTAACACTTGTCTTTATAACCTCTTAAACTTTTACAAGTGGTAACAGTTCTACATCTGCTAAGAGTTTGGTAAGTACCTATTTATAAACATTATTTGATACTTATGCAGTAGTAGGGTTGTACTTCTCATTTCTGTTAAGGTATTTATTTAAAAATTCCATAATAGCAACAGCTCTCCTAACCTCAAAATTACGACCTACTTTGGACCAGCATTTTTCTGAGCCGTTCCTGCAGGTAAAAGTATTACAGCTAATGATATTATTCAGTATGTAGAAAAGAAGAAAAAACAGAAAGATGAAAAGAAAAGAGGGGGGGGGGGAGGAAGAGAAGAAAAAGCATGAAAAAGGATTGGAAAAACTTGAAAAAATCCTTCAGAGGGATTTGGAAAAGAAAAGCTAGAGGTAAAACTCCGAAGAGGAAAACAGTAGTGGTCCCAAAAAAAATCGACCCAGTTGCATCTACTTTTTACAATGCCGAAAATTCCCTAGAAAAAACCCTCAAGACCAGCCTCCAAGTAGGGAATTTTGTTGTTGTAGAATGGAATGGGCTCAGGTCTCCAAGGATAGCTGTTGATGTGAGAGAAGAAGGAGCTGTTGTTGAATGCATGGAACGCACCAGCAAGTTTTGGAAATGACCGACAATAAAGGATTCTTTGTTCTACAAATGGTGTTCTATTAATAAAATTATTCAACCTCCAAAACTAATGAAAATAGGACTGTTCTCCGTGATCAATTCAAATTTCATATAAAATGTATTTTTTTTTTCTTTTTCTTTTTTTTCCCTTCAAATAAATAGATTTTCTTTTGAACCCAAGTCTTTCTTTGGCTTTAGTTAGTTATACGATTTTAAATAGGTAAAACCACCTTGGGCCAAAGTAACCCAAACGCAAAGGTAACATTGTCTCAAATAAAAATAAAAACGGTAATACCACTTAGAAAAAAATAACTATTCAAAAATTAAATTAAAAGTAGTCTAGAAGTGAAAAAAGGTTACCACAGCTTAAAATTAGGAAAAGTAACAAGATTATTGGGAAAAGTTTCAAAATGTGGGCCTACGTAGCCCGCATTCATGGTACCTTGGTACTCCTTTAGTATCCTTCCGTACAATGCGCCAGTACAACCCGTCGTTTTGCACTTATGTTCTATTCTTCTCCTGACAATTCAACTATCTCAGAAATGCTTTTAAGTTCATTATGCACATTGGATTGGAATAACGTCCAGAGACTTCATTTAAGAGAGTACGATTTTATTCACTATGTATATGGATAATTTTTAACTTGGGTAGAACACTATAAAACACGAAACAACGGCCAACAACCGACCGTTCTCCTCAAAGTTCTTGATCTTTTTTTTTTTTCCTTCAGTCTTTTTTTTTCTCTCTCCACCACCCATAATTGCCAGCCGTCATCATGGATTGTTTCTTTTTTGGCTCATCCATCGTCCGTCCTAATGGCAACCGAGGCGTACAGTATAGCTGTCGATTGAATATATTTTTTATATTAAATAGTATTTTTTACAAGACAAATTATATTTTTAAAGCGTTCTTAAAGGACTATGGAAGCTTGATGTTGGTTGGTTAGAGTCATTGAATATCAGAATGTTAAGGGCATATTACAACATTTAATCCCACACAACACACACGCTATATTTAAACAAAGAAAAGAAACTTAAGAAGAAGGAACATAGGTCCTTTTACATTGGTATCAGAGCTTAGAAGTGTGTTCGTTCGGTTCGAGTCTCTGGGAGGAATGAATTAACTCCACCTTCTTCGTGCGGTAATTGGTTAAGTTAACTTTTGGGAGTATTTTCATTTGTTAAAATTTTGATTGACACATTTTGGTTTTAGTTTGCAAATGAAAGTTTCACTTCGCAACAGTGGTTGACGCATAAAGAAAGGTGAGCGAACTCATTGCGTCACCACAGAGTAACCCCAGTGAGGGAACCGAACGACACAGAAAATATGCATAACATAACTGTATAAGAGTAAGAAAACTGACAATCTAACTATACGTGGTTATGCAAAAATACAAAATTTAACATGAATGTGTTAAACAAGTAAATGTTTTACATTGAATGTGAACATAATTTAGAGAAAAATAAAACACATTATTGCATGTAAAGAAATGTAAGAAATGCAGATTACATATAGGGCATAAAAATAAACATATATATATATTATATTGAATAGAATTTAAGAATACGTTAACCGGTCAGGAAAAGGAACTTTCCGACCGCTTCTAGTTGTGATGGTGTGATAAGTAGAGTGTCTGTCCATCTCGGATTTTCCTGGGCTTTTAAAGACCTTTTTATGTGTCTATGGAAACGTTCAATTATACCGTTAGCTATGGGGTGATAAGCTGTGGTACGGATTTGATTTGAACCAGTTAGTATTTGAAGTTCATGAAATAAAAATGATTCCAGTTGTCGTCCTTGGTCAGTTGTGATGATCGAGGGACAACCGAAACGTGAAATACATACTGTAAATTAAGCCTTTCGCATAGTTGAAGCTTTTGAATCGGAGATTGAGATTGCTTCTGGCCATCAAGTGTACCGGTCTATTACTGTAAGACAGTAGGAATTACCGTCATAAGGTGAAAGAGGGCCAACTAGATCCAGGTGAATATGTGAAAACCTAGAATCCGGTAATGTGAATGTATACCTAGTGGAGTTTTTGTGTGTTTATGAACTTTCGATCTTTTACATGGAACACAACATTTAACTTGTTCACTTATGTATTTATTCATGTGAGGCCACACATATCGTTCACTGATCAACTTTTTAGTCGCAGAAATTCCTGGATGCGAAAGTCCGTGAAGTCGATCGAAAATGATTTTGCGATATGGTTCAGGAACAAATAGTCGAGGTTGACCTGTTGACATGTCACAATGAAGTTGAACATTGAGGATGAGAATGTAAGTTGTTTGTAATTTTAGTGAAGAGTTATTGTTAATTAGCGATTCTAATTTTGGATCATTCTTTTGTGAAAGTGCAAACTTTTCGAAATTTAGTGTTGTTGATGATATACTATCAATTTTAATTCGTGGTAAAGTGTCTGCAACTAGATTGTCCGTGCCCTTGGTATGGCGAATATCCGTCGAGAATTGGGCGATGTCACCTAAATGACGAAACTGTCTAGGCGAACACTTATCTGGTTTTTGTTTGAAGTCGTAGATGAGAGGCTTCTGATCAGTGAAAATTGTGAAGTCAAGCCGAGGTCAAGTATACTTTGAAATTCCTCCTTTGCCATACGCAACCTATCCGGAGCGAGTCTACGAGCTTTAGCTGTTACAGGAGGACCAGTTGTTTGTATATAATGAACAACAGAATGTTTCACTTCTTTATGAGGACTAGGAGGCTTAGTAATTTTGGGAAATTGTCATAAAAGATTGTGATAAATGCTATCACCAGATACAGTTTTAATTGAATGGACCTCATTTGTACTGAGTTTACATGGAGATGCAAGTTTTGCTTGAGAATCAATGAGTTTTTTATTTGTAAGATCAGGTAAGAGATTGAAATTGTACAAAAAATCTGCACCTATTATTGGAGCAGAAACATTTCAAACGAAAATTGTCCATTTAAACATTCGCCGAAGACCAAAATCCAAATTTAAAGTTATGGTTGTGTAAATCTGTATTGCCGAACCATTAGCTGCAGAAAGGGTCTTTTGAACTGGATTTCGTCTTTGCAATTGTGTTGCTGGGGCAATCGATATATCTGAGCCTGTATCTACGAGAAATTGTACGTTTGTACGCCTATCGTACACAAAAAGGCGACGAGAGGATCTATACAAGGTGACTGTTGCCTCTATACTTGCCCGCTCTCGTTTTTTGTGTGAAATTACAAGGTAAATTGTATTTTTCCGCCTTAGAGCTAAATTTAAAATACCAACATAAATAATGTTTTTTGTTTTTAGAAACGCTGCGTTTACGATTAAAGGAACGATTTCTTTGTTGATTCCTGCCTCGAGAAAGTTCATCTATTCGAATATTAAGTTTTTTGATCTCTTGCAACACATTTCTTTTAATCGATGAAATAGAGGGAGAAGAACAAGCACTTACCATAAAGGGTGATACCTCTACGACTCGATCAGCCTTCTCAACGGTTAAAGGTCTAATAGCAGCCAACACGGTTTGTACATGCGCAGGCAGATGTTGTAAGAACAGTTTCAGGATTAGTTGGTCTGGCACGTCGTGGCTCTCAGCTCGACGAAGCATCACTCTCAGCAATTCGGTGGGTTTCCGATCTCCTAGCTGCTCTCCTTCCAGTAGTCGTCGGTTCTCCTGATGAGATGACTCTCCACTTCTCTTGACTAGCTCAGTTTTATGATGTAGGTAAGGATCTGTTTCATCGGGGCTCATGATGACATCTCGTACGAACGATGCTATATCCGGTGTAAGATGAGAGATGACATGATTAAACTTCATCCTGCTCTCCGTGAGAGGTTATGGAGCTCCCAGTTGGAAAGTCGACTCACACATCATCAACCAAAGTGCAGGGTCTGCATGATTGTAGATGGCGATTTTCACTGCTGACTCTACCGAAACGTTTTCAGTTGGATTGGCTGTAAGAGTACGATTTTGTAAAACTTTTAACGTCAGTAGCCATTATAAAACATGTATCTTAATTAATTACAAATATAAACTTAACTGTTTCATCTTTAAAATTGTTGCTGTTAATAAAAAAAATACTCGCAAATACAATCTATACTGAAAAAGAGCTTAATAAATCCCCATAAATCGGCAAATTTGAATTTTTATTACCTAAGTTGGAGTAATCGCAGCCTCATATAGCCAATTTTTGTGTAAAACATGGCGTCATTGATCACCTGTCCTATTCTCTATCAAAGACCTGATAAAAGTAATGTTAAAAAATTTCAAAAAGTTTTCGTATATAGCCCACAATCTGTAAAAGTAGGACATTATTAAAAGATTATTTTAATCATGTTAAAAAAACAAAAAACAGAATATATGAAAGTAGATTTTTTGTTTATCTTTAATAGCAGTAAAAAAATTTAACTCAGTCATAAATATGAACTTTGATCGAGGAAATCGATTCTGACACCCCACTTTTAAAACACATACAATAATCATGTTTTTTTTTAAGGTTTAAAATTTGCGTTTGCTTCATGGAAATTTTAATCAAATACCACTGATCCGGAATGATTTTTTCATTATTTAAACAAAACTATCTGAGACGATTCACAATGTACGAAATTTATTTCTTGATTAAACACTAGTGGTACATCCAGGATTGAGATATCCATTAGGCCGCCGGGCCGAAAAAGTCAAAGTATGCTGGATCTTTTTGTGGTAGTGCGGAAAAGTAATGGATACTCATTCTTAAAAAGTGTGTATAATCTTAAAACTCTGAATTGATATCTTCTGTCACCTCAATGGGTCGAAAAATGTGAACATTGGAATAAAAATGCTTAAAATTAAAAAAATTAATAAATAATCACAGATTTCGTTGATCATTATGCTTTAATGCTTCAAAGTTACTGTTTTTTAACAACAGCACTTTTAAAATTATACGTTAATATCTTTTGCCAACTCAACGGCACCGAATTTTGAAAATTGAAGGCCATTTTTTAAAAATAAAAAAGCATAACACTTACCTTATTGTAATGCGAAAATAAACTTTATTCCATCTTTCAGACATACAAATTACAAAAGCCTTATTGCTTTTTCGAAATGTTTTTGTGGCCTTTTTTTACTAGAAATTCTAGCATGTGGTTTTTGGATTCTAGGGTTTCACCATCCCTATTCTGCGGTCCAACTGCTCTTCCGTAGGTTTCAGTGTTTAATTTTACATTTTGCTCGACTGCTTGTGTGTACGAAGGATACTTAATAAAATCCTAGCCATCCATTTCTCACAGTCCTGTATCATCTTCAAAAGATCATAAGAACTGATATCTCTGAGAACTAGAGGTAATGTCATAGTCACATGACAAATTTGCAAGTTCATGAGATCTGTGTAGTTTGTAGCTCCTAGGTTAACAGCAGAAATAACGAATCGGTGAACACAATTTCATCTGGACCATTTTCCTTTGCTTTGATAATCAATATAGGGGTAAGGGTCCTAATATGGCTTCTCTTATCAGTTATAACAGACATAAGCATTTTTTTGTACCCGCAAAGTGAAAAATTACTGGATAGATTATGTAAAGAAGATCACGATAGGCAAGTGCCAAGCCAACCTGATGAAATGCCACAAGTGCATAGCACCGACCGTTATGGAATGATGAATCTTAATTCAAAACTATGGTACATAGACTCTTAGAATGAATATAACCAATGTTAGCAACTCATTTGATGGGTCTGATGTAGATATATAAAACCTCAGTATTCGATTGGAAATTGTCAGCCAACGAACCAAATTCAACATTCCTGGTTGATGCTTAGCTAGATAGGAAAAACAAACGCCAGACCAAATGGCGGTGTAAATGTCTAAGAAGTATTTCTGATCAGAACTTAGGGTGGGGGGGGGGATCAATATTATTAAAAGCAACAAATGGAATCTTTTCAGGTTTTATCCAATGTCTATGGTGTAATCCGTGGGAACAGAAGACTTGACGTCTATGTACAGTCCTGCACAAAAGTTTAAACACAGAGGCGATTAACGAAAAAGCAATAGAATTCATTTAATTTTCACTAGATTTTTTCAAATATATATTCTTAAGGCCATAAGGAAAAAGTGTAGGGTAAAAAGTGTACAGGAAAAATAAAATAAAATTGTCTAATATCAACAAGTTGAAACTTTACAAACTTTCCATGCCTCAAAAGTATAGACACAAACGTAAGATTTATGTAAATTCTTGAGAGGAAGTGATCATATCACCAAAGGAGAGTGTCTTTAAGTTGCTATAAAATGTTTGAAGTAATTTTCAGTGGTTAGAATGATGCCTACGTCTAAGTAAATTTCGTATGGAGAGATTTTAAGAATTTTGGAAAATAAAGGCCAGAGATAAATCAATTTCTGATATTTCAATTACATTAAATCGTTGTAAAAGAGATACTATTTATAGTGTTTAAGCACGTGGGGACCAATATCAACCAAAATCACGATCTGGAAGGCCTCGAACGACCAGCAAACAAGATAATAGACAAATTATAAAACTGGCTTCAAATCAACATTATTCTGCAAATCAGATCAAAAATATAATTGCCATTAAAGTTTCACGGGAAACTGCACGTAGAAGAATTGTGGAATTTTAAAAAAAATCTAAACTTAAACGCAAGCCGCGTTTGCTGTCTCATCTCAAAGAAGCAAGACTGAATTGGGTTGGTTGTATTCAGATTATCTGGCGCCGTCAGCAACACGAGGGCTATAATGCGCCGAAACATTCGTCATTAGACAAGCCAAGATACATTTACAAACACCCATGCCTAACAAGGGACTCGAACTCGCAACCTCGCGGTTTAGAAGCTAACACGCTAACCACTATACAGTTTGGTCGGCAAGACTGAATTGGGCTCAGCAGCACATGTTATACAGTGACCAATGGCTACGGTCGTTAGTGATGAAAAAAAATGGAGCCTAGATGGTCCAGAAAGATTTTTCTACTACTGACATGATCTTCATAAAGATCCTGTAGCTCAGATTAGCCGACATCAAGCTAGAGGTTCGGTCATGGTTTGGGGAGGATTTGGATTCAACGGCCCAACTTCCCTAGTGTTTTTAAAATGAAAACAAAATTCTGAGGCCTACCAGGCAACTCTCGAAAGTAACTTACTACTATTTGAGGAGCTTTTAAGAGGACCTAATTGGAAATTTTAACAAGACAATGCCTCCACCCACACATCCAGGTCAACGAAAAAGTGGTTTAGAGCCAAACTAATCGTGGTTCTCGATTGGCCTGTTAATAATATTGACTGCAATCCTATCTAAAATGTATGGGAAGTCTTACAAAAGTTATATACCTTTGGAAAGCAGTATTCCACCATTTTTTAATTTAAAGAAGCCATTGAAAAGGCGAGGTGGAATAGAGCCTGAAACCTTGCAAAAGCTTGTACTTTTAATGAAAAACAGTGTTTTTGATTTGATAAAACATAGTGAAAGCCAAATTGGTTGCTAAAACTTTTTTCTTGAATATAAAAATTAAAAAAAAATTAATTTGTGCCTAAACTTATGGGCAACGGATTTTTGTCGTTTTTGTGACTAATTCGCTACAGATTTGTTTTTCATTTTCAAATTTCTATTTTGAATGTAATACGTGCATATTATAAAGTGATATAAAGATTAAATTTTCTGTCTTAATACTATTTTATAAAACAACGATTTTGTGTTGTGTCTAAACTTTAGTGCAGGACTGTACTCAAGTATGTGACATAATGGCAACTCGTTGAAATCAAATAAGAAGATAATGGATTGGTCTCTGAAGTCTCAATACAAGCCTGTGAATTATACAATTAAACGCTCCAGTGTTCATGTCCGTGCCGTCACATCCGAGAACAATAAGGTTACTAAAATCATTCAATAAAGCATTGGTTACGTTTTCGTAAATGCTGTTGGATATATCAAGACTGAATCCACTTTCAGGTGTAACATGTTCCATGTACGTGGAACCAGGATCAGATACAATACACTTTTAATTTTTTGCACACTTTTTAATAAAGAGATTCACAATTTTCCCGCATGACCGCAAAAAGATTTAAGATAGTATGACTTTTTCGACTCCATTCTATTATTCACACCACACGAAACTAATCACTGAAGTCTCCGGAAAAACAGTAGAACCGCAGGATAGGGATGAATTTATTAGAGAAACACTAGAATCCAGAAACCACTTACCAGAATGTGGGTCCAAAAAGAGGTTATAAGCAATATAACATTTTTAAAATTTTTTGTATGTCATAAAGATGGAATAAAGCAGCGATTCTCAACCTGTGGGGCGCGCACACTAGAGGGGAGGCGCGAGAATATCCAAGAGAAAATATTATTTTAAAAAAATTAATTAACTGACTGAAAGGAAAGCACACATACACATAGAAAACAAAATATCCCCATTTCGACATATTTAACAAATACAGTAAAACAACTTATTAAATCAAAACATACTAAATTAAAAACAAATTTAATAATTATTAGTGACTTCCTTGGGCCTGTCTTGCAGAGCAAAGTTTTTCGAAGGAAGGCTTAATATTAGAAATAGCCACTCTCAGTTCTGTTTCTACATTTAGCCGAGATCTATATTTTGTCTTCAAAGAAGCCACAGCAGGAAATCCAGTTCCACAAAGGTAGGATGTTGAAAATGGTAATAGAATGCGAAATGCCTTTGTTTCTAGTACAGAAAAATCACCCTCTACTCCTGCCCAAAATTTAAATAGTGATTTATTACTAAATTGTCTTTTGGTTACGCCACTTGACGTGAAGTCTATGCATTTTTCTTCCTCGTTAATTGATAGTCATTCGGGAGTTTTATGAAATGGATCCCTAACCCACTCATAATTTTCTATCAGTTATGTCGTCAGCAAGAAAATACTTTTTAAAATTCTTTTGCCAGCACATGGCTAAATGATTTTCAATGGTTACAAAAACAACTTTTATATGTTCTTCTTCAGCCTTTAAGTTTTAGTACAATCATCCACATTTGCAAACATTGTTAGTTTTTTTTTTTTGCTTTAAATTTCTGCTCCACAATTCCAATTTTCTACAAAAAGCATTAACTTTATCACTCGTATCCAACATATGTGTATTTCCTTCTTGGAGTTGAAGATTCAAGTTATTTAATTTCTCGAATATGTCGACCAAGTAGCTCAATTTCATCACAAATAAACCATCGCGAAAATTCTCTGCTTCCGGTCTGTTTTCTTCTTCTAGGAAAATGGCGATTTCTTCTCTTAATTCATAAACACGTTGCAAAAATTTCCCACGTGATAACCATCTTGCCTCACAATGAAATAGTAAAGCTGAATGTACTGAACCCATGTCTTTACAAAGTGCGAAAAAGATTCTCGATATCAGGGGTTCATTTTTATATAATTTCCTACGGTTACAACCGTAATTAACACAATATTCAGATCAGGACTCATTTCTTTAGAAGCCAAAGCTTCTTTGTGGATCACGCAATGTGTCCAGACGCACTGAGGCGATTTTTGTTTTACAAGTGCTTGTATACCTTGGAATCCGGACATTGAACGAGCATCATCGGTGCATATTTCGACGCAATTTTGTCATTCTATATTTGCCTCGTTCATAAAATCATTCAAAATAGTAAATAATGCAAGCGTTGTTGTTTGGAGTTCTATTGGTTTGCAGAAAAGGAGTTCTTCTACTACTGACATATTATCACAAAATCGAACATAGGCAATTAAATGAGCATCTTTATTACTATCTGTTGCTTCATCCAGCTGTATTGAAAACAATTTGTCATGCAACTTCGAGAAAAGCTGACACTGTACGAATTCAGCTATATCACCAATTCGACGAGCAACAGTATCATTCGAAACAGGTATGGACTGCAATTGTTTTGAAAAATTATCTCCAAACATAGTTTCTACAATCTCAATTGCTGCTGGCTAAATAAGCTCTCTTCACCAATGGTGTGAGGTTTTTTACATCTGGCTATTTTTTTATGAAACTTTGTAAGATGCAATTAAATCTTTTTTATTCACAGACAAAGTTTCTTTAAAAAATGATTTTTGCTTTTTATATGATTTTAATTTTTAATTCGAAGAATTCTCTGGGTTTGTTGACGTACTCACTATGAAGCATTTCCAAATGTCATTCATTTTATTAGGTTTCATGCTGTCTGGGGCCAATATTTTTGAGCAAATGATACACAGGGGTCTTTCTTCTTCATTTATTTCAGTACTGGTAAACCCAAAATTTAAGTATTCTTGAGAATATTTTCTTGATTTTATTTTCGGAGCCACGCTCGTCTGTGTACTGGTTGATGCTTGACTATCGTCCAATGCTCGCTTACTTCCGCTTAAAAATTTATCCATGAGTCTGCATAAATATGCTGCCGTGAATTGAAATTAACACGAAAACATATATAACATACACATTCACGATAGATTCGATCACGATAGAAGGATCTGTTACCGTTAAAGTATACAATGCAGTTATTTCATAGAATGCCTAGTTATTCCATGAAATAACTTATCGTGTCCGTTAAAGTGTGTAATATGTTATTAATTTGACACTTTAACGAGTTATTCTATGAAATAACTAGGTATTCTATAAATTAACTAATGAGAGACAGTTAAAGTGCAAAATAAACAATTTATCTAAAATGAAATTAAACTAATGATAGACAATTAAAATGAAAAAGAAGCAATTTATCTTATTTATGCAGCTTATAAATGGTATTTGTGGAAACGTACCATAAAATCATTTGTTACAACAAGGATTACTAAAATGACACTTGGAATTACAAAGAACATTATTTCTAAAACAAAAACATTTTTTGTTGACACACTGGGTTTTATACGAACATTTTTTAAATCCCTGACCAGTACCTAAACTTTGAGCTGTAGCAACCGACCGGAGCGATATTTCTACATCCGGTACTTCTTCGATTTCAATTAATTTTACACTTTAACGGGCTGCAGATCGTTATTCTATGAAATAACTAGTTAAACCATGAAATACAAGAAAGTTTTACACTTTAACGGACACGATCAGTTATTTCATAAAATAACTAGGTATTCTATGAAATAACTGCATTATATACTTCAAAGGTAACATATACATTTTATTGCAAGCGGGGGCGCGATGAAAATTATGATTGTAAACCGGGCCGCGAATACTGAAAGGTTGAGAAACGCTGGAATAAAGTATATTTTCGCATCACATTGAAGTAAGTGTAATGTGTTTTTATTTAAAAAAATTGTCTTCAATTTCCGAAATTCGGTGCCGTAGAGGCGGCCGAAGATAATAAGGTACAATTCTAAATTTTTTTACAGGTGCTGTTGTTAAAAAAAAAAAAAAAACATTAATTTTTAAGCTTTACCGCAAAATGATCAAAGAAATCTGTGATTATTTATTAATTCTTTAATTTTAAGCTTTTTTGTCAAATTTTCCCAACTTTCGACCCATTGAGGCGACAGAAGATATCAATTCAGTGTTTTAAGATTTTATGCACTTTTTAATTATGAGAGTCCACAACTTTTCCGCACAAGTTCTACAAAAAGATCTTGCATACTTCGACTTTTTCGGCCCGGCCTAATATCCATATAGAAAATATAAAAAGACAAAGTATGCGTTGAGCCCCGTTAGCCCGGTGGCTAGTGCAACGAGGTCATGAGATCGTGAGTTCGATCCCTCTGAGTTGCTCTCTAGATTTGTTGCAAGTGTTGTGGCTTCGGGGAATTGTAAAACAAACAGCAACCGATTGTACTGTGATTCAACTACAGTGCTCACTTGGATACTTTCATGCTCAAGTACGAGTGGTCATAAAGAAACTTTGCCGATATATGGACCTCTAGCTTCCGTTCCATTCAACAGATCGTGATGAGATTTCAGGTATGAGCTCGAGATTCTGTGAATGGCAGCAAAATGGTGGTTACTGTCATAAATAAAGAAAATCGAAATTTTTGGATGGCAAAGCCCACTTTTTCTTGTCACAAAATGGTCAGTGCATGCGAAAACCCTAAAGTGCGTTGGAACGGTACGTGTATAACGAAAAACGGACGAGTTATGCACGCACAAAAAGCACTTTTGCTAACGGCCAACAGAAACACGATCGGTAAGTACAGATGAAATTTGCATATAACGGAGGCCAAAGACACCAATCATTGATGACAACATAGATTGAGATTACACATTTTCCACATAGGTGTTATCACAGGCAATTTTATCGGTGTTCTACGCTGAATTTCTGCCGATCGCGCTTCTGTTGGCCGTTCGCCTAGCTGTTTTTTGTTCGTGCATAACGCGACCGTTTTTTTGTGATACACTTATCGTTCTAACGCTCTTTAGGGTTTTCGCATGCGCTGACTATTTTGTGACAAGAAAAAGTGGGCTTTGCCATCCAAAAATTTCGAGTTTCTTTACTTATAACCGTAACCACCATTTTGTTGCCATTCACTGAATCTAGAGCTCATACCTCTGAATAACTATACCTGAAATCTCATCTCGATCTCTTGTACGGAACTGCCGCTAGAGGTCCATGTATCGGTAGAGTTCTTTTTGACCACCCTGTGCTCTAAAGGTATTTACAGGGTTGTAGTGCTAAACATTTTTTACTGGTAAGCAAGCTTCCTTGATCGTGATGGTAACTCCATCTGAAGTTGGGATATTTTAATTATAAAATGCAAATTCACAATATTTTGCATAATTTAGCATACAAAAAAGCTAAATACTCTTAGTTTACGGATTTATTTTCCCACTAACTTATATCACAATACATGCATAAAGATTTCTGAGTTATTATTAATTAGTTAAAAAAAGTGGTAGTACACCGTACCAGCTCTCAAAAAAGTACCGTTTCGCCGAACCGTCACGAACCGGCTCCACTACACCCCTGGGTATTTACTGCTAATAGAGTCTCATGTCTCATGGATTCAAGAACTTGCAAAAGGATTTTCATGCCAATTTGTGAGAACTGCCGACAATCCTCATTATCAGTTTTTGCATGGAGATGAACCCTAATCTACTGATATCCAAATATCCCCGATTGTGTTTGCTACTGAATTGAGAAACGATTTACAAGGACAATCGAAT
Organism: Linyphia triangularis; assembly: GCA_963978545.1. Classification (NCBI taxonomy): domain Eukaryota; kingdom Metazoa; phylum Arthropoda; class Arachnida; order Araneae; family Linyphiidae; genus Linyphia; species Linyphia triangularis. Next base: position 18,795,871 of record OZ021721.1, read on the forward strand.
AATTTAATAATTTCCAATTGTTTAGATGATAAATTTCATATAACCAATACACTTACGAAATTAATTAGAATTTCTTTATTTAGATTTATTTTCAATTGCAAATTCAATTTGAAAAAGGTCGGCCCTTTTCAAAGTAATGAGTTGGGGAGGTTTATTATTAGGTGCGCTCAAAATCAAATGTTTGTAAAAGCGATTAAACTGCTAAAGGAGAATAAATTGCTAAGACTAATTTGAACAGTTTAATTTTATTATTTTTATCTAGAAAGCTAATGTAAGCGGATACCTAAATAACTCAAATTTACCCTTTGATGCCAAACATCCAGTCTTACTTCCAATCAGTCATAAATTATCTGAAATGATCTTTCTATATTATAATTGAAAAAAAAAAAGAATTATATGTAGGTCCATTGCTGCACATTATTGTCAATGTTACAGGGCTGTGTGTTTTAGAGATACCAGAAGGAACATAACTGTTACCTGCTTTAAAGCTAAACCAAATGAAATGTGTGAATTTATGTCACCAATGCCTAAAGATAGATTATTAATTAATCCCCCTTTTAAAACCGGTTTCGATTGCTGAGGTCCGTTCTTTATGAAATATCAAAGGAAAGGCATTTTTCATAAAATTTATATATGCATCATAGTGTGTCTTGTTACAAAAGCTGTGCATTTTGAGATGTTAACTGACCTAACAACTGAGGCTATGATAGCATGTTTGAAGAGGTTTTTCAGTCGCAGATCCGTCATATTTTCTCTGATAACGTGGTGCAGCTGCAGAATGTAAGAAAGCCTTACTTAAGACGAATTCCGTCACTGATTATTTATCTTCAGATTGTATTTTTTGGAGCTTTATACTTCCCTGATCACCCAATTTTAGGAGATTCATTCAAGTCGCATTTTCAGCGCACCATTGGATATTACAAGCTTACTTATGGAGAATTTCTGACTGTAACCAGCCCTCTCTCTCCACTTCCTTCTGATCCAAATGATTTTGATGTATTGACCCCTGGTCACTTTTTAATTGGCCGGGCTCTTAATTCCATGCCCGAGGTAGATCTATCCTTGATCGAAACCAATAGATTGTCCAGGTTGTAGCTGTTATAAAATTCTTTTCAAAGCATTTAAAAAAAATGGTTTAGGAATTATCTAAGCAATTTATATCAGAGGACGAAGTGGTGAGCCATAAAGGGTGAGATTCAGTCATTAGGATAGTAAAGACTCACAATGGAATTTACAATAGAAGTATCTCAAGTTTATACATTCTACCGATTTTGAATAATAAGCTGTGAGTGAAGTCTATAATTTTGTGTAAATTGCATGTAGGCATATATTTATTTGTGTATTTTGATTGTGAGTAAACTGCCTTGAAACCTTAAAGTTTCAGGGTGGGGAGTATGTAAACGTGCGTCAGTAGATATTTTACTGTGCGACGGTTCCCTTCATTGTCTGCCTTTAACTGTCACTACCAGACTTACCTGTAAACACTCCTTTTTTCATATATATTTGTTGATTTGGTAGCTTGCGCATTCTTGCCTTTTTGTGTTTTTAACAGTGCTTTTTAGTGTTTTTCTGGAAAATAAAAGTGTTTGAATAGCAAGCTTGGCTGCGAGTTAATTCAGTAAATACAGTCCACTTCATGTTGTTAGTGTTCCGTCATTAACAGTTAGCGTCTTGGGAAAAAAATATGTCCTAAAAAACAACTAGACGTTGTAAAAAAAAGCCCGCCAAGTAAAATAACCAGTCAGAAAAAGTTGTGAAATTAAATGCTTTGCGTCAAGCGGCCACGTTTAGTTTCTTTGGGGGTACTTGTACAGAACGCAAAAAAAAAAAAAAAAAATCTGAATCATGGCTATATTTTTTATTCTAATTGATGAAATAATAAAAGTCAAGTACCGTTGTAAATCGTGGAAGATCTTTATTAACTGTATATAATTTTTTTTTTATCATGAGGGGTCATCTACATATTAAAATTAAACTAAACGTTAAAAAGTTCAAGGGCAACCCCATAATATTTTACCATATTTAAATTTAGAAAAAAAAAAAAAAACACGTCTAAATACCAAATTTCATAATTTTCCAATGAGTGGTTAGTAATTTAAATGATGTAAAAAATTGGAAATTAATGTTAAAAAAAAATGTGTTGTTTTAGCCATAAATTCTTAAATAGTTCATATATTTTAGCAATTTTTGTTTCAAACGATTGTTTGTAAAAAGCCAATCATAAATAACACGTAACTATTGTATTAAACAGTTTTTTATAATTATTAATTAATTAATAAAACAAGTTTTAATTTTTTTAAAATCGAAACATGTATTTTTTTTTTGCTTTCATTAGAATCATCATGGTCGAAAACCCATCCAGAATTTTTTTCATTCTATTTTGACTTTTGGTTCTCATTATTTTAACAAAAATGTAAAAAAGCTCACTTTAAGGCACAGTGTAATAGATTACGTCTTGAAGCACGTAAAACGCTTGATTCTTCCTCGTTTAAGAAATTTGACCTCAAGATCGACCAAAAATAATTTCGTTCATAAGTGACGTGTTTCTCAACATAGTGAACTGAAATTTGGTATCTTGGTTAAACAAAGTATTCTAAATCGAATGTATACAGCCCCCTAAGATTTTTTTTTTTTTTTTTTTTTTTTTTTTTTTTTTGCACCAGACGTATAGAAAATCGTAATCATAACATTTTGGTGCAAACAGCAAGATTTTACGATAATTAGAACCGAAAATATAGCCATTGTTCGGATTTTTTTTTTCTGCTTACTGTACACAATGAACTAAATTGGAATCATTAGGGGGAATCCCCATAGGCAATAAGAACTTGGCAGGCTAATGTTAGTTCGGATTAATTTCATTTCATTTGCACCCATAGCACTGAATTGAAATTAATTTTATAAAAACTTTAGCCTGCCATGTACTGATTGCCTATGGGGATTCCCTCTAATAATCCCAATTTAGTTCATTTTGTACAAGTACTCCAAAGAAACTTAACGCCACCTCTTGGTGGCAAACATTTGATTTCACAACTTTTTCTGACTGGTTAATTTACTTTTTTTTTATTTTTACAACGTCTAGTTGTTTGTTGGGTGATATCAATTCTTTTTGTTGCGTTTGTTATGTTCTAAATGAGTGATGGTCAATGGATAGTTTAGAGTGAATAATGATATCGTCACTCTAAGGGGAAAAAAAGGCGCAAGCGACAAGACCATTAGATTCACATACTACTCTTTGTATTGAGAGTGACAATAAATATCATGATTTAATATTGTAGCGAGATATTATCACAACAAGAAAAAAATTTCATAATCAAAAATATGTATCTGTTATAACTTGGGCACAAAAATATGCAATTATATATATATATATATATATATATATATATATATATATATATATATATATATATATAAATAAAAAAAAGAAATTATATAAAGAAAGTACAACATATTAATAAATGACTTGCTTTTATGCGAAATTGAGCATTACCAGCTTTTACATACGAATAAAAATGCGTCTCAAAACAGCTTCCGCTTTTAAGTTTGAAAAATAAGACTCATTATTATTTTAAGTGAAATTCAGCGAGCTTTAGAGGTGGAGTCGTAAAGATATCAGGCTAATGATCAGATTGTGCGTGGTTAAAATTCGTCCAGACAACTAGGAAACTTTATTTTAAACTGAAAGTGGTTTTCTAAGCAAAAAGTTGTAACACGTGTTTTCAGAGCTTTGTTAAGCATGCAATATAATTGAAAAAGAAGTAATTTTTATTTTTGTCTAACTACACAGTTTTGATAGTTCAACTTAAAGTATGAAAGTCACTTCTTGAAATAGAGTGAAAGGTGAATATCCGAAATCCATTGACTCGTTTTAATCAATCATTACCCGGGCTAAATTTCCCAACTTCCGGGATCATTTCTGGGAGGAAGGGGGGGGGGGGGTATAGACCCTCTTACGCATTAATTCATGCAGAAGTCACTTTCTCTAATCAATCTGAGAGGAATAAAAAAAGAATGTTCTGAATATATTAAAGAGTTTAAGCTGTAGACCAGGTTAAAATTCCTAAGTATCGGACTCCTTTCCGAGGGGGGGAGAAGGAGGTACAGACCCTCTTACTCATCAAATCATACAAAAGGCACTTTCTCAAATCAATCTGAAAAGGATAAAAAGAAAAAGGTGTAAAATGATCAAATAGTTTTGGCTGTAGCCCTGGCTAAAGTTTTGGTTTCAACCAGAAGAAGAACAACAACAAATATCAGGTTCTTCGGTGATTTTCAAAGGATTTTTTACCATGTCCCTTGTTCAATGTTAACAATTATGTTGTTATTTTTTATCTACTCACCCGGGGCAACATGATGCAAAAAAATCAGGGTTCTAGCTATAATAGAAGCTGAGCTGTGAGGGGTCGAAAATGGACCTAAGCTCTGTCAACATAATATAGACTTGCATGTTTGCCGCTTTGACATCGGACTTGGCGGCGGAACACTGCCACGGTCCTAAATAATTTTATGGTTTTAGAGGGTCAAAAAATTATTTCATATAGAGAAATGAATAGGCTTACAAAAAGTTTATAAATAAATGTCATGTTGTGTTATAATCATTTTAAAGATTTATTACTAGTTTTAATATAATTTAAATATAGCATTAAAATCAAAATAAATTCCACACGAGCTTTATTAACTGACGATTGAAATAATATACAGGATGTCCACAAACTAGTTGGCAATGTAGTTCAAATACATCTGTATACCTCTTAATAACAAGGCATAATAAATCAATTTTTTTTTTACATATAGAATGACATGGTGAATATTAATTGGAGAAAAATAATGGCTTATAAGGCCTAGTTCTTAAGAGTTATGCAGATGTATTTGAACTCCATCGGCCAACTAATTTATGGCCACCCTGTATATTCGTTTGAAATATTTAAAAGGAGTTGATAAATTATTAAAAAAATCACCTATATACATCTACCCACACTAATTATTTTTTCGTAAGCATAGTCTTCAGAAGAAAGTTCCTTCTCTCTCAATAGTAAAATTAATTCGAAACCGTTTTTTAAAAGTTTTTTTTTATGTCAATTAAAAATTAGCCTCTGATTTCTCTAACTAGATTTCAGTTAACTATGTAAGCACTTTAAAATCTAACGGCGCATGCGCTAAACTTGATAGACTTGGGAGAACCGGATACGTCTCTACTGTGTAAGAGTGGTTTGAGTCACACGGGCTCCCAACCCAGATGATCTTGGGATCATCATTGACACGGAATCGCAGTTCCGGACCTGGAAATTGATAGGCTGAGGGGAAGAGACATTTCATTGAATCGCTGATGGATTGTCTACATTTTGATTTAATCTGTGTAACTGGACTGCACTTTTCAATTTAAATAGATTGTCTACATTTTGCTTTAATATCAGTGACTGGACTGCGCTTTTTCAATTTGCACTTTAAAGAATTTAAAGTTGTGATGATGACATTTGGATTTTTCACTTCTGTTGTTGATGCTTCTCTTCACTTTAAATAATGTATTCTTTGCACATTATGAGTTGAGGCTGCTGATGAGGAACTGTGTCATGCACTAATGTAACTCTGTGGGTGGATATGAATAATTTATTTTATCCAACTGTGTTGCAGACAACCCTATACAATGCACCACCTATTGGACTCGAATGTGATGAAAATCCGAAGAAGTTCAGTCGTAAGAATCCTTGGGGAAACCGCTCGTATGCGGATTTAATAACGCAAGCCATTCAAAGTTCTCCGGAGAAAAGATTGACTTTGTCGCAAATATATGACTGGTTGATACGAAACGTACCTTACTTCAGTGATAAAGGGGAGAATAATAGCTCGGCTGGATGGAAAGTAAGTGAAATGTTTTCATTAAAATTATAAATTTATTACGAATTGCGTTTATATTTCGTGATTTGGTTTTATCTCTAAAAGAAAAACCAAGCATTGATAGTAACCACTTTTATGTTTGTTCTAAAAATTAATAAATAATTAACCCATTAAACACGACTTTGAAACAGTTAAAAACAATGATTTTTTATCCTATACCTTGCTTATTTAAATTCTTTAAAGTATATTTTGAATTTTTAAGATTTTTTGGAAAATTATTATGATTTTTAAAAAACACTAAGTGGAACCACTATTGCAATTTATTAGCAAAGAAAAAAATTAAAATGTCAATTGGCAAATTTTCTCACCAATCGTCGTTAATGGGTTAATTTAAAACATCGATTGCAATATTTGGATATATCTTAGCAGGCAGCTAAGGTATAAATACACGAAAATTGGAATGATTTGTTTTACAAAAATATAAATTTTAGAAATATAATCACGCAATTGATTTTTCAAAGTTTTTTTTTAAGTAAATATGTTGTATTATTTACGCATTTTAATACATGGAGTTTTTGATGAATTTACTTAACAAAAATTATCTATTTCTTATTTTTAAAAAATTTAAACATTTTTAAAATTTCGATTAAGTTGCCAAATGTAAAAAGGGGTCATAATCGAATGTTTTTGATGAGAAATGACCCCTTTTTACATTTTAATAATTTTGAACAACAAATTTAAGATTTTCCTCTATACAAGTGAATTTTAGAAATTGTGTGAGATCGTTTAGGTTGATTATTCTGTAGGTATAAGATGGGAAACATTAGTGTATACTTTTGATATTTTCGATTGTTTATAAATGTGATCACCAATAAATCAATCTAAAGAAAATCCCTTATTTAGGAAATTTTATAATTATTTTCCGAGGATGTTTTTAAAGCTTCATGATAATTAAAAAAAAAAAATATTTGAATGCGCAGATGTGTCAATTATTTCAGCTAGTGAACGAATGAATTTGAACTGATCAAAATATTTCATTATATTAATAATTTACTGATTTATTTTATGGTTGATATATTTTTTTATGTCTTTATTAATATATTAATTTATACATGTATTTATATCCTCTAGATTACGTTGATTAACTCTTTAATAAATAGTTATTAAGGTATCTTTTAATTTGTTTATTCATTAATGAAAGGCTTATTAATTAGGTTATTTATTGTTATTTTTGTACTCATTGATGCAGTTGTTAATTTGTACATTGATATGTTGGTAATGTATTGATTGATATGGTAGATTTTTTTTTTATTTCATTCTCAATTTTTTCGTAAGTTCATTATTTTTTTTTTCTTAAATAACTTAATAATTTATTTACTCAATAATTTCTTTATTAATTTCTTAGATAATTTATTATTTAATTTATTATTCAATTTATTTTTTAATATATTTGCTTAATTTATTTATTAGTACTAATTCACACATTAATTAATTTTATGTATTTGTGTATGTTTGCTTTATTTATTGATTAATTTTTTGATACGTTTATAAATTTGAGATTATTTAATTTACTTATTTTATTGTTTATTAATTTAATTATTTCAGTAAAGAGAGAGAAAAAGTTGTGTTTTCTTGATTTTTCACGTTATAGTCACAGAGGAAGGAGACGAAGCTATTTATGTGAATGACGTATGGGGGGGGGGGGGGGGGAAGAGGGGGAAGGGCTTAAAATGCTTTCCTTACCCAAAATTTTATTTGTTTTGAAAGTTATATATATTTTTATTCGATTTGGAAAATTTAACTAAACTCTTTGTGAACTCCAAACATTTCAACTGCAATTTGTGATTTATTTTAGTTTCAAAACTCTACAGCATTTAACATTTAACTTTTCAAATTTACTGTAATGAAAGGTAAATGAAGAATGATTATAAGTTAACTTCCTTTTTGATAAAAGAGATTTACCCAAATTAAGACATTTCGAAAATGGGAATACCCTGTAAATTCATAACTAAACTATCCTCGAATACTTTTATATCGATCGGAAACCCTAAGCCTATTCCCTACCCCTAGAAGACAACAATTAATTCATTTATGCACAAACTGCGAGACCACTATAATTTTTTACGCTAACAAGTTTCATTATGCCTAACATATAAAGAATATTTACGTTTCCATTAATATTAGAATACTAGCTGAAGAGCTGGTGTTTCCCGGTTCAAATAGTGTTGCTCGGTACAACCCAGTTCAGTCGACTGCAAGTTATAAGTATGCCTCATCCTCTTTTACCTCCTAAACCTTAAAATATTGGAATGATATTGTGTTCCTGGTAATCTGAATCAGTCAAGACACTTATTGAAACAAACTTGATACAAATTGGTTAGTAGAGCGCATTAGCGCAAGTTATGATCATATCCCTTGCAGCGTTAGTCACATCGCAGTACGCGATAGATTTTTCTGCGATCTGCTGGCTCCACAGAAGATTAAGAAATTAAATTTCACGGTATGGACTTTTTTTACAATATTGTAATTTGTCCGAAATAGTATGTGTTAACTATGTAGAATATAGTTCTCCACTATGTGCCCGAAGAAACTAAATGAAGAAGCTTTCAGCAGATGGTTTTCATCTTCTCTCTGTATAAAAACGAATGTATGTCTGTCTGTTTGTTCTTTATGCATTACTACACAATTCATACGATCACCATGAAACTTTGGGAAGATGTTGAGTACACTCCCTCGAAGGTTTCTGGCATAAACATTTTTTAAATATCGGTCCCAGTTTTTTTTTAATTAATTAATAAATATGTTACAAAACGATTTTTAATGGGGCTCTGAAATTTTCAGCATAAGTAGTTATGGCCTTCTAATTGGACTTTTGAAAAACATAATGTAAAAATTTTAATTTTTAAAAAAAATATTTAATAAGTATTTTACAAAATGATTTGTAATAGAGTTACAGCTCTGAAATTTTCGACATAGTAGTTTTGCCTTCCAATTAGATTTTTTACAAAAATAATATTAAATTTTAATTTCTTTTTTAATTAATTTTTTTAATTGATATTTTCACAAAAAGTGACTTCTAATACGACTAGAGCTCTGAAAATTTCAACATAAGTGGTTTTGGTTTTTTAATTTTGATTTTCACAAACACGTATTAAACTATTCTCAAAGGGGTGTTGTAGTATTGTATTTACTGGGATTTTTTTTTGTTTATCGATAGAGGGACTTCTAATATTAAGGGTTTACATAGCAATTAGTTTTTAGTGAGTGAAGCGAGTATATGCTTACGCAGCAATGAACCTTTCAGAAAGCGAAGCGAGCCATGCTTGCATAGCAATAAACTTTTCAACGAGTGAAGTAAGCCTGTGCTTATGTGTTAGTGAATTTTTCAGCGAGCGAAGCGAGCTTGGTTTTGCATATTAATAAAATTTCCTGCGAGCGAAGTGCCATAAGCTAGAACCTATACTTCAATGACGAATCTCAGCAACGTAGCTAGCTAACTTATTGCAACTAGCTAAAAAATGCACCTGGTAAAATTTCGTAGCGAAGCACGTGTATTCAGCTAGTCAAGAATAACTTAACTGAATCTCATTTGGACAATTTATTAAGATTGGCTGTAACAAATACTGCGACTTACAACGTCCCTATCATAAAATAAACTGAACGATTTCGACCCCCATTGTCTCACAATTGATATCGACTCAAACAAGTACAGTTTAAATAATTTTATTAAAAGTTAGATCAAGATCAGTTGTCACGCTGGAACGAAAGATTCATATCTGTTTTTAGACTTTAACTTACTAATAATGAAAATTATTAATTTGTAATTATTTAAAAAAAAAAAAAAAAAAAAAAAGAATTAAATATCAGTAGTAATTTTACTAAGAAAAAAAATCAATAATTTTTTCAGTTTTTAGAAATGCTTGTTAAATTGATAATTATTAAAGATACTTATATTGGTGTATCCGGCCCTCGAAAATCTCCAACAAAAGTCATACGGGCCACCTATAGAAATTTGCGTGAACGCTTCAGAGGGAAAGAAGATTGGTAATGATTTTTCTAAATCCCCTGCAGCCATTTAACTTTCAAGTGTATACAATTTCATCAAGGTGGAATGAAACTGTAAATTTCAAGTTATGTTATGTACTTTAATGGGTGTAAAGGAGAAGAGAGTTCTTGTTTGGAAGATTAAGGTCGTGAATTTTCATCAAGAACAAAATAAAACTGTAGATATCAAAAAAGAAACTCATACATCTGCCACATCTACACACACAAAGGCACTTTTGTTTATAGATTTCAATGAGAGAAGCACTACAATGGGTTTATTAAGTAAATAAATCAAATTATTTATTGCAGATGCACCTGTAAAAAGGCTCTTCGAATCTTTACACATATTATATCCCCATCTAACAAGCTTACACTATTATTAGCATGATAGAATATTTTTTTTAATTTTCTCGATATACATATTTATGGTTTTTAACTAAATTTTTTATCTTTTATAAAATCGGCTTTGAAAACTATGTAAATAATTTTTTCAAAATATGTAAAGTAAGTTTATGTGGCTTAACATTTTTAATGCAAGAAGGTCGACTTGCATCAAAATACTTTACTGATCAATATTCAGATTCTTTAAGTGAAATCAGAATATATGCTATCGATACTCACGGCTACATGAGGCAAAGTGATACCGTTTTGGTACCAAAAAGTGACAAAAGTGAGAGGGTAAAGTGTAACATTTAGACCAATGATTTAGACCAAAATTAAGATTACCACCGATGAAAATGACTGATATTCCAAAAAGTGAGTAGACGATCTGCCGTCTGTTCCTTTAATCTTCTCCTCAAACGCAGACAAGACATTCCCGATCTACTTGGCAGTTAGATCCGTCACAGTTCAAACTCAGACAACCATCAGCTATGGTAGCTACTTCGGTATCATATCTACTTAGGCGAATTTTTATTTTTAACCGGAGGCCCCCACCTTTAACCAGTCGATTGACCTTGGTTAGTGATATCGATAAAGTTAAATCCAGTGAAAATGGACCTGTCAATTGTTAGTCACATTTTTGAAGGGCGTGGTGGTGGAACAGCTGGACACTTAAACACATTGATAGGCGGAAGAGGGAAATCCGGACGAAGAGCACCGGAAACCTGGTGACATATTGAACAGAATACCACTTCAAACAACCTTTCTGGAAAAATGTGTGATATGGAGATGGGGCTGATAAAAAAAAAAATTCCAAATATTTGTCTACTAAATTAAATGTATTTGAAAAACCCTAATTGAGGGAGAGTAAGCGTGAATGGCACGCTGTTTGTCCGACGTATAATCATACCCAATCGAAGTGTTAAGTAAACGTGTTTAAAAGCGGATTCCAAATGCAGGTGCGGTAGATTTGAAATTTGTAGTTCTCAACTGTCAATCGGTCAGATATTTCACCTAAATTAATAAATTTTGTAAACTTTGTATTTTTGGTGTAATGCTATGAAATGATTTTAGCTCTTATTGTGTAAAATTAGTTGCATCTTTACCTTTCTTATTTACCTTAAAATGATCTCCTGTGCAAAATGACAGTATTCTTTCTTCGTGTGAGAATTAGAGATTTGTGATCACTTTATAAACATAAGCAGAAAATAAGTTGACACTGAAAAAGAACATGCTGTTGACTTAATGACAAAAATACATGAGAAATATTGAAATGTATTGAAAATAGATTGAGAAAAAAAATGAAAAATTGTAAAAAAATACTTATTATATCTTGAAAAATTATATATGAATAACATTGCTATTATTTTTTTTCACTTAATGTAGAAAGTTATTTATTTTTTGTTTAAATGCATCGTTGGAGTAATGCCAAAATTTTTTAGTATAAAAATCTTGTAAATTTTTTGCTTTCGACTATTGGAACTAAAATCTATTAAATATTTTAATAAAAGACGTTTTAAGAGGAGTAAGTATAGATAAAATTAATTTATTTTTAATTTCAGACTTTTAAGGGGGTCCAGTACCAAAATTTCGTCAAAAATCCTTATCTTTTTCTTGTTATTTTAAAAAATAGTTCATACATTACTGAAGAGAATGATGTTTTTATATTTTTCTTCCAGTGATTCGAACGCCACGAAACTATTATTTAAACATCACTAATAGGCGTAACGCCTAAAGCGTCTACTTAAAGTGCGTTTTTCGAGTCCCAGTGTTTTTTACAGGTGTTGCAAATTCAAATCGATATATCTCCAGAACCATTAATAATTAGTTATTCAAATTTTTGAAGCATTTAATTTATATAGCTTTAAACTTTTTCTCTTTACAGAATTTTGTTTTTTGAATTTTATTTTAAAGTATTACATTTAGCGTAAAGGATAACATAAAAAAAATCAAAAATTTCAATACTTTAACTTTGAGAATTTTTTGATTTTTTTCTAATTCACGCATCAAAATTTTGTGAAGACGAAATTTTCTTTATGTAATTATGTATTATAGAAAGTTTTCACTTTGAAATTTTTTTTTTTATTTTTTCTTGATTTATATCAAAATATGCAAAAATCAATTATTATGGATTTTTCTTGGTTTTAATTTTTAAAAAAATAAACACAATATTGAAAGAAGCATTATCCCAAAGATATATAAATAGTATCTCATACATAAGATAAATTTTTAACAAAAAATATATATAAATATTTTTTTTTTTTTTTTTTTCGTTACCGGGCCCCCTTGCATATATCCAGGTAAAATTGAAATTCCACAAAAGAAAGTTTGTTATGTTTGTTATTTGTAATTAAAAAAATAAAAAAATCAGAAGATATTTTTTTTCATGTTCAAAATTTTTCAGTTGAATATGTTTCTTAAAAAAATGCTAATGTATTCTAAAACTTCAGAAAACAGTTTTTCAATAAATATAATAATGACGGAGAAAATCATAAAAATTGTGCAGGATGTTACAGAAAGACGGCCCAAACTCTGTACAACCAGATTCCTCGCTTGGAATACATAAAAAAAATATCCAACGAACTATATCTCTATGACCGTCTCTACCGGGAAGGGGGAAGGGTGTGAGTCGCCCCCCAAAAGTGTTATAGAAAGATGAAAAGTCGACGAATTTTCGAAATTTTATTGATTTTTTTTCTTTAAAAATCAGATTCACAATGAAACAGAAATTGAAAATACAAAAAAGAATAATTAAATAAATGTCGAACACTAATATTAAAATACCAGAATGCAGCGCATCTCGAGTTTGACGAATCGATAATTTTTCACTAGTGTCTATTATAGGGGAGTCAACGCCTTTTTACCCACATAAATTGGTGGACTTTGAACACAAATATAAATATAGATATCTTCAATATCTCAGCCCTTCAAAATTTTAAGAAAGGCAGCAGTCGGCAAGTTTCCAAAATTTAATTCCTTTTTTAAGAAATGCCTAGAGACGGAGAAAACGTATATTAAATGGAAAAAAAGTTAACAATAATTAAATTCGTCAAACAGTATTAAAAAATCCTGATTATAGTGCAACCTAAGTAGACGAAATCTTTAATTTTGTATGAGGATGAATATATCTTTTTTGGTAGTAGCTTTAAATTAAGCATTGATATCTTCACTGCAAAATTGTATACGAAATCATTTACGAAAATCGTAGCCAAATTGATTTATATTATAATTGTTTGAAGGAAATTACAAATCGGTCGGCACACGTATGCATATTTTTACTTTGAGGGAATCAATTTCTGCTTCAGTCCCTCGTATATATATCCCTATGACTTTTGTTTTAATATAGTAGTGAGTTTTAATATCAGGTAAATATATAAATATACCTTTTATGGTTTCTATGCTACACATACCAACGCTTTCGAATAATCCTTTCACATTTTTATTAAAAGTGATACTGAAAAAAGTAGCAACTTTAGTAAAAAATATTTTTAGTAGTAATTTTTATATAATAAAATGAGAATTTATTGTGAAAATTAAAATATTTATAATTAAAATAATATCAAGCCTTGTGCAGCTCAAATAAGTTGTTTCTGTTACTTAATTAAGGTGGTATGGTTTCCAAACCCTTGCACTGCTTATTTCGCTGAATTGGGTGGAGATTTTGGGAAATCATTCTATCTGCAAATTATAAGTTAAAAAAAAAATATCCTTAAAAAATTCCCTCTTTTTTTTCTGAGAGGATAGCGGAATTCTTTAAAAAGAAATGAAAGTTAATTAAAATGAAATGGAGCATTCATCAAATTTGAATATAACTAAAAAGTGAATTTTATTAAAATTTGATATTAATTACATATTACTGAAACACAATCACACACTAATTAAAAATTGTTTAGACGGTAATTGAAATGTAATTAAAATTAAAGGAAATATTTGTTATACTTTAAACTAAAAATAATTAAACATTACAAAAAATGTAATTACCAATTAAAAATGAATTAACAACTAATTATACTTTAATTATATAATTTTCCCCTGATACATTAAGTAAACAGTTGGCAGAAAGCTGTTTAATACCACCGATGATCATGTTTCCAATAAAGTGTTTTTTTCTCACATCATACAAAGTGTAGGTGATCTAGGTGGAACACACTTTATATGTAGATAACAAAAAGAATTATAATATTCAAGCATTACTTTGAATGAAAAAATATACTTTAATATTATTTTCACAAAACGAGAGCTGAGAAAGAGTAATATAAACATTGGAGGGAATGTGTCATATTAAAGACTAAAGAAATTCGATATAAGAACCTTATGTTTTATGTATTCATAATTATCAGGCCAGCTTTAAAAATTTCCATATTATATAAGAAATTTGTATTCAGTTTATTTAATACAGGCTGGATCTATATTATTATATTAGGTAATCTATATTTTTATTATTTTTCCAAAATGAAGGGGGACCGAGTTCGATTATGCGGTAAAATAGTTTTATCGATTAATTTATATAAATAATTTAAATGCCACCAAAAATATAATAATTTAGACATTTTAAAGATTTTACTGTACTACTAGGAAAACTTTGTTCGGAAACAACTTGTATTAGGATTTTTTTGTACTTTATAAAAACAATTATTACTTGCAAAGCCATTTGTAAGTATGTACTTTAAGTTTTATTTGTATTGATAATACTATTTGATTTAAAAGTATTTTATTCATTTTTTCTACTATACCTTAGATTCTATTCTAAAGAATGCATCTGATTAAAAACGAAACATTAACTTTTACGGTATGGGTTTCGAATGAGCATTATCGTATGAATTTATGGCCTGTATTTTATGTCATATTTTCTTCCATATTCAAAATGTTCAGGGTTTTTTTTCTTTCGATTTTCCTGTCTAGTTAGTTCACAATATATATGTTTTCACTATTTGTTTTCATCCTTTATCGACAATTAATTCTTTAAAGGCTCACCCACATTTCCAAGTGTATATTAACTTTAAAAAAAGGTAAAAGAACTTGCTTAACTTCCTATTTGGTTTCATGTTGTTTTTAAAAAAAAGTTTAAGCATTGTTTCTTACGAGAAGTAGCGTCTTTGTTGGATTCAAAATATCTGTTATACAACAACCCTGAATGTAAAAAGTTGGCCCGCAAAAGATTAACACATACACAAAATTATTAAACCAAAATTTAGATAGGAAATTCAAATTTATGTATCAGGATATTTAAGTTTGTAAAGAATTTCTCTCAGAATGATTTTTAATGTCGATATATAGTTGCCTTATATATTTTTAATTCTTTAAATTAACTTCGATTTTATGTGTGTAGGTGTGTATTAGGGTGGAGCGAAACAACCTTTTTTTTTTGGAAATTCCAATCGGCAGGGGTGCAAAAGTTGCATTTTGGGTTCATTATATTATCGTAAAAGTTTGATCAAAATCCGTTAATATCTTCCTGTGCCCCAATCCCCCTGAAAATTTGCTGAAAAGTGATTTTTTAGCAAAAAGTACCTTAAAGGAAACATTTCCTAAAAAATAAAAATTGTAGAATCGGCAGTATAATTTAATAATATAATTTAGATGTACTTAAATATAGAAAAAAGTATTTTAAATTTGCTTCATATTTTGATGCACCCCAAGCCTTCTGAAATCGAGTCAAAAATCAATTTAAAAAAAAAAAAGTATTTCCAAGTTCGAAGAATATAATATTAAAATCTATGTTCTCCTTAAAAGTAAACTTACAAGATTTCATTATAATAATCCATCTGTGAAAGATATTTACATTTCCAACATCTTTATAAGAAGATTAATCATTTACTTGGGTTCAACTTTAGATTGTTACCATCATCATTATTGAAAGGTTCATTACTAGTAGATTGAAATTAAAGTTCATTTGAAATCTTATATTCTGACTTAGTGTTGAGACTTTTTACTAAGGATCTTGATTTTAGTTTATTTAATATATAACCATGACGCTTAATTTCTCCGCATACACTCTCTGATGCTTCAGATACAAGTCGGATTCCACGTTCTACTGCTTGAGTGTTACAAGGACATGTCACCCATACCACTGCTTTCCAGCTATTCACTGCACTCTCAATTTCATCTGTTGGGATATTACTAAATATAGGAGGATCATATGGACTAACTGTTTGCCAACAAACAAGTTCAGTGTAATCCTTCGATTTTAATTTAAGTTTTGGCACTTTAAAAATTGTAATGTTTACGGTTTCTTTCTTTTGACTTCTGGCTATTAATTTTCAAGATGACAAAAAAAAAGAAAAAAAAGAAAAAAAAAAACCTGTTTCGTTGAATAACATCAGCTATAGGTCGGATATCCGGTGCCATAAATCGATAAAATTATATATAAATATCCATATATGACGTGCTCCTTCTGTAAGAGAGCTATTTCTTTTTACATGAAACCATAAAGGTGCATATACTTTCATAATATAAGTGGTAAGCTATAACACATTTTCTGATGGAGTTTCTGTACCTACATATATTCTCAAAATACGGTTTACAGTTGTTAGCCATCTTGAGTGTGCAACAAGACCAGGTTTTTTCAATGATAGATCGGAAGAACAAGCACCAAGTGATACAGCAAAAAAATATCCTATAAATATTTCTGGTCATTACTGAGAATCAAACTATCTATATTCGACATATCCTCTAAACTTATTGAGACAAATTTCTTTATAGTGAGATTCTCGCAGGTTTTAATGGCTTTGCCAATCGGCCTGGAAAATGCTTTGGGACCAACTCTGGCACCATCCAATGCACATAAGAGGTGCCGTAAGGGCAGCTCGTTGGTATGGAGCAAGCAAATGCGCTATTGTAATGGTCTCACAAGCTCCAGCTTCAGCAAGCGAATTACCCTCCTTTGTGATGGAACAAACGTCAATACATTCAATTTCACTAAGTTCATTCAAGTATATTCCACTTCCAGAAATTGTACTATGGTCTCTTAGTTTTTGCTTCTCCAGTTTTCATAGTAACATGGTCAATATATTGTGAGCATGGTTCCTGAAGAATTCTAAAATGCTCTTCTTTTTTCAGTATTTGGATACTATTTCAATTCCTTCTTGAATGTAATACATATTTTTGATCCAGTGTTCAAGGTCAAATGATGGGAATGTCTGACTTAGAAAAACAGGGGTGATAGTATTTCATTTTGAATGGTTTAGAATGAAAACTTACTTTTTTGGAAAAATTAAATATGTTTAATAACTTAACCACCATGTGCCACTTTATATTCATGCAGTGAATTAAAATTATGTTTAGGAAAGTCATAACAAATAAAATACACATATTGTTACTTTTTTTTTTTACTCTTTTGCTGACGGCGCCAGATAATCTGAAAACAGATCTGAAAAGATCTGTTTATTTAGAGGCAAAATTTGCATAAAATTTGACCTTTGAACAGCTTTCAGGTGTTTTGGGGCACCGGAAGATATTATTTGAAATTGAAATAATTTAGCATGTACATTAAAAAACTTAAATTATATGTTTTGCACCCCTTGCCGATATTTTGTTATTGCTAGTTACTTTTTAAACTTTTAAATAAAATTTGCAGAAAAATGTTTATTTTCTGAGACTTTAAGTGCCTTGGGTCACCGAAAGATATCATTTAAAATTAAAATAAGCCGGTGCTATCTCTATTTAAAAATTCAAAATACAACTTTTGCATCTCCTGCCGAATCGTTTTTCTGACTTTTTAATTTTTCGCTGCACCCTAGTGTGTATGTCGATGGCGGGTTGGTTGTTTTCAGATTATCTGGCGCCGTCACCAACACGAGGGCTATAATGCGCCGAAACATTCGTCATTAGACAAGCCAACATACATTTACAAACACCCATGCCATACACGGAACTCGAACCCGCAACCTCGCGGTCTAGAAGCTAACACGCTGACCACTATACCGTTTGATCGGCATGTCGATGGCGGGAAAATCTGTGGAGGACCAATTAAGCCCCTTGCCTTCATCCAATCAGGCTGAAACTTTGCAGATAGATTCGATGTGAATAACAATGCATTCTATCAAATTTTGGGGGCTGTCACTGTCATTAAATGGTCTCTTTTACGGAAAACTAATAAATCAACTTTCTGTCATGCAATCGCTTTGAAATAGCATTTAAGCGATCATTGAAGAAACTCTTTCCTGTTGCTAAAATTGTTTTAATAAATAAATAATAAAATTGTTTGAATCAGAATAAATAAAAGATATTCATATGTGAATGCATAAATCCACAATCATTTTTAATAAATAAATTTTGAAAAGTATTTTGCCCCATATTTTGCCGATTGTTTTTAATGCTGATTGTTGATTGAGTTGTTTTTAATGTTTAAAATTAGACGCAAACACAAGCACACGCTGACATTAAAATTGCCGCTATGTTAATGAATATAAAAAATTGGCAATGCATATAAAGGATTTATTTAGAATTTTTTTTTTTTTATGAGTTATATTATTTTTATGGGTTATATTAGATGTACAATATTTTCCATCCAAGTCATGATACTTCGAAGTAAAGATAATATAGATGATATGTGGTGTTCATTTAATGGTGGGAAATTCAGTTGATATCTGCTGTTCATAGTCTCTAATTTTGATCCTCAGTAGGCTACCGGAATCCAAGTTTCCTGCTTCGCTTCACGTGGGAACATGCTAGACTTTTTCAGACGTCTCCAACATTGAGAAACTCTTTATAAACAGGAAAAGATCGCTCTATCTTTTCTATCCACGGGAAGATCGGAATTATCTTCTTTATGGGAGTGGTGGTGTCTTTGGAGGGGTGGACAGTCCAAAAATTGTTTTTCGAAGGAACTGGGTATTTTTACCCATTCCCTGAATGTGGCAGAAAGTCAGCGACCCATACACGGCAAGAAAGATAATGGATATTATTTTCTTTCATTTCGTTCGTTTGCAAGTTAGAATGTTATTAATATAACCCATAAAAACAAAGTTTTTACTATAAATTCTTTTTATGTATTGCCAATTTTTATATTCATTAACATGGAGTTTATTCTGTTGTCAGCGTGTGCTTGGTGTTTGCATTTAATTTTAAATTTTAAAAACATCTCTATCAGCAAAATATGCTGTGTGTAAACTACTTTTCAAAATTTATTTATTAACAATTAATGGGAATTTATGTATTCACGTAAAAATATCTATAACTTATTTTCATTAAAATAATTTAATTATTTATTTATTTATTAATTAAACCAATTTTGGCATCAGGAAAGAGTTTCAACTATGATCGGTTAAAATGTGTTCACCTACAGCAGCGTTCGCCATTTACTTTTAGAGGCGGGCCGTATGATTTTTATTGGAGCTTTTCGTGGGCCGGACACACCAAACTATGTATTTTAATTATTATCGATTTAATAATATATAGCATTTCTGAAAACTGGAAAAAATTATTATTATTTTATCTGAGTAAAATTGCAATTGATACTTGAATCTTTTATTTCAACGTGACAATGCGACTTGACCTAACTTCTAATAAAAGTATTTAAACTGTAAATCCAGAAAACTCCGTTTTAGTTGATATCAGTTGTGAGACGGCTGTCGAAATCGTTGACCAAATAAACAGTGATGACAGGGGAGATCATATCCCAAACTAAAGGTCAACTCCTTGAGTTGAGTGATTTTTAATGTGGAAGCATATGCACAACTGCACACGCACACTAATGGTACTCCATTATTTTGCATATACCATCACTGCACACTTTTCATTTCATTTTGCGGCTGAGTTGTTTTACTTATCGTTATATATATATATATATAAAACTGAGTTGTCTGTACGTCTGAGCATTATACAAATCCACAGTTCTACACCTATAGGTACGAAATTTGGTAGATAGAAGCTTTAGTACTTGGAGATTGTAGAGAACTACTTTTAAATTCAATTAAAATTTGATTTCATTAAAATGTAATAACATTAAACAAATTCTTGGAATGGCGACGATATTTTTTTATTACATCAGAATACAACTAAAAGTTATTTTAATGTGTCCCCCTTATTTTTCTGATTATTTTTATATATTAGAATTGTCTGTCCAATAAGCTGTTCAAGTTTTAGTGTAATATTTCAATATATTTACTCAGTCAATACCGTAAACAATTTCTGCGCTTTTGCGGTATTAAAGCACTTTTTTATGCATCTTTTTGGTTTTTCTACGCTTTAAATTTTTACTGTTTTTGTTTAAATTTTGTGTTGTCGTCAAAGATGTATTGTGCTCAGCATGCATTGACACTTTAATATTATTTAATGAGTACTAATAACATTTAAACAAAATAAATTCGTTAAATTCCTTTGTATTTTATTAGCAAATATCTTCTGCATTACAGTTATCACATATATCTAACATCTAAAAGTTCGTTTACCAACATAATTTACCACTATATGTTCGTGCCGTTATGGGATGATTTTAGTCGGATTTAGGTCAGCTTAATTAATTTATTATAACTTTTTTCCAAGATATGTATATTTTCTTGGATATTTTTAAAACATAGGCAAGAGCTGCACTATAGCCACCTGGCATATTTTTTGAGTATGTTTATCGGTGTTTTGTTTATGTTAAAAAATATACAAAATTTTAAATGGTAAAAATTTTCTGGTTAGATAAATTTAAATTATGTATCTAACTTCACTTGATGAGAGTGAGTCAAAATATACATATAATTTAGCATAGCAATGGATTATTTAGACTCAATTTGACTTCATTACTTGCAGCCTCAATTGTAGATTCACCGAAGGTTATTGAATTCACTGAAAACTTTCAAATCATTTCGACATTATCTAATATGCCGTCAAAGAGAAGAACGGATATGAATGTTAAGTATAGAGCATCTGCCGCTAAGAGAGGTAATGCATCACCTTTGCAAAAACAGCATCGACTGGAGAATGACCGAGCGCGCTATTACAAAATGAACGAAAACATGCATCTACTATAGAACATTGGAAGCTGCTTACCAACAACAATTAATCCAAAGAAATTCCGAGTCTATGTCACACAGAAGTGATAGATGTCCTTCAACGGATCCCAGCAGCGCTGGGCCACAAAGCTAGTGTTACATCAAGATGTCTCTTTGACGTGAATTTCTTGTGTTTATGTTGCTCCACTAAGAAGTTATTAGGGAAAAACTGGTTATCCTTTAATTTATTTGACCTGTGTAATTGTGTTTTGGGTCTTTCTTTTTCATTGAACATAGTCACCAAAGAGGTTTACTTGGATAGGATACAAAATTTCGCTGTCACTCAAATTTATCATTTGCAACCGAAAATTGTTTGGTAGTAAGATGGTTCAAATTGTTCGAGACTATTTGAATGAGGAGTTTCCTGTCCGATGGTTCAGGCGAAATGATCAGGTGTTACCTTAGGCTTAATGCAAGATCTTCTAAGCTCTTTTGATAATCCAAAATCCTTAAGCCAGTCTATTAAATCTAGTCTATTTCACAATCAGTACTAGCGAATACGTGGATAGAACGAGGGCACCATTTAGATTTGGTAGGAACGACGAAGGGCGTACACATTGAAATGTGGTAGCGGATTGTACGAAAGAAATGTTCTGTATTTACAAGTGAAAAATAATATTATGTGTAACTGATTGTCTTGGATTTTTTATGTACTGTTTGTTGCTTATAGATGGCGCTGTGCCTTAAAAACAACGTTTTGGAACCAATTTTTTTTTATTTGCTTACACAATTCTGTATCATAGGAAGCATTTTACTGAAAACCACTCTCTTAAGCCGATTACTTGATTGTTTATTGAAATTTAAAGAGTATCGAAGACTTTTGGGATACTCTGTACATCGTACGAAACATGACGTATTTTTAGAAAATTGTTCTTGCATTAATATTAACCATGTCAAACTATTTTATGAGAAAAAAATTCGTTTCTTAGGTTAAAACAACTTTACCCGTACTGTTTCGGTAAAATATAAAACTCGTAAAAATATAGTGCGAAAATTAATATTTATCTACCCAAATTTAACTTTGACTTATAATTAGTTTTTATATTTTTTCTAGTTTCAAAATAAATAAAAATATAGGAAAAGCATAGTCTTTCCTTGCGATAAAAACTATTTGTGTTTGTCATATCAATTTTAAAATGAATTCCACTCCAATATTTAAATCTGTTGCTTTCCATGGATGTATTATTAAGGGGGTACATACAACCAGAACTTTAAAAAAATTGATTTTTTTAAACGGATTATTATTCTATATAGTTTTAGGCGTGTTTCTGTGAAAATCGATTGCGAAAATTCCCCATTGATCCAAAGTTATGATCGAAAATGTGACCGCCCGACCAGTTTGCCGCTCGCAGGTAGCTGTCCGTTGAGTCTGCTGGCCATTACTTTTTATTTCGGAGACTATTGTTTACAATTTACAATTGTTACAACAATTGTTTACCGACTTGAAAGGTGTACAATATGAAGCTAGAATGGGAGAATAGACGTAAGTTAACAAAATAAACAAATTAATAAATTTCTTGCGTTTGCGCGAGACTTCGAGCGAAACGGACTAAAAACTTAAAACCCGTTTTTCACGAAACTACTTTTTCCGGGAAGGTCGACACCATAACTCCTAGAGTTTTTAATATTTTTGGACGGGATTTTTTTTAAATGTTCGCAATTGATGTCGCTATAGTCTGTCGGGCTGGATTTTTAATTTTTTAATTACAAAATTTTTATTAGCAATTTAAGTGCGAAATTTTTGACGAAAAACGCACGCTATTTTTCAAACCGGTGTAATTTTGAAAATTTTTCGAAATTCAAAAATCCGGCTAGACAGACTTTATTTAAAAATTCTTCATTTTCTTCATTTTAAAAGAAATTTTTTTCATTTTATAGATTCATCCAAATTTGAAGAAAAAATGATGTCGACCGTGGAACTACTTTTTTTCATAGTCACGTGGTTTTTTATATTGTAATTTTTGAAGGAGAATTTTTTTTTATAAAGTTGAAATACAAGTAAACAATGTGCAATATTTTATTTTTTTAATATCTATTATTATCCCTTCCAAGAATGGTTTCTTTTTTTAGCGCGTTTTCAGCGTCGATGGCTGTATATACCCCTTTAAGAGCCTCGTCATATTTTCATTATATTTATTCTGCTGCACAATGCTGTAGTAAAAACACGATATAAAAGAATAAAAGCGTAGATCATTGCAATGATATGTGAGCATAACATATGGCTCAATAATTAACTTATGTCTTTTCTTTTTCAGAATTCCATTCGTCACAATTTATCCCTTCACAAGAAATTTCACCGGATTAAAAATGATGGCATAGGAAAGAGCTCTTGGTGGACAGTAAACCCAGAAGCAGGATCGGGCCGAGTTCCCAGAAGAAAAACTTCTTACAGAAGAAGAAGAGGCAAAACATTACTTGCACATCGCCAACTAGGAAACCTTCCAAGAAACAATATATGTGGTATTCATTCTAAAGGTTCCATTCAAAGAAATGCCTGGTCTGGAAGAGCACCTTGGAATGCATTGAAACCAGCGAATGAACATTTACAAAGATCATTTCAATGTGCAACATCTGTCAATTCTTCGACATCAAATCATTTAAAGCCGCTCAATTCTAATATGTCACTGGTCGAGGCACTCCGTGCGAAGTCCTGTAAAGGTGATCTTTATTTACGACCACTCAACCAAATTCATACTGAAAGTATACTTACAACACAAACATTATCGTTAAGAGAAACGAAGTCTTGTGGTAATTTTGGTACTGTTAAACAAGCATATCTGCATGAGTTGGATGTTTTTAAACAAATGTCCTCCATCCAACAAATGTCTGTTATTCCAAATCAAACTCTGTCAACGGAATATTTCAGTAGTCCCCATCATCTTAGTGGTAGCTTTATAACTGAAGTAGGAATTGAAAAAATTAGGGATGTGAACGAAACTATAACCAATGAAAATTCCTTTCAGTTATATACAGAAAAAGTCTCAAAACCAAATATATCAAATGATTTAGAAAGTAAAGAAATCGATTTGCTATTATCTTCTAGCATTCTACATGATGTCTCGAATTTCCAAACAGTTTTAAAAGAACTCTGTAGCGAAACACATAAATGTGATTCATTTAACAGTTGTATTTCAGTAATAAATGGAATATCAAACAGTTATAATTCGAATGTAATCGATGAAGAAAATTCAACTGATTTCAATAAAGTAATTATGGATCCTCTCTCACCAGAAAAATTGTTTATGGATACAACACTCTTAAAAGTGTTTTCTGAAAACGAGATACTAACCTCCGATTTTCAAAAGCATGATTCATATTTAAATGTGAATCCAAAAGAAGGAGTACCGTTTTCATTTGATAGTGATTTTGGATGTGATCCATCGAACAATCTTGAAATAACACCAGAAAGATCAGACTCACAATGTATAGAAAAAATCATTGAAAGATTAAATTCTCCTAAATCAGGACACATATCTTCAGAGGATGAGATAGATGAGGATGACGTCTGTAATTTTATTGAAAACCAACTAATTTTTGAAAATTCTCCAAAACTGTTTAATGACAAAAGTACAACTGTCGATGACAAAAGTACAACAGTTGATGACAAAAGTAGAACAGTTGATGACAAAAGTAGAACAGTTGATGGCAAAAGTAGAACAGTTGATGGCAAAAGTAGAACAGTTGATGGCAAAAGTACAACAGTTGATGACAAAATTACAAGTATATGTTTTTCGACAAGCAAAGATCCAACCCCAGATTCCAACTTTTTAATGACATCTTCTCTCTCAGAACACCAAGAATGCAATTCTATTTCTTCTGATGCCATTATGAATAATTGTATGAACATCGTAGTTAATGAACATGGATATTTAAATGAACATGAATTTCTGCAATTTGTTTCACACGATCCAGCTCAATGGAATTTGGAATCCTCATGCTTTAATGTTTCAAAACTTAACGAAATCAGTAAAGAAGTACCTCGTTATAAAAAAGATGTTTCAAATTTAATTAATAATAAAAGAGAGTATTTAGCAGAATCTAGTTCTGATACTTTTAATTTAGTTTCAGAATCAAATTTTTTTCTAAGTAACAAAGAAATATTAGAGCTAAAGCAAAGTGAATGTGCTAAACTAAGCATTAATGACGATTTTTCTCACATTGATGAATTATGTGAAACTAAAGCATGTAATGAAACTCCTGATTTTATACAAGATTCTTTTCATTCCTTGGAGAAGGCAATTCATAATCAACATGCACAAGAATTTCAACGAAATCGGAATAATGTAGATTTGTCCACTGATTTGGAAGTGTTGCCTTTAGATGTCCACGAGACTCATAAGCTAATTAATGAAGATTTTTTCACGGATATAGATTACAATCACTTTGATAAAAAAGCTACCAAACTTATGATGTCTGGTTTAGACAATAATAATCTGATGGACGACGATGAAACGACAAGTAATTTCCTACTAAAACACCTGTCAGATCTTTCTAATACGTCAGATACATTTGATGACAATTTAAATAACTTGATTGAGAATGATAATAGTACGAGTGTTATTGAAGATTATTTATTAGACTGTCTGAAGGATGATGTTATGTTGGACGAATTGTTTAATTATGAAAATTTATATAATACGACAAATCTTGGAGATACTAACCTTACCTGAAAAAGAAATTCGTATTAAATGTATTATTGCAATTTACTTTTGTATATGAACCATCGTAGTTTACATTTGTTTGTCAATCCTAAAAATTACGACTTGTCACTTATTTTTATATATCTAGACCTACGTGGGCAAATACAATTTTTAATAATAAAGAATAATTTTTAAATATCTAGAAATGGGTTTACCGTATTAATCAGATGAAGTTATCTATTTCGGCTACTCTTTGTTATTCCAAAGTCATTATATTGAGATAATTTTTGTTTTCTAATCTCTTTTTAGTTCTCACAGAAATTGAGGCGTTGACACAATGTTTATTGCAGCCATCATCTAAAAAATAGGCATTATGGCATTCTGGTGAGCAACGCCTCAATTGTTCTTTGTGGCATTGATATACAATAACCGTTTCACTTTCATTGAAGTCTGTTAATAGAACATCATTCCTGTCTTAAAATATATAAACCATAAGTCTATTGCTGAAAAACGCTAGATTGAGATTGAAAATAAAAGTAAATAAAA
This sequence comes from Linyphia triangularis, assembly GCA_963978545.1. Classification (NCBI taxonomy): domain Eukaryota; kingdom Metazoa; phylum Arthropoda; class Arachnida; order Araneae; family Linyphiidae; genus Linyphia; species Linyphia triangularis. The sequence goes on from OZ021721.1 coordinate 18,822,299, forward strand.
TGTGTATCAAACAAAGCCCTAAAAAAATATGTGTAAACGAGTCCTCAAGTAATCAGTTGAAGTTCAAACCAAATATTTCTAACAAATATATATATATATATATATATATATATATATATATATAGATATATGTTGTTTCCGGGCATCGAACGGGTCTCACATTTTTTACTGACTTCAATGATCGTGATACGTAATTGGTGTGAATTCATGAGCATTTTATCTCCAGAAACGGTAAAATTTCAGACATATTTAGGTGCGTATACCTTGTTCAAATATTTTAGTAAAGTTTTTTTTGGAAATGTTAATTTTAATAAATAATAAGCCATTCTTCATTACTTAAATGGTTGTTTATTATTTTGTTGGTATTTAGTGTTTTTAAGAAATATATAAGTAAGAATATTGCAATGTGCAGCATTAAATTGCTTATTTATGTAGAATTTCAAATACAAGTCGCACACAAGTACTGCTTAGTGATAAAGGAAATTCATCAGTAAGCAAACTTTAAAGTATATCAATGACAGTCAAATACAAACTGAATTATATATAAAATTCACCAATAATAAATTAGATAAAAACAATTTCTTTATCATAAAATAATAATTTATTACTTTTTCTGCAAAAATAACAGACTGTGTTATGTTCTATATAATAAATGCCACATCAAAATATGTAATAGGAAATAATCTGACTCATGGGGCATTGCACTCTTTTCTACTCGTTTTTAAATTACAAAATTAAATTTTTCAAACTATTATATTTTTTCATGTGATGTTATGTTAAATTAACATATGTGTCCCTAAAATGCAAAGGCCCACCTGATGGCTGTGAGGTAGGAGCTCTGGCTTCTCATATCAAAGGAGCCGGTTTCGAATCTCGGGTTAGGCATGGATGTTCGTTGTGGTACGGAATCCACGTTAAGCTGTAGGTCCTGGATTGATTAGCCGTTATTGTGCACAAGTATAGATCGTTGTGTGTAAAAATCAACCAACCAACAAGGCTTGACCATGACAAGTTGGGGTCCAAGGCCCGTTCACTTTCAGGTTCCGCTTTTTCAAACGTGAGATTTATTATTGGAAATGAGCTTGACACGTAGTCAAATGAATTAACATTAAATATAAAAAGAAGTTGATAAATTAATGTTAAAATTGTTTTCTAAAAATTATTTTCTTTATCAAAAATAAAGAAACAATTTCAAACAATCAAATTCATAAATCGAAACAGGAAAAACTTAGTAATGTAGCATTGCATTTCACGATCACAATGTATAGTAACATCCGTGACAACAATATCTGCAGCATTATTCACAACTTTAGAGCCGACATCTGCTGATTTCGCAATAAATTTTTCAAGACTACCTTTCAATATTTTTTCAATAAAGCTTGTTTTTTTTACCCATTTAAATGATGGTTTGGTTTATTAGAATAAATACACCTGGGATGCTAAAGATGGTTCAAGATCAATACAAAACTATTATTTTGTAAATATTCTTTTAAATAATTTATAAGAGATATTCACACAGCTTTTGTGAAAGAAAAGGTTTGCAGCCAATTTCGAGGCCCACTAAAATCATGGCCCCAAGGCCCGGGCCTTGTGAGCCTAGGCGATGATTAGGGCCTGCCAACCAACTGAAAATATTTCGACGCCGTTTCGATGTTCGAATTCAACTGTCATGCGCCTGAACACAACATGCCGGTCATGGAATAAATAAGTATTTATTAATTAAATAAATATTTTGTTGCAAGTTCTGAAAATTTTAGTATGAAGTACTAAAAAGACTTATGGGTATTGGTAGAGCCCCACCAATATGTCGTGAAGTTTACGTGAAGTTACAAACCTTTTCATAGCAGACACGGAATATTTTTTCCAAGCTTACAATTATGATGTTTATTTCATGAAGGGCTGGGTGAAAATTGCCTGAACAATTTCTTGGATGAATTTTCTCTAAATGTAGAAACTTTTTTTTAATAAATTATACACGAAAATAAATGCGCTTTTTTTACACAATACCTTTTTTAAAATAATGCTTTCTTTCGAAACATTATGCATACTTTTGAAATGAGCTATACTATAAATATTTATTTCAAATATATTTGAAGGCAAGATTTAGTTCTCAATATAAAAGAAAATTGTTGCAAATCATTTTTCTACTGATAGTATACTTTTATGAAAAAATAAAAAAAAAAATATTAATAATATTACAAATAAAATATTTTACTTGGTACTCTCAGGAACTCGCCGTACTTACAAGATTTAATTACGTGATAATTCAATAGACTTTCACATTTAAATACATTTCAGTAAATTTTTTTGAATAAATTTATCTATTTGTGCAGTAGAAAAGTGTAACAGATATAGCTTAAAAAGATATAGCTTAACATCTGCATAAGAAACTTTGTATTGGTGGCCACAGTCATAAGATAAGTTACTATAAGAAGAGGTTTATTTAAAAGAAGTATAGGTCCTATACAAACCTTTCAATAATACTCAAATTTAAAAGAGAAATTATCCCTCAGAACACTTTACTAAATTCGATGTTTTCTATGAACCTTCTAATTATTTATTGTACATTAAGGTACTATATTTTGTACATTTTATTTGATATCAATATTTTCATGTGAAAACGTGTTCTGGTTTGTATACTGGCATGTTTTTTTGAGAGTGGAAATTTATTATTTTTCTCAAAATTATTTGAAGGAAACTGTTGTCACAAATATCTTTCAAAATTCACAAAAACAGAATCGTCATGTAAAAACTGTTAGATGTATCACTTTTAAGAACGAATATAAGTATCAGGGGGGCCCAAAAACGTATGGGAATTTTTTTTACCTTCAGACCAGGACAATCCTTCATTTTATTACATCTATCCGTCCTAATGTTCTAGCAAAATTTCAGAATACTACTCCAACTAAAAGATGGCGTACAATTGGCAGCAAAATTTCGTATTTTGTGTAGTTTTTGGTATTCGTAGTGGATTTGCTAATACGCATGATTAAAAGCAATTTTCTTAAACAAAGTTTTTATTTAAATAATAATTAAAATATCTTATATAAAAGAAATAATTTAATACTTGAGTGTTCCACCTCCTGCTCACTAAAACTCGCCAATTCCCGGACTACTCCTTTCGACTTTTGGGGAAATTGCCCCTATAAATTACGCGGTACAAAATCTTAAAAAGTATTCAGAATAAGTTATTAGCAATTCTAAATACAATATTACTAAGTAGTGTGGTACAATATAACTAAGTACTGTTATGTTTATCAATAGCGATTTTATTTCGTCATTTAACCGAATATTACAGTACCACTTGGCGACATTTTTTTTTACGACGAACATAGTCGATCGGAAAATACCTAAGTATCATAATAACTTTTTTAATCATTTAATTTTAACTCAATAAAGAGTGGAATAGCAAAGTCTAAATTTCAGTTCTACTCAAAGTTTTTACATGTGCAGCTGTACATTACCCTTGGTTAGTCACGCGGGAGACAAATTGCCCCCATAACCTTAGTTTCTCAATAGATGGCCGCACATGATCAAAGCCTTCTTACAGTTTTTTCAAGTTATTTAAAAAATATTTTTTAATTTATTATGTTAAATAATGTGTTTTTAATTAAAATGCCCACTTGCTTGATATTTGGTCATGAATTTAATATCATGGACACAAATTTGATTTTGGGGGACTCCCCACGCGACTAACCGCGAGACAACCAATGGTTAATGAACATTTTCGAACGACACTCAATCTCCTAGCAAGAACAATTATTAATTGGATTAATTTAAGGAACAGTTAATAACATAAAAATATGGGTTAGGTCTGAAAATTGGAAACAACAAGAATCCTATAAATGATGCATTCAGATTATTGAAACCCACTTCCATAGTAGAGGCATGTTCGATAACGCAACATTAAAAAATATTATTAATTAAACTAACTAATTTTTGTACTTTTGATATTTTTTGCAAATCTGCAGCTTAGGAGTAGTGACTGTGACAAAACAACTTTTTGAAGCAGTTATATAGTTAATATTTTATAAATATACGTTTCTTTTTCTGAAGGATAATTCCCCATAGGTTGTTAGGTTGTCTCTTTAGATATTGTACATTTTACTTCAAAAACTTGCATAAAAAATGTCTTATTATCCTTACCATGTGTTAATAAATCATTAAATTCTTGTATTAGCTGTACATCTCTTTCAGAAGTAACGTTTACCACTTGCAGTTCTTTGACTTTGCTCCCATTTGTATAGGAGATATTATTCTCCCATTCTTCAGGTGAAGTGGATACAAAAGAATCACTAAAATTCAAACGCGAAGAAATATCAAGAGCTTTTTTTGTCACAAAATCTCCAAGATTGACAACATGCTTCAACATTTTTAATTTCACCTATACCCTTTTATATTTCTCGAATTTTTCGAGTTATTCATACCAGCAATACTTCTTCTTTTTTCTTTTGTTGGAACTCTGTCTGAAAAATAGAGCTAAACCAATCAATTCTCCTGAAAGATACCATGTGATTTCCAAAACTTTTCTAGTTTCAAATCCAATTTCATATTCAATTATGTCATATTTTTAAGTTTTTTTTCCCATCAGTTCAGGTCACCTCCAGGAGCTTCAGAAGCAAGTGCAGCTTCTATCCATGTTATTCTATTCAAAAGATCACTGAACTGTACAAATCATTGGATATGAATTTCGTCTTTTTTAGTTACAGTGAACATATTTTTCTGATCTCTGAACAGAAAGATTTTAAATCATATAGGACTTTAGCCAGTCACCGTGCGTGATGAATAGTAACCGAGGTTCTCAAATGGATTTTTTTCTAGCAGATTGCCTCAAACAATTAATATCAATTCGATTACTTCCTTATGATAATCTCTAATTTTCATAGATATATTTTACAGATGAAAGAAACACTGCATTTAAAACTTTACACCCTAGTGTCTTCTTTCAGATCTAAAGCCTGAAAGTTGATTTGTTAAATTCTTTTTCAAATAGTTTTAAGTATGTTGAAGAGAAGAATCTCTGGATTGTATGCACTGTAAAGGGTATTGGAGTTTTCAAATACTTAGCAATAACTAGTGAGGGAAAGACCTTAACTTTTTAAGGAAATGGAATTTTATAGAATATAGTATAGAAATAAATTTTTTTTTTTTACATCGATCTTTTAATTTAGAAATATGCATTATTTAAAGTTTTTCAATACCAAGAGTCCGATTTTATATGCCTTTCAGACACAAACGTAATGCCAACAAATGAAATGCAAATGTTATTGCAATTGTCAATGACTTAATAATAGCGTTTAATGATTAATAGCTAGTCACAAAAATTTTAGTAATTCATATTAAATATGTTCAAGCGATTCAACAAATTCAAGCAACATACTTAGTATTGTCACAGGTTTGGAGCATAATTTCTTCAAATCACTCAGCTTAGTTAAAACGTCTGGGTCTACTATTGCTAATATTTTTCTTAAAGATAGAAAGTATAATGTATAATAACAAAATTATGTGCTTTTCAAAATTTAATTCAATAAATAAATTTGCTAATTATGAAGGTCCTTTCTGCAGACACTCCATTTATATGGCAATTTCGAAGTACTTCTACCTATAATGTGTAGCTAATGTGTAGAATTGGTTCTAAAAAAGAAAACAGTCTTGAATTGTATGTCAAGCTGGTATGACAAGTAATAAATTCAGTAGAAGGCAATTGGCAAAAAAAAATATTTTTAGAATTTCTGAATGTCTATCCTTTTCAACTATTGTGACAACAAAGACCTTTAATTCATAAAATTGTAAACTATTTAGAAAAAGTTAATAGCTCGTTTCACTTTATAGAACAATGTATTTGCATACTTCTTTAAACATTTAATACGCTTTAAACAAAAGGTGCTTCCTGCTGATTTCTTTTGATTTTTCTAAAGAAAACATATCGCTTTAATAAAGAGAGAGAGTTCACGTAATGAATATTAAATGATCGCAAGGTCAATAGTGAGGTCTATGCATTTTAATAATTTGAATTAAGGAAAAAAAGCACCTGATTGTACTTGTAGAAGCAATTTTTTTACCAAACGATTTGAAGTTCCTATACAGTGCGTCTCAAAAGTTTATAGGCAACCGTTTTTTAGAATTTAAGAGCTAACTAAAAAGTAAGAAAGACGAAATAAATTATGAAAATATGTATTGAGGTAATACAAATAAAAAATTACAAAAAAATACTGTTCCAAATATATATAGACGACTGGTCTTAAAAGCTGTTTTATGAACTGATAGCCAAAATTTGCATATTCCAAGGTCATGTACTTGTGACGTGATAGTTTCCTCACATAAAAGCGAATCTATCTTTCCTTTTTTGACTGATTGCCAAGAAGACTAGTAGCATGCAGTTTTCCAAAAACGAAATTTTGCAAATCTAACGTTTAAAAGCTAGTAGAATAAAAGTTGTGGACATTGCAAGAAAAATTGGATCCAACAAGTTAGATATTTACCAAATTCCATCAAAAGGTGACAATTTTGAAACAAAATCCCGTTCTGAGCGACCAAAGGAAACAAGTAAAAGGCAAGACAGAGAGATTTTGAGTTTAGTTTCAACCCAGAACCTGTCTGTACTGTCAATGTTAAGACAAGTAACCATTCCAGTATCAAAATCCACGATGCATCGACAGCTACTGGCAAGTAAATTTCTTGATTGCTGCAAAATGCGTTCTTCTCTAAAGTTTACAAAACTTCATAAGGACGCTCGAGTTCAGTGGCCTGAAATCATATGAATTGGATAGATCAATGCTTGAGTGTTCTGCTCAGTGATGAAAAGAAATTTAATTTAGATGTCCCCGATGGTGGGGCACATTACTGGCAAGATATTCGTAAGGAACCACGAACTTTTTTCAGCAGACAACAAGAAAGGGGTTCACTCATGGTGCGGGGAGCATTTTCTTATAATAGAACTACAGATATTGCCTGTCAATGTAACAAAGATTATCAGAAAATGCTCGAAGTAGTGTTACTTCCATTTGGAAAGTTGCTAGGTGGGGAGAAATGGATACATCAGCAAGATAATTGCTCCATTCACGTGTCAAACTCTACAATGCAATGGTTTAGACAAAACCAAGTAATTGTTATGGACTGGCCATCCCTAGGTCCTGACCTGAACCCAATGGCGAACCTCTGAGGAATATTAAATAGAGACATATATGCTAATGGGAGTCAATTTGCAACAATTCGATCTAAAGCTGTAAATTGAACTAAGTTGGTTTTCTCTAAAACCAGAATTTCTTCTAACTCTTGTTTTGAGTATGCCTGATCGAGTTTTTGATATGATTCGGAAAAACTGCTAAAAAATGTCAATGTTTAAGAAAAAAATGAATTGTCTATAAACTTTTGCAACAGTAAAATTTTATTTTTGATATTTATCACAAAGTCTGTGATTGTGTAGTATTATTTTTGTATATTATTATTAATGTCTTGATGTTATTTATGATTCAAAATGATTTTGAAATTGTTACTCATCTTTTCAAAATGTTTATAAAAAAAAAAAAAAAAAAAAAAAAAAAACGTTGTCTATAAACTTTTGGGACGCACTGTACTCAGTGGTGTAGTGTAAAATAAAAAGGCGTGGGAAGGCTATGTCGCGTCATTACAAACATGCACTTTTTTTCTGTCGATGAGAAGGGGGGGGGGGAGTGAAAATGACAACTAAGACTAAATAACTTCATTAATATTACTTTAATAATCTCAAAACAGATAATAAGCACTTCAAAAATTAAAAAGAAAAAAAATGTGTTTAAACTCTTTTTATTTAAATTATTTTCTATAAACTATTAAGTTTTATAGATTTTTAAACAATTTTACACAACCATTTTCAGAGATTGTTTGATACTTTGTAAATATCTTATCTTATATTTTAATGTCATTAGCATTAATACTGTCATTAACATTAATATAACATCTTTTATTGTCATTAGACATTTTCAAAGATATTATTGACGCCAATTTTTAGACAGATTTCTTACAACAATTTTCAAACAGATTATCTACAGCACACTTTAAACAGGTTATTTAATGATTTTTTAACAATTTTCATTCAGAAAAATTTCCATAAGAGATCGAGTTGATTCAGATATATTCGACTTAGAAAGCACCTTAATAGGGTTATCAGCTGATCTGGGTATTCGAAACCTAGATTTAACATGATCATCTGACTTCTAGAATTTCAGAAATGCCTTAAAAGCAATGGGTTCGGATAAATTCCCCGATTCTGTGGCTTCTCGAAATCAGTTTTCAAAATGAATGAAAAAGATTGTGATTGTTGCAGATGTCAATTTAGAGTTTTATGGTTTTTCTCTTTCTCGCGATGAAAATGTAGAGAAGTTCTCTTGCTTGATAGAAGCTTTCTTTCCTTTTCAAAATTTGCTTCATTATTAAAATGAAATTAACAACTAGAAGAATATCAATTGGAAAGTTGAAAATCATCTGTCTATTTAAAATTTCTTGATAAAATATTGCTTTGTGCACCATCTCAATAATCTCTAACGTTAAGAGAGATATTCAAATGTTAGACTCATCATTTACCAGACGTATAGATTTACTTGGGACAATCCTGGTTTTTTAATTTTATCGAGTTCAGTTTGTCATTTTGACATTGGTGGTAATCGTCAAAAGTGGGTATAGATAGAAATTTTGCAGTTTGCTTTTTCCTTCTAAGATTTTGCCAAACAAAATCCCTAGAGATTAAAAAAGGTCGGAGGCAATTTCATTCCCTTATCCCCGCCACTGTATTTAATGTTGATTTTTCTTTAAACTAGGGGAAAAGATTTTTTTTTTTTACGAACTCTCTGCACCATTTTTGGAATCAACTCTGAAATAACTGTAAATGTAAACTTTCCCATTCTTAAACCGAAAAGCAATTTAATTTTGCATTTTAAGAGGATCCAGGATATAAAATTCTAAAATCTTTATTTTTAAGATTTATTTTTCTGAAAATTTTTATGCACTACTGTAATATGCTTTGGAGCTCAAAAAACTATTTTAAATTTTCAAGTTTAAAAAATATTTTTTTTTTTTTAAATTTACGAAAAAAAAAAAATGACATTTCTTATATTAGGTATATTTAAAAACTTTTTAAAAAAAAAATTATTTCATTTTTGCATTTATTAATTTCAAATCATAAATTATCTTTAGGATTTTTCAATAAAATATTTAGAATTTTTTAAAAAAATATTTTGAGCAAAAACTATATAAAACATATAGTAGGCTAAGTACCAATTTAAAAAAAAAAAAAAAAAAAAAAAAAAAACGTAAATCAAAATACACAATCCCTGAAGACAAATTAAAGAAATATATATCAAAAATAATTGTGGAATTTTTCATATATTTATAAAAAATAGTTTTTAAGTTATATCCATTTAACTAAAAAAAGGGACAAAAAGCCATCCATGAGAAAAACAGTTTCAAAGTTTCAAGATAGCATGTCCGACTACCTTGAAAAATATTTGAATTGCTTTCCTACTATTTCACAGCCCAATTTCAATGTATTATACCCATTTACAAAATCATTAGCAGTTTTATATTAAGAAAAATGAAATATATAACAGCAACAAATGTGAATACCTTTTTGTAAAATTACAGATTCATTAGCATGGGTGCTTGCAGCATTATTTGTAGAAGGTTGCAAAGAAATAAAAAATGTGTTTAAACTTTTATTTTTCAAAACTATTTTTCTTCTCACAATGACAAATTTAAAATCTATTATTAAATGCACACAGTCTATTTTTTCCCGGTAAATACTGCCCTTTTCTCCAATTTTATAAAAAGTTAAGTAACTATGGAATACAAGCATCCTCTCCCGTGCATCTTCCTGGCGCCACCCATTTCCATTATTTTTTACGTATTGAGTTAAAGTAAGAGTTAAAAAAAATCAATACTGTTTTGAATATATTTTGCCATGTATCAGTTCGATTTTCCCAATATCTGGCAAGCCAATATAAATGAATAATTCCTTGATTTCAAAACACCCTAAAAGCTGATACAAAATATTAACATTCTACACTCCCTTTCATCTGGATTCTTAATACCAACCAATTTATTCCGTCAGGATAGCAGGTTTATTTCGCTTTTTTGGATTGTCTAAAAAATGCATATTTTATTGTCACTTGTCCTTTCCTCTGAACGAATTCATTTCTTAGGTACAGCGCGAGATTTACAAATATATTATTAAGTGGATGATATATATTAGGGTGGTTCAAAACCTTTTTTTCTAGCTAGAGTCCAGGCCACCCCCATTGTGTATTTTTTAGACTCATCAGTAGTATGATGCTGAAAAAGTTTTAGCTTCTTACTCAAATTCTAAGAGGGTGCTCAATGACCTCCACAATTTAGCATTAGCAGCCGTATAGGAAATGCAACAAATAATTTACTGTTCAGAAATATTTTGAATTTTTACCAGAAGTTTTTTGTAGAAATTTAGTTTGTTGTATTATATAAGTATATTATTATAAATTCTAAAATATTTTATTATATGTAACATTATTTCTGATAATTATTTACACAATGAATCGCAATGAAGCGGTTCGTCTAATTGTTTTACTCGCCGTAGCTCTTGGCCACAATTTATCTTGCTTTCCAGTTTCAAGCAGTACTATTTAGCAAATACATAAAAAATCCCGGGAAGAGTATGCAGAGTCAATAAAAGGTGAATTCAAACCAAATTTCCCTCTAGTGGTTCATTGGCAAAGTTCTCCCTAAATTATAGACACATTGATCGATTACCAGTATTTGTATCTGGAGATGGTCTTAATGAACTCCTTGGAGAGCCAAAACTGACTCCTGGAACTGGGGAAAAAGCATCTAATGCTATACATGGGGAATGTTATAGAATTGGTTCAAGTAATATGCTTTGACACAACAAGCATGAATACTGGTAGTTTAAATTGAGTAAGTGCTTTACTATAAAGAAAACTTGAATCTGAACTTCTCTGGTTAACTTGCTGTCATCACATAATGGAATTAGTTGGGCAAAAACATTTACTTCATGTTTTGGGCCTTCGAGTTCCCCAAACATTTAAATCTTGAAGCGATTCAAGGCTGTTTGGAATGGTGTTGTGACCAAGACCAATTCAACATACTTGATGGATGACTAAATTACAATATGCATTGAAGATATATTTATTTCAAGCTCAGCGAGATGCTTTTAATATAACAGCGAGAGAAGAAAATCCAATTTTAAGTTTTGTACAATTTCATACTCTTTTGTATACAAAAGCATGGGTAGAAGCAAATCTTGCAATTGAAGCACCTGAAACGAATTTCAAGTTTTTGAAAGATCTTGAAAATTATCTATCAATAGACTAAGTGATTGGGTTTTCAGCTAGAAAAGTGATGGAATGTCATATATGGTATTTATCTGAGGATTTGGTAGGACTTTATATCTCTTTTCTGATAGTTTTAATGAAAGAAAAATAAAGAATTATAGAGCGACTGGGAATGACAACTGCGTAAAAACTTAAGAAACGCAATGTAAGAGGTGAAACTGATATTTTCAAAGATGCTGTGCGACTGTAGGATTTTGCGACAAGGAGAACATCAGAACTATCTCTTTTAAATACAGGCAAGCTATTTCTAAGCCTTTTTCTTGACAAATGGAATAACAATGATGATTACCGTAAAAAAAAACGGCTTCAAAATTTGCAAGTAGTGAATGAAAGTGTAGAACTAGATGCTAAGCTTATTGAAGATTTCAATAAAATTACAACAAATTATGAAGATGAAAAGCACTTCTTGATGCAGGTGGTAGAAGCAACAAAAAATGCATTCCATTAGAATTTACGAAAAAACCAGTTTTAGACACTATTTTATAGTATTACAGGACAAAATATAATTAATTATGTTTATTTTTTACTTCAATATTAATTTTTTTTGTAAGAGATTGTAGAGTAAAAAAATACACATAAAAATTGTAGATTTTTAATTTTTGCAAAAAATAATAGAAAAATTACAATGGAATGCACTAATTTATGAAGTTCATGAGTGTTGAGCCCCCTCTTCCAGTTGAAATTCTACCAGAATATTACTGTCCACTAGTTTAAAAATTTGAGGGATGGCCTGGTAAGTATGATTTTTTTTTACATGTATTGTTGAAACACCCATATATATATATATATATATATATATATATATATATATATATATATATATATATATATATATATATAAAACACCCACGTTACATAACTTTTGTTAAAAAATCGGTTAGAGTTCCAGTAAAAATTAGGAAGAGGAACATTCTTCAAGGAAAGGGCGCAACGAACTGTATGTGCCAGACCACAGTTTTTTTCTTTAAAAATGGAGATAGTTTGCGGGAACATGTGTATGAAAGTTTCAGTTCATATTCATGAGGAGCCATACAAATTAGAAGTCCGAAATTCATCCACGAATACAGATCCTTCGTTAAAGAAGATAATTGGCATTGCATGAATCATAGTTGGATGTAAACATTATGCCAGTTTATTTCTAATAAAGGAGCATTGAAATATTGAAAGACCGTTTAATACATTTCAGCACCATGTACGAGGGGGGGGGGGGATGAAGTTTAATGTATGCGTCGGATTGTTGATAGAATGGCCATGTGCTGATTGCCTCGCTTCTTTTAAGTGTTTTGCAAATACTTGCACACATGCCTGCTCAGTTCTGAAATTGTGGATCGAACGAAAGTATACTTATCGCGAAAGAACTTTTTCGTTTTCTTACTTGACTTCGCGTTTAGTGTCACGCAAAGAAAAAAAAATTTAAAAAAAAAAATACAAATTAAAAAAAAAAAAAAATACAAATTAAAAAAAAAAAAATAGGTGAGGGAATGCCGTTCCTCTTTCTTAGAAGGTAAGGAATAGCCGTTCGCATTCCACTACACCCCTGATTGTAGTGCACATACCTTCACATAGTCTGTCCCGCAATTACCGTTTGAAAAAATTGTACAAGACGAGCAGAAGAAAAACTAGTTAACAAACGAATTTTAAAATTGTTACTTCTGAACAAAGACGTGCTGCCATCTACCGCATTTCGAAGAGTACTCCAATGTGTGTTGATAAGTGTCTCATCTAGCTCAAACTAGCTAGTAAGCAACATGCAAGTTTACTAAACAAATTCAAACAAATGTGCCACTTATTTATAAATTAAATTCTTTCTAGTTTCACTATGACTATGCGAAATGAGATACCAACTGAAAATTTGATCTGACCGGCTGAAATTATACTACTACAAAACATACTCACTTTTTAAAATAATAGAGGTGCTGCCATCTACAGGACATTAGCTCAAACTAAAACACATTGCTTCCCGTATATTGATTACAATTTAGTTGTGGTCAACATAGAGCACTTGTATCAACACATGCAACAAGGCTTTAATCCTTTTAAAATACGCACACATTACTTGACAATAAATGCCATAAATTTCAACTTCAATTATATTGTAATTCAAGGAATAAAATGGAAAAGATAGTATGAAAAGCAGCTATGGAGACGGTTGGTTGGTTAGTTGTTTTCAGATTATCTGGCGCCGTCAGCAACACGAGGGCTATAATGCGCCGAAACAGCTATGGAGACGGATAAAACCTTTATAGTTTCATAATGTTTTCGCTTAAAATTATTTTTTGTACGAAGAATACGGTGCTGCATTTATCGAAATATCCAAGGTCAAAGTTTAAAAAACATAGTCCTTCTAATTATTATTACTGATCTTTCTTCTTCTTTTTGAGCAATAAAGTCTACATGCTACGTTTTAATTACGGTTTCGGAACACTAATTAACCTACTTGCCTTCATCCAATCGAGTCAAAACTTGACAGGTAGATTAGTTGCCTATGAAAACGCATTCTATTAAGGTTTTCGTGCAGTCACTAAAAGGCCGCTTTTACTCACTTTTCCATTTCGGTTGGTTGGTTTGTATGCTCGACGACTTATTTTTATACAAAATGACGGCTAATCAGGCCAAGACCTATAGCTTAACATGTATTCAGAACAACAACGAACATCCATACCTAATCAAGGATTCAAACCTGGCCACCTTTGATATATGAAGCCAGAGCGGTAACCACACAGCAATCAGCTTGAAACGATATAATTTGTCGTACAATATTACACACACAAAATACATACAGAGGCTCAAGCAATTAAGAATACACTTCATTTTTTGCACAAATTAGCACTTTGTATGGTGAACAATGCACAGAAACTATAATTATAACAAAACTTTTTGCAAACTATGAACATATTACTTTGTATATATACCAAACATATAATAATACATTACAAATCATATTATTTATACAGCTTTAAAACTTTGTTAGGCGAATTTTGCAGTCAAAAAATTGAGGATACACCTATGAAAAATATGTTTAATTACCTCTAAATATTTTCTATTTGACTGATATTTTTATCTAATTTTGCGTTATCTTAAACCTGTTTAACGATCATTTATATGTAATAACTTTTGTTAGGTGAACTTAAAACCAATCGTTTGAATGAAAAATGGTTTCTTGAAGAGAAACCAGTATTAATGAAAGGAAATTCATACTAAGATTATTTTAAAAAGGAAAATGTTATCGAGAAATAGCTAAAATTGTTGGTAGAAGCCCCACATGTGTCCAGAAAATCGTCAGAAAATTTAAAACTGCTGGATTGATTGAAAATAAAGGGGAAAAGGAAGGAAAGGTATTCTGAGTAATGTCGCCAAAAGATTTTTTTTAAAAGAAATCAAGATTGATCCTAAAGTAAGTGTAGTCAAAGCTTGCTGCAGAAACTTTTCAAATCGTTGGCAGAAGTGTATGTGATGACACTGTACGGAATGTAATTAGACAAGCAGGATAAAAAAGTCGAGTTGCTAGAAAGAAACCATTCATCAGCTTGTAAAATCAGAAAAAGCTTCTGGAGTTTGCAAAAACTCATCAAGTGAAGACCAATAACTTTGGGAAGAAGATGATATTTAGCGATGAAAGTAAATACAAAATTTTTGGAAGTGACGGCCGTCGCACCATATGGAGAAATCCCAATACCGCTTTGGATCAAAAAAATTTACGTCCTACAGTTAAGCATGGTGGGGGCTCCGTCATGGTTTGGGGTTGTATGGTTGGTTGTATTCAGATTATCTGGCGCCGTCAGAAACACGAGGGCTATAATGCGCCGAAACATTTCGTCATTTAACAAACCAACATACATTTACAAACACCCATGCCTACACGGGACTCGAACCCGCAACCTCGCGGTCTAGAAGCCAGCACGCTAACCACTATACCGTTTGGTCGGCAGGGGGGGGGGGGGTGTATGGCTTCAATCGGGGAAGGAAATTTAGTTTTTATAGATGGTATTATGGTTGGCTGTATTCAGATTATCTGGCGCCGTCAGCAACGCGAGGGCTATAATGCGCCGAAACATTCGTCATTAGACAAGCCAACATACATTTACAAACATCCATGCCTAACACGGGACTCGAACCCGCAACCTCGCGGTCTAGAAGCTAGCACGCTAACAACTATACATAGATGGTATTATAAATCATTTAGTTTACTGGGATATGCTTAAAGAAAATCTAAAAGAAAGTGCTAAAATTTGGATTTAGATGGAAATTTCATATTCCAGCACGACAACGACCCCTAGCACACGGCACTCAACATCAAAATGTAGTGTGTTTTTAATTGTAAACAGCAGTTGCACACACCACCACAGTCCCCCGACATTAATGGCATAAAAAATCTGTGGGCCACACTCGAAACAGTGGTCCAAACACACAAAATTAGAAACAAGGCACATTTAAAGCAAGTGTTACAAGAATGGGGTAAAATATCTTTAAATACCACCCAAAAGTTGGTCGAATTGGTACCACGACGTTTGGAGGACATTATAAAAGCCAAAGGGCATGCAACTAAATATTGACGCTTTCTTTATAAGTGAGATATTACTAAAATTTCATTAGTGTATTCTTAATTTTTTTAGGCAAAAATCTGCATATGTTTATTTAAAATGCTTCTGAAAATTTTCCTTTTAAAAGTTTTTCTTTTATTGTTCTCTATTTTTACTTTAAATTAAACCATTTGTTATGTGTGGAAAATAAGAACATGTTTGCATTTCTTGGTAATGTGTTATTTAAATTGAAAGTTGGATTTATCAAGTAAAAGAAAGGTGTTCTCTCAATTGTTTGAACCACTGTAAGTATAATTTGAAATCTACATGTGCAATACCTATTTAAAATACTTATGTATAATACCTACTTGTATTACGCAAGTGCAATATCTATTAGCAATACTGGTGTACAACACCTACTTGCAATATCTATGTGGAATAGGGTGGTTCGAAAAAAAATAATTTTTATTTTGAGACGCATGAGGTAAAAAAAGTTGTTACATATCTTGATAAGTAAAACTGTACAAAAATGTTTGAAAAAAAAATAATATCTTCCGATCGCACATTCACCTCAAAATTTGGAGAAAATACAAAAAATAACTATTTTTCCTAATTTTTTTTAAATCTCTAAACGTTATATATTTGAAAGACAATAGTTTGAAATTTGTTTTGAAAAGGTGGCATAACACAGGAAAATACTATTCTATTCATTTTTAAAACATATAATAATTAAAAATGTTAAAAAATACATTTTTTTGTTAAAAAATTGATTTTTCTATAAAATGGATACTAACGTTATTTCTTACATATTTTTGTTAAAATTGTTTTATTTACTTCAAGAATTCACTTCAAAGTTTTGAATAAATACAAAACATACCTTTTTTCCATCAATTTGTAGAGTACACCAATCACTAAGTTATCGAGGCACATTAGTTTGTATTGTGTGGAATGAAGTAGATAGAACTTAGAAAAAAAAATCAAATTAGTAATTATTCAATAATAATCGTTCGCGTATAACCTTTGAAACATTGATAAAAACTGTGTTTTGGTCTGCTTCAATCCTGTTGTCCTTTCTTGTGGCGCCTTCTTTTCCTTTGAATCTCATAAACTTACTTGGTTGGTTGGTTAGTTGAACTCCCGGCTGGGAGTGGAAAGGAAGGACTTTGTGAACTAGCATCTGCCTCCGCGTACATATGTGAGAGAACCACCTCTTTGGAATAGATTGAAGTAAAAAAAAAAAGAAGGGGAAAAAAAAGAGGCATAAACTTACTTGTTGGCGCAGCATGGCCCTAGTGAAGCCCTTGCGCAATATAACCTTACCCAAACGACCAACCATAAATTTACTTGCTTGCTTATTCATTGGATCATTGCGTACATGGCTGTGATTTTGACTGCCATTAATACTGGCTGGAAATAATCTGACAGATCAAATTGCACGTTGGAAGACCACTACAGTGGGATATATGCCACCTATACTTCAATAAATTATCATTCAGACGCCTATTGTAACACATAGATAGTACTACAACAGGACCTGCATCTTTCAGTGAGAACATAGATAAAAAATTGGAGAAATGTGAAAAATTTCCCCTGACTGATTTTTTACGTGTTGAATGTTTATTTCGTATGGTTGAGATGAAAGTACTGAGCACAAATCAGTTATATCTTGATATTTTTGCATTAAAAAAAGTTAATTTTCTGAAGGACCTAAGATCATATATGAGGCAATTCGATTGTTTCGATAACTCCTTAAATAATTACTGGAAGTTTTAAACTCGGATACAGAACGAAATGCTTCCTTCCTTTACCCAAAAAATTTGATTTCGGCAAGGATTTTGTACGAAATGAGAGATGCAAGAGAACTATGTCATCGGGTTATGAAATTTCAAGAACTTTCCTATAGAAAGACAATCTGGCATTTCAAGTAAACCAAACTTTATTGCCTCTGATTACGTGGACATAATTGATTGGAATGCTTGTAATAGGACTGGGAAGTAACAAACGAACATTTGTAAGTAAAGTTGGTTGTTTTCAGATTATCTGGCGCCGTCAGCAACACGCGGGCTATAATGCGCCGAAAAATTCGTCATTAGACAAGCCAACATACATTTACAAACACCCATGCCTAACACTGGACTCGAACCCGCAACCTCGCGGTCTAGAAGCTAGCACGCTAACCACTATACCGTTTGGTCGGCTTGTAAGTAAAGACTGGCGCATCTGAGGTAGCACAGCTGTATTGCAGGAAACAGGGGAGTCTGGAAGATTGGCTAATTCTGGTCGAGCATAGTTCCAAAATACACGATTTTTCAAAAATAAACATATAAAAACCACCACATAGTTTTTTTCTCATAAATGCCTTATGAATTGGGAGATGCCAAAGGGGCCAGGTTCGAATCCCGAGTTAGGCATGGATGTTCGTTGAGGTTCGGAATCCACGTTAAGCTGTAGGTCCCGGCCTGATTAGATGTCATTGTGCATAAAAATAGGTCGTTGAGCGTACAAACCAACCAACCAGAATTGGGCGAGATTGGCTAATATTGTTTCCAACGACCTATTCACAACATTCCACATCAGAATCGGCATATGTCTGGCGAAATCGGTCTGAGCTTCTGTGCTACTAGGGGCCACTGAAATCAGACTTCAACTCATTTCTTTGTCATTCACAAGCTGTGAAACGCTTGTGAAAAGAGAGAAGACAAAAAGTGGGTGGCGCTAACGCCAAAGACGTTAGAGCAACACCTTTTTTTTTTAAAGATTCATAATGCCCGACTTTTTTACAAAAATTTCCTTCAAAGTGCCTCACTGGGATAGAAAGCTCGAGAAAAAAGTGAAATAAATGATAAAAACATGTTAAAAAAAAAAAAAAAAAAAAAATGTCAGTACCAATTTTACAGAAAAATCATTGTTTTTTTACAATTTTTTTTATTATGGAGTATTTTTAATTATCAATATATGTTTTAAAAATGCATAGAATAGGGCTTTCTTGTGTTATACTACCCTTAAACTACACATTGCAAACAATTGCCTTTCAAAATTATAATGTTTAGAAATTAAAAAAAATTTAGGGAAAATTGTTACTTTTTGTATTTTCTTCAAACTTTGAGGTGAATGCGTGATCGGAAGATATTTTTTTTTTCAAAAATTTTTGTGCAGTTTTTCTTATCAAGATATGTAACAACTTTTTTCACCTTATGCGTTTCAAAAATAAAAAAATATTTTTTTTTGAACCACCCTAATGTACAATACTCATGTGCCATACTTATTAGGAATACTCATGAGCAATACACATATGCAATACTCATGTGCAATACCTATTTTCAATACTCATGCGCAATGCCTATTTGCTATACTTATGTGCAATACTCATGTGCAATACCTATTCGTAATACTCATGAGCAATACCTAGTTGCACTACTAATTTGCAATATACACATGCAATACCTATTTATAGTACACAGGTGCAAGACCTATATGCAATTTCTAAGATTATTATCACTAATAATCTTAATTTTTGAAAAATTCTCGATATAAAACAGCAACGGATTGAAGTTGCACATGCGCACTAAGTACCCCCGCATAGATCCATATAAACAAACCATGTAACAATTGAGGACTAAAAATGGAAAACGACCTAAGTACCAAAAAATCGAAAATCTTTTTTTATGGAAAAATGTCCTAAAGACCAAGCTAAACAAAGTGGAGAACTCCCAAAGTGCGAACTCTAGTAGCAATAGTTCAAATTCAATTTGAAGTATGTACTTAACCATTGACTTAAGTACCAGATGCGATCATTTATCGACTCAAATTCTTTTTTGGACTTAAGTTGTTTTCCATTTCTTGTCCTCAATTCTTCCCGATTTCTACCTGGCTTCATGCACCCATCCTACCAGTCTCCACTGTGTACGTCCCCATACAGTAGCAGGGTTAAATTTTACCTCGCACTATGCGAGCAAGCACCTATCCGAGGTAAACTTACCTGAATTCATGCGAGTATTACAAGTAAAGAGATCAATCCCAACTGTGTGCGTCCCCATAGAGAAGCATGGTTTAATTTTACCTCGCACTATGCGAGTAAGCACCCATCCCGGCTCCACTGTGTAAGAAACCTTAGCTCTTTTAATTTCGGTAAGGAACGGTATGGTATTATAATAGTAATAATCATGATAATATTATTGTTGTTGTCATTGTTATTGTTATTATTACTATTATTATTATTATTTTGGTACTTAGGTAGTTTTCCATTTTTAATCCTCAATTGTTACATGGATTGTTTATTTGGATCTATGCGGGGGTACTTAGTGCGCATGTGCAACTTCGATCCGTTGCTGTTTTATATCGAGAAATTTTCCAAATTAAGATTATTAGTGATAATAATCTTATAAATTGCATATTGGTCTTGCACATGCGTACTGTAAATAGGTATTGCATGTCTATATTGCAAATTAGTAGTGCAACTAGGTATTGCTCAGGAGTATTATGAATAGGTATTGCACATGAGTATTGCAAATAGGTATTGCACATAAGTATTGCAAATAGGTATTGCAAGTACATGGGTATTGCAAGTAGGTGTTGCAAATGGGTATTGTAAATCGGTATTACACACGAGTATTGCACATGTGTATTGCAAGGAAATATTGCAAATAAGAATTGCACATGAGTATTGCACATGTGTATTGCAAGGAAATATTGCATATGAGTATTGCAAATAGGTATTGCACATGAGTATTGCAAGTAGATATTGCACATAAGTATATAATAATAATTATTATTATTATTGTTGTTGTTGTTGACGATGACGACGACTATTATTATTATTATTCCTACTGTCATCGTCATTACATGTGAGAGGTGAAATTATTATTATTATTTTTTTTCGTTTACGTAACATTGATGCTATGTAATTGCTGGTGTAAACTTACCGTGCCCAAGCACGCACCACCTCCTCAGTCTAATAAATCTCATTTTTCTTCTTTCCTTAAGCATCAACCACCAAGGCACTACAATTGTTTATCCTAAGTATTTCTTAAGCTTTACTCTGTTGTTTTGGATTGTTATTTAAGTTAATAAGTTTTTCCTTTACTTTTATCGAATTGTTTTCTAGCGCACTTGTTGTATTGTTTTCTAATGCACTTGTTGTATTGTTTACTGGTTATATTATTATTATATTAAATATTTTTACAGTTTATCTGAGAGGTGAGATTTTTTTGTTTACGTAACCTTTATGCTATGTAACTGCTAGTGTAAACTTACCGTGCTCATTCACGCACCACCTCCTCAGTCTAACAAATCTAATTTTTCTTTATTCCTTAAGCATCAACTACCAGGGCACTACAATTGTTTATTTTAAGTATTACTTTAGCTTCACTCTGCTGTTTTAGATTGTTATTTTGATTAGTTTTTCCTTTACTTCTATCGCATTGTTTTCTAGTTCACTTGTTTTGTTCATTGTTATAATATTATAATATACAGTATTTTTACAGGTTACCTGAGAGGTGAAATTTTTTTCGTATTTTTTTTCGTTTACGTAACTTTTATGCTATGTAACTGCTGGTGTAAACTTTCTCAATCTAATAAATCCCATTTTTCTTGATTTCAGTAATTATGGTTCTCTCTACCTAGAGAAAACATATCATTAATACAGAAATTGTCTGAAACAATATATAAGTAACATTTATAAATGAAAAAAAAATGTAATTTAACTATTATTAGATTTTAATGTTGCTAATAAAAAACCCTACATTTCTCATTACTTTGGTCATTTTTATGGTGTGTTTCAGTGATCTTGGGGGATCTCTAAATATATATATATATATATATATATATATATATATATATATATATATATATATATATATATATATATATATATATATATATATATATTTTAATTCTGAAACAATTCAGTGTATTTTATATTCACAGAAAGAACATTTTATGAGTGTGAGAAATAGTTTACAATTTTAAAAGTTGACTTTTTGTGACACCCTAATAGTGTTCATCGTATTTCTCTTCCGTTTTTAGTTTCAATCAACCATATGTTTACATAGGTAATAAAAGTATAATATTAGATAAAAAGTATAATATTAGGCCTGTGCTAATGCTTTTTAAGGTGCTTTAATCATCCCCATCTCCAAAATTCCGGTAGAAATGTGATAAAGCGTAAAATGTTGAAAAACGAGTGCCTTTAACACAGAGTTTTCTGCACTTGAACATTGCCTATTAATAATTGATTTTTTTTCTGTTTCACTCTCAAGAAAGGACAATATAATGTCTATAGAGTAACAGTGCTAATTTAACCATTTTTTTTTTTGTGCATGCAAAAAATTATTGTATAGCCCAACTGGCCATTTTTATTGAAATGACTGAAAATATGGAAACGTATCATCACCATATCAAATTTTAATGCAATGAGCAATACTATAGTGTAATTGAAAGTTGTGCGATGTTCCTATCTGTCTGTCTGTCTTGTCTTGTCTGTCTGTCTGTGTAATGTGAAGAGTAATTTACACTTCAGAGTCATTTTGGAATTATACCATAAGTTGTAAACTCTTCTTCAGTTTTGTTGTCGAAATAAATAGAAAATAAAGTTAAAAAAAAAAAAAAAAGGAAGTTGTCTGCATTCACATTCTTAAAATAACTTAATTTCCGAAAATTATTTTTTTAACAAGAAATTTAAATTTCGAATTAAATTGAACTCCATAAATTGTAGTCCGTATTTAGACAAATGCTTATTTATTGTATTAGGCTCACTTTAAATCACACATCTCTTTTCAATTTACCAATGCAGATCCAAATGTTTTCTAAATATCTTTTACTGGTTGTTCAATAACAGGAAATCATGATATTATTGAAGAAATTGACAATTCTAGAATTGACAATAAATTTTCGGAAATTTTTAATAAATCAAAAGTAAAAAATTATTCATTTTTAACAATGAGATAAAAAGTTTTCACTAAGTCAGAACATATAATTTTTCCATAGTCCGAACAACGAATTTGATAAAAATCCTGGTGGTAATGCCTCTTAAGGTGTTTAAAACATCCCTTCCACCAAAGTTCCCCTAAAAATACTACAAAGTGTAAAAAGTTGAAAAAAGAATGTATTCAACACAGAGTTCTCTTTTTTTGAGCATCGTTCATCAGGGACCGCTTTTCTCCATTTCTTTGTTTCGCTTGCAAGAAAGGATAACGTAAGAGTTATCAAAAGTATATTGCCAAATTCACAATTTTTTATTTTTTTTATTTTTTTTATTTTTTTTATAGCCCATGTAAGAATCATCGCCAAAAATATCGCCGAACCGGCCATTTTACGAATGAATGCAAATATGTGATGGTAATAACACTATTCTACGTCAAATTAAAATATAGTGACCAGTATTATTGAGAAATTGTACGATGTTCAACACCCCTAGTTTAAGATGTTAGTTGTTGGAAAACGTCGTAATTGACGTTGAAACCGCCTAGTTACCGAATTATAGACCTTATGTTAATCATGGTTTAAGGATATCCCCGTTTAGGTTGAATTATATGATATTCTTATTTAATTTGAATTGCAGTACATTTCAAACTCAATTTGAATTGTTTCCATTCTAATTTGAAGTGTGGTTACACTTTAGTTAATTCGTTAGAACATGTCGAGTCAAACTCACACTGGATCGACAGATAGAATATCGAGAGAGTAATCTTGAAATAATTTTTCCCTCGAGTTATCTTTGAGACTGAAAAATATTCATTTTAGAAGAAGAGCAAAATGAGAATGAACTTTCTAGAGAGAAAGGGAGCGAGAAAAAAAATCGACTGCCATAAATAAACTTTTCTGACGGGAGATTTGTATCTTCTCTGAAAGTAAATAGGACGGCGAATTCTCCTCCGTAATGAGTAAATGAATTATTGCTTTCATTTTATTTGACGCGAAGATCGGAATTTTTCCTCGTTGAAATATTGGGCTCATCCCATTGGGTAAAAACAAATGCTTTTTCGATATTATCCAATTCTCACAGCATCAGTATCCTACTGCAATATTTCGATTCCATTAATATGTATTTTCTAATTATTTGTCTTAAAAAGTGAGTTTTTCTTTATTAAACAATTTTCTTTCATCTAATTAACCATTATGGAAAGTAACCATTATGTGAGCGAAGTAAATGGAGCAGCAATTTATTAATAGCATTATCTGATAGCTATAAAATTTGGGAAAATTAATAGCTCATTTTTATATTAAATGCTTTACCGATTTCTGTTTTGGTAGACCGATTTCTATTTTGTACTTTGGAGTACTAGGTTGGAAAGTTAGAGTTGGTGTATGAATTTTAAATAATTATAATAATATTATTAATAATAAAAATCTATCCAGTGGAAATAATAACATGCCGTACCCACATAGCAATCACAATTTTTGTTTTTACATGTAACCCTCAAATAGTTTTCTGATGTTCATGATTGACTCTTTCTAGTGTCAAAAGGTTGCCTGCATTCAAAACCAGCTTGAATCTTTTACTTCCCTAGAAAACTTCAGATTCTTGATCGTAGTACTTGTGTCTAATGGCAAATATAACCTAATTTGATGAGTTGTTGTGATTAAATATTAATTAATACTGAATCTGAATACACTTATTAAGGGATACCCACTTTATCTACTTATTAAGAAGTTTCTAATAAATTTTTGCATACATGTTGAAAGCTGTACATTGTTGACATTCTATTTCGGAGCTTGAAGACATCCCAAACAAATTAAAAGGTGTGGATATAATATTTTATTCTAGGAATTGTCCCTTCGTTTTAAGAAGTAGTAATTCATTTCAAATAGATAACGGGCGATATATTGACAGGTGACGAAATAAATAGTTTCATTCGTGTTACAAATCACTCTGATGTAGCAGCTTTTACCGCACTTATCTTTTGGCTGTCAAGGTAGACAACGATTTATTAAAAATATTTCCCACTTTACCTTTTGGGATTATTTATACTTCCACGTCAGAATCTAAATAAATGGTAGCTGAAAAATGAGCTATCTGAAGAAAGTATCCACTCAATTAATTGTCCTCTGTTTGTACTTAAAGTTCTCCGTTTTTATAATGAAAAATAGAATGGAAAATATGAATCCTTTTGGAATAGAAGCGCTTCCAAATTCGGAGTATCTTTTTTTCTTTTACAAGTTATCAACAGGATTTGTTGCGTACTTCATTATATATGACATAAGAAAAAATATTAAGATTGGTAGCTCCATTTTCACTGAACGTAATTTAATGTATTATATATACTTGATTACAGATTGATTTTCTAAATTGATGAAAGTAACATCTAAGATGCTTTTCGAAAGCAATTAAGTTTGGCATGTAAACTGAAGAGAACAGATTTATTTCTTTAAGATATACCAGGTAATTAAATAATCCATAAAATAAGTACTGCTACATATTCGCAGTTGGCAAATTGTAATTTATTTAATAAATCACAATTTTTGAAATCTATTTCGTTCAATATTTATAGGTAGTGACTCGCAATAAATACAAGCAAAACAATATAACAAAAGAAAGAGTTGAAATTAAAAGCTATATTTTCACTTCTTGTTTTTATTGCGAAAAAAAAATAAAATATTTCCTGCAATATTTATTTTCGTAAAGTATAGATGAAAATCTTCCAAGCAAATATTTCAGAATTTTTTCAATTTTCAATCAT
Source organism: Linyphia triangularis (assembly GCA_963978545.1). Classification (NCBI taxonomy): domain Eukaryota; kingdom Metazoa; phylum Arthropoda; class Arachnida; order Araneae; family Linyphiidae; genus Linyphia; species Linyphia triangularis. Next base: position 18,847,856 of record OZ021721.1, read on the forward strand.
CAGCATTTGTGATGAAAATACCGTGCCCTGTCTGAATGTTTTGCTTGGATAATAAAGTAAAGCTTAAAAAATTTAAGATGTATTTGTTCTTATGTTTATATTCGAAAGCCGTAGTTTTACATTATACTGATTCAACCTTCATTCTATTGGGAGCTTTACTTTACAAATATTACATTGGTATACATTATTAATAACTCAAGGGAGTAACTACAATTTGTTTTTTCTCGAACAGAAAATTAAATTCTAAAAAATATTTTTAATGCGGCATGTGTATTCAGTAACAAGTTAATTTGCAATTATACATTTGTTTAATCAATTTTCTTGAATCAGGTCTTTCTAAGGAATCTTTTTACCTCAATTGAAACAATTCTAGGAAATTAGAAAACCCCTTAACTAAACTATTCTTAGAAAACAGAAAGAAAAAACACGTGTCTCTCTTGACACGTGTCTGTGGTTAAAAGAGAACAATGAAAAATAAGACAAAGGATTCGATAGAGAAAAGTTCTAGTTTCCCTGTTCATCACTTTTTGTCTTTCACAAGATCTTTTGGTGTTATTTTAACATTCTTTTCACAAACCATCGTACTGAATCATCAAAAGATTAAATATTCCTAAAAAGTTATCTTCTTTTTTATTATGATAACCAGAGTCAGAATAAGGACTCTGGAGATGCAATTGTCTGATTATATTTACGAATTTTATTGATCTTTTGAACTTGAATAATCTGGGTTTTCCTCTTTTTATTTCAGAAAGATCTTCAGCTGCAAGATATAATACGCATTTTTCATTTCTAGTGGATTGAAAGTTTCTAGCTGAATTCCAATTTTTTTTTGTTAGGATTCTGAAAGAATACTTTGCATCAGATAAAAGCTGTTAATTTGCTCTTGGGTTAATTTCTTTCTTTCATATCTTTTAAGTAAAAATATCTTTACAATATAATGAATTAAAACTTTCTCTCAAAATTATTGACTTCATTAGTAAGGCAAATACATTTTTACTGTTTGGAGAAAATAATTTTAGTTAAAAAAATATTATTTTGTGATTCTGAAGTGTAAATGATGAGTTTTGCTTCTACCTCGAAAAGTCTCAAGCTCAAGGCCCTACAGTTTTGTTTACTTTGTTTCACTGAACAGAGTTTACATGTTTAAATAGTGTATGCATTATTATTATATTTTATCAACTTTTAAGCAGTAAACAGAACTTAATGTGTCTTATATATTTCCGATGCCGGGTGAACTTCATGTGTCTTATATATTTCCGATTTTGCTTATGATAAAAAAAGATACATATGGATTCTTTTTTTAAAGATTATTTTCACTTTTCTTGAAATACTCTCAATTATGATTAAAAGGGATTTAGGTGAAAATTAAAAATTCATTTAACGTTATAAGAAGTCGAGATAAACATTAAATAAAATCTTTGTTTTTATATTTGTACAAATTCCTTTCTCACATATTATGCCTCTGCTTTATATAGAAACGTGGCAGTGTTCCGAAGTCAAAGTGAAAGAACATGCAAGTAATTTTGACCCAGCTTAAGACGGTTTTTGATCCCTCACAGCTCAGCTTCAGTTAAAACTAAAACCCTGATTTTTTTTTTCATCGTGTTGGTCCGGGTGAGTAGCTGAGTTTCTGTTTCTGGTTCGAATTCTTCTGGTTGTAACCGAGATTTTAGTCAGGTCTACAGCTAAAACTGTTAAATGAATTTTGGATTTTTTTCTTCTTCTTCTTGGTTTGATTAGAGGACATGCCAATTGCATGATTTAATGCATACCAGGGTCTGAAACAAGTATTTCAACTTTAAATTAAGTGCTTGTTAGGTAAGTATGCTATGCAATAAAACTTGATCCTCAAAACAATGTATAGTTACTTTATAAACACCCTCTTTCTATTCGTATGTAAAGCTGTGGCAATACTCAATTATATCATATATAGAGAAAGTACTTATTCTTTTAGTATAACATATTTATTTTTTATCATTACTTATTTTTTAATACCTATTTGCATGTTTTAGTATTACTTAAGTTAAAACAAATAGGAAACATTTTGTAGAAATGAATAAATTCTTTTTCTTGATGTGGTAAGGAGGATTCCTACTTAAAGGAAATGAACTGGATATTGATTGTAAATCTCTCTAGAGTTTTGCATAATGATAGTTACTGTCGCTTTTAATACTAGGAGTCGTATGTGAATCTAACATTGTTGTCGCTTACGCCATTTTAGGCTTAGAGCGAGAATATGATTATTCTCTCTAAAACATCCATCGACTGTATCACACATATCTCGAACATAACAAACATAACAAAAGAATTGTTGTCTCCAAAAACAACTGATTGGATTTGATAACTTTTTCTAGTTGACCATTTTACAGTCAACTCGCGATATCTAGAAGTTCAAGGGACTTGTCAAATTCTTCGTTATCCGAAGTTCGAGCTATCGGAAGTTATTTTCTATTCAAGGCGCCGACCAAACGGTATAGTGGTTAGCGTGCTGGCTTCTAGACCAGGCTTCTGACGGCGCCAGATAATCTGAATACAACCAACCAACCAATCTATTCAAGGCATATTCTTGGGACCTAATGAAAACTTCGAAATAAGCGAATATTCGACTTATGAGACTTAGAGTTATCGCTAGTTGATTGTACTTTATACTTTCAGCGTCCAGTTGTTTTTTGGAAGATATAGTTTACCTTGAATACAATAATAGATTAATTTTAAATTCCTCGTTTTTTTGTGAATAATGTCAGTTCCAAAAGTAACTTATGCTTCGCCTTATTAAGTCTACAAGGAAAGAAATCAGTAATGCCTCAAACGGTCATTTTTTGGTTTCTTACTTTACTGAATGTCTTAAATCTTAAACATACTTGAACCCAGGCACTTGTATGTGAGTGGCTTTGAGTGTGAAAGCACCTCACTTAAAAAGTAGTTTCAAAAGAATTCAAACATTATTTAGTAGTTGAATTTATGTACTAAAAGAACGTTATATTGATCTATCTCTGCTTATATATTAAGTCTTCTCTTGAACGAAAGTGAAAAAGATTTCGTCCCGTGAATTTCCTCAGCTTAAAAAGTTTAGAAAGTATTTCTTTTCAATGATGATTAAGTCTTTAATACCTCCAGAAAAATTAATAAAAGACGTGTTCCTCTTCGAATGAAAATATCAAAAAGAACTATTTTAGTTAAATATCCCAAGTATATTGATCTGAAAAAATGACTTCCGGCCAAACTCCTCTTTGATAAAATATTTTTTCCCTTTTGTCTTCGAAGCGTGAATAATTTCTTCTTTTTTTAAAAAAAGGAGGGAGAGAGCAGGAGATTTTTGTGTATACCAGCTACTAGGCATTGATTAGTTTCGTTTTTTTTAATAATTTTTCAAACTTTTTTTTATAAACTAATTTGCTTCTCCCTGTCGCTTTAAACAGCGCGAGAATTTTCCAATTCAGTATTTGATTTTGGGCTTCTTTTCTTCTCCAAAAAGTGATAATCTGATTTTTCTTATCCACCGACAACTCATGAAAATAACGGAATTGTTATTTTGATAAAATCTATTGCTTCAACTACAAAAAACCTGTTCCGTTGCTTTTATATAATTTGTGATCACTCTTTTAGTTCATGCAAAGCCAAAAGTAACCATGATATACAAACATTAAATTGTCTTTTTTGAGTTGTGATTTTTTTTTATTTAACAGAATGGCACATATTTTTTCATCATCGATAATAAACTTGCTATCGAATGGCTTGATCCTGTGGGAAGGGTTTAGAGATGACACCCAAAACAAGCTTTTCGCTTAATAATTTCATTATAAATATTCTTTTCTATACAGTAATTCCTTTAATTCGTTTAATGAAGAAATTATCATTTACTGAGTTAGCTGATACAAATCTTTGTAAACTGAAATTTAAGTTCATGAAGTTTGAAAAATGCGCAGTAAAAATGTTGAGTGTTGGACTACTTAATAGTAGTTTTGTAGCGAACGTATGGAGAGGTGACAGGTTTGAAATAAAAACGACACTTTTTATATTTCATAACAAACACCGTTAACGCTACTGAAATTTTTTAATTTTTTAACATCAAAATTTGCCACCCGTAGCTTAATAAAAATGTTAATGAATAAAAAAAAAAAAATGTATTACCATCTAAATAAATTCTCAGAGTATAATTCTTCGAAGTTCACGTTGCGACAATATTTCATGAAAAGATGACATCATGATTATATTTGAATCGTTCCATCACAGTTTTACGCATTCTTCGAGACGCAAATAGTTGAGTCATTCTCACGAAACGTCCGTGTTGCTGCCCCATGTATATGAAACTCATAATAAAACATTTTAACTGATATATATTTTTTTAAATATGCCCTTAGTATCTTTCAATAGACAAATGAAATACATTTTAATTGTTTTTATTACTCGTAATTTTTTTTGAAAGCCACACAATTAATAATGAAATGCCATTACAATACAAGGTTTCTATTCCCAAATTTGGTATTTCATGAGCGATGTGCTACCTAAAATTTAATGTATATTTGAAATATAATTTTTTATTTAACATAAAATATTTCAATTTCAAAAATATAAAGGCTTTCTTAAAAATATTCATAAAATACGACTGTTATTTTTTAACTTGTCACTTGCTTTTTTTTGTATCATTGCAATCTAATATTTTTTATTTGAACACTAAATAACACTACTGATTCAAATAAGGGTTGGTTGGTTGTTTTCAGATTATCTGGTACCGTCAGCAACACGAGGGCCGAAACATTCGTCATTTGACAAGTCAACATGCATTTACAAACACCCATGCTTTACACGGGACTCGAACCCGCAACCTCGTGGTCTAGAAGCTAGTATGCTGACCACTATACCGTTTGGTCGGTAATTCAAATAAGGGAGCATCATCTATTTAAGGGTTGCGATTGAATAATTCTACTGCTTGGAAATAACTTTATATATCTTAGTTAGGATTGCCGAAGCTGATGGTAAGTAAAAGTATCTTATTGGTGTCATTACCATTCTTAATCTTATTTAATTATAATAAATTCTATTTAGTCTTATTATGTTTTATATTCTGTTCTTACATGAAATTATGTTTTAAATTTGTAATTATTAAAAAACTATTTTTTTTTTTTACTTTATGGTTTCTAAAATATGATTAAAGGTCATTTTCATCCTCATAACTAAAGACATCACAATTTAAGTAATTTATTTTTGAATGTTTTATTTATAGACTTTTAAATATTCATTCTATCAATATTTTGAGACATTAAATTTATTTTGAGTATAAGTTAAAAAAATATGATGTTTACTTTTTTACAAAACGTAGCCATACAACAACACTAATTTTATTAAAAAAAATTAAGCTGGAAATTAACTGTTGATTTATCTTATGATTAGCCAATAATTACTTAGCTAAAAAATTAAGACAATGCAAAATTTATTATTTCTGCACTATTTAAGATGATAATGATACTTTCTTGCTAATTTACACATTTAAACCTAACTATGTTTCAATTAAATTTGTATATTTCATAAACATTCATAGTTTTACAATGATACATTATTCATTATTCTAAATATTGTGCAAATGTACTTTACATGAAACCTTAAAAACTTAAAAATTTTGAAGCCTAAAACGTACGATTCGGGATTCATTTGTTCTTTAAAAAAATCTTTCATTTGCAGATTTTTCTTTGTATAGCTCATGTGACAGAAAGTATTTGTAATAAAACCATCAAAGAGCATGAGGTAAATTGACGGCTGTTCATGGCTCTTCCCACAAAATTTTACCGTAATAAGTAATTATTTATACACTTTTAGTACTAGTAGTACTAAAATATAATTTAAAGCAACAAATGGATTTCAATTGTTGACTTAACTTTATTTAAGCATTTACATTTCCTTTAAGTGCCTAATTAAATTACCCCTAGAACAGTAACGCAAATTCGTAATTTCATTATTCGTCTGGAAAAGATATCAAAAATAAGAAGAGTTTATTAAAGCACATATACATTTCGTATAAATCGTCACAAAATATGAAACTACATTTTAAGGAAACATATTTTCTATAGCTTAAAATTATTAAAATCTTAAAACAGAGTGAATTTTAGCAGTTTTGAATTTCAGAGAAATATTAAGCCCTTTTCATGTACACTTAAAAATATGGTTAATACCTAAAAACGTCGGTCTATTATTTAGGTCTTTATGGTTCAAATTTATTGAGCACTGCTTCTACTTACCACCTATCCGCTATGAAAAGAAGCAGTCATATGTTTTTCATACGGGTTTTTCTTGTTTCTCGCTGGGTGACACAATAATTATCTTTTTAAATACTTTTCTATAAGAAACCTTCCTTAATACACTATCAATAAAAGGTAACTTTAAAATAAACAACAAAATTATTTTATTATTTATTATTTTATTTATAGTAAAAAATCTACCATCGATGAAGTTTTTTCGAATATGAAAACTTCTCTAAAGTTATTCTCATGTGAATATGCAAATATCAATGGAATATATAGTAAGTAATCCTTTGTATTTCCGTTGGTATATTTTATCAAATCGCAAAATGAAGCAGTGTTTCCAATTACAGAAAAAAAATTACTACATTTAATAAGAATTCGTAATTAATTAATTAAATGTTAAAAAACTAGGGGGGTGGAGCATCTCACAATTTTCAAATAAATTTGTATGTTACTGTATTATACTTAAATTTGTATTATACTGACGTGGATTGGTTTTATTTACCTTATTTATGTTTTAATCATTCATTTTAAAAAAATGTCGAGTTTGGCGATAATTCTTTAATAGTCTTTAAAAAACCCACCGCAAAGATGGCGATTTTGGATATATATTTTTCGATAATTCGCACATTATCTTTTCTTGTAAGGGAAACAGAGGAGAGGAGGAAAACGATGCTCAAGGGAAGGATATTCGTTTTTTAACTTTTTAAGCCTTTGTAGCCTTTTTACCATTTTTTTTTTTTATAGCCGTGGGGATATTTAGAACACCTTAAGAACGCATTACTACAGTGATTTTGATTGAAATCGTTAGAGCTGTTTTTAGCAATTGCTGAAAAACATGATTTTTTCAATAGCAGCTACCTTATGCGCATGCTCAATTTTGACCAAAACCTTAATGGTAGATCCCATGGCCACCGCTAACCCGTACACCAAATTTGAACATCGTTATTCAATTCGTTCGAGCGTTATGTTGACCACGTACAAACAGACGGTGTCAAGATGTTCCAAAATGTAAAGAAATGCTCCCCCCCCCCCCAAAAAAAAAGAGATTTTTTTTTTACTGAAAACAATAATTTCATTATCCTATGTAAACATATGGGTAGTTGAAAGTAAAAATACTTAAAAATTTTAAGAGGTAAAAATTGTATGAGGTCGAGAAAAATACCAAACATGGTCTATTGTTATTGTTGGGAACTACAGCAGGAGAATCTTTATTAGTAGTACATATAAAATATTTCAACTTTATTTGTCAGAAGTATATAAAATATATATAATACCTAAATTGAAATTTACTTGCAAATGAAAGGATTTCTATTGACGTAATGTAATTAGGAACAACGGTTAAAACATTGAAAGAGGGAAAAATTTGTATGGATAACTCTATTGAATTTCTTTAAACATTCGAATAAATTCACCCTAAACCCTAGCTGTCTCAAAATTAATATGGAGTTGTGTATATATTTGACGTGGGGAAAATACGAAAAAGTACTAACAGTAAAATGAAGCTCTGATTACTTTTTTGAATTTTGTAATTCGAGTTTGAGAAAATTAATAATTACCGAAGCGTAAAGTCAAACTATTTTCCAATCCGCAATGAAATTTATAGTTTTTGAATACAATTTACAGTTTTTGAATACAATGCACTCATCTACTAATCGTTAAAAGTTTTCATTTCTACATACAAATTATTATTTATGGAGGTTGTGATCTTTTTGAATTCCGAAAAGTCCTTTGATTAGTTTTCAAAATGCTTGTGAAAGTAAAATGTGAAGGAAGCTTGATTTAGAATTTTGATCAATGACTAGAAAGTAAAACAGACATTTAGTTTCAATAATTTGAAAGATGAAAGTAGAAACTAAATACTTGGTTTAAGTTCTTTTATTGAATCCAAAGTACTGCATGGGAGTACCAACTCGCATAATGCATTTTTTGATTATCTTAAGAATTTTGTATCAAAATGACCAAATTAGCAATTTGTGGGGCTTGCTGTTGTTTAATTATTTAGCAATGAAATATATGGTACCTTGTAACATTGACTTAGAACAATAATCTTTTCCTACTTTTAATATCCGTACCTGAGTACTTACCCTTTAAATACTCCCACACAACTGTCATTTTTCTCCACTTGGATAAAACCGAATTTCCAGTGCAGAACAGTGAAGCCGAACACAGATCGTAGTGTACTCTAACAATTGAATTACTGAGACCATATACCACAAGATAGCAAATAGCTTCTACTTTCGTCAGTAGTAATTTATGATCTATCATTCAAAACATTTTTTTATGTTCTTGAGCTACATTGGAACTCTCAGATCACTTTGAGATATATTTGTAATATGTTAAAAAGATTTACATTGAAACTAAAATTATTTAATTTCTGATTTTGTTTCCGAATTTATTGTCTACTCGTTTCGGTATTTTGGAGAAAAATTTCCTGGTAACAAAAAAGTATTAAGATTTTGCGCAAATAAAATTCATTATATTCCTAAAATGTAGTCTAATTTTAAAATCTTCTCATTCGTAACTTTTAAATTTAGCATATTTAAAAAAAAAAAAAAAAAAAAAAAAAAAAAACTTTCCATTTTTTGAAATGGTTTCATTAAAAAAATTCCTTTGTTTTTCATGTTGAAGGCAGCAAATTGATTCGAAAAGTTCAAAGGTTTGGACCTTTGAGGTACGGAATACTAATAATGAAAAATTCACCGCATAAAAATTCATTTTTTATATTTCCTTTTTTAACTGATTAGAATATTTTTTCTGAAAATTTAATTTGAGATGTTTCGTTTTAATAAAACTAATTAGAGGAGACCTTAAAGGCCAAAGAGAAGTTTTTGAATAAATGTATTTATGTATTAATCAACAGTAATCGACGTAAGAGAAGCCATTACGCATGTAGAAATTCATTAGGAATATTAGTGTGCATACTTTTGTCGGAATATTACAAACTATTTAACTTTTTGTTTAGCTCTTTATATGAAATAAAACTGGTTATAAATATGTCAGACTCAAAGACTGAAAATACTCATTGATGAGAAAACACGCTCCTATCTTCCATTTCGTTTATTGAGCAAAAAACCCCACACACTCTGTAATGAAAGTTATATAAGTTAAGTATAATTATAGTTCTTGAGCTTATTAGTACAAATAGGCGACCTTTCACTGTTTTGGTTTGTACTGTAACTTATGTAATACACCTTCATATACACTTACAATAGTTTTCATGTTAAGAAGGAAAAAACGCGTAAAATAAGTTAATGTAATCCGTATTTGGGCATTGCAAGAGTTGCTCCGTATAATGAACCGATTTTTAGCTATCGTTAATTAAAAAGGGGTAAGAAAAAGAAGATTTTCGTTTGACCTTTATTATTGTATTTACAACTCACAATTACTCAAAAACTTTTATCGGGAGTTGATTTAAGTTAAGATTTTCTTGCGTTATTCATTGGAAGTGTAACTTAACTAAAGTAAGTTCGGATGAGGACATTTGAGTACGTGAACGGGATTAGGCAATAAGGTTTGGACAGAGGTTGGAAGATGAGCTCAAATTCTCGAGATCAGTTGAGATCTAGTAACATCGACAAAAAAGACAACAAATCGGTTACTTACATCCTACTAGTTTAGATAAAAGGCATTCATTTGTAATTACTGTGTGATTTACTGTTATATAGAAGCTTTCTCAATTTAATGGAATTATTATTATTTTTTTTTATGGAATGAAAATTTTCAAAATGAACTAAAACAGATTTGAACAAGGAAAAAATATGTGAGTGGAATAATCTTTAAATTTTAGATAAATTACATTATGGATTAGTATAATATTATGGGGGGATTTTTTTTAGAGTACAAAAATAGTTTTTTTAGCGTGCAATAATTACTCCAATATTAATTACGTTCCGAGTTATTATTTAAAAAATTGCCTTCTCTTTCTGAAAATGTTCATATCGCAATGATAATAGATTGAGCTAGACGTCACTGCAAATTTGTCAAAAAGAAATCAATGTCTTTATTGAGACATTAAAAACCTAGCGCATCGAGAAGAACATAGGCAGAACTGCAGCATTTATTGTAACAATATTACGCTAGTTCCAAATTGATAGTCATTCACTAAATTTATAGTGAAATCAATGTGGTTTTTCGCGGAATCTTAAAATTCCACTACGCGCAGTTGTATCATTGTTTCACTTTTCATCCCAATCATCGTATTTTTTACGTTCATAGTATTAAAACATTGATGCTCTAATAACACGGTCAATTGTTCTTTTTGTATGTATTGGTTGGCTTTGTGGCATTCTGTTCTGACATTATGACATTCTGTTCTGACATTTTGACATTAAGTTACTTATAATCAGTGTCAAACAACCAATCATAGCAACCGTATCTTTTGACAGACTGTGTAAACTCTTAATCTGTCTTTGATCATTCTATGTTGATGGTTGTCTGACTCTGATTACATGTGACTTTCTATATAACCATGTACCCGGTAGTGAAATCGCCTTAAAAGTTTTCTATATGTCTTCCTGATGTCCTGACAGTACAAAATGTCACAGTAAATAACTTAAATTGGACATTCAGTTGTCTGTAGACGGATCCTTTCACACCACTTTTCTAAAATCATCCACAACAACTCTGGTATTTTGGTGTTTAAATAAATTTAAACTTGCTTTTTTTTAAAAATAAAATTAGTAAACTTAATTTTGCAAAATCAATAAATTATCCCATTCGTGGTAAATAAGTGAAAGTATCAAACACTGGATCTAAGATAGCACAGCGGTATTGGCCAATGTTGGAAACAGGGGTCCTGGAAAAATTGTTCAGTCCATTCCGAAACTTGAGAATCATTCCAAAATACAAGATTTTTTTTTTTAAATATATCGAAACCATCACAAAACATATTTTTTATCCCTCCGTATTATCTTATAACACTATATTTCAATTTTAAAACTCTGCAACAACATTTCAAAACTTCCAGTGTATTTTACCCAGAACTGAGCGAGATCGACCAAGATCCACAACAATGGCCAGTCTACAACGGTCCACATTGGGATTGGGTATTGTCGAGCCGATATTGGGCAGTGGATTTGTGCTGCTGGCAATGTTAGTGCATATTTATTCAATATACAAATAAATTACTTGCAGTTAAATCTCACATATTTCATTTTTAATAAAAATTTGCATTTCGTAATTAAACAAGTACAATAAATACAAGATTGTCTCTTCTTCAGGTTTGACCAGAAGTTGAAAGCGTAATTCCAAACAAACACAAGAAAAGAGCCTATGAAAAGAACTTTTCCTTAATTTGTCTCGTGACATTATAAAATGGGTAAAATGTTTTCAGTGCCTGACGTGCGCTTTAGATGAATTCATCGTCACTCGCGTGTTTCTTTCCTGAGGAGGATCGCGAGAATATCCAACCGTGCATTGATAAAGGGAATTTCACCACGGGAGTTCTCGCAGATATGTTCTCGTGCAGACATGCGAGGATTTCTTTCCTTTCTACACTCACTCAACTCTTCTTGAAAAGAGAGTCCTCTTGAACATGTCTGAGATGTTTGCACGTTTGAGATTAGAAGGCGTGGCGCCTCGCATTCCATGCAAACGCTCAATCGAGCTCTTGCATTTCGAAACAGCCATTAGACGTTCAAGTGAAGCGTTCTTTCGATGATACGTTTATAGGAGGACCATTAAGGTGTTGAAAATAGTCACATGTTCCGCTATTAGAACTTACTTCAGATCGTAGATTGCTTTTTATGAAAAAGTTCTCTGGATTACGTGTTGGACTGATCAGAGTAATGTTATGTGGAAAATATAATTTTCAAAAAAGGGCACACAGAAAAGGAATTTCTTTAAAGGTTTAGAAGATAAGAGAAACATTTATATAATGAATGTTAAATCTCAAGTTTGGATACAAATATTGTACACAGAAAAAAAATATTAGATAATTTATTTCATTTACAAAGAAGATAACATAATTAAAAATAAGCATAATTTATTCATATTTTATTTTTAAATAAGACAAAAAAATCTAATTTAATATTTAATAATCTGCATTTTCAGCTCCTTCTTCTGCAAAAAAAAAAAAAAAAAAAAATCATTTTTATCAACTGATTACACAGACCTTTTATTCCCATTGTCCACTATCAACTTATTTTCATCAATTTCAGGTATTAGAATGATACCTATATTTCTGCCAGATGCATTTTGTATATGCGAAGAAAATGTTTATGTTTACATAAATTCCTTGTTATAAAAATCAGTATCAAGTACTCACTACAAGAGCTATATAATCGAACCTCTTTAACACGAAGTTGAAGGGCCGCCGAAACGTTTTTGCTTTAACCGAATGTCGTGCTAACTGCCTAAAAACTTTTTTATCTAATTTATGCAGATTTAAACTAAGAGCTAAAAATGTATCAAATACTGTTATTTTTAATTCACGTCTTCATTTTTGCCTGTCCTTTCCCTTGTAGGTTCAAATTTTTTTACCGAATATTTAAAATCGTTGATACAGTACTGTTGGCGATACCATACTTGGCCGTAATTTCTATATTTTATGAAGAATTTATCATCAATTTCGTAATTTTTTTTTTATTTCCCACTTGGTCTCAATTTCTGTATTTTTTCGAGAATTTATCATCTAATTCGTTTCAAATTTATTCTTCGTTTCTAATGATTACGATCGCTGATTCCGACTCATATTGAAAAGATTCAACATGCCAATACGACTTAACTTCATAGCGATTTCCTTGCAATGTAATATATATTTTTTTATTCTAATTTGAAATGTAGAAATAGTGAAATATCATTTGGATGACGTGTCGCCGAATGGAAAACTCATTTTGAGCTACTTTTTCAGATAGTTTGATGTCATCGAGATCTTAGAAAATTATATTTGGAATAGTTACAAATTAAAAATTTTCAGTAAAAATATTTTTTATTTGGCCGTTATATGCGTGTCCCCTAATTTTCTGTGAATTGAGTAGTGCCGATTGCCGAATCTCCGAAATGGCCGAGAATGCGCTGTTGACTCGTAAATCATATTTTTAGTACACATAGTACATATTTTTAGTACATATAAGTAGTTGAAAATATTATTCACAGTCTAAAATCCGTTTCCCTGCAATTTGGTATTGAAAGGAAGATAGTGAGCAACTTCAAGCAAAACCTGTCAATGGACCGACGCCGCTATTTCAAAAAATATTAATAGGGTAAATGTTTTTTTATTTTTTATTACTTTTATCATCAGATTAACTTTGTGTAAACCAAAGAAAAAAAAACATGTGCATGTTGTTGGTAACCCGCAATAAGCTTTTGTTTACGATTTATCATTTGGCTAATAAAATTAACGGTGTTTACAAAATTAAAAACATTGAACTTTTCCAGACAAAAATCTACGCTTTTTTAAAAAAAAATTCTAGTAAAAATTTACATATATTATTGTAGCCAAGAAGACCGTTAAGAGAGACAGACCTCGGGGTAAAACCTACAGGGAGGCTCTTACGGCGGTTAAGATGGCTATACTCCTTGAGGGACATCCCGAGTAACGTTTATCAGAGGAACAGGCCTCAGACATAGTACTCCTGATAACTAACAAGATAGATAAGAATGATGAGAACCCCGCCCCTACATTCCAATCATGCAGACTTGAGAATGGGGGGCTGTTATTATCAACTGTGAAGATCTGGGAAGCTTTAAGTGGCTGTATCAGACTGTCAGTGATTTAAGCCCCTGGCAAGACGCACAAACTTTTGGTGGGTGTGGCAAGGAAACTTGTCAGAACCACCAAAATCATTGCTAAACTACCAAAAGTTTATAGCAAACTGGACGCGAAAGACATTCTGAAGAAAATTGAGGAACAGAACGGTGGGCTCACTTCTACGGAGTGGAATTTATTAAATCTGAAGAATGACCCATCGGGACAGACCATAGTCCTCAATGTACCTGAAATGGACGCGGCTACTCTTGGTAGATGAGAGCATACATTTTATATCGGACTTCAAGTACTGACAGCTAGGGGATGAACCAATTAGAGATACATATGATCTAAAAATTACAGCAGAGAGTCTGCATAATATATTTTGGATTCATACAATAACAACTTAACAATTCGCAATAAGAGAGCAAAGCACCAATGTCTTTTGTGAAACAACTCTCTAGAAACCGAACAAGCAGAGGTCAGAAAACTTTTCAATGGAGCTAAGAAAAATGGTGAATGGGATAACTATGAAAAAAAGCCCTCACCAACTAAACAATTTTTTTTAGAAAAGCAAAGAAGACTTTTGGAGAAAGTATAAGAGATAGAATCTATCTCTGAAGGAGCTGTAATCCAAGAAATCCTTAGAAATGAGCCAACCAAACGGTGTAGTGGTTAGCGTGCTAGCTTCTAGACCGCGAGGTTGCGGGTTCGAGTCCCGTGTTAGGCATGGGTGTTTGTAAATGTATGTTGGCTTGTCTAATTACGAATGTTTCGGCGCATTATAGCCCTCGTGTTGCTGACGGCGCCAGGTAATCTGAATACAACCAACCTTAGAAATGACGTACCAATAATGCTTGGCACCTTACAGGATGACGAGGGTAACTTTGCTAATATCGGGAAAGAAGTCATGGAAATCATGGCTAAAAATCAACTTCCAGGATCTAGGAATATACACAGCGATGACGGTCAACACTTCATTGGCTCAATTAAAAGAGTTGGTAGAAGTCAATGACCCTATGCGAATAATATCCTTAACCACAATAGCGTTAGATGGGCAATATCCATTTTTAAACCAACCAATCAGTCTTCCTTCATTCTTTCTTAAAATCATGGAGAAAATTATTGATAGGCATATTAGAGAATACATGGGTAATAATAGTCCCTTGCATTATCTACAGTTTGACAATTAACCTCGCAAATCTACAGAAACAACACTTCATCAGCTAGTCTCCAAGATAAAGATACTGTGAAAAGAAAGGAAATTGCTCTTACCACTTTTCTTGACATATGGGGTGCTTTTGATAATACCCCACATCAATACATCCTTAATCCCTTAAAGGACACAGGGATAAACCATATACTATGTACATGGATTGAGAACCTGCTATCAGATAGAATTATTTAAATGAACATCTTTGATGAATCACGTGGGAAAAAAAAAAAAAAAAAAAAAAAAAGGGCTGCAAAAGTTTGACCTCAAGGAGGTGTTTTATCACCATTACTTTGGAACCTGGTAATAAATAAACTTATTAAACACCTCAATAATATAAACTATTATACACAAGGCTATGCGAATGACATTGTCATCCTTATCCTTGGTAAAGATTTCAACATAACTCGCTCACTTATGCAAAATGTACTAAGTTATGTAAGCAAATGGTGCACAGAGAGGGGTCTGAAGGTCAGCCCACAGAAAAACAATCTTGTACCAGTCACTCGTAAAAGAAAATGGGGTGACTTTGTTATTCCAAAACTTTTTGACGTTGAAATCAACGGGGCTTCTGAGATGAAGTATTTAGGCATATATCTTGACCAAAAACTCACATGGTATAAACATGTTGACTGCAAAATAAATCAAGCAAAAAAAATGCATTGTGACATGTAGGCGCATGCTTGGAAAAAACTGGGATCTACAACAAAAATGATGTTTTGGATGTACTCAGCAGTCATCAGACCTATGATCACTTATGCCTCTGTGATCTGGTGGTGCAAAGTGGAACAGAGAACTGTGAAGGAAAGGCTGGAGAGTCTACAAAGACTGGCCTGCCGGTGTATCACAGGAGCAATGTTCTCGGCGCCCACCAGAGCATTAGAGACCAAATTAGTTATGACTCCATTATACATCTTCTTTTGCAGCACTGCAAGAATGGCTGCATACAGAATGATGTTAAAAAAAAATGGTATGACAAGCCTACGGTTAAAGGTCATATCAGTATCATCAGGAAAATTCCCGATCCTACTCTCCTGATGCCTTCAGACAACTTGGAGAGGACATACGTGTTTGAAAGACCATTTGAGGTGGTTATACCCACCAGAAATGAATAATATTAGTACACGTTTAATCAAACATACAAGGATTTTATCTGGTTCAGAGATGGATCAAAGAAAAACAGCTTACATGGTGTATAACCAAGAATTAACCTCTTTAGAGGTCTTGGAAAATATTTCAATGTGTTACAGGCAGAAGTTCTTGCTATCATTGACTGCCTACGGATAAATATGAGAAAAGGCTACCGCGGTAAGCGGATTCTCATTTATAGTGATAGTCAAGTAGCCTTAAAAGCTTTTAGTTCATTCCAAATCAACTTAAGGTCTGTTCTGGAATGTAGAAACCTTCTAAGAGAACTGACTGTCGAAAATAAGGTAAATCTTATTTGGGTGCCAGAACACAAGGGTATTGAAGGTAATGAAAAGGGCAGATGAACTTGTTAGACAGGGTATTGTCTTATAATCCAATAGGTGCGGAACCCTTTTGTGGGATTAATCTGAAGACCACAAGAAGAGTTATCATTAAATGGGAAAAATAAAACGTGGCGCAGTTCTTCTGGACAAAAACACGCTAAGAGCATGATCTTCAGATCATATGCGAAGATTGTCTCTGAAATTCTTAGATACCCAAGACTGAAGATGCAAACAATTGTGGGCATCATCACTGGGCACTACCATTTCAGAAAACACCTTCATACGAGTGGACTTTTTCAACAAGACCCCATATGTAGGAAATGTCATAAAAACGAGGAAATGGCACATCATGTTATACATGAAAATGTGATGTTCTTGCCCTCACTCGACTGACTACTTTAGGCGTTACCAATACTAAAGAGTTACACCTTAGTTCTATCAAGGGTTTGTCAGACTTTATTTTCAAAGTGGGCGAACGAAACAAATAGAGCTAAGAAACATTGGGTTTGGAGCATGGTACAAAATGTTACCCTAAAGTAGAGATGCCATATATCTGACGATCCCAAATCTAAAGAAGAAGTTTTATTTTTTAAGTTTGAATTTTTATGACAACATCATTGTCATTTCATTTTTTAGTATTAAAAAGTGTCGTGATGGTAGTACAATAACTTTAAGAGTTTATTGCTTTACTTTTATTGCGGCAATTGGATATTACGAAATGAATTTTTTTATGTCAAGCAATATGAAGCACTGTTATCTAATTGTTCTATAAGAATATAATTAAATTGGTGTTAAGGGTAGTGACACTTTAATTTTCATCGGTTAATGCATTCGGAAAAGCATTTCTTTGTCTATATTTTAAGGCTTTAACAATAGTTATCAGTGTATCTTTTAAAACATTCTATTTCAATAAACTGATATTTATTAAGTTCTACTTTTAAGGAACATTCAGAAAACCAGCACTATGTTTCAATGAATGAAAACCATCACTGTTTTAATGAATATAAATGACCAAGAGTAACAAGATAAAATCGATAATTCACGAACATTTGGGAGTTGGAAGATTCGTATTTCCAATAAACAGAAAAATAATGATTTTATGTAAAGTAAAAATAAGTTCGTTTTTTTCATCAACAGATATCAATGTAATAATCTACGTGTCACAACCTAAAGCCGTTGAAGTAAGTTATGCGATGTTAATCATTGAATTATTAAGAAAAGAGCCAGATGTTGAGAAAAATAAACTATTTTTTAAATTGTTCAAAGCGAAAATATGATTATTTTTTATTTTGTTCAATTGCTTCATTCTACCCTCAAGTGTTCATAAATTAGGGAATTTTGAAAAATCTTGATAATGTTGGATCCTCCTGTATATTATGTTTTTCACTTTGTTTGATAAAATAATTTCTTAACTTTATAATGTTTTCCGTGAACATTTTTCTCATATATATAAAAAAAAAGCTATAAACCATTTAAAATGATGTACGTTTTGTAATTTATTTCTGTAGCTAAATCTTAGATGGGTCGTGATATTCGCTTCACAAACACATCGTCGAAGATAGAAGAACACAGAAAATCCTTATCCAAAACAAATAATAAAATTCGAAAAAAAACAAAAACAATAGATAATCCTATTTATGGCAAAACGTCTTTTTTGATAATGCCTTTGAAAAGATTTTAGCGTAAGAGAAAAGGCATGTGAGAAATTGTGAGTTTATGTAGAACAATTGTGAATGCAAAAAACAATTGAAATAACTAAATATTTTCTAGTAAACCATGATTTTTGCAGACAATCACCAACTAAACCAACTAAAATTACTAAATATATACTAACTGAATTTACTCACGTGCTTTATGTGTATGTAGATTAAGAAGATTGAATTATCTTGAAAAAATGAAGGAATTTTTTTTCCGAAAGGAAACATTTTCTCCAAAAAGCATTCTAGAAAAAAAAAAAAAAATAAAAGGTTTGAATCTAGGAATAGGAGGAAAATGGAAACACTAAAATAAAAAAAAGTTGATGGATATTATTTTTAAATAATCAAAATATTTTTAAAGATGTTTTTAATAAGGTAATAGTAAACATTAATACATTGTTTTTTATTGTTTGGATTTCCTTAAACTTGTGTCATATTACTTGAGTTCTTAGAGACATTTTATAATTAAAATCAATCCAAGTATATTTGACGAACATGTAGTAAAAAGTACTTGTCACACATATAATACATAAAATATCAAAAGAATTGGTTCGAAGCTAAGAATGATTGTGACTGTGCAAGAAACAAAATACATGTTTGATAGATGTTTAACGAGAACTGAGAGTTCTGATTGATATAGTGTAAAAAAAGGACATTATGAAAGCGATCGATTTACATAGTCAGTACTGAAATTAAAACTCAATTATATTATTAGTTAATGCAGCTATCTTAAAACAAAAATTAAAGAAACTTAGTTTATGAGAATGGACATTTGTTTGGATAACGGACATGTGCCTGGGTAATTCTAAAGAAATATTCGTGAGGGATATAATGACCAAAGAATCAAGATATTTTCCATTAGGGTATTTTAAAGAGGATGCATGCAAAAAGATTATTAATAAACCGCATGTTAAAGATTTTGGCTTATCGCCTTTAATAATATATAAGCTTCAAAAGTACTCATGCGGTTAGCATGGATATATTATTTAATTAAGGGACTAGAACACATAATTAACTAAGTTTCTAGGATGTAATTACAGGGACTGACCTGGGGATTAAGCGCTTGTTCTTTGACAAACTAAGTATAAGTGGGTGAAATCGCAAACTAACAGATAGGAGAGGAATATCCTTGTTCATTTAAAATATAATAAAGCTTATTCAAAAGTGGATTTAATGTTTGATGTATGCTGGACAAATTTAGTGATCTCATTTTATGTTGGTTACGAGAAACCCAGTTATTCGAAGGTGTACCCATGGTGACATGAGAGAAACCGATTAATAAATTTCGTAATTTCAAAATAAAAATATGAAGGTCTCAGTTCAAATTTACTTCTTTAAAACGATGAAAAAAAATCTTGGTGATGCATTGCATTAAATTTTATGTGGCTTATTTTTTAAGAGACAAAACCATTTTAATTGGGTAGTGATCATAGAAAACTATTAGAATAATAGAAAAGACTAGGTTTGCACATTAAGTTATATTATTAAGAACATTGGTTGAGTTTAATGAAATTGTTATACATCGTGAATATAACTAACATTGACATTTTTAGTCATCTTGAACCTTTAGTAATCAATAGATCTTCTAAAAATTTAGTAGATATGATAATGAAACCATGAGAAAATGATCTTTACAAAAGTTAAAAAGAATACTTTACTTTTTGCAAATTACATTTTAAGGGCACAATTGTTTGACAAATGTTAGAAAAATATTACCGATTCTCTGAAATTTCGGCACAACAAAAGTAAAATGAACTACTTTTTATATCCTTAATAGCAACTAACTTTTTAATCTACTGGTGAATATTTGAACTGATGTTTACCTTATACTTTCATGTTTTTAACAGCATACGTACTAAATTTTACGAAAATGTATTCATGAGAAAAGCTCGTATGATTTTGAATTTAGACGTATTATCAGTCTCAGATCAATATTAAAACGGTATGTCGTTATTTAGATTATCTTATTTTAAGTGCTTTGTAAATATAGCTTATTATAAGAATCTCTCTGTGTTTAAATTCCCATTTATACTATTTTTGAATGTAGAGCAAGATTGACAACAAATATTAGTTTAAACTTTGCCAAAAAGAGTTATTCTTCTGCTAAAGAGTATTTTCTTCTGTTGGCAAATCTCTAAAATTAACATTGTTCCGGTGATTACTTATTCTGCTTTATTTATTCCAATGAGAAATGTTTTTATTCATTCCGATGATAAATGTTTTTATTCATTCAGATGTTCTTAGAAAATGAATGTTTCATAACGTTTAGGTGCACAATCTTCAATTAACACTCATTGCGAAAGGCACTGTATCAACCTCGTGAGAGATGACATAACTTCGGATACTGAGTAAGTGCACGAGAGAAATCATTCTTTAAAAGCAATCAAATTGTATCTATATTAAATAACTTGTTTAAATACTAATATTGAATCCTTATTTACCAAATACCTTATTTACTCTAAATCAATCGTTAAGCTGAATGCACACTTCATTTTTCGCTGACGCAATAAGATCTACTTATCTACATAAATCAGCTCAGTATTATGGAATATTAAGCAATCCATAAAAACCAGAAATGACTTTCTCTGGGTGCATTTGTATTTTCAATCGAGATACTCCGCCGGCAAATCATTTTTTAGTCATAAATCCGCCGCTACCATTTGACATAGATGTGTCATTTTATTCTTTGGATGCAAATCTCTTGCCATTTGACAAATAATCTTTGGACTAAGGGTGACAGATAAAAGAGAAGTCATTACATTGTGATTTTGAAAATCGTTCATCAAAACGTCAAGGAAATCTTCCTCACAAGCTTTTAAGATGGATCAAATGTATCTCTTCTTTATTCTTAGGCTTCGTCTGTTATATACATGGGGCTATTGAAATTTTTTATTGGGTAATAATAACATAAGCTATATCTTCATGTGATAAAGGAAACAATGTTTTTCATATAGATGGTGTAATGTGAGAGAGGAAAGCATTAAATAGGCATATGTTGTAGAAAAGGAAAACTAAATGTTGAATTGGAAAAGGGTGAAAATATTAGTATAACATAGAAAATTTTCGATTTTAATATTATTCTATGATTCTATCTTTTGAAAAGTGAATTGTAATACATGAAAGTACAATCAGAATAACTGCGTTTCAAACTATTTTATTAGTTTATTAAATAATGGTGTTGTTCATTCAGCTTTGAAATTTATAACATAGACATAATTTATTTAATTTATAACACAATAGTTATTTATTTTATTTATAACATTAACATTATTATTTAATTTATCATAAAAAATTATTAATTATTTATTAAAAATTAAATATTTAATTTATAATCTAAAAATTAACTATTAATTATTAATTATTTAATTTATAATATAATTCTCTAACATAATAAAGTTAATTATTTATTTAATCTTTTTATGTTAGAGAATTATTGAAATTTAAAAATTATTTATTTAATTGTTCAACGAATATCCAGGGTGTTGCAAAAGTAACATGACTTTTAAATTATGCAATTTACGTAGGTATGAGAGGTCTAAGATGTGTTGTTCACAAAAATGCTCAGAAAATCATCGGATACAAAAAGGGGAAAAATATTTTCATTAACAGGTAGTGCTTTATGTATCTGTGAGCCTCAATTTATTGTTATTTTAGTGAATTTCTTGCTGCTAGTCACTAAAAAATTATACAAAACATTTGATCGACATTATTTTATTATATAATGGAGAAACAAAATCAGGCTTTTTTTCGAAGCATTTCTGTGAAAGCATCTTACTCCCAAATGTAAAAGAATTATTGACTTTTCAAAACTTGTGTTCCTGTTAGTTTTGAATCACACTGTACATTGTAAATCTACTTTAGAGCACATGTAAGACTCCTTTTTCTGTTAAACTGTTCCAAATACTTCAGATTTGACTTAAACTTTTCTAAAAAGAGTAATTCTGTAAGGAGCTGAAATATTTCGTCTTAATGGTCATAAATTTCGTAACAGACAAAATATTCTTAAACAGTAGCAAAGTGATATATCCCCAAGGCTCTCTAAGTAATCAAATATTTCTTAACAATCAAGAAATCTATAACTGTATATTTAATGCTTTAACTTAGGATCGTACGCCTTCTCAATTATTCAAAATACACATGATGCAATTTTCATCGATTATTCGTTAAATATATTAAGGGGATACAGTACTAAAAAAAAAAAAAAAAAAATATATATATATATATATATATATATATATATATATATATATATATATATATATATATATATATATATATATATATATATATATATATATATATATATATATATATATATATATATATATAAATATATATTTATTCCAAAAATTTATCGTAAGTTTAAGATACTATTTATATGTCTTTGAGATAGTATATTTTGTTTTAAATATTATGTTTATTTATTTTAAAAGAAATTAAAAACAAAAAAATATCCATAATAGTTGATGTTTGCGCGTTTTTATGTAAATCAAGATTTTTTTTTTTTTTTCAAAGTGAATGATTCCTGTATCACTTAATTATATAAAGAAAATCTTGTCTTCAAAGAATTTTGATGGGTGAATTAAATTAAAAAAAAAAAAAATCTCAATTTTAAAATAGCAAACGTTTCAATGCACTACACCCATTAGTGATGTTTAAAAAACATGTAATTTCGGAGGGTTTCAATCACCGGAGGAATAATATAAAAACATCATTTTATTAAAAAATGCATGAACTATTTTTTTAAATGCATTTTTTTTTTGATGAAATTTTGGTACTATACCCCTTTAAAGGATGCATAATCTAAATGTCAAAAATATTATTTTTAAATAGTCAAATAATCTTAAATTATACAAGGTTATGAAGTCATTGTTCTCTCCTTAATTTCGTGGAATAAGATAACATCTCAAATATTCCTTCTTAATCACAAAACTTCACGCAAGTAAAAGCTATGGATGCCTCAAATGTTTTAAACTGTTGGCGAATGCTGGAATCTTCCTTCCTAATAATCTCTCGTTACCTGTTGTCACGTATTCACAGATGAATAATAAGTAATTAGGAAGTTAGTTATTGCTGGCTCGTAAAACCCATTTTTAGCAACATTAAGAATATTACTGAATTTCAATTGATTCGCGTCTGAAAACTCGCACCCGTAATTCCGATGATGGAGATAGTTTCTTAATTGCTCTCCTTTGTCACTGAGCTGCTGGAAAATAATTAAGTTCAACACACAAATTATAAGATTATACATAGTTTTAGAAATGATGCATTAACTGGCAATTTGTTAATATTACAATGAATCGTGGTAATCTCTCGTATACTGTAAGCTTCAGATTCATTTTCAATAAACTGAAATATTGAAATAAGATTATAAATTGAAAGAAAGAAAAATGCGTTTTGGTACATGTTAATTTATGAATTAACAAGAGTTGGGGCTGTAACTGTCACTAAA
Source organism: Linyphia triangularis (assembly GCA_963978545.1). Classification (NCBI taxonomy): domain Eukaryota; kingdom Metazoa; phylum Arthropoda; class Arachnida; order Araneae; family Linyphiidae; genus Linyphia; species Linyphia triangularis. The sequence goes on from OZ021721.1 coordinate 18,871,616, forward strand.
TGAAAGCTTCTACGCGTATTCTATTGCACTGTATTGGATGATGATACTAAGTTGGTATCATTTGGCAACATTTAATGTCTGGATATATATATATATATTCATTTGATTCGGTTGCGGATACATCATTAGTTAATTTCTGCTTAATTGGATACATTATAAAATTGGTACATTTACAGTTATCTTATTAACAAGACTTATTAGCCTATAATTTCCGTAATAATTAACTTATTAGCCTATAATTTTCGTGGTTCATAATGAATACGACATTGACTACGATGACGTTGTTTCTAAATTGAGAACAATTCGAAAATTCTTCGATATGAATAAATTATCAAACAAAATCTTCAAAAGATATTTCCACTTTGGAATGGAAACTCTAGTAATACTCTTTTCTTAAAACAGTTTTACAATAACACGTTTTCATACTGTTGAATTCATCTAAAATGAAGGTAAAAAATATGGATTTTTGAACACAATTATTTGAACTGACAGTTTCAAAGTGTGTAAGAACGTCATTGTCTTGTTAAACTATTCTGTAATTAAAATTGTGATACAAAAGACAACGAAGAAGCATATATGGAGAATACGATACCAAGTCCAAATTATTATTTACTAAGTTAATGATGTTCAAGGATGTAGCTTGGTTTTCACAATGCACAATTTAAAAAAAAATAGGATTTAGGGTTGCATACTTTTATGAAAGTAAAATATTATATTAAAGTAAAATTATCTTATAAAATGATGAAATTGGGGAACATGTATAGGGGAGACTTGTGTACCTAGGGCCACCCCACTTTTGTTGAATAATGTTTAGTTCTAAGTTTTTTTACTCACTTGGGTAAGTAGCAACACCCAATTGCTCTTTTGGCAGCCATTTTGAAATCTTAGAGGAGAATGCTGTGACAAGTTATAAGTGGAAAACGTTTTTATGTGGTCTGCAGTAACATTTTGCAGCTCATGTCTTTTATTATTTTACAAAGTTAAGTCAAATACTTTTCTTTGAATTCTAGTAAATAATTTCGTTTGTAATATTAAGTACTAAATGAGATGTTTAAATAAGTCCTTTCCTCGTGTGCATTTTTAGTAGAAGACATTTTATATGAAATTACTAAGTCGTGTACCTAGGGCCTCATAGTTGCTAATTGTGTTCAAATGGTCAAAACCAAAATATATTGGTGCTTCAAAGCGATAATGCATGCAGCTCATTTTTTTGGAATCAGTTTGTGAAGTTATGAAAATACTTGTAATTCACTAATAATTTGCCATAATTTATAATAGTTATTATATGATAAACCAATGACTGATAATTACTTGATATAGTTTATTTTATAAAATTCATCTGTGTATGTTTGTTTTCTATTCATTATGGACTGAAACCTCACTTAAAGAGAATGACCCTAGATACATCTGCTACTGACCCTAGGTACAACGAGGTCTTGTACCTAAGACCATTTGTGAAATTTCTTTAAAAATCTTCTATTTGACAGAATCTATTATTTTAAGTATTTATATTAAACCCAATAGGAATCAATTACTATAACGATGTATGCATATCAGTTTCACATTTTTAAAAGGCTCAGTGGCTCATTTTTTGTGCATTGAAAAAAGGCAGCCCTACGTACACAGGTCTCACCTACGTATTGATGTTCCTTTTGTTTGCAACAAAATTGTAGAAATATAATTTAATAGCCCAGCTTCTTTTTCCGATACACTCCCGTTTAGTGGCTTTCTTATGAAATAATTTATTTACACTTTTGAGAATCCAAAATGCTATTTATATTATTCTTTTGGAAATATACATACTGATAAAGCAAAGTAAGTAAACATTTCTTAAAAATTTTATTCAAAATTCAAATTTTGAATTGATTTCATTTTCATATAAAAACCTTTTGAAAGAAATCTTTAGAAAAACTCCGTTAATAAATGCAATAACAATTATACAAATTTAAGATATAAGCCGAAATTTTTAAATCTCGATTAAAAAAATTAGGAATATGAAATGCTATTTGTTTTTTTCAATTTATCCGTATCTCATCAGTCTCCAACACTCTCCATTTATCCACTAATAGGCAAAACATATTAATATTCACAATTTTATAACTCACAAGTTATTTTAAACATTAATTAGCTTAAAAAGGTTTTGTAAGTAAAATATTAATAAATTTCACTTCTTGTAATGTTTGATTTTAACATTTAAATAAAACCAATCTTAATCATCCCAGTTCTCTTATACATTATGATTGAATATTACTGGAAATTTGATGTAGAGAAAATTTTAACTAGGAAAAATCTCAAAATCCGAGGATTTTTTCGTTTATTAACAATATTTTTATTTTTTGAACGAAAATGGACAATAATTGAAATTTTAATATTAAACGAAAATAATTTTTCACAGTAACAATCTAGCTGTTAAAATGGGCTTACAAAACTGTCCTTATTTTTTTTTAATTCTAATAAACATATTTGTTCACTAATTTTGCATTTAAGGCAAGAGAGATCGAAACTAAAAATACATTTTTCATTAAATTTTTTTTTACGTTATTCTAGTAATACTTAAGTTCCACTAATTGTCAGAGCATTTCAATATTTTTTTACATTTTTGATACTTTGATTATATTGATTTTTTTTACAATTTTTAATTTTGCATTTATGGCAAGAGATAAAACTTAAAAATCATAATTTTGATTTGAACACTTCATAAAGTTGTTTTATTACAATACAATTCTTAGTTCTTTCTTTCTTCTATACGGAAAGCAACCCTCTTTGGACCACCCTGTAATCTAAAGAATATGCTCGTCTTAGAATATTAGAGATGACAAAAAACTTCAGGATAACAAAGAGGGAAAAATTGTAGCACGTTTTCTTTTGAATTTTTCCGCTCGATGATTTTTATGGAAGCCACTTATTTTTCTCCTGCGCTTTCATCTCTACTCCCCGTACTGGAATGACAGGGATACAAAGCATTTTAGACCTATAACTAGATCACGTCTGGCTAGTAACAAGATCGATGCTGTAAAATACTCGATCGTCGTTTTATGATCGACTCCAAATGAACGAAGGCAACTGCCGTGAATGAAAAAGAACGCGATCTAGGCATGAAAATAAAGTGCTATACTTTCTACCTTTCAGCAGAGTCAAGGATTCATTACAAATACCGATCGCTCACATCTTTCACATCTATGAGATGTTAGAAAAACATTTTCGTTCCAGTTTTTCTATGTTGCTTAGTGCCATATTGTCTTCGAATTCAAACATTTGGTTTAAAATAGTTGCAGTTACGAAAAAGTGCCGATATTTGAAATTACATCGTGGGCACAAATCGTCATTTTATGGATTAATATCAGCTCGTACAGTACGCAAAAAAATCCGAAAAATGAGTATAACTTGTATTCTAATTGTAAAATAAAAAAAGGATGTCGTGAAAGGTTTTTAGTAATTGAATACAGTTTTTTTTTCTCATGAGGGGCCATCTGAATATTAAAATTATACCAAACTTTAAATAGCTGGATGGTAACCCCATATTATTATGCCATTTTTATATTCAGCATCCGAAAAAAGGTGAAATGCGAAATTTCATAATTTTTCAGAGTACTTAGTAATTTAAATGAGGAAAAAGGAATGACAATCAAAGGAAATGTGTTTTTAGCTATAATTTGTAGAATAACTTACATTAGTAATTTTTGTTTCAAACGAGAGTTTGTGGAATGCTAAGCAAAAATAGAATGACTCTCATGCATTAAACAGTTTAAAAATTAGTTAATAAAACAATTAAAAAAGTTGAGTGAAAAAATATTTTTGTTGCTTCCTTTAGATTTATCATGGTCAAAACTCCTCGATTTTTCTTTCCATTTTGACGTTTGGTTTATAATATTTTAGAATTTTTAAAAAAAAAAGTCTTCTTTTGGGAACCGTATAATAGATTACATTTCAAATTACATTGCAATGTTATAATGGATTACAATTGAATAACATTGCAATGTTAAAATTTTAATTATTTGTATTATTTTTTCAAACTGTTTGAAATATATTTGATAAACTTTTCATATTTTTTACTTGTTGATTCAGAAAATCAAAAAATAAAATTGAAATGTGATATACATTTTGCAACTCGGAAGTTTTGGAAGACGTGCATAGAATTAGTTCCTTTGTAAGTTTATTTAGTGATCAAGTCAAACTCCTGGGCCAGAAGCAACACACGCGCCCAGCATGTGGGAAGACTCCTTTTCAATTCCCAGTGTCCGCACTACGTAGTTTCTGCTTTCAAAAATTAGTTGACCCAACAAGTATTGTGTGTTTTAAGTGTGAGTTTTCAATACGAGGCATCTCCAATTCGATACTTGAAATGCAAAGAAGCTCTATTTGAAAGACTAGACTTTAAAGCATTCTCCCTTGAAATTGGAAGAATGACAGACGAAGGTACAGAATAATTAGCGTTTTAAAATTCAATCACAAAAAGGTATGATTACTTATTTGTATTTTTATTAAAAGTACTTTAGCTCCACTATATTTTGAACAAACTACAAATACTTGCTAATACATGTTTCCTGATAATCATATTCACCGCAATTGACGCAGAAACATTTTGTTTAATTGGTAAACGCATCAAGAATAGCAATGTAACTTGTTCTTCGCCAACAGTCCGTAAAACTTTCTGAAAAGAGAATTTCTTTCATCTTATTTCAAACATAAAGAAGCATTTATATTAACTTAAAACGGCAATCACATTTTACACGTAACCGTACCAATCTGCAGCGTTAATAGTTTGAAATAAGTGGAGTTGAAATAAGCATGAAATGTAGAAACTTTTCTAGACAACACACGAATCTAAAATTAGATACTCGAACAGGTTCGCTATGACTTTGCTGAATTTAGTTGAATATTTAAAGGAACTATACCTATTAGTGAACTATTTCTTAACCTAACATTAATTTCTTAGTTTTAGTTCTTCATATTTTTGTTTTAATTTGGGGTAAGACATCATTTTCGAGTCCCTTAAAATGGATTTCCCATGTTTCTTACTGCGCTTTTATCCTTTGAATGAAATGACAGAAGTAATTTACAGCGAAAATCGGCCTGAAGTTTTTCTCTCAAATGGTTCGGATTGGTATGGAAGAGAAATGAATTTAAAGTAACTGGAAAATAACTAAAGCTTTTCAAGTTCAGTTAAATTTTAACTTTGGGACAAAACTATATAGTTAAGTTGAAAATTATTTTAAAAGTAATTTGTTAATAGGTAAACGAGTTCCTTACCAAGTTTGGGGAATAAAAGAACAAGGGTAGGTCTATATTGCAGACATAACCAGTTCAGAATATGAATATAACTCGAAAAAGAACATGAGCAATATCCTAACAATTTTCGAATAAAATTACTAAACGAATGCCAGATAAATATAGCCAAATATATAAATTGAATAAAAACAAAACTTTATGATAGGCAATGTTAACATGCGCATAAAATTAACAGACCTTGAACAAATGTGAGAAAATAAGACACGAATAAATACAACACATTGAACTGGAAGAAAAGCAATATCAATCTTTAAATAGAATTAGCGAACCAACACAGAATTAAAATGTCATCGTAAGAATAAAATCAACAAACACAATTCGAACAAATAGCACTCTAATCTACGAATAAAATCAAAATGCAAAAGCGAATAAACACAAATGGAAGAAAAGACGAAATATTTATTGGGGGTGAAAGAAAAAAAAATATTTTGTAGGAAAAGGATTTCCGAAGGGTCTCATTTCCCTCCCCCTCTAATACGCCCTCTCGGGTCGGAAGAAGATCTTGAAGCCAGAAACTGATGGATGGTGATGACGCTAGAGAAGAATGAGGGTGCGCTAATCCACGCGAAGAAAAGAGTGAACGCAACTGCCTCCAATTGCAATCTATGGAGTAAGACAGGTGAGGACTACGCATTTCCACTTGAGGAAATGACGCATCTGTACGATTCGAATGGTTAATGAGAGATTGCCACCAGATTGCAAGACACATTATATTGGGAAAGGTTGTTTGAGATTGGCTGTGGTTCGTAGCATCGACTATTTAGACGAGATGCGATACCACATAGAGATCACGCGATGTAACGGCGATATCACACAGAGGTCACATAGTCGTCCATTGTCCGTTTTAGATGTGGTTTTGCGACGTAACTTTGCAATATCGCTATCAGATTGTGACATTGGTGACAGATTTGTGATTTTGGCTACATGTATGTGATTTTAGCGACATCTATATGATTTATGCGATTTATGTAACGAAACTCTTGTCCCCGCGATATCACACTGTGATCAGTATGTGATCTCAGTGATTTTGGCGATACCTATGTGATTTTTGCGATTTTTGCAACGAAAGCCTAATCGCTGCGATATCACATTGTGATCTCAATGACTTTGGCGACCGCTATGTGATTTTTGCGATTTTTGCAACGAAAGATTTGTCGCTGCGATATCACACTGTAATCAGTATGTTATCTCGATGACTTTGGGGACATCTATGTGATTTGTACGATTTTTTCAACGAAAGCTTTGTCGCTGCGATATCACATTGTGATCAGTATGCGATCTCAGTGACTTTTCTGTTCTTAAACATTGGAAATTTCATTTATTAATTTTTAATTTTCAAAGTATGCAAAACTCGAAAAGTCACAAAATTCTTAATCTATTGAAATAAAATACATTTATGAACAAAAAAAGACTGATATTCCATGAAGAAGTCATATCAGTGTCATTTTCAGAAAATCTGATGCCGACTAGGACTTCTATCACATCGTGGAAATATCATAAAGGTTATTAATATATAATAATAACTTTTTTCCCATCATATGCAATAATCACAATGACTTGAGAATGAACAATGAAGTTTTGTTGCCCAAATCACTGAGGTCACATATAAGTCACAATCACAAAGCAATATCACGGGGACAAGACTTTCATTGCAAAAGTCGCATAAATTACATAGATGTTGCCAAAATCACTGAGATCACATACTGATCCCAATGTGAAAATGCAGTGACAAGGCTTTTGTTACGAAAATTACATAAATCACATAGATGTCGCCAAAATCACAGAGATCCCCTACTGATCACAATGTGGCATTGCAGCGACAAGGCTTTCGTTGCAAAAATCGCATAAATCACATAGATGTCGCTAAATTCACCAAGATCCCCGACTGATCACAATGTGACATCGCAGCGACAAGGCTTTCATTGCCAAAATTGCATAAATCACATAGATGTCATCAAATTTACTGAGGTTACATATTGATCACAATGTGATATCGCACACAGCAAATTGAAATGTCTTAAAATAAGACACAAAAGTATCTTAAACAAGTGGCACTGTTTTAAGACGAAAAATGGTGTCTTAATCTTTAAGACACATGAAGTGTCTTAAAATGGGGTGTTTTCAGACATTTGGAGTGTCTGAATTGGGGATATTTTCAGACAGCTGATGTGTCTGAATAGGTTGTTTATGGTACCTTTCAGATGTTGGACAAATTTTTAACCAAACAATTCAAATTTTTACACAAACCAATTCAAATTTAATATTAAAAAGTTTTATTTAAAAAAAGTAAAAATTACTGTATTACTACTATGTTGCTCATAACTTTTTGTTGACTATGTTACACTTTCCTGGTAAATGTAAGCATGAGATTGTAAAACAACAACTATTAATATATCCAAGTAAGAGATAGTAACAGGGACTTATTGTAAAATATATGCATTGGTACAGTAGACATTGTATTGGGGATGAATCTCAAATAAAAAAGTTTTGGCTTCTAAGATTGTATCATAGTTTTCAGTTGCTTTTTTCATGTCAACTTCAAGGACAAATAACAAGCGTAATGTAAGCATGCACCTGGTTTATAGTACTATGCGTTGCACTGGCAAGTCTAAAAATGCTTGGGATACATTATGTGGCAACATAAATATATGTTAATGATGGATGAAGCAGTTGTAATCTAATTATTCCATATTTGGGAATTTTACCTGGTTATAACATTCCCCTATAATAACGCTACCCAACAGCAGTGATTATAACACTATGACACTTCAATTATTGTCGAATAGCCGAAGCAGATACAGGGCATTTAAAAAATACCTCAAAAGATGCATAAAAATAAACAAGTAAAACAGAAGGCATTAGAAGTATGTAAGGAGATACTTCAAAATATAGAGGTGGAGCATATTAAATTTAAAAAGTATGTAAGTTCCACACATTTTTTTTTGTGTTTCTGAAAAAGTTGGTTTCCCAAATTTTGGTATGCTCTTAATTCCTGTAATTTTGAGGATAAAACCTTTTTACAACAGTTTTCCTTGTCACTGCGACACTTTGTTAATCGGTTAAAATGCGTTATAAGCCCCCTCTCCTTTTTTTTAGTGATTTTGCGTCAAATATGGTAACCTGGTGCCTATATGGTTCCATTACAACTTGGCACCCATTTTGGCAAACCTTAAGTTCAATTCAGTGTCAATACAACTTGGCGGCATTTTACAAAGTCACCAAAGTGGGGGCGTACAACGCATTTCAACCCGTTAATCGCTGAGAAGACTAGAGAGGGCATTTAAAAAACTTTAAAAAATTTAATATTAAAAAAAGGCATTAGAATAAAGATGGCTGCTTCAAAATACAGAGGTAGAGCACATTAAATTTGAAAAACATGCAAGTTATTAAATTTCTATAGTTTTCTCAAAACGTTGATTTTTCAAAAAATTTTATGCTTCGTTTAAATAACAATTAAAGATGTAGAATTGAAATTTTTCACGTCAATTACATAACATAAAGTACATACAAAACAAAAATATTATTAAAATCTATGCAATTCAATTTTTAATTAGATTATTACTTTAAAAAATGCAAATTTTCATACGTTCAACAAACTAACGCATAAAAAACTTATTTTTATTATTTTGTGAAATCTGATATTTAATGCAGTATATAGACATTTGTTAGAAATAAAACTAAAATAAAGTTTTTTTGCATTATAAGATTTTTTATGAGCTACCACAATTCAACTCACTGCGGAAAATTTTATTTAACCGAGTTTTATATAAGTGATTATAAGTAAATTATTAGCCTATTATTATGATCTTTTTTGCTAAAATATTATTTAAAAATGTTTGAACAACATATGTACAAAAAAATTCTTCATTTTGACAAATATTAAATGTTTCACAAATTATTTTGTAGCGTTGATTTTCATAATTTTATTGCTGCCATCGAGAACCAAGAATAAATGTTATTCAGATTATACCAAATCCCATGCCAAATATATTCCCATTAGTACTTGTAATATGCAACAAAACCAATAAAAATATAACTGAATGTAAAAACAGAAAACTTAGAATTCTGTGGGTGTCATTTAGAAATACTAGATCAATTAAAATGTATTATAAAAACACTGAAAATAAGTGTATTATTGAATAACACTTACTGTTACACGGTACCCCATTTTTCACTAATTCATTGACTATTAAATATAAAGCCAATCTAAATAGTTCAAAAAGGGGTTAGCATTAGTTTCTTGTAAGGCAACTTGCTTCATCTCAAGAAATGCTCCATGTTGATTTAATAAAGGAACGCTTCCAAAAGAATTATTAAGCACAATTAAACAAAAGCACAAGATTAAAGGATATTAACATTAAAGATAAAATAGGAAAGTATTTGTTTTTTGGAACTACCGACTGTCTATTTCTGCCACTTAAAAAGAAGGAAAGCAACCATTTTAGAATAGTTTACAACCATTTTGTTTGTAATCGAACGCTACACGAACGCCGAGTACGAGACGAGACGCGAAAAATACAAACATTATTACGTTTAAATGAAGCAAGATTCTTTACACAGCGCATGAGCCAAATGCTCTTCGAAAAGCCCTTCTCTTATTTCATTGGTTAAAGACACATTTTGAAGTTTCGCTATATAGTCGTACATTTCAGATGTTTTATTACTTCCCTACTTCCTGTCTTAAAATCAAAATGTCTTATTTTGACCATTCCTTTGAGTGTTTAAGTCGCTTTTGGTGATAAATTCTTAAAATACAAATAAAAAAATCTTAAAATACAAATAAAAAAATCTTAAAATACAAATAAAAAAATCTTAAAATACAAATAAAAAAATCTTAAAATACAAATAAAAAAATCTTAAAATACAAATAAACAAATCTTAAAATAAAAATAAATTATTTTGCATATTGCAATCACGTTTATCTATTCCATTGTTTATTTACAGTGTTTCCTTTCCCTGAAATCGTATAATTGAATCGGAAAAATACCCCCATCATGAATTCCTGATGAAAACGTCGATGACACCAAACATGATGTCTTAAATCGTGTTTGGTGTCTTAGACGTTAGTTGTCTTATTATGTTAGGTGTCTGAATCCCAAAATGTCTTAATATGGTGTTTTCTGTCTACATTTAAGACACCAAGTGTGTCTAAATGTGATTTCAGAAAGAATCAGACACGTGTTTTGTCTGAAATGGATAAATGCTACGCCAATTAAGTCACTTAATGTGTCTGAAATGAATTTTTCAGACATTTTGTGTCTAAATTTAAGACACCAGCATTTACAGTGCACTGACGTGAGATTCGTTGATAAAATCACATATTTGTCGCATAAATCACATATGCGTCAAATATATCACATAGATGTCCTCAAAATCGTAGAGAGATCAAACTGTTATTCCGCAAAAATTACAAAAATAGCGTAAATTTCAGAATGTGATATCCCTGTGTATCCCAGCGATATCGCAAAATTACTTTGCATATCACATACATGTCACATAAGGACTTATTTGTGATTTTAATTGAAACATTATTTTGGGATATCACTGGATGTCACTGCAATATCGCAAAGTAAAGTCATTACATCGTCAAATTGTGATGTCGCTGCGATATCATGTACAAGTCGTAATGTGACGTGAACTTTTGCGACATCGCTGAGATACCAAAGCAAGTCACCGTGTGACTGTGATCTTTGCTACAAAAAACTTCGTTGCTGTGACAAAGGTGGTTATTAGGGTATATCGCCCTCAGTTATTAAATCTGTATCTGTGACCGCAACGCGCTTTCAAATGTGTGTGTTGCTTACATTTTTTTTCAAATAAAATTGTTAAAATAAGTCTTGTAGTATCAATAAATCTGTTGTCTTAGGGCTCTATCAAAGATGTCATATAATAAATGAGAAATGGATTTAACGATTGCCCAATAATTTTTCCTATGTTAGTTAACTCTTATATCAAATAAGTGAAAGATTATATCTCTTACTTTTGCGATTATAGTTATTTATAATGTTATTTAGTATTATTTTTGTTATGCTGAGAATAATATTACTCATACATAATTTTTGTTATGAAAGAGTTCGAATCAAGAAATTGAAATGTGAGTGAGGTATTTCATAGTTCGATGAAAGTATTTTCTTATCTACATGAATATGTGAATCGAGACAATCAAATGGATTGTTTGGTGATTCATTGATTTTGTCGACTTTCTACTGGTACACAATTCAACCATCATAAGTTAAAAAGCCCTAAATAAATAAAAAATAAATACAAAAAATAAAGTTTATTTTGACTCTTTTTACGTTCATCCTTTGAAATGACATTTTTTGTATTGTTGTATAGGTTTGTATACACAGCGTGTCCCCGTATAACCTGGCCGACCTTTATTTTCGACACCGTTGGTCCTAGATGCATAGTCCCAATTGAAGAAATGTTTTAAATCATTAAAATATTTTAACTGAATATTTTTAAGTTATCAAAGGGGTTGGTATAAAAATTACGGATTGTAAATTTTTATACGGTCCCCAGTTCCCCCCAACTCATATTTAGAAAAATGTTGCCCATGAAAAAACATTTCAAATAAAAAAAAATTGAAATTTGTTCGACCAATAGCCACGGTGTTATTGGAGTTTAAAGTTTTAACGCTATTTGGGGGTCCCGTACATAAATTGAAATGAGGAAATATCGTCTTATCGGAATAACAGCGAGCTTCTAGAATAGGTTTGACTATGGCAAAGAAGTTGCTGTTCATCGCCTAAAACATTATAATTTTTGACTAGAAACTGCTTTAAAAAAAATTTCAAATTTTACAACACATAATAAACAGCAAACAAACTTATAAATTTTTTTAATTAAGTAATTTTAAATAATAATATAATCAGAAAGCAGCGCTTTTTAATAACACAAACACAAATAAAAAGTAATAGAAATGAACAAAGTGAAAAGGATAAATAACCTCTTTCTTAATTACATATGCTCGAAATGTTTTCTTTTGGCTAAAATACCTAAGCGCACACGTGTCAATTTGTCAGCATTACAAGCGTAAAACACCTGGCAGCGGATAAAATTCGATTCTGCAAATTTAATAGACTCGTCGAATTTTTTTCATAGACCTTGCTTTTCAAAAATCCCCAAAGAAGGAAATCTAAAGGATTTAGATCTGGTGATCAAGGAGACGATTCTACCTGACCACAATAGCCTATAATGTTGTCTTGAAACATGTTGTGTAGTATTGTTCGGCAGGAAGCTGCTTGTGAGTGGTGCATCATCCTGTTGAAACCACATCTTTTTAAGGTTTGCTAACACGACATATTCATCCAGAAAGTCAGATAAAGGTCCCTGTAACAGGTTCGCATACTTTTTACTTGTTAATATATCAGTAAAAGAGAAAGGTCCTACTAACGCTCCTTTCCATATTCCACACCAAACGTTAACATTTCACTTGATGCTTGTTTGGTCGGATTACATGGGGATTTTGCAGGGACCAAAAGTGTGTGTTTTGCCTATTTACTACCTCAGTTCTTGAAAACGTGCAACTATGAATCCAATTTTAGCTTGTTCATGAGAAAATTGCAGGAATCAAACCGTCTATTTTCATCCCTGGGCAAAAACTCTTACACCAATCGCGGGCGATAAGGATGTGCACCGTGTCGATTTAAGACTCTCCACGTATGGGTATTTGAGTATCCACATGCTTCACTAATGTCCTTGACACTGAATAAGGGAAAGAAACACTATAGCCCAAATTACCACTCTTGAATTTTCGAATTGAGGACGTCTTCCTATGCTATCCGTTTCTCGCAAACTTTACAACATTTAAAAACTTGGAAATTTTTGCAAATTTACCATTGGAAATTAAGCATTTGGAAATTTAATTGCATATTGTCTCGCAGCCTCTCGCCTATTTCGATTACATAGCAATATTACAGAATAATTTTCCAAACGCAATTGATTTTTCTCTGTATTTCATTTTGTGTATATCCCCTTAAAATATGTTAATGACCACGGGTGTAAAGTGGTATAAGTCACTAAATTCCATTTTTCATATCTCCATGAATATTGGTCGAACAAATTTCGATTTTTTTTTGTTGGAAATGTTTTTTCATGGGCAACATTTTCCTAAATATGAGTTAAGGGAACTGGGGACCATATAAAAATTTACAATCCATAATTTTTATACCGACCCCTTTCCTATCTTAAAAACTATTCAGTAAAAATATTTTAACAATTTAAAACATTTCTTCAATTGGGACTATGCATCTAGGACCAATGGTGTCAAAAATAAAGGTCGGCCAGGTTACACGGGGACACGTTGTATATATATGTATATATATATATATATATATATATATATATATATATATATATATATATATATATATATATATATATATATAATGACCTAAGAACTTGAAAAATTCAATGAAATAAGAAGATTTTTTTCCAAAGACTAAACAGAAAGTGTCAAAATATGCATTTGGATTATATTTTTATCTAGGACCTTTCAGCTTATTACGACAGTATTCCTTCTGATAATAAATTTAAAAATTGTGATTGTAACTGTAGTGTTTCATAATTAGATTAGTTTTATTAATGAGAGAGATATTAACGAGAATGAAGATTGCAACGACTATTGTTATTAGTAAGATCATCTCTTCATATAGTTATACTTCTGCTACTACTACTACTACTAATTATTTTTATTGCGTCAATATTCCGTCTTATACTATTAATTTAAGAAATAAAACTGATATAGTTAATCAGTGATAGAATTTTTCTAATATTTTTAATGTATTTAAAGTAAACAACCAAAACTTATATAAAAAAACAAAACATTTATGAATATTCAAATATAGCACAATATTTATGACGATTCCAACTGTGGTTCTACTTTTTCTCTGAAGAAAGGGGGATACTCTGTTGTGTTCCTCAGCCTTATCCGCTGTGAATTTTCTACCCGGATTCAGTGATGCTATCGGTTTTATGACAAGCATCCAGACATAAAGGATGTCTCTTCCGCATAAGTGCAGACCATCTTTAGATCCATCTTCAGAAGTGCAGGTAAAATGCTCAGCCTCAGTTTATGATTTGAAACTCCTACATACAACCTCATACAGTACGCACATAAAGGAATCTCCTTCGAAGAAAGTTTTTCGAAAGAATAGTTTTTTAGTTTTTTTTTTTTTTTTTTTTGCTATTATACTAAGCATAGACGATTTTGTTAAATTTTCAACGAATGCCATTAGTAAAGTATAGTAGAATAGATATATTTTGTTAATGTGTAAGCACCTTTAACATGAAATTAAAAAAATGCAACCCTATACTTGGTGAGTAATTTAAATAATTTGTTACGATTGAAAACTAAGTTTTAATTAAGATGGTATTGGAAAGATGGACTATTAACACAATAGTATAGTGACAATTAATAGTGAGAATATAATTGCCAAGTAGAATTGTCAGAATCTAATGATAAACAAAATTTAGTGCACCAAATTTTATTATTTTTAGTTTATCTAATTAGTTTTAATTTATAATTACACAAAGTGACATAGAGTGACAGTTATGTGAGAAGTGGTTTTCTATCTTAGGTGTCGAACTCTTTATCTAATCGATTGCAATGGACATGTTGTGTACTTTCACAAAGAACAATTAATCATTCATCAAACAACCACATAATTAGATTGTTTGTTTTATTAAATGTTAAAACTAGTACTTGCCTTTCTAGTGATTCATTCTTCAATGAAGAAGTACTTGATAAATTAAAAGCTTAAATTCTATAATTACAATTTTTGTGACATTTAATGAAAATGCATCTAAAAGGGAAAAAAATCCCAATTTAACTTGGTAATTATAATTTCCCAATTATGAATAAGATAAAGTCATACACTATAAAAGCAGTTTTCTAACTGATTTCTCAATTTTATTTGATTGTTTAGTACTTATACAACTTCTTCTATTTAATAAGACTCAAAGACGTGATTTGAAGCTGTTCTCACGTTTGGTTGGTTGTTTTCAGATTATCTGTCACCGTCAGAAACACGAGGGCTATAATGCACTGAAACATTCATCATTAGACAAGCCAACATACATTTACAAACACCCATGCCTAACACTGGACTCGAATCCGCAACCTCGCGGTCTAGAAGCCAGCACGCTAACCACTATACCGTTTGGTCTGCAAGCTGTTCTCAAGAATTATTCATATAAAATGTTAAATGAAATATAACTTCATCGCGTATTTTCAGAAATGTTAGGTAATGCGAAAACTCTCCCAATGTCTACGTACTATTTCAAAGAAATTCCCAACTTGTTCCCCTGAAAATACTTTAATTGCTGTCTCACTGTAATAAAGACACAACAATTAAACTATTTTCAGGGGACGGCATTGGTCATTATTATTGCATTACTTTATTGTAATTATTACTGTGACTCTATGTGTACCGATGCATTTGTTTCATGTTTACCAGTTCAGTTACATAAAAGAAAACCGCTTTCTCTAAGGTGATTTGTAAGAGTTTCTGATTTCCTTTCTCATATTTTTTCCAGCTTATTTTTTGAAACGTCAGAACAGCCTTCCAAAGAATTCCTTGAAAATGTGTTCGAAAATCGAAGCCAAGCAGACTTGAAAAAGAGCGATCTCCAGATGTGATTTCTCTTTCCCGGAACAAAACCGTTTCGATTGGAAGACATCAGCTGGGCCCATCAACGCTCGCTGCTGCTGATGACCTAGAACAAAGGGACCGTCCTTTCCACACCTCTTCTTGACACCACCAAATCTCGCCTTCGATCGTAGAGCCACCTGAGGCAACCACCCCGTAACGATAATGGACACGAAAACCCCAAATCGTAAACACATTACCCCCCCACCCCGACATAACAACAGCTGGACTAGCCATGGGTCAAAGGCCATTAATAAAGTTTTTTTTCACGTAAAGTGAAATGCCAAAGGACAAGAGCGTAGGTATCAATGAGATAATGTAAATAATAAATATAAAAAATTAACGTTGATTGAATATTTTATGTAATTGTACTCTCTTAGAACAATAGCAATTTACAGTCAATTAAAAAGATAAATATAGTTAAAATTTACTGAAACATATATACTGAATTAATACATATAATTACACTAAGTATAATTCTGAAACGTTAAGAAATAAAGGACGCTACGTGCATGTTTGCTTAATTTTACAGAAAAGCAAAGGAATTCAATGTTATCGCTACTTTTCTAAAAATAATATATTTGTTATAAATGATAATTTATTTGTAGTTTATGCAAGGATTGTTTTGTTTCTAGCAGTTACGTATAATAATAAAACAAAGAGTCTGTCCCTCTATAGAAAGCTACTTAATGTGAAATTTTCAATATAAATAGTTTTGGCCTTCTAAATGGACATTTGAAAAACATAAAGGTAACATTTTAATGAATTTTTTAATTAATTTTTTTAATTAATTTTCTTACAAAGTGACCTCTAATCGGTGTACAGCTCTGAAATTTTCAATATAAGTAGTTTTGACTTTATGATTGAACTTTTGACAAGCACAATGTTAAAATATTCTCAGAAGAGTGAGGGAGAAGGGAGGGAGGGGTGTTATTGTATTTACGGGGAACATTTTTTGTTTCTCACAGGGGTGGGGATTCTAATATTAAGGCTTTACATAGAAATTAATCTTTTGGAGAGTGAAGCGAGCTTATGCTTAGGCAGTGATGAACCTTTAAGCGAGCGAAGCGAGCCTGTTCGTGAAGCGCAAAAAGGTGGGATCCATACACCAAAGACGGGTCCCCGCAACGCATGGCCACGCAGATAGTAAAAAATATAAGTGGAACAAATAATCGTAATTACAAAATATGGAATCATTGTAGGTAAACAATGGTAATTTCAATGCTGTTTATTAGACAAAGTATTATAAAAACAATTTTAGCCCACTTCGCCAGTGGCATGCCTATTGAAATTAAATGTTAAACTTGATAAATAAAAATATTCATTACAAGATCGTTAAGTTACAGATATAAATGTGGGTTATATTTTAATAGTTGAATTTATTTATTTTTTATTTAGAAAAATATACGTTTTCAAACATATTATTGAGGCGTATATGTTTATATAATGTTTTTTCATTTCTTAGTAGGCATATTATACAGTAGATAATTGTCTTGCTGTACATAAATACCTAATCTTATGTAAAACTGATTTATTTTTCCATGAAGGTATGTTTCGGGAAAATAACTGTTTAAGAACGTCAGAGTACGTAAAACTAGTTTTAGTACTCAGGCATTTTTTTTTTTCTTCTTATTTTTTTTTCAGGGAAAAGAACATCTTTGTTTTAAAGCTATTACGAGTTTCGATGATGTTCTACTGCGGAAAGCTAACTGCTCAAATCATAGACAGAATATTCATACAGGGTGGACATAATTAAAGTTCCACACTTTAGAGACATTTAGAGCCTGCAAAAATCAAGAGATCTTAATAAAATGTTGATTAAGTTCCTCTGAGATTACGGGAAAATGGTATCCGAAAAAAAAAAGATGAACTCCAAAGTTACCCTCATCAGATGGAATTGTGTCGCTTTAAGTTCTTAATGGGCTTGGACTTAAGGTCCACACAAGTTTTATGCCAAATGTTAACGCCTGTAATTAATTGTACTGCGGAATCCTTTTGCGCAGCTCTATCCCTTTAACCCTTCCCCTATCTTTATGTAATCATTCTATTAGGATCCCGCCACTTGAGCGATTATGTAATAAGAACGTTCTCTCTGTGGTTTTTACATAGAGCTTTTGTAGAGCCCCCAACAACTACAGTCACGAATAAAGATTGTTTGTTAACAATAAGAACTTGCCAGACCATTTGTTGCAAAAATACACACACGGAGCTGTCCGACGGTACACCAAGTTTTTCCTTCCTACAGATTCCAGACACCTCTAAACAGGCAAACTCTAATTAGGAAAAAAATATTGTTTATCATCATTTTGATGTGTTTTAACCATTTAGGAGGTATAAGTTAATGAAAGCAAAGAGGTTTTGAATGACGTTCAACAGAAAAAAAGGGGGGAAAAAAACCCTTGTTGATCAATGGGGGAGTTTGGTACAAAGAGTTTTTATATTCTCAAGTGGTGAATCCTTGTTTATGTTTTTTGCGGTTCGAAAAAGCAATTTTCTTTCTAAGCGTAGGCTATTGAAATCGAGCGTGAAAAGCCTACATAGCATTGTTGACGCCCTCATAAACTATATTTAATTAAAGATTAGCGTAATTTTTCTTGCTAGGAACGAGCAAAAAAGTACGTCAGTTGCCTTACGCGTTAATTAATTTTTATTTAATCTGCTTTCTTACACAAACAGACTTCGGGCAGTAGTTTTTTTTTGTAGCGGGTCTTTTCTACCTTTTTTTTTTCTTTTTGGAAATTTGATTTTATTGCAGTAGAAAAGTGTTTTTCTCTTCGTTCAACTGCTAACTTCCGCAGTTATTTTAATTATCCTTAGAACTGACGTAATTTAGCTCAATTGTTCTTCTTAATAAGGTTTTTTTTGTCACTTGCAGTATTCATAAACATCTCTCTCTAGCAGTAGCTATTAACTAACTACCAATATTATGATCGGTTGAAGTAGTAAAAATATGCTTATTGGTACAGTACGGGGGGGGGGGGGAAGGAAACAAAATCAGAACGATGACTATATCTTCGGTTCTAATTATCGTAGAACCTTGCTGTTTGCACCAAAATATTTTGTTTTCGATTTTCTACATGTCTGGTGCAAAATTATTTTCTTAGGAAGCTGTACACTAAGTAAATTTAACTCTATTTTTAAAAAATTCAATACGAACCCCTATTTTGTATGTTTTCATTCGATTTAGAATACTTCGTTTACAATAGATACCAAATTTCAGTTCATGATGTTGATAAACACGTCACTTATGAGCGAAAACGTTTTGGAAGATCTTGAGGGCAAATTTCTTTAGCATGCCAAAAATTCGAGAGTTTGCGTGCTTCAAGGCGTAATCTATTACACGGTCCCTTAAAGGAAGCTTTTTTGCATATTTGCTAAAATATTGAGAACCAAAAGTCAAAATGGAATGAAAAAAATTCTGGGGGGGGTTTTCGACCATGATAATTCAAATGTAAGCAAAAAAAAAAAAATACATGTTTCTATTTAAAAAAAATTAAAACTTATTTTTATTAATTATGAATTAATTATTAAAAAACTGTTTAATAGAAAAGTTGTATGTTATATATGTTCGGCCTTTTATAAACTATTGTTTGAAATAAAAATTGCTAAAATATATTATCTATTTAAGAATTTATGGCTAAGAAAATAAATTTTCTTTTTAACATTAATTTATCATTTTTTATCATTTAAATTACAAACCACTCCCTGGAAAATTATGAAATTTGGTATTTAGACGTTTTCTTGGATTATGAATCTAAATATGGTATAATATTATGGGGTCACAATTGAACTTTTAAAAGTTTGCTTTAGTTTTAATATATAAAAGACACTTCATGATAATTTTTTTATATACAATTAATAAAGACCTTTCACGATTTATAACGGTACTTTACTTTTGTTATTTCCTTAATTAGAGTAGAAGATATAGCTATCGTTCGTATTTTTCTTCTGCGTATACTGTACGTAAAGGTATTTGTGCATGAGATTGATGATAATGTTTTATTTGTAAAATAATTTTTTATCGAAAACGTGTTTTTTGTATATTTTGAAGGTGTATCTTTTTATTACAATATTGGAACGGATGAATTGTTTAACTTGGAAATTTAATTATTGGATAGTTAATGTTGTGATAGTTGTTAATGAGCTCAGGCAGTTTAAAAATCTGGTAATTAAATTAAATTTTGTTTTAAGACAAAAATTACAAATAAAGATACTTAAAGTTTTTTAATGATTTAAAAATTAACAGTATACATTGAGGGATTTGATTTTAAAACCAAGAACTTTTTTAAGCAACACAAACATTGTTCGCATAATTATTAAAATATTTTTTGACTTTTATTAAGTCAATAATTTTAAGTTTTTTCAATTAAGAGGCCTTTAAAAACTTCTAATTTAAACGATTTTTGAATAAATGGAATGAAAATCAATCAAATTAAAATGTAAAAATTTTACTTATCAATTAAAAATAACAAGTTTCTACATTTAAAGTTAATATTTGAGTAGAAAAAGTTTAAATGATTTCAAAGAGTAATGTATTGATATGAATAAACAAGCGGAACAAAATCTTCTCAATTCCAATATTTTTAAAGTTATAAGTATATTTATTTATGCAAAAGTGTTTACCTGTTATGTTTGCCGAAGGGAGTTTTGAATTCCAGTTACATATTTTAAATTGCACATAAAGTTAATTAAATTTGACTAACTTTAATATAATTAACAATTAGCATAATTATTACTGAAGTTGAAATTATATAAAAGGTGAAACTTGCATCACATTTCACTATCAGTAAAAGTAACATGACTGTTAAAAAATGAAAAGTTAGGTCTATGTTTTATACTGTAGCATCTTGTATACCATTTGAGTATTACCCATGAAAGAATAGCAGATCGTATTTCTGGAGAAAGTGTCTTGTCTATTTGAAGATACATAATTAGAAAAATATACTTATATATACATTAATTACTATGGACGTTGGACTTTTATTTCAGAATATCTATGGTATGTGAGTTACTGCATTTCAATTTTTACAGAAGGGTAAATTATTATTACGAATTTTTATAACTTTTGAAAAGCTTACAGTGTTTTTTAATCACACTACTTTAAGAGCGTTGCCAAGAAATTATGGCTCATAACATCTGCTTTTCTCCTAACTCAAAATTTGCAACCCTGTGCTTTAGATTTAGTGCATTAATTTAAGATTTTTTTTGGTTTATTTAATTTCAACAGAAATTCGTGCATTTATAAAATTGTGATAGATTGGGATTTTAACTCTAGAGAGAAGACACAAATTACAGTCAATTAGGGTACAACAATTCAGAGCTGCAAGAATATAAAGAAGAATGCTTTCCGGGAGGTCTTTAAAGAGGAAACAGAAACGCATTTTTATCTTGTATGGAAGGAAATATGGAAAACTTCCATCAAGCAGGATAGTAATTAGAATGAGATTTTAACAAAATAAGGACGGAATACGTCCCACAAACGAAAAGGTAGAATTGATTTCTAATTTTAAACGACCTGTTACAGTGCAGGAGTTAAGACATTTTTTAGGTATAATTAATTTTTACCGCAAGTTGCTACCTAAAGGAGTTCAAATTCAAGCTCCTTTACATGAATTTTTGAAGAATTAAAAAAAGAATGATAAAAGCGATATTCAATGGAAGGAAGAATCTGTTGAAGCGTTTGAAAAATGCAACTCACGAACGTCATTCTACTTGCCCATCCTTCTCATAACGCTGATTTAGCATTAATGGTAGACGAAAGTGAATTCGGCCTAAGTGCTAGTTTAAATGAAGTTACTGAAAATGGTTTTAAACCTTTAGGATTCTTTAAAAAAACAAACATAGCCCATCCCAGAGAAAATATAGTGCTTTTGATCGCGAACTTTTAGGTGCATACTTCGCAGTTAAATACTTTAAACACACGATTGAAGATTTCATTGTCATTATACATACTGATAATAAGCCTTTAACTTTTGCCTTTTATCAGAAGCCAGATAAAGCAAACCCTCGTTAATTAAGACATTTAGACTTAATATCCTAGTATATCACTGATATACGGTATATTAAAGGTTCAGAAAATATATCCGCCGACACTCTGCCGCGCATATATACTATATATGTCCGCAATGCAATAAATTACGAAGAATTACCCAAATTACAGCGGAGTGATAATGATTTAAAAGCACTACTCACTTCACCTGACACAGAATTGAGATTTAAAGAGCTAACTCTGCCCGGTTCCACCGATGCTGTGTACTGCGACATCTCTACGGGAAAAGTTCGACCCTATGTTTAAGAGCCGCTACGGAGAGATGTCTTCTCAGCTTTCCACAATTTGTCTCATCCTGGAATACGTTCCACATCGAAGCTAGTTGAGCAGAAGTTCGTCTGGCCTTCAATGCGTAAAGACTGCGCCACCTTGACCAGAACCTGCATTCCATGCCAGAAATCCAAGGTTCAACGCCACACCTTCAGTGAGCTTGGTACTTTCAAGCTCCCAGATGCACTCTTTTCCCACGTCCACATCGACATGGTAGGTCCTCTTCCACCATCACAATGTTTCGCCAACTACCTGACAGCGATCGACAGATTCAGCCCTTGGCTGGAAGCCTACCCAATCGTCGACATGACTGCGGAGACCATTGCAACTACCATCATCAGAGAGTGAGTGCCACGATTCGGGATTCTCGGGATGATAACAACCGACCAAGGACGCCAGTTCGAGTCCAATCTCTTCCGACAACTGGCCACCTGCCTGGGCATCACCAAGATCCGAACCACTGCCTTCCACCCGTCTTCAAATATATATATATATATATATATATATATATATATATATATATATATATATATATATATATATATATATATATATATATATATATATATATATATATATATATATATATATATATATATATATATATATATATATATATATATATATATATATATATATATATATATATATATATATATATATATATATATATATATATATATATATATATATATATATATATATATATATATATATATATATATATATATATATATATTCTTACATATATCAGTAAATTTTCAAATGCATCGATAATTTTTCTATCTTGATAACTTTTTACTTTTTATTTATATGTACATAAAGATTTATTACTGTAAAAAATATCAAGAAGAATTTTGTATTAAAATTATCAAAGGAAAGTCGGGGTTAGGCATAGATGCAAGAAAGAACAAATTTCAATAAAAGAAAGCATATCATTAGGACGAAGATAAATAGAATCCATCGTACTACGTCAGTAAGGTCATGTCCCAATGTAAGAAATTTTAAAGTAATAAAATGTTACTCCTTTGAAAAATTATTATCCGTTCTATAAGAATTCTTAAAGATAGTGCATGCAAATTTCTTAGAATTCTAAATAAGAAGGCGAAAGCATAAGTAGTGAAAAGCAAATGAATCTTATGACTAAATATTTTCGATATTCAGATTAAATAATTGAAAAAGATAAAAAAAAAAAAAAATGAAGAGTAGCGATATTATTTTTATCTATAAACATTTGTTATGTCTGCTGTTGCTTTTTTTTAAGCTACAATGATCTTTTTTTATTCTTGTTGCGAATAAAAATGAAAAAAATATGCGATAGATCTATTCCTTAATGCAAAAAATCTGTATTTTCTTTGCAATACTAACCTTTTTTAAATTTTGAATGTTGAAGTGTTGCTGTTTCGGTGAAGAATGTCCCTCGAGTAGTTCTTGAACAAACCAAATAAATAGTGTTCCATGAAATGAAAATAAATTGCCTGACATTTCTCTGGGTTTCTAAATATTCTACTCATATTCTGTAATAAGAAGCCTTTTCAATGAAATCTATTTTTAAAGGCTTAAAAATAGATTAAAAAAAAAAAGAAATTATTATACAAAAGTCGGACAAACATCAATGTAAGAATACATGCATTAGGGAAATTTTAACATGAAATGTACAGATTTATAGGTTATATATTTTTCGAATATGGTGAGATTTTCCCCATTTATTGCTTTGGAATAAGGCTATTTACATGAGTGACATTCTACGATGAAATGGCATTATCAGACATTATTATGTGTTCTGTAAGAATCCATAAAGATAATGCATGCAAATTTCTTAGAATTCTAAATAAGAAGGCGGAAGCATAAATAGTGAAAAGAAAATCAATCAGGTAACTAAATATTTCCTCTATTCAGTTTTCAAGCAAAAAAAGCTGAACTTCACGCGAAAGTGTACAAAACTAGCGAAAAACATCAAAATTTCAAAAGCTATCAAACAACTGTAAAATAATTAAATTATATCAACAATTATGTTAATCGAATTGGACTCAGTTTTTAAATTGTTTAAGACACATACAAAGCATTGAAATTTCGATCAAAAAGGTAGAAATCAGTGTTTCCACCGAAATACACCATGCCTGCATTATTATCTGCAAAATTCAAACAGCAATGTCTTTTTTAAAAAAATAACTACCTCTCATTTCCATCTTGAATGAGAAAAGGCTTGAAAACTCACATCTGGCATCGCGAGGCTAGAAAATATGTATCCTAAGGCCATCACAATACCAATTCTGGCCAACAACCAGTACTTTAAAGTTATTATCTAATACTTACCTTCATTCTAAGAAGGTTACAACTTCAGAGTATCAGTCCTTCAAGAGTACTCGTCTGCCCTCAAATATTTAAAGGCGTTATTAAACTGAAAACAATCACATTTTATATTTTCAGTATATGTATTACAAACATCAAAATATTTTCCATGACACTAATCATAAACCTTAAGTATTGATTATTCTGTTTAAAAAACAAAGTACTTGGTTGCTTATGGGCAAATATTTGTGTGGGCTCAGGGTTGAGGGGAGTAGATAGGTGGGGTAACTCAGATTGTTAAAAATCCTAGCAAAAACTATCAGCTGCATCATAACAGTAAAAAAACTTAATAATTATTTTGGTACAAATGCACCCTGTAGCAGATATATCTTTATACTTTCTGCCTCAGACTTTTATGTAGCAAATTCTTTCAATTTTCAAAAGTATTCTCCACTTTTATAGTAAATTCCTAATTTTACTTTCAATTTATTATAACATCCTCATTTTATAAGATAATTATTGTTCTAAAACACTACATAGGTTTACTTAAATGACGCTAAATACCTTTAAATACATTGTTGTAATACATTGAAAGAATAGTGTGCACTGTAAATGACATTAGAGCCTTCAAATACTTAACAATAATTAGTGAGGAAAAATCCTCACTTTTTAAGAAAATAAAACTTCATAAAATATTGTATGGAAACAAATAACAAACTAAAATAAATTAATTACATCGATCTTAGTATTTAGAAATTTGTATTACTTAAAGTTTTTCAATACCAAGAGTCAAATTGTAAATATTCTTTGTCAATGGCTTTAATAGCATCTAAGGCTAATTACATAACTTTTAGTAATTATTCTTAAATCTGTTCAAGTGATTCAACAATTTCAAGCAATATAGTTGCAGTTTTGGAGCATATTTCCTGAAATCACCCAGCTTAGGAAAAATTTCTAAATCCGCTATTGCTATCAAACTCTTCTTTAAGATAGAAGATATAGTATACAATAATAAGATTATGTACGATTTAAAATTTAATTCAATAAAAAAAAATTTCAAAAAAGTGAAGGTCATTTTTGCAGACAGTCCAATATATTCTATGGCAATGTCAAGATATTTCTATTATAAAACAGCTAAAAACTGTTATAAATAGATAACTATCTTGGTTTGTTCATCAAACTTATAAAAAGCTTTATAAATTTATAGCTGATGAAAATCTTAAAGGATTTATTAATTTGGTATTTATTAATTATCAACTATTATTTACAGATTCTAATTAAAAATAAACATATTTGTTCTTTTACTTTACGGAACAGATACAGAACAGGAACCTGTCGAGTTTTGGTAACTTTATTTCGAAATAAAATAAACCAGCTGAATAAAATGTTGCTATAGAATTTTTTAGAGGAGTTACAATTTATACCTTCTAAATAAATCTCAGATTTACCATTTAAGTAAAGAAAGTTAGGTACTAAATCTTGCCTTATATTACACACACGTTTCAACCAACATTTCTCGAAAATGTCCCGATTTTCCCTTTTGGCGTAGAATTGTACGAAATAGATGAAATATGCATTTTTTTATTTACATATTTACCAAATTATTACTGGGGTATGGAAACATTTTCTTTCTCTCATTACGTTGTATTAAAATGTAAACAAAATTGTTTGTGTTGTTTAGAAATGCAAATAAAAACACAAGTTATAAAATTGCTAACTTTTTCAATTTAAAGCTACGAAATTCATAATTCGCTCTTAATGAAACAGTTTAAAGTAGGGATTAGCAATTTTTTAAAGGTTCCGAATTTGGATAGACAATTGTTAACAGTTAAGTCAAAAGACGTATTTGAAAGGGTAAAAAAATATGATTTGTTTAAAGATTTCTATTCATGTATCACAATTCGTATTTAGACAGGAAAAATTCTCCTTATTTCTTTTTATTGCTTCTGTAAAATAGATTTTCAAATTTCGTTGCACACATTGCTGATAATTGTTTGTATATACTGTGTTGTGTTGCTGATGTTGCCAGATTTGAAAGACCACTGGTGAACATATGACTTTTACTTGAAAGAATTTACTACCTTGGGTGCTTCAGTACTCGGCAGACGATGGAAATAGAATCTAATACCGATATCAAACTGTGATCAAGAATTGGTGACCGTTTAGTTTCACTCATTTTCAGTGAAATCGCCATACAGTCATTGCTATTAGGGGAAAATGTTGCATCTTAAATTTCATTTTTTAGATATGTAATTCTCCATGTATGGACCATATACAGCTATACATTATTATACAAAATATGGGATTTCCCATATATAGACATATATGAAGCGTCAATTTCGGATAAGGTCCATATCTGACCGTATCTTAGCTATATTGGGGCTATACTTTTGCCATACGTTGGCTATATTTTTGATTCTAAATGTCTTGGAATATGGAAATTGCATCAACATGCCTCGTTTACAATTTTCTATAATTCTGTGTAAAAATTGTTTGATATGGGATCGTCTACTAGTTAATTTAAGCAAAATCTAAAAATACAATACAAAGCTTTACTTATGACCAACCCATCATTCGATGTAAAATACTTTATTTATATTCAGTGATTATTAATCTTGAACTTAAAGAACTTAGTTTCATTTACAATATTAATATAGATCCGTCGTAGTCACTAAAGCTGGTTCAAATCTCTAAAGATTGTCTATGAATTCATCCTCTACAAAATAAGATCGTGGGAAATAATCAAGTGGAAGATCATTTTAATAATTACTGATAATGATAAACCTGTTTAAATACTTGACAGTATGATTTATTGATGTTTTAATACTTTTTATTATTTCTGGAAAAACACCGTAACCGTATTAACTAAAAACTGCCGCCACTACAATCTAGTGATCACAGTGCCCTTACTAAACACAACTGAAAATCAATAGTACCGATTTCGAATCTAGAATTCTTATTTAGAACACGTTACTTTTCCAGGCGATATACAAGTCTCAAATAGGACTCGATGGTATAGTGGAGTGTAAAGACGCCCAATGGGACATGATCCATCTTAGAATGAGTCATACCCCCTTCCCCCTCATCCTTTTAAACACGTATCTGAAACCAATTTGGAGGGGGGGAGAGACATCGAGGTGCTTTCAATGTATGTAAATTCGGCCACTTGCTTTTAAACCAGCATTAGCACCCGGACATTGCATGGTTAATGAATGTTTGGCGAGCGTGTCACGAAAGGTCCAGAAGCGCTTCTGCCTCATTATCGGATTATCAGACTTCAAGTGGAAGGGCACGTCTGTCCATTAGATGAGAAGACTTCTTTTCGGTAGCCTTCTTACACGACTTGTTCTTTACAAAATATGACATCAGCTGAATAAACAAATTCATTCACTTAGGAATGCGTAATGACAGAAGATGAATGAATGCATGTCGCTGAATTAATTGGAGAAATTAAGGTAGGTGGAGTAGTTTGGATCGGATTTGGTGACGCTGGGGACTTTATTTATAGTCATTAGAGGATTAGTTGGGAATCTATATTGTGATGTATTTTAGAAGGGATTTAATATTATTTATGATAACTTATTATTTTTAGAGCCTTGGTTTCCAAAGAAAAATACTTTTACTCCGTTTGAAATCATAGACATTAAACAGTTTGCACAGTAGGGAAAAAATCCAAACGTTGGCTATACTTTTGATTCTAAATGTCTTGGAATAAGGGAATTTGCACCCACATGCCTCGTTTAAAATTTTCTATAATTCTGTGTAAAAATTATTTCATATGGGATCGTCTACCAGTTAATTTGAGCAAAATCTAAAAATACAATACAAAGCTCTATTTATGACCAACCCATCATGCATCGTAGAATACTTTATTTACAAAAATTACAGAATTTTATTATTTTTGTGACTCCACTAGTGGTTGATACACTCAATTAGTTGATCATTTTCATATGGGACATACATCCTCCATATGGTATGCATCCCCTATATGGAAATAAGTTTTACACGTGGCATTAGGCATACTAGTGTTCAACGATTGTTGGTCCTACTGTTTTTACATTGAGTTTGATTGTATTCTATTGAACGAGTCATTGGGGAATTTTATTGTCCGGGAACTCAAGTCGTCGGTAAGTTTTTGTCATGTCTTTGTTGCTGGTAAGTACGTCAAGGGAATATTATTCACTTGAATCTTGCGTTTTACAAGAAATGTTTTCAGAATATTTACTGTTTATCATAGCACAAGAGAAAATTGGGCTAATAAAGTACTGCAAAAAATATAAATTCGAATAAAATGTTTGAACAATTTTGAGGGAGTTTGATTTTCATCAGATATCAATCTTCTTCTAGAAAGAATAATCGTTAAGGATTGTGGTAAATATGTCAATTTCATTCTAAAACTTAAAGTAGAGGAGCTACAATAAAAATCAGCAGCACTTACTGGTGGTGTCACCCTATGTTGAAAAACACGTTTTTTATGAGCGAAAACGCATTTGTGGTTCCTATCAATACTGTGTATGACAGTTTTTAATTAGAGGGAAAATATATGATTGAATTCATTTCATGATTTTTGATATACGACCCACGTAATACAATGTTTTTTCACGTCATTTATGTTTGGACATTACACACTATCATTTGAAATAAAATTTTATAAAGTACCTGAATTATTTTACTATTTCTGCCTGAAAAACTTGTTTCTTTTTAACGTTAGTCGGTCATTTGCTTATCATTTCTTAAATCATTGAACATTCATTGAACATTTATAAAAAATGGATAGGACAGAAGTTTCTACGTATACCAAATCCAATTATGGAATAATTGTTATAAGAGTGCTCTTTTTAAAGTTTGATTATGTTTCAATATGTAAACAACTTAGCACAAAAAAACTATCTATTAAAAAAAAAAAAAAAAAAAAAAAAAACTTTCACTACGGTACTTTCCTTATTTTCTCCATCATTTAGAGCAAAAGAGGTATATAGTTTAATTTTTTTTTTTGTGCATATTTTATATAAAATGCACAATTTAAATACGATTTTAGCTGTAAAGATTAGGCTTAAAAATTTAAACATAAAAAATTATAATATAAATCATTGTTAATTTATCCTCCTTTTTATTTTATTGTCTTCATTTTTAGGTATGATGTGTGGTGTTGTGTGTGCTCGTTGACTTCAGAGAGACAGTATTTCAAACTTTTACTTTTGTAATGATACAATATATTTCCAATGTTTATCATAAAATAGTTAGAAAAGATTTTAAAATAAAAACTGAATACAATAAAATGTTTATATTTTTAATCCCAATTAATTTATCAAAACAAAGTGATTTAATCCATTAAGAGATATAAATAAGATGGCTAAAAATGCATGGAATATGAAATTCGTGCAACAAGAATTGTATTAAAATATAAACGCAAATCACGTATATTTTGAGATAAAACTGCAACTTAAAAAATAGGATTGAAAAAACCGAAATTTTAAATAAAATATTTTAGCTTGTATAAAGATCTTTATTTTAAAGAAATAAATGTAAATGTATTTCACAATTTAGAACAACTTCTTAAATATAATGTGAAAGCTTTCTTGCAGTTTAACTCTATTGATTTTACATTTCCAATATTGGCAAAAAATCTCATTTGATGAAACAAATCAATAGCTTTTACTTGTCATCTGAAAGACAGAATTTCTATGATTTTTCTAATATGATAAAGTAATCCTTATATTTGATTATATTTTTCTCACAACTGCTTTTAGTCTTTTCTCAAACAATTTATCGAAATGTGAAAAAACTAGTGGATTAGTTTTTTTTTTTCAAACTTCTCTTTTTAATGTCACCTAAAGACTAAATGTCTCTTTTTACGTCATATTCAATAGATTGAAAAAATAATCATTCTTTTTTTGTTAAAACTTAATTGGTCTTCAATTTTTTTTTTTTTTAAATTAAAGAAAGTTGTGTTATTTATGTCAGCTTTTTTAATTAAATAATAAAGTAATAAAAATTATATTTAAAAGCACCTAAAATAAGTAATTCCCAACAAATGGCTTGCAAAAACATTTTATAAATAAAATAATTCATGTCATGAATGAAAACAATCATAAAAATATATTTTGGTATATTCACAATTTAATTATAATTGACCTTTATTCCGTTTACTTAATAGCTAGATAAAGTTATAAAACTCTAACGCTTTGCTCATTCAAATTCTCAAAAAAAATTACGAGTGGTTCTTTTCAGATGATATATTATTTTATTTTTATAAATTGAGTAATGTATGGTAGTTATTCCTTATGTGTTAATTACTTTACTGTTTCATTCTGCAACATTTTTATTTTCAATGGAAGTTATTAGAATCGGTTCAACTATTAGTTTTCTTTGGTTCGAAGTTTTGATTTTTTACGTATATTTACTGTTAAAGTAGTAATGTTTTGAAAACTAATATTTATAGGTGTGTTTATAGGGGGAATCTAAGGTATGCTTAAATAACTTCTAAAAATGTAAATATCGTTAAAATAATCATACATGTTTTTTCAGTTGCGTTATAGTTTTTTTTTATTATTTTGGTTATATATTTAAATCTAATGAATTAGGAGACAGATAAACGCAGGGTGTCCGAATCAAATGATTTGAAGATTCCTCAATTATTAATAGAAAGTTAAAAAATCTTCAAAAATTGGTAATTTGATAACAGGACTCATAAAAAGTTTTAAGAGCGCACTTCCACGTGGGCTCCCATAAGGATATCCCCTGAGGCTATTCAGCCGGTAGTCCAGTACCAGCTATGCTCGTTGTAGCATTTCCGTAGTCAAATTAGCAAAAACAATGGTGATTGAGGGACGAAGGTCTTCAATGTTCCTTGAATATACTTTGACGTAGCTCCATAAAAATCTAGCGGACTGACCTCTGGAGAACTTGGGGGTCAAAGTTAATTGAGACTGATCTTCAATTTAACTACATTGGTCCGAATCAAATGTCTCTAATCGTTCCACCAAGATCTCCAGACGTCAATCTATTGGACTTTCCTTTTTTGGGTCAAAGTATACTGAAGGAACATACGTGATATTGAAGACGTTCATCACTCAAAAACGTGGCTAAAGATCTATAAAATACAAACCTCTTTATGTTTTCATAATTTCTCGAAACTGAAAAATGCTCTTTTATTCGTTGATTTAAAATCCAGTGTCGTATGCGATGAAATCTTATTGCGGAAACACTGATGACTTTTTAAGAAACTCAACTCATCTGATGTATGAAAGTATTTTCTAAACTTCATTCAAAGCACAATATAAGTATCAAATCATGACCATTAGTATCAAAATTTGGTGTTCACCTAATTTAAATACTAGTGGTCATGTTTGGATACTTATATTGTCACAGATGAGATAAGTTTCTTAAAGAGTCATCAGTGTTGTCGCAACAAGATTTCATCATATACGACACTGTATTTTAAATGAACGAATCAAAGAGCATACTTCAATTTTGAAAAATTGTGAAGATATAAAAGGTTTATATTTTATTTCTTCGTTCGTTGATTTTCAATATAAAGTTCAAAACCAAAATTGATATTTCAAATGTTTGAGTATATTTATGGATTATTATGTTCGAAAGATTTTTTTTAAATATAGGGTTAAAATATAAAAGAATTATACAGGAATATGTCTGTTAGAGTTTAAAGTTTAAATTAGGATTTAAATAGAGTTTAGAGTAAAATGTTTTCTATTACATTTCAGGTGCCTTAATTTTTTGCTCTATAACTTTCATTTAATGTAAGTGCACTTATATATCAGAAAATGGTAACCGACTTGTTAACATATTTTTTATTAAAGTCAATCAGTTTTTAGATTTTCAAATTTTAATTATGTCTTTATATTATGTCCAAGAATATTTTTATCAGATTATCATAGAACATTTAAAAAGTTAATGAAATAATAAATGCAAATATCTCTCTTTAATTCGGTGAAGAGGACATGAGATGCATTCATGGGATTATTGATACTTACATTTTATAAGATAAATTTGCATAAGCTTTATTTTTAAAATACTTTACTTAAATTAATTCAAGTAATCAATTCAAACTTTTCATGTATTTTATTCATGTATTTTTTTATATATTCTGCTGAAATATTTGTAAACTAAAACATTTATACCACAAGGAACTCAAAATTTAACAAACCGTATCTAGGTGCACGGCATTGCACCCGCCAAATTCATTGCCAGCCATCTTTTACTTTAAGCCAATCAGCAGTATTTTGACCTCTCATATCTGCGCATTACAGTATACCTGAGAGATGAAATATTTTTTTACAGGTAACTGTTAGCCACTTTAGTAAGACCCTTAAGTTTCAAGTCTTCAATTATATTGCTTGTCGAGATAATATAATTCAAAACGGCAGAAAACGACTTGTTTAGAAATCTATCCAAAGCTCACTCTCTGATCATCAAATTACTAAGGTACTTCTAGCAGAGCAAGAAGTATTAAATTTGGCATGCTTGTAAGGTTTATTCTGTATACAAAGGAAAAATCTAGAAATCTAGATTTCCCATTCTGAATTCCCTAAAGGGAGCCATATTCGAAAGAAAAATTTGAATCACGATTCTAATGCACTTCTATTGGGGCAAGAATTATAAAACTTAGAATACTAGTAGCTCTTAGCATATATAAATTGAGGAGAAACTAACCACACTCCGCAAAGCCTCTAAAATCGAGAAATAAAAAAAAAAATTAAAAAAAAAAAAATGTGTACTTGGTATTATAAAATTGACCATTGGAGATATTTTATCGCCTACGAAATGATCGCTAATTGTTGTTTTTTCCCTTTTGCCAATTTTTTTGCATATCTGAATAAACTATTTATTTAAAATAATTTTATATTATCATCATTCATATTGAATGCATAAGTACGTCATGGATTACGGTCCGGTAAATTTAACTTTTTTAGAAAAATCTCGTGTAATTCTCCACTAATTAGATGTTGTTGAGAACGTTTTTCAAAACTTCCTTAAAATCAAATAATAATTAAAAGAATAAAGATGTCGGTGAATTATATAGATCTCATACTTCGCCGCCAACAAAAAGATTCTCAACGGTCAACTGTATAATAATTAAGTGCAAAAAAAAGAAGAAAAAAAAAAAAAAAGAAACGTGTATGCTTAACCCTTTAAAAAATCCCAGAAGTTTCTTGCAAGTTTAAAAATTATGAACATTAAACATGTCAAAACTAGTTATTGTTGAGCAAATAAATAAAAAATTTTAAATTAGTACCTTTAATAAATGAAATGCCAAGAAAAACATCTCTGTAAGAAGGTGCTAAGTTCTTCATGCAATAATTACGACAATGAAAAGTATTGAGATTTAAAATAGAGCCAAGCTTAAAGTTGTTGTAAATTACGGACGATGAAAATTAGTAAAATTTTCTTCTCAAAGTAAAAATTCCCCTGCATATGCCTAAATATCTAGCTACAAAAATTGCTTTTGTGACTTGGCCATTAAGCGTCGATGAACCAGAATATGTAGTGGCTAAGTGTCACAAATATTTTTGCAGCTAGATATTTAGGCCTATGCAGGGGATTTTTGACTTTGAGAAGAAAATTTTATTAATTTTCATTGCCCGCAATTTACAACTTTAAACTTGGCTCTACTTTATACCTCAGTACTTTTCACGGCCGTAATCATTGCATTAAGAACTTGGCACCTTTTAACAGAGATGTTTTCGTTAGGATTAATACACTGACTATATTTTGAAATACTTCCTTAAAATTTAGGAATTTTACTTTTTATTGCAAATATTTTTTAAAGACTGAAATTACTATTTTATAACCGAATATAACGCTTAAAGTATTTTAAGCACATAATTCCAGATCTGTTTATTAAAAAAATTTACGCTCCAAATAAAACCCCAAAATTTATGCTTTTGAAAACAAGCAGATTATTAAATGAAGAATTTTGAAACTTTGTACAGTAATGGCTAAGAAAACAAAATACACACTTAAATCAAATTAATTCCGCATCTAATCACGAAACATTCCGCCGTTTGGATACATAGAGTAAATAAAATAGAGCTCTATAGATTTCTAAGGCCTTTTCATGCCACAAGAAATCGATGTCAAAACAAAAAGATTCTTTTCTAGCTTATCACACTCGAATTGTCAGGTCCTATCTTCTCCCGTGATAGGGAAGATGATAAAAAGCAGCATCAAAGATATATAAAACCCGTATATTTAACTTGAGTAAGATTGTTTTTGACGTTGGTTTTGCCTTCCACAAGGATTTGTAGAGATCTTTGTTACAACTCACTTAATGTTGCGAGAGAACTTGAATAAGAAACTATACAATTATCACATAGATTTTTTAGAAAGGGAACTGCAAATTATTTTTTTACCACGGTAAATGAATAGAGACAATACATATACTGATACAGAGATTACATTTTAATGTCAGTTTATATTCCTTATTCTATTTATTTAAAAATTATTCAAGATATGAAAAGTTTAATGGATAGCAATTAAATTTTTTAAATAAATGGTGGGTTACTTAAAAATGTTAGTTTGGATATTTAATTATTTTTTTTCCAATGTACGTGAATATGTGCCTGAAAAAAAAATAGTTTTAAAATATTGATTTTGGGCTGTTATTAAATAATGTTTCAATAAGTTAAAGTTTTTAATGAACTTAATGTACGCCAATATCACTAATACGCTGGCCAATATTGCCTGACACTGGCCAATCTCGATATGGTACGTTGGAGACTGGCCGTTGCAATGGATCTTGGCCAATCTCACCCAGTGCTGGGTAGAATATACTGGAAATTTTCAAATGTAAATACAGAATTTAAAATTGAAATTTATTTTTATAAGAAAGGATGGAGGGGTGAATAGTGTTTCATTAATGTTTTTACCCTTATTATTTTTTTTAAATCATTTATTTTGAACGTTGCTCGAGTTTCAGCATGTATTGGCTAATCTTCCAGGAACTCCAACATTGGTCACTATCACTGTACTCACATTGTACATTGGTCAATATCACTGTACACACTTTAGTATAAGGATAATTTATTTTTTAGTATAAGGAGAAATAAAGCCACCCATCCCCAGTTCTTTCGAACAAGCGATGGCCGGATCCACAAGGAGCAAGGAAGAGGAGAGTGAGTGACTCATTGATCTATGGTGATGATGGGATCAGAATGATTATCCTAAACCATCGGAGACCAATTGAAGAAACAAAAGGAAAAGGGAATATCGTAGAGTAAAAAATGAGATAAACATAAATGATGTAATAAAGCTATTATAATTGTCACTAAATTATGAGAAGTGAAAAGTGACGGCTGATTATATATTTTATTGTATAGAACCCGTTCCCTGGAGAGTGTAATTATTATAAAAAATATTTGTTGATATAACCAATATTTGTTCATTTCTAAACTCTACTTCGATTTTTTGTTACTTTTCTTGGGGAAGTAATGTTTTCTACAAGTAACAACCAAGTCAATCAAACAAACAACCTTACAAAAGGGAAAATATAAAAATGTCTATTTATAGAGGGTCTGTACAAGCATTTCTTTTATAGATTTGTGAACAAAGGAAATTCCAATTTTATAAATAATTTGTCATTTATTATTCATCACCAAAACGTCATTGACGAAATTATATCTTAATACATTACAAAGATTCAAAAGGAATCATAATTTTTTTTAAATGATCCATTTGAAGGTGCTGTTCTTGAAGTCTTTTTATGCTATGACCGGAAGAGATTTTTGGGAAGAAAGCACATTTTCATATATTTCATACCCAACTAAAAAACTTCTTGACTTGTCCTTAATTATAAATTAATAGTCTTTGCCTGATTACTTATTTTAAAAAATTCAACATGATATGTTGATGGTATGCTGTCTGGAATATTTGACATATTTAAATAAGCCCCAAATAATAATGAAATTTAGAAATCCTACGGAACAATACACAAAATAGCATATAATTTTAATCGATCATGTTAATTAATGTAATCGACTGTGCAATCAATGTTAACCGGTACAGATAAAAAGGATTTGTTAATTACAATATTTAGGTATTAAATTAGCTACCAATTTCTGGAAATGAATAAATAAAAGTTTCCTTATATTATTGAATATCTTTAATTCCATAGTGTTATATGATAACAATACATTTTTTAGTCAAATATCGTAATAAGAAACATATTTTTAATAAAAACTCGTTTTTATAAGTAAATTAGATTCATTTATATCGAATAAATTATTGTTTAAATGGTATATATTTGCTTTTGCTAACAATTAGAGTATTGTTAAGTATAGAAAACTTATTCAACATTTCCCACCTAAAACTGTTTATATACAAATAGATATTTTTATACAAATATATATACACAATATTATTACAAATATAGTCTGCATATAAATATATCTATACAATATTGTTACAAATCTAGTTTATATACAAATATCTCTATACAAAAAAAGATTGTTTCAAAATAAAATGAAACCCAAGTATTCCTTGCAAATCAATTTTTATTACAGATTAAAAATATGTTTTACTTCAAAAGAACAAAACTACAAAATAACAACAACAAAAATTCAAATGTAAATCAAGACACCGAACCCGATTTCACGCCTGCGAAAATTACAAAATAAAAATACCCTTCGGTAAGGCCTACAGTAGGAGAAACAAATATTTATTTATTCCAAGAAGCCGGATGGACTGCGGAAAGCACGCCTCCAAAAGCGTTCCTTCAAAAATGACCGTTTCTATGAATTATTGATGTCGAATGAAGCTCCCTCAACACAGAAATATTGCTCCACTTCGAGAGATGGCGAGACTCAAACAAGAATATGTTGCCGGCTGGAAAATGGGGAATCCAAAGAAATGGATAAAACAGCGTGCAAAGACGGATCAGAGGATGCGAAGAAAAGATTACTGCCCTCTACCAACACCTTTGACAAACACCAACTAAATACCATTACATGCGCTGGAGACTGCTTAGTATCATGTTACTAAGACGGCTTTATTAAGGGGATATGTTTTCTCCCTCTTCTCTTGAATTTGGACCGAACAAATATTTTAAAGTAAAAGATGTTTGAAGTATGATTACTTCGAAAGGTGCCTTTTAAACTCAATAAAATAATGCTTTTTAAATATTTTATCATTTATTACTCATAACAAAAATGTTAAAGAAAAGAAATTATATCTAAAAACATAAAGATTCGAAAGGAATTATCATTTTTTTAAGTTTAAGATCATTATACGCTATGACAGGAAGACATTTTTTGGAAGGAAGCATTTTCACATATTTCATAGCC
This sequence comes from Linyphia triangularis, assembly GCA_963978545.1. Classification (NCBI taxonomy): domain Eukaryota; kingdom Metazoa; phylum Arthropoda; class Arachnida; order Araneae; family Linyphiidae; genus Linyphia; species Linyphia triangularis. Next base: position 18,909,469 of record OZ021721.1, read on the forward strand.
CAACTAAAAAATTTCTTGACTTGTACTTTATTATAAATTAAAAGTTTTTGGATGGTTACTAAGTTTAAAAAATTCAGTACTGTTTGTTATATATACTGTCTAGAATATTTGACATATTTAAATAGGCACCAAATAATAATTAATATTTAGAACTCCAACGAAACAATGCATAGAAGAATATAATGTAAAATCAATCATGTAAATCAACGAATTTAAAGAGCTCATTACATCTTTGTTGATTATAATTGTCATTATAGTTAGTCTATGGACTAATGATATTATTACTGAGATGAATTTTTTTTTTTCTTCTAGATACATAATTTTTGTTTTCGAAAATAATTACCAAAGTTGTAGAGCTCTTTGCATCGTGTTACTAAGACGGCTTTAGTAAGTAGGCATGTTTTTTCTCTACTTTGGAATTTAAACAAAAGGAAGTATTATAGTACAAGAAGTTATAAAGTATCACTTAGAAATTTTGTTAGAATCTTTACGGAGATAACTGCATTCCCTAAATCAAAGTGTTTTAAATAAGTTAAATAAAATACGGTATGCGTTTCACATATAAACGTTCTACTTATCGCTACTTCTGAAGTAAAAACTACGGAAATTTTTAGAAAAACATTTAAAATTTTTTTTTTGAAATATTACAGTTATTCATGTATTTTAATTTCAATGTGTCGTTATTTTTTTTATATTTCCAGACAATATTCGCAGACAAAACTACAAATAATTCATGCAATATGTAAAAAAAAAAAAAAAAAAAAAAAAAAAATCAAAAAATCACCGAGATGAGTTCCTGTCGTAAGATGTTCTCAGGCGTTTTATAATAAGTGCATTAATGTTTTTACTGTCGAAATTGCAAATCTTACCCTATTGCAAGGCGGGGACATGAATTTGCATAGAACAGTGAACGGTAGGAACGTCATTCTGGTCACCAACAACCAGAGGTGTTACGTCACGTACCAGGGATGAACAAATGAAGATTCATTTCGTACAAATAAGAGTATGGGGATAGGGCGATTCAAGATTTAAAAATACGGGTTCTTCGGAACGAGGGATTGTCGATAGGGTGGTGAGAAAAAAAATATTATTTTTTATTTTTGGAACGCATGAGGTGAAAAAAGTTGTTACATATCTTGATAAAAAAAACTGTAAATATATATATATATCTTCCGATCGCGCATTCACCTCAAAGTTTGGAGAAAATACAAAAAATAAATACTTTTCCTAAATTTTTTAAAAATTTCTAAACTTTATATATTTGAAAGGTAATAGTTTGAAGTGTGTGGTGAAAGGGTGGTATAATACAGGAAAATAATATTCTATGCATTTTTAAAACATATATTAATAATTAAAAATATTCAAAAATACATATTTTTGTTAAAAAATTGAGCTTTCTATAAAACGGATACAAACGTTATTTCTTACATATTTTGTTAAAATTGTTTTATTTATTTCAAGCATTCACTTCAAAGTTTTGAATAAATACAAAAAATACCCTTTTTCCATCAATTTGAAGAGTACACTAATCACTAAATTATCGAGGCACTTTAGTTTGTATTGTGTGGAATGAAGTAGATAGAACTTGGAAAAAATCAAATTTGTAATTATTCAATATTAATAACCTTTGAAACATTGATAAAAACTGTTTTTTGGCGTGTTTCAATCTAGGTGGGCTTTCACTGGGCGCCTTCCTTTCCTTTGAATCTCATAAACTTACTTGCTTATTCATTGGATCATAGAGCACATGGCTGTGATTAGGACTGCCATTAATATTGGCTAGAAATAATCTGACAGATCAAATTGCACTTCGGGAGACCACTGCCAGTGGGATACATGCCTCCTATACTTCAATGAATTACCATTCAGACGCCTATTTAAATACGTAGATAGTACTACAACACGACCAAGATCTTTCAGTGGGAACATAGATAAAAAATTGAAGAACTGTGAAAAATTTCTCCCCGACTGAGTTTTTACGAGTTGAATGTTTAATTCCTATAGTTGAGATGAAAGCACTGAGTTATATCTTCTTGATATTTTTGCATAAAAAAAGTTAATTTTCTGAAGGACCTAAGATCATATATGAGGCAATTCGATTGTCTCGCTACCTCCCTAAATATTTATAGGAAGTTTTAAACTTGGTTACTGTACTAAATGCTTCCTTCCCTCACTAAAAAAATTTGATTTCAGCAATGATTTTGTACGAAAGGAGAGATGTAAGAGAACTGGATCATCGGGTTATGAAATCTCGAGAACTTTCCTAGATAAAGACAATCAGGCATTTCAAAGCAACCAAACTTAACTTTATTGCTACTGATTACTTGGAGATAATTAATTTGAATGCTTGTAATAGGATTGGGAAGTAACAAACGAACATTTGTTAGTAAAGACTGGCTCATCCGAGGTAGCACAGCTGTATTGCAGGAAACAGGGGAGACTGGAAGATTGGCTAATTCTGGCTGAGAATTGTTACAAAATACACGATTTTTCTAAAATAAACTTGTCAAAACTACCACATAGTTTTGTTTCTCATAAATCCAATATCCCACTTTTAAAACTGTGTATCGACGTTTCAAAATATCTTCTATATTTTATCCAGAATTGTTCGAGATTGGCTAATATTGTTTCCAACGATCGATTCACAACGTTCCACATCGGGATTGGCCTATGTCTGGCAATATCGGCCAGGGCTTCTGTGCTACAAGGGACCACTGAAATCAGACTTCAACTCGTTTTCTTGTCACTCACAAGCTGTGGAACGCTTGCGTAGAGAGATAAGACAAAAAGTGGGTGGCGCTGAAGCCAAAGACGTTAGGACAATATCTTTTTTTAAATAACCGTAATGCCCGATTTTTCTATAAAAAATTCTTTCAAAACTAATCCCTGGGATAGCAAGCTTGAGAAAAAAGTAAACCTAATGAATAGAAGCATGTTTAAAAAAAAAAAAAAATGTGAGAAATAACGTCAGTACACATTTTACAGAAAAATCATTGTTTTTTACAATTTTTTTTTACTTTTGAGTATTTTTAATTATTATTATATGTTTTAAAAATGCATAGAATAGTGCTTTACTGTGTTATACTACCATTTAACCACACATTTCTAACAATTGCCTTTCAAATATATAAAGCTTAGAAATTAAAAAAAATTAGAGAAATTTGCTATTTTTCGTATTTTTTTCATACTTTGATGTAAATACGCGATTATTTTTTTTCAATTTTTTTTTACAGTTTTTTTTATCATGATATGTAACAACTTTTTTCATCTCATGTGTTTAAATTTTTTTTTTTTTTTTGAACCATCCTAATCTTCGACTCACATTCTAAAAATGGAGATAGCAGAACGATTTGTTGTTGTTGTTGTTGTTTCTAATCTCCCTTCTGTCTGACGAAGTCAGACAATATCAGTGAAGCCATTGACATTAATGAAGTCTGACACTAGTTGTGGACAGTTATAAATGTCCTCCCAGTCCAGTCCAAGGCAGTCCAAAATGTGCTGAGGTGATGCCTGTTCTTTTTGGCATTTAGGGCAAAGAGGAAAATTTTTGCTTCCCCCGGAATATGTGAGGCCTTTAAGGTGACCACTAGCAAGTCGGGAAGAACGATTTGTTTGATATTCCATCTTTTGACCAGCTTTGATCACACTATCCGGACCCTGCCCGTACTAAAATTCTCTTGGATTGAGCCCCTATCCTGATTCGAATGATGTGCCTTGACTGGACGCTTACAGTGATCACCACTAGCTCTACCATGGCTCTCTGGCAATCACTATATACCTTTGCCCGACGCCAGACGCTCCGAAAACCCCATTACCATGCATCTATCATTTCATATCTCACTCAACGAGTAATTTTTAATGTGTTAGATTTAATAATCTTTTGAAATTCGATGCTTGAGTTTGTAACTGTCAGCTTCTTGGAGATTATTCTAATGTTGTTTGATGACTATCTCAATAAGTGTGTTGTCTGAGATTATTAGAATGCTAATTTATTTCTAGTCAATTCAATTACTTGAATTCTATATTTTGATCACAAAGTGTACTAATACTTGCATTGATAAGTACAAATTTTCGTAATAATAATTCCACTAAAACATCAATGCAGTTCCCATTCCAATATTTCACTGGAAGTTATGACTGGAAATACCAGAAATAACATTTTGTTGTCAGTTTGCAATTCGCTAAGTCATAACTACAAATGATACAGTCATATCTTGCATATCATTTTGAAGTCTTGATTATATGGATTACATAAAATTCAAGCGTAAGTTAAAATCGGAAGTGTTTCAAAATTTGATTCCTCCTGTCGAATTTTGAAATAAATCTATGGGAAATCTATTTCTAAACCTCAATGAAAGATATTGGATATTGAACTTAGAAATTTGGTAAAAAGTTTTTTAAAAGTTTGTCTCCATATTCAATAATAAAGCGACATTTTTGTTCAGAAAAAACTTGTCAGTGTTTTTACAATGTCTCATTAACCTTAATAGAGGAAGATTTAAATAATTTTGGGTCACTAAAATGTACATGTTTTGTGTCTGAATCTATTGTACCTCATAAAAGTTATTAGAGGTGTCTTTAAGAGACAGTTGCAATCATCAAAATCATCGATCTTTTATCATCGAAACATCCCTAAATTATTTTCTTCTTCGTAGAAAAGGAATCGAAATGAATATATCGAAAAAGAACAGGAAAACGAGCATTCTTGTAAAGAAAAACATCTTGAACAAATGACACATCCTTATTTTTTCGAAGTTAATGAGGTGTGATTGTTTTAAAAGGATTTTTTAGCTTTTTGTATCATATGACCATATATGTCGTTGCAAAAAAAAAGTTGATACCCATTTGTATTCTTCTAGCTATTTGTCTACAATCTGTTATCTGTTTTGAAACATAGAAATCTCATATTCGAAAGACCCTCTGCCCCCAAAAAAAACAACACGAATCTTAGCAACGTTGTTGTTTTAGGTTATTGTTGCTTGGTGACTGGAAGTATGCTGAAAGGTAAGTATGAAAGTATGCAATCTTAGAACACCATTCAAATACCCCGCTCGAATTTCATAGATATGGAAGATGGCGTTGTATTTAATATGGGACAGAAAATGTTCCATATCTTTTTAATTTTGTAGATCTGGGAGAGTGGCAGTGTTCCACCGCCAAGTGTGATGTCAAAGCGGTAGAACATTGAAGTGTTATATTACGTTGACCGAGCTTAGGCCAGTTTTTGACCTCTTATAGCTCAGCTTTTGTTATTGTTAGAACCGTGATGTTCTTGCCCCAAATGAGTAGATAAAAAATAACTACACAATTCTTAACGTTGTGCAAAATTCCTTTGAAAATCGCAACATTTTGTTGTTTTTCTTATTATGATTCTTCTTGTTGTGGTAACAAAACTATAAATAGGTCAATAGCCAAAACTATTTGGTGAATTTTGGCCATTATTTTTTTTCTTTGTCTCAGCTTGATTAGAAGAAGAGCTTTTTTTATTATTTAATGCGCTCGGGGATCTGTATATCCCAGAAGTTGGAAATTTTAGCTAGGGCGAATTTGTCAATGTTAATCGATAGACATTACATTGTCTTTTCTTGTGCGTGAAACAGAAAAAAATCAATCGTTGATGAGCGATGCTCAAGAGCAGAGAGCTTTGTGTTAAAGGCACTCGTTTTTCAAATTTTTAAGCTGTTATCACATTTCTATAAGAATTTCGATGGCGGGGATGATTATAATACCTTAAGAGGCACTAGCACAGAGAATTTAATCAAAATCGTTAAAGTCATTTTTTAGCAATTGCTGAAAAACATGACTTTTAATGATTTCAACCTTATGCGCTTGCGCAATTTTTACGAAAACCTTATTGGTATGTCCCATGGCCACCACTAATACGCACGCAAAATTTAATCATCGTAGGTCAATTTGTTCTGGAGTTATGCTGACCACGTATTCACAGACATACATTTTTTCTAGACCATTTTTTTTAAATCAGTGTGTTCCAAAACGTGGAGAGATGAAAAAATATATATATATTTTGACTGAATGCTATACCCAATGTAAACATATGGAAAATTGAAAGTTAAAAATCAAGAATGAGGAAAAAGGATTCAAAATTACAAAATCCAAAAACTTTTAACCAAAGTTTGATTCATTTTCGCTCATAATTAGTTCCTAGGAAGGTTTCATAAACGTAAATTCTGAGAAAAAAAGCAAAGGAGATCCACTAATATATCAAAAATTGAGTCAAATGCTTGCGGTTTTGAAGACATATTTATTGTGCATTTTGTTTGTGGTTGCCAGTCAAAACATATAAAGTTTTAGTTAATATACTTAGCTCCCAAATAATTACTAAATACCATTTTTACTACTTTAACAAATTAATTTAGAGTTTAATTAATTTAGAGTTGTGGAATTGGTGTCTATCTTGAGTAAAACGAGAGTGTTCAACTTAGAGGAAAATAAGAGTAACTTCAACTCCCCCAATGATATTTTTTAGAAACTATCGATTTTATCTCAAACGGTATGAAAGGAAGTGAAAAGAAATCAATTACAAAGATTTAAACAGTCTCGTTGTAGTATAAAATGATATTTTACATTGTAAAATCAGTTCATTAGAACTCCTGAAATTTAAATGGAAATCCAATCTCTAGCAGAAATAAGTCGATAATTATATGACAGAAGTAAGAAATTGTAAGGCATCTTAAATATATAACATACATACTAAACATAACGTATGATAAAAATAAAGTATATTTAATGTTATTGTATACCATTGGCAGCAATACACATTTGCACTTGAACTACCAACTTTGATGAAGGTATTATTTCACTTTGTGCTATTTTATATGTAAATGAGAAGGCGCTTTTTCTACTTGATTTTTTCTCTCCTAACTTAAAAGAATATAATCTAAAGAATATAGAATAAATTTTACTACAAGTGCTTCTTTTACTCTTAAGAACATACTGTTACTATATGTAGACGATTTCTCCGCGTTTAAACGTTTTTTCATTGTCTCTAGACTCTTTGCACCCTGAATAATTACGCATAATAAGCCATTCTTTTGTATACATAATGACACAGGGGATTATTTAAAAAAATATTGGAGTGAGATATTGATGGTGTAGTCTCAATATTTTGTGGCCCTCTGTATATTTTTTCTGAAATAAACACAGTAAAATTGTTTATTTATTATTAGTTTTCAAAAGCTCATAAATTGAATGCATAGATTAAGATCAATTTTATCCAGGACTCTTATGAATAGCTTTTATTCTATACAGCTGAGAAAGAAAAGTTTCCAGGAAGAACTTATTTCTGATTAATAGCTATGAATAATGTCTCTCATTCATGGAAAATGCAAATAATATTCAGTAATAATCAGCAAAAGCAATGAAATTTACAGGCAGTTCTCAAAAGCCAATGAAGCATTTGACGTAAAAATCTAAAGAAAATGTGATAAAATAAATTCAATTTATGAATCTTTGAGAAGGATTTACAACAGCCAAGCTACGCTTAGTTTGTAGGGCAGAGAACTACAGCAAATGAGATCTCCTAAATTTGCTGACAAGTCCCCATTACATTTAGAAAAGAGAAAGTAATTCTGATGATCGTTAGTGAAAAGGATTTCTCGTATCTAGAATTCGCTGATTCCGTGTGTCATTACAATGAACGATGGTTCGGGATTTTTTTTATGGTCAGCTCTAAATCAGACTTAAGAGATCACGAAATTATGAAACTAAAATGTTTATAACACATTTTAATGTAGTTTAATAGAACCAGAATAACACTTTATGTAACAGATTACTAGCTTTAGGTAAAAAAAAAAAAAACTGTTAGGTCTTTTAAATTATCTTTAATTTTAATCTTTGTTCTGCAATTCAAAACATCTCTTTTGACATTAAAAGTGCAATGATTGCTCTTCGTAATCCATTTTAAGAGCTGAATTGTTATTGCAAAACTGTTTATTTTGATGCAAGCTTTTGGAAATTTTCAGAAGCCCACATATGGTTTACGACAAAATTGGTGGATTTTTTTAAACAGCCCATATGAGGTATGATAATTTACAATAAAAAAGTAAGGTTATAAGTAATCTAATGTTAAAATCTGTAACATTAATAAATCTAGAATATTATTTCATTAGATTTGGAGATGTATTTTTAGAGTAACATACTTTATTTAATTTTTTTTATGTAACAACTGCAAGAGAATATTTGAGTAACACTAATTGATTTACTATTAAAAAGCTGAATTATCATAGATTTTTTTTTCAATTAGTATGGAAATTATGCATAGTTTAAATGAACAATATGAAAGAAATAATATATGCCATTTTTATTTAAAAAAAAAAAATGCTTAAAATGCTGCATAAAAAGTAATATATAACTACGCTGTGACTTTGAACAATTCTTTTACATTTTTTAAACTACTTAAAAAACCCTAAAAAGATATTTTTATAGATGATAAATCCATAGTTTTTACTTCTACATCAATAAAGTTAAATTGAAGAATTCCACAATTTTTATATAGTCACCCAATTGCAACTACCGTCACCTAATTGAAAATAATGTTGATTTATTGAAATAAATACCCCCCCCCCCTCCCTAACCAAAAGTCAAAAGTGCATGTTTTGATGAATAAAACTAAATGGTTTATTATACAGAAAAGTTTTTTTGTAAAACATGAATTTTTACAAAACACTCTTTAGAAAAACTACGATGATATTTGACTAAATATTTTTGATTTCTTGAATTGGCACTATTTTTTTTTATTTTGCTATGCTATTGTTTGCTTTTTTTCTTCCAATACTCTTTTGCTTGATATTGATGAATTAGAAACTTTCTTTTTCATTTGAGAGGCACTTTGAATTGAAGATTCTTCAACAACTTCTCTTCCTTTTAAGAGTTGTTTTGGTTTTGATTTACTCTTTTAAAGCCAAACTTAATTATTGTTTGGTATATAAAGTTCTCCAATCAATGAAGTTGTCTGTTAAAAGAAAAAACTGTCATATTCACTAAAAGTATGATTTTGAACTTTCATGAGCAAAAGTAAAATTAATATGTAGTAAGAATTTTTTCAAATATAACTTGATCTCTCAGTCTAATAAAGAGGAGCCCAACAAACTAGTATGTAATACAAAAAATGCATCATAATGGATCTTATTTTTTTTACCAGTAAAATATAAAATTGTCGATTTTTGCACTGGAAGAAAGTGCTTTTGATTTCTTTAAAAAGCCTTTAATTTTAAATAATAATAATAATAATAATAATAATAAATGGTGATCTGGTACTTTATTTATAAACTTTCTAAAAAAAATTCGGAAGGCATCGGCCCATTGGTTTTGTATTGTTTTTGGTTTTGTTTGCATGTTCAAAGACCTATTTTTGTGCACAATAAGGGCTAATCAGGCCGAGAACTACATCTTAACGTGGAACATTTATTTTACCTAACATTAGAGAAATCTTAATAAAAAAATAGGTAGTGCAATTACAAACTTTTGTGGATGCAACACGTCAATTTTTTTTTCTTACTTATTTGGCTTGAATACTTTGTTTTATTTCTTACACGATTCAATTAATTGCTAATCAAATTGCTAATTCATAAAAATCTACACTATCAAAATGCTAATTCATAAAAAATTATTTATTGGGTCTACAAAATATTATTGTATGAACAATCCTACAAATATAATAAAAATTAAGAGCACAAAGTTATACCTTAAACAACCAAAAAACAGATATTAAAATATGAATCTTAAAAATATTTGAAATCCTGACTGAGTTTCTTCGTCAGTGGGCTTGAATCCAGCCGGGATTTCAATGGATCACTTCCAGAAGAATCGCATTTATACCAAATGCGCATTATTATCAAATAATCGCATTTATATCAAATGCGATTGATATAATATATCAATTACATTCAAGCCCATACGCATCCAGCCATATAAACAAGAAGTCAAAAATTCTCACAAATACTAAAATGAAAAGTACCTTGTAAACCAAACTTAACAAAATAGCTGTCTTCCAAAGTTTAATGCCCACGTTGATTCGAAATGAACCTAGTCCAGCACCAAGAGTTTCAGTATTGAAAAACACAATTCCCAAAATAGCCCCGCATAAAACATTTAAAACTGCACTGCCATCTATGTTCCACAAAAAAATGAAATTTTTTTTAAATAAAATATTTGGACCAGTTAGGGCTGTTTAACTGGATTTCAATATCGCCCGAAGAATGGAATCAGAAACCACAGAAATTTTTTTCAAAAAGACGAAAATTTAAAAATATTTAATAAATCCATTTTTTTTCAAATTGTCCCTAAAAATTCCAAAAGCCAAATTAATGTCCGTAGCTTTATTCAAATACTCTTAATTTTAGTTGTGTATAATAAATATTTCTAAAAATCTTGAAATTTAAATTGCTATTAAAATTCGAAAGACGAATTACTTCAAAATTAAAATCCTGTCTTTTGTCATAAACCCCCGTATTTACTGAATTATCAATTATCTTTAAACTTAAATCGAGATACTGAGCGCACTTGTAATTATTATTGTTTATTTTTAAACAAATCCTTCAGATAAATCTCTATAATTTTGTCCAAATCATTGAAATTAAAAATTATTAAATCATCAATATATATAAAAGCTTCAATATTATTATATTCTAGAAATCTCCTTTCGAACATTTTTAAATAATAATCGGCAAAGCCGCAAGAAAAGCTATTTCCCATAGGAATTCCTTTAGTTTGTCTATAAAAAATTGTTTCCATTAAATAAATAATTTTCAAAACAAATAAATTTGCAAAACTCTAACAATTCTACTTTATTTAAATTAGAGTCTTTCAGAAAATTATCTAAAATATCAGAGCAAATAATCATCATGTGGTATTCTGGTGAATAAATTCTCGAGATCAAATGTATGAACAAACTAAATTTTGTTATTATAATAAAATCCAAAATCTCCTTATTATTTTTAATTAAGAAATGATTTTCAAACATCCTTACCTTATCCAACAATTTTTTTAAAAAATAATTCTAAGAAAATTATTGAAACAATTTGGTAGAGCTTGTTACGAAATGAAATTTCAAAGCTGATTTATGAAATTTAACTGTGGGAAAAAGTTAAGGATATTTCATGCATGAAATCTTAAAAATAAAATTTTTTGCGAAAGCCAAAATTCTGTAATCCAATTCCTTTTTGGTCGAATTAATTTTAACATAAGTATCATTTCCTTTATAATCATCACTCATTAAATTTCTAAAAAAACTCTTGCAAAAAATACAAAAATTATTTGTAGTTTTATCCACCTCTGCAATAATCCAAATTGGATTATTACAGTGGTGGATAAAGCTGCTTTTTTTTTATATTATGTGCAAGAGTTTTTTTAGAAATAATGCAATGCATTTTTGTTGGCAAAAAGTCCTTGAAGGAAAAATCAAATCAAGCCTGATGGAGTTGAAAGTGTGACGTCATTTACTAAAACTATTGCTGTGGTCTGACCCGATCTACTAAAGAGGGAAAGAGAGGTTTCACGATGGCCTCGGCTTAACCCAGGATTAGAATCCGGCACCTTTGGCATGCGAGGCCAGAACGCTAACCCCACAGCCATCAGGTTGGATCTTCGGCCAATTGGTGAAATGTAAACAGAAGTTTATTGCGGGTTACCAAGAAAACAACACTTACCTTATTAGTATTTTTTGAAACAGTGTTGTCGGTCCATTGACAGACCTTGCTTGAAGTTGTTCCCCATCTTCCTTTCAATACTGATTTACAGCACAGATTTGAACTTGTGAATAATATTTTTAAGTATTGATAAACAGTTCAAAAGTGTACTAAAAATATTGTTTGCGAGTCGATAGACCAATCTTATGGGCATTTCGGCAATCGGCGTCACACAATTCACAGAAAATTCAGCGACACTCATGAAACGGTAGCGATACTCATAAAATCCTGATAGTGACATCATTTGTGTTTTTACTTTCAATTACCCATATGTTAACACAAGGTACCGTAAATGCGGGCTACTTTGGCCCACATTTTGGTACTATTTTAATCTTTTCCCAAACCGCCATTAAGGTTTTTACAAAATTGCGAAAGCGCATGAGGTTGAAATCATGAAAAATCATGTTTTTCTACAATTGCTACAAAACGGCTCAAATGATTTTGATTAAAATTTCTATGGTAATGCTTCTTAATGTATTCTAAACACCCCCAAGTATTAAATAATTCCCGTAAAAATGCTATAAAGGTGTAAAAAGTTGAAGATGAATGTGTTTAACAAAGAGTTCTCTTCCCTTGATCATTGCTCTTCAACGACCGTATTTCTCCTTTCCTCTGGATCACTTATAAGAAAAGATAATTTAAGAATTATCGAAAAGTAAATTGTTGAATTCGCCATACTGGCGTTTTTTTTCTTTTCCCTACCCTATATAAGAATTATCGCCAAACTGGCAATTTTTTCAAATGAATGAAAATATGAAAATGATAATAAAACTATTCCACCTCAAATTTAAATGCAGTGACCAGTATTATAGTGTAATCGATAGTTGTGTGATGTAACCTAGTTTTATAAGAACTTATTTATAATAATGAAGTGAAATATCAAAAATTTCTACTCTCTCGATACTAAGAAGATAACTTTTCATAAACACTTTTTTTGTATTTGGCTGGCATCAAACCTGTATTAGAAAACCTAAATTTCTAGCTAAAATACTTAAATTGGCACATTAATTAAAACACAATATTTTTATTACCCATACAATTCATATGGAGTAGCAGAAACTATAAAAGTCATTTATTAATATCCTTTATAGGTTTATTTATTAATATTCTTTATTAATATCCTGTAAAGTACGTAATGCAAATGCCTATTTTAAAAATAATACCATTCTCTTAACCAGTTTTCGTCATGGTTATTCATAGTATGTATCACAAGTCCTAGTAATTAGGTACAATATGAGGCAGTACGATAATACGTTTACATTTATTTGTCTTATACAAGTGTCACTTCAGAATATTCATTCGACACACCTAATCGGGAACAGTGTACATATTAAATCAATACGAGTTGTCAACACACTTAAACACAGGTTGTGCCAAAAATCAATGTTCTACACAATGCGCTCGCTGTGAGAGATAACAGGCCAAACTCAATTAGCAGTTCGTCATTTCGAATTCATTACTATAATCCTTTTGCAATCAGCAATCATTCATTGACTTCTACTAGCGCAGAACAGACGCATTATCTCAGGTGAGCTCATGAATCACTGAAGGACTATTCAAAATGTACCTCTGTTCGTCCACTCAGAAGGGTAGAATTCAATCAAAAGTCTCTCATTTGAAGGTTGATTTTGTGTTTGGTAGAATGTGAAAGTAAAACAGATGAATACAAATCAAGTTACATGGAACTATGGTACAGTGTGTTTATAATTAAATTTGTTCTGTTTAGAGTAGTCTCAAACAAAACAGATCATTATAAATTGTTTATACCTATTACTGAGATCATGAGGAAATTATCCCTAAAATATCGCAAGAATATTATTAAAAAAAAAAAAAATAGTTCACATTTTTGCAAATAGCTTATTATATATTGTTCTTCTTTTTAGCTTGAGACTTGGATTACAATTTTCCAGATCATGTTCAGCCTGTTCAGTTAACTTTCATATATATCCTTGAATTACCACATTGCCCTTTGGTAACTAAAATATGTATTGTAGTTTATTTTTTCTTCGGATATAATTTTATCAGTATCTCAGTAGCACGTATACAACATTTTATGAAGACATGATGCTTACTACATACTGCTAAACAGGAGAACTTTTATTATAAAACACCCTGTATTTCAATAAAATGATATTTACTGCTGCTCAAATATAGTTATTTTAAAAATTTATGTATTTTATAAAGATATGACGCCTACTTCAGACTGCATCTGGCTAAACAGGAGAGCTATTATTATAAAACTCCCTGTATTTCAGTAAAATGGTATTTATTTAATGCTACTCATAAATGAGTTAATTTTAAAGTTATTTATTTTATGAAGAACTGATACTTAATATAGACTGCAGACTGCAAAACAGGATAATTTTTATTATAAAACACAATGTATTTCTTTAAAATGATATTTACTGCTACTCAAATATGAGTTAATTTTAAAAGTTACTTATTTTAAATTAAATGTTTGCTGTTCGACTTTGATTGAATATATAAATCAGACGTTTACTTTTATTATATGTTTTCTTTTTCTCTCAGAGAATATTAGTTGCATAACTAATTCCAATTTGCCATTGGCTGGATACACACACTTATTTTTTGATTTGTCAGTAAGATTTGGTTAATTATGCTTCAGTCATTACGTATTTAACTAAATATAATGAATTTTTTTTTCTAGAAGGAAACTTAAATTATAAGATCGATTGCAATTTTTCTCATGACCCGTTATGTAAGGCAGTAAATGTGTGAATTATTATACATTTGAAATCTTCTCCTAGATTGCAAAATTGTTAGTTTGAGTAAATTAAAATATTTCAATTAATAAATAATACAAATTAGGTTTTTACTAAATTCTATATTATTTTAATATCTTAATATCTGCACACTAATAAGATTTAGTTAAATTATTGATTGTTAGTTTTAACTTTAATTATTAAGAAATAAGTTTATTCTGCATACCTTAATTTTAGATGATAGTTATGATTCATTTTTATCACTTTTTTATCTTAATAATTAGTCACGCTATAATATCATCATTGTTGATTTATATCTAGGAACCCCACCAGTGTTCCATCGCCAAGTCCGATGCCAAAGCGGCAGACGTAAGTATATATTATGTTGACCGAACTTAGATCGGTTTTCAACCACTCACAACTCAGCTTCTATTATAGCTAGAACCCTAATAGTTTTTCCATTGCCTTGCACTGGGTGACTAGAATTAAAAATAACCACATACTTGTTGACATTGAACAAGGGAATTTGGAAAAACTTTTCCTTAAAAATCGTCAATGTCACCTGAATTTTGTTCTTCTGATTCTTCTGATCGTGAACAAAACTTAAATCAAGTCTACGGCTATCCTTTTTTTTTTATTCATCTCATCTTTATAAGAGAAAGTGTCCTTTGTATGATTTGAACTCTCCGAGGGTTTGTATCCCCTGGAAATAGTACCCGGAAGTTGGGAATTTTTACCTGGGAAATGACTGATTAAAAGGGGTTAATGGATTTCGAATATTCATCTTTTGTTCAATTTCATGAAGTAACTTTAATAATTTAAATTGAATTACTAAAACGGTGTAATTAGAAATAAATAAAATTTTCTTATTTTTCAATTAATTTCCATGCTTATCAGAGTGCTGAAAACACGTGTTTCATCTTTAAGTTTGAAAACTACTTTCATTTTAAAACATATTTTTAACATAACAAGGCATCAGGTTAGTTTTGAAACATGTACCATTTGGTCCCTAGTGAGTGCACCACCAAAAATTGCTTAAATTTTTCTCAACGTGGTAATAAATCTGGTTTTAAACTTAAAGCGAAGGCTGTTTTGAAGCACTTTCTTATATCTGTTCGAATGTAAGGTAGGTAATCATCTATTCCATATATAAATCAAGTATTTTTTTTTAATATATCATACTTACTTATTAATTATTACGTACTTTTTAAGTATTTACTTGTGTTTGTAATCACGTCTCTATATTTTTAATTACGAAAATTTTTCTTGGTGTGGTAAGGAGAATTTCTTCTTGAAAGAAACGAACAGGATTTTGATTGCAAGACAAAATTTCTCTATAACATTGCATCATAATATTTCTTGTCGCTCTCAATACAAAGTGTCTCTCTCCAGGCACAAAATCTTTTTACAATATTGTATCATGATATTTATTGTCGCTCTCAATACAAAGAGTCGTATTAGGTACATATAATTACGATAACTTTTACTTTGTTGTGGTACTGAGAAATTCTACTTGAAAGAAACAAAAAGGATTTGGATTGCAAAACGAAATCTCTCTACTGTATTGCATCATGATATTTATTGCCAATCTCAATGCAAAGAGTCGTATGTGAATCTAACGTTATTATCGCTTACATCATTTTACGTTTGGGGCAATATGATTATTCACTTTAAAACCTCCTTTGACAGTATCTTATTTGCTTAGAACATAACAAACGTAACAAAAAGAATAGATAACTCCCAAATAACAACTTGACTTTGTAAAATGGTCTGCCAGAAAAAGTCTTGAAGGCTAGTTTGTGTCGCCAAGTGGCAGCGTTTAATTTCTTTGGGAGTACTTTTACACAATGTCCTAAATTTTGATTATTGGAAGGCTCCCCTGTGGGCAATCATTACTTGTCTGGTTAGAGTTTTTATGGAATTAATATCAATTCAGTGCAATGTCTACAAAATAGCTCAAACATATCAAATGATATTATTTCAAAATATCTCTAGCCTGCCAAGTACATATTGTCTATGGAGGTTCCTCCCAATAATCAAAATTCAGTTTATTTTATTTAAGTACCAAAGAAATAAATCGTGGCCTCTTGGGAGCACATTGGATTTCACAACTTTTTCTGACTGACCTGTACTTGGCAGTAATTTTCTCACAACTTCTAGTTGTTTTTTGAAAGATACTTGTTATGGCGTAATGTTAAATAAAGTTATTTGAAATGAAATTATTACAGCGAAAATTCTAAAATTATTTAAGTATGTGATTTTTGTTTTTATCGCAAATATAATATAATTAAGTTTTTTTTACTTTTCTTATATTTTTAGTATCTCCAGTGGATACAAAATCCAATTTTTCTGACTGTAAAATATTAACTTAAAGGAGCCAAACTTCTAAGGATAATACATTTGTTAAAAGTATAGTGTTTTGTTAATGTTTTAATTTAACATCAATAATTGAAGGAACTATTTCATTGTTAAACTTTCGAAACATTTTGCTTTAATAGAAATACTATATTTTTAATCTATTTACTGATTAAAAGTATATTCTTTTCATGGATTAATGCATTTTAAGTTTCTCTACTTTAAAAAGTTAAGAACTTGGACTATTCCTAAATGTTAAAAGTTTGAGACCGACACTTTAATTTCTACTTACAAAAGTACCACGTAATGAAGCCACGCAAGAATTCTCTGAAACACCTCAAACTTTTAATTTTAATTTTGTTCATGTTTTTCTAATTTCTTCTCAAGGAGTATTATTCCTCATTTAATCCTTTAAAGTGCGGCATTCTTCTCAAAGAATACTAATGACGTCCTTTTCGACATTCAAATGAAAGAAGTTCACTTAATAAATATTGATCAAGAAGAGAAGGAAGATGAAAATGGATCTTTCCACTAACTTTTGTTTAAGGGGACTGCCTTTTATGTTATTCGGAAAGAAATAGAAATATGTTTATACAAAGCAGCTATTGTATCTCAATCAAAAGAAAGTGAGATAGGAATTGATTTGTTAGTTTGGTTGGTTGGTTTGTACGCTCAACGACCTATTTTTTTTCACAATAACGGCTACTCATCCCGGGACCTAAAGCTTAACTTGGATTCCAAACCACAACTAACATCCATGTCTAACCCAGGATTCAAACCCATCACCTTTGGCATGCAATACCAGAAAGCTAACTCCATAGCCATCAGATGGGCTAAATAGGAATTGAAAACAAGGGAATACAAATACATAATTGTAATACCTTGATAGGTAATTACAAGCTTATTTACAGAAGGTAATAGGATGATTTGTGATGTTTATTTATTATATTTAAATGATATTGTTTTAGTTTACATGATATTTGATCATAGAAAAATGTACATTTAATACTAAGATGCAAAATAATGGTAATTTATCTCATTATTGATAAACTTTCTTTATATTATATACAATACTACATGCATATAATCTTAATATTTTGGAAAATTACGCACAATAATTTATTTTATTAAACTAAAAAAATGGAACATTTGGCAATAGTACGTAAATATGTTATGAAATTGAGGAATTTGTAGTAGATTTAATTTCTTATGTTAATGAATGCATATAAGTTGCATTATATGCATCTAAGTTTGAAGAATATTTTTTATTATTATTTATTATTATTATTGAAATTGTATTGTTAAAGTAGAATGGCATTTGATGCCCGATTGTAATTTAAAAAAAAAAAAATATATATATATATACTTTTGAAAGATTGATCTTAGAAACTGTTTTTAAGTTGCTTAAGTTTAATGTATTATTATACTTTAATGCAGGATGACCTGGCAAAAAGTATACAAAATTTATTACTTCTAATTACTGAACTATAAACTACTGCTGGAATATAATATACTGCTTTTCCGTAGATTGGAAATCCCTCCGAGATTTTTTGAACAAAGAAAAGGATTCACCTAATGTCAATGTGCTGTTAGAAATACACGTAAATGCAATCATTTGTCCTATAAAGCATAATTTTTCTGTCTAAATACCATATTAATAATTTTCCAATGAGTGGTTAGTAATATTATTATTAAAAAGAAAAATTGTCTTTTTAGCTATAAGTTCTTAAATAGCTAATATGTTATAGAAATTTTTGTTTCAAACGATAGTTTGTAAAGTTTGTTAATATAAATAGCCTAAAATTTGTTAGTAAACAGTTTTCTAATAATTAATTAATAATACAATATTTTAAAATATTCAAATAGAAATATTTTCTTCTTCCATTAACTTTATTACGAAAACTCACCCAGAATTTTTCTTTCTCTTTTGACGTTTAGTTCTCAATATTTTAGCAGAAAAAAAAAAAAAAAAAAAACTTGAAGAGAACGTATGGTAGATTACATTTGAAAGTAAAAATATTTTAAGTAAAAAAATATTTCATAGTTAAAATTTGTGAGTACTTTTTTTATCTATACAATATGTTAGTAACATAGCTGGTAAACTTAACAATTTATATTTTCCAGTAGTAGATTCAAATAGTCAGAAGTGTACATTGATATCCACAATCAAAGTCCAACTTTCCGAAAGCTGTGGAAAAACACTGGTCAGAATGACCTGCAATTTAATCTGTAGATATTCGAAGAAAGGGGAAGGGGAGAGGGGGACACTTTATGGTAAACTATTTCAAACAATTTTATGGTTTTCAAAAAGTAATGGTACAGAAAAAGAGAATAAAATAGTTTTTGATATTTTTTTCTTATGCCATACAGTTTCCACCTTATTTCAGTTCATACTGAAAAAATTTCAAGAAATTCTGAGCAGTGTTTTTTACATCTTTTTAAAAATTGAATTTTAATTGTTGACACCCTTTATATTGAAATATGCTATACAAATTCCAAGAAGTAAGTTTTGAAGAGTGTGCATCGAATTCATTCTTTAGAAAATTCTATTCATTTTTTATCAATTGTACAGAGTTATTATTTAGTTATTATTTCGAAGCTTCTCCCATTTCATACTGAAATGCAAAAAGCGCCTTTAAAATATCTTTTCATAGGCTTTTAAATTTAGGCTAATATCAATTGTCTATACCTTTTCCTTAGATTTTTTTGAAAAAAGACGTAAAAACACGCACATCCGACAATTATTACATAAATTACAGCTGTAATTGAAAAATATAGCGCATAACCATGAGGATGGTACTGAGTTTACATAGAACGTTTCTTCTATATAGGGGAGACCTGTGTACCTAGGGCCTCCTTTTTTCAATGCACAAAAAATTAGACACTGAGCCGTTTAAAAATGTGAAACTGATGTACATACATCGTCATAGTAATTACTTCGAATTGGGATTAGTATAAATACTTAAAATAATAAATTCTGTCAAATAGATGGTTTTTAATAAATTTCACAAATGACCCTAGGTACAATGACTTCGTTGTACCTAGGGCCAGTACCTTTTGTACCTAGGACCATTCTCTTAAAGTTAGGTTTCACCCCATAATAAATAGAAAACAAACATGCACAGTTGAATTTTATGAAAGAAACGAAATCAAGTAATTATCAGTAGTTGGTTTATCATATAATAATTATAATAATTTGCAATGTGTCAAATTATTAGTGAATTACAAGTATTTTCGTAACTCCAAAAACTGATTCCAAAGAATGAGCTGCATGCATTGTCGCTTTGAAACACCAACAGATTTTGGTTTTGGCAATTTGAACACAATATTTTTGTTTGCAATTTTATAAACAATATCTTGGTCATAGAGAAACTTATTCAAAAGGGCAATTTTTTCAAGTATTTAACACTAAATTGCTCTTCTTTAACATCTATTCTTTCTGCCATATATATATATATATATATATATATATATATATATATATATATATATATATATATATATATATAATAGAAAATAAATAGATATATCTTTTGCCTTGTTATCTTTTGTTAAACCAAAACCGCCTATTTCAATTGTATCACTTATATCAGCTACTGTAGAATTTGCATCATCAGCGGAATCAGAAGAACATACAATGTCTGATAATTCTTCGGATATAGTTGTCTCAATTTGAAACACAGATATTTTTACGATTTTTCTTTTTGCCATTCTAATCGCGCGTTTTCTTCAATTTCTTTTTTTTCTGGAGTGTCTGTCAAGATTCCACATCTCCCTGGCCGTCTCTTTTGGTTGTACGAGATTTCGTTTTTAGAAAAGGCCGTACGTGTTCAGGCATGGAACATGAAATGGAATTAGATGTCGGAAGGTCGCAAAATTCATCTGCACATGAAACGGGTTTTGATGTCAATGACTCTGAAAATGTTGCAGCAAAATTGAATTTAATACAAAAACATCCAGTTCCATCAATGTTGACTCACTTTCTTCTTCGGGAAAATCATTATTTTTACAATTTATGGATGATTCTGGTCTGTCGGTTGCACTTGAACTTATGAATAAGTTTTGATTCACTGGTCATACCCCAGGTACACCAAAGCCCACTAGAACTTTTACAGAAGTTAAGGCCAAAGGATAAGATTTGTCAACATTCTCTACAAAATCGTATATGGTGATTGGTTTCCCAGTGCCAGCATACAATTACTGTACGCTGTACTGTAGTATTTCTTAAAGGGTCCAAACACACCTTTGTGTGTTTGAACCTTTAAGAAATACTACAGGTTTTTTTTTAAATAAATTCTCATTTTTAAATAAACAAATTAATAATTCTGAATAATAATAGCAAACATAATTTGTTTAAGTCAAGAACATTAAAAATTCCAGTGCAAAATATATAGCTCTCTCATTTAAATAACAGCTAATAAAAAAAATGTGACTGAAACTAAATAGTTAAGATAATTAAGGCACTTTCCTCCATTTATTAATAAATTTTTTTCAATAAAATAAAAACATAATAGATATGACTGCAGTTGTACCTAGGACCATCGCCCTAGGTACACGACTTGGGGATTTCGTATAAAATTTCTTCTACTAAAATGCACATTGAGAAAGGACTCATTTAAACATCTCATTTCGTACTTAATCTTACAAACAAAATTATTTACTAGAATTCAATGGAAATTATTTGACTTAACTTTGTAAAACAAAAAAAGACATGAGCTGCAAAATGTTTCTGCAGACCATATGAAAACCTTTTTCCTCTTATAACTTGTCACAGCTTTCTCTTCTAAGATTTTAGGCTACCAAAAGAGCAATTGGGTGTTGTTTATTATTAACTATGCCATTTCAATCTCAATTTGCTATCTCTATCTATAGAACACTACTACAAGTAACCTCACATAAAACAAAACGTACAATACAATTTTATAGAGCTCGTGCTATTATGTAAAACAAAGCAGTTTAATAAAATATTAGTCAAAGAAACAGCACGAGAATATTGGTTACGACGCTTGTAGAAACTGCACGAAGATATATTTATCCCACTATAGTAATTTAAATCAAATGAAAAGAGAATAAACAGTTCGTATTGAAGTTTTCAAAGTTAAAGTTACATTACTTTAGTAAAAAGGCTTCTCAACGAAAAATTTTATACGACCCATATAAATAAAATCAAAACCTTATCTATGATGCAAGCCGCAATATTCTACGACAATTAGAACCGAACATATAGCCATCGTTCGGATTTTTTTGAGGTACTGCACCATAAATTTGATAATTGTGATTTAAACTTATTTTTTATTTTAGTTCGATTTCTGACAAAACAATTAAATAAAATTAAAGGAGTTTTATTGATAAATAAATTTATACCCATTTCCCGAATTTTATTCTGTAGTTTATGTAGTCTCAAAAGTAAACTCAGTATTGGAAACCCACATATTATCATTAAATTTCGTCAATTTCTTTTGATATCTGAACTGAATTTTAATTAATTAAATTCATACAGTTTTTATTGCAATTGAGACTTTATAAAATGCAATTTACATATTTTATGAATTTATATCAAGTCAGTTTTGAGGCATCGTATGTCCCACATGGAACAAACTCTAAGATGGTTCTTACATCTTTGAGAGATTCTTTATGTCCCTTTCGATTGATGGGAAACATTTTAGTTTCATTGGAGTTTCTAGAACATGCAATGGGCGTCTTGTTGACGGCCAAACTCGAACGTGTAATAATATTTTACGAAAGAAGCTTTTTGGAAACTAAAAAACCTTCCACAACCGCGTTTCGTACAATTCTTTCAAAGTGTTCTTCCGATTGGCGGAATCTGGATAAAACCAATCCATATAAAAAGAAAATGCCCTTCACTATCGCCGTAGCTCGAATCAAGAGACTGGATGCGCTATTCTCAGCTGCATCATAAACATTTCTGACTTTTCCAGTACAGAGCTTCTTTCGCAAACAATTGACTCACGAATTATCTTTACGATGTGCACTTCAGTCATTGTAAGAAACGGCTTAAGCTTTATCCTCAATATCTCTAGGAAGGGTCTCACTTATCCTCGTAGAAAGCTACGGTTATATTTATTTCTCTTATTTATTGGGTTGCTGGCGTTTAGAGTAAAGGTGGACTCTTCCTCATTGCAGTGGGGGAAAAGATTATTTATATGCAATTTGATAATTGGCAGGGAGAATTAGCTTCAATGTTTAAAATATCGAAAGTTACTTTTTTACATTTCTGTGGAAAGACTAAAAGTAAATTTTAATGACAATTGAGTTCAACATCTCAGAGATCAAGGGAAAAAAAGAAGGATATTTTGTATACTATTTGGAGTATATTAAGTTGAATTATTGTATTATTAATTCAATTTTAGAAGGCTTTATTCTTAGGATTAGTTACTCTAAATGATACATAAACAAACATAAACTAACTTAAATCTTCACTTTATATGTTAAAACTAGTTTAATCTAATAAGCAAAGTATTTATAAATTATGTTACCTTTTCTATAAAATCTGGAAATACAAAAGGCTATTGTTAAGTTTTTCTAATTGATTATATCATCGCTGATATAGAAAAGGTAACATAGTTTATAAATAAATTACTTGTTAGCTTTAACAGATAAAGGGCAGATATAAGGTTTAGTTTATTATTGTTTAACGTTTATATATCATTTAGAGTAACAAATCTTAAGAAAAAAGATTTCTACAATTGAATAGATAATCACAAAGATCTTCGATAGCAATAAAGATATCTATTTTTTAAAAATAGTAGTGACATTGAAGATCATTTTTAGTTTCACCGGTCTCATGAACATTCAGGATTCATTTTTGACAAGTTTTTCATTTATAATTTTGTTTGTGTGGAAAACTTAAGATTTCAAATAGGGAACTAGTTAGCTTGGATTAGCTACATCATATGAGTGTTCATAGCATGCAAATTTTTCTAAGTGAATGTTTGTTTTAAATTTTAATGAACTGTTGAAGTTACTGTAAAATGACTATTATTTTAGAAAATATTCATTTTTGTATTGAGTTGAATTTTACTTGACATTAATACTTTTCCCTAGATATGGATTTGATAGTACCCACTATACCAGAGTTCCTTAAATGACATAAATAATAATTTTTCCGTAAAGAATGTAAATATTACACAACTATTATGCAAAATGAGGTAAAGATTTCCTTCTTAATACGTTTTTGTACTATCTCTGAAATCCATAGCTTATGAATCAGAGTACTAATACAAAAATACGGATAATCGTCAAATCATAAGTGGATTACAACATGGAAGCAGTTGTTATCCACATCTGATCTGACGACTTTCATAAAACTGTATTTAAGTACTATTTGTGATTAAAATTTTAAACTTTTGAAGATCATGGAATTAAAATTTCATGATATTATTATAGGTAACATAGGCACTTGACCTGTTGAAAGTATAAATAATCACAATAATATAAAATGGTGTTGCAGAATTCCTGTGGCCTTTATTGTACTTTATTCTAATTCAATATTTAAATCCTGAAATAATTTCATTTTTAATTATATTGCAGTTCAAGAATTGTGAACGCAGATAAAACAATGGCAGTAAAATTTACATTAACAAACTTATCCTGCAAATCCTAGTTTTATCTTTATATAACATTTTTAACCTTTTGACAAACTTATTCTTTGGCAATCACATCATCGGATAATCAATAGAGAACTCCGCTTCTTAATAGTGTGTTAGCATGTGTTTGTTGAAAATGAAAATTAATCATTGTGATACAAGAAATTTTGAAAGGTTTGTACTCAAGAAAATATAATTTTGATAAATGGAATACAATTTCTATTTCAAAATTTGTACAAATTGATTGATTTCTTTGCTTTAAAATTAAAGACCCCAGACATTATTTATTGGTCCACGTTAAACATTGTGACACCCTAGTTATGGCTAAAATGGCTTTTATGTTACGATATGTAAGTAGAGTTCCATTAACAATGATAGTATTTTTATTCATTGATAGATTTATTATTATACGAAATTAAAGAAGTGCAAGGAATACTTTAAAATTGATACTTTTATTTCCTAAGTAACTTTACTTCAAAAGAATTAGCGTCAAACATATATTGTAATTAATTTTAATCAGGGGCGTTCGGACTTTTCGACATAATTATACATGATAAGAATATGACAAAAAATTCAAATGTACAATTTTTTTTCCAAATCAGTCAAAGGGTTTAAGGTTGAGCTAAGTAACAAACAAACAGGCAAACTATTTTTATATTTATTTTTATATTTATTTCAATAAATTCTGAAAAACTTTTCAACTGTCAATAGTTTTTTTTTATATAAACTGTTAATATGAAGATAACAAAATGTAGTAACAATATGTTATGTATGTTCTAGAAAGAAAATCAATAAGAAAATGTAATCCAAACTAATACGTCTTATAAATAGCAGAAATTAATCAAACATTGTCTCAAACATACGTTTCAACTCATACGTTTTCAACTCACTAACTCAAACAAGAAAAATCTTCTTAATTTTTAACTGACCAATCTATAATTAAAAACTCGATAGAAAATCAAGATAACCTGGAAACCTATATAAATATATGAAAAATATCAGGTTTAAAATATCAGGTCAACGTTTCACCTTTTTTCTGGTTTAATCTTGCGAAGCTGAGAGATTTCACTAGAAAAGTGGTTCAAATCAGTTCAAGACACAACATCTTTCTTCCACTTTCTTCAAAATTATGGTAAAATATATGATTCCTCATGAAGTTAAGCATTGCCATCCCATCATGCATTTTAACAGGCGACAGAAATGCTAATCGCTAGAGTGAAAATGAAAAGATTGTGATTTCCATTAATTTTGAACAACACATTTCAAATCAAGGTAAAGTTCTTTTATTACTTAATTTAATATTCTGTTGAACAACTAAATCTATTAATGTGATGCTGATATTTCTGTAGTGCTTTAATATTTGAAGGGAAATTTCTTTGAGGAGATTTGAAATATGTATTGTATCTACACTTCAAAAGTTGCTTTATTCATAAAATATTTTAGATATTAGATTCACTACTATAGAACATCTTGGATACTAGATACGTTGTTATAGAACGTTTAGAGATTAGATACAGGTCAGACACTATTTACTACTTATCAGAGTTCTCGCAACATTAGGCAATAAAATGGTTTTATAATTTTAATCGAATTTCTTGCTATGATACAGAAGTATTCATAGCTTTGTTCATAACTTTCAACTTTTACATATTTTATTGAAACTTCTCAGTGGCAAAATTTGAAGTTAAACATTTTCAATTTAGCTCAATTTAATTGTGAGTATTTGCATCGTGTAAACAACAGTGTAAGTTTTAAATATTTTGTGATATAGCAACATTCTTTAAATAATATCAGTTATACTTTTGGTAAAGCAAAATTTTGGCAAATATTTTTTAAGTATTCAAGTTACCAATTTTGATAGGTGCCTGTGTTTTACCTGGACTATTTTCATATTGTTCAGCACTTATTCAAATATGATTAGAAATCTTAATTTTTACCCTTACTCTAAATGCTAGTATAAACCAGGTAGTATAGTATGGTAGCTTAGTTTTTTAAATATTAATTAATTTTCCTTAGACTTTCTTCTTAAGACAGATCCGAATCTTCTTGCCCTGGATGCGAATCCAACTACAGCGCAGTGTAAACGCACCATTCCAATCGCAGGAGTTTGTAGCATGATAGCCAGTGGATGGTGTGTATCAAATATTTTCTAATTATTGTCGCATCAACTGCTATCATTCAATCACCTTCGCTCACTCATCATCACCAACTGGCGTTCGCTCAGCGGACGGATCAAGCTGCTGCCACCATACTCTTCAATAACGCAGTGGACTTCCGGTGTGGAATGCCAACAAAATGTAGCAAGGAAACAATGTCCGAAGGCATTTTGTATCCGCGTTTGTATTAGACTGAAGTGGTATATACCGGTGATGGACCATAATACCATTATAACTATGATTAAATAATATAAATACTCATATAAGTTAGCATTAATTACAAGAATGTGTTGTTAAATTCTCTGTTTTTACCCTGGGCCTTAAGACCAAGGGTATTGATTTCAATTGGTCAAAGTGTGATCCGGTGCCCGCCCCTACTTAATGTTTGGACATTAGGGTGGTCCAAAATATTGAAGGTCAAAATGTTTTGAGTTCAACCCTCTTATTTTCTTCCGATGTTGTAAAAAATAAATCAGACCAAATTTGAGAACATTTCAGTGATATTAAGAGACAGCTCAATGCAGATAAAGTTCACACCATTGTCCCATAGGGAGATTGTTTTCGAAGGTTCAAACTGAACACAAATGTGATTGTAGTTGTAGTTACAATTAACAGGTAATTGAAAAGTAAGTTTTGTTTAAACATGAAAATATTTTTATGAAATATTTTTTTACCTGGTAACTTTTTCAACTGGGCCAATAAATGGTGTAACAGCAAAAAGATCTTTAGCTAGAATGAAAGTTTCTGATCGCAAGGCTTCAAAAAGAGCTAAGGCTGCAAGATTCTTTGACAAACACCAAAGAAAATTAGCTAATTTTTCGGATGCATCTTTGGACACTCCTTTATCAATATTTTTATAGTGCTATAGAGATTTTATCAATTTAAAATCATTATATGGTGTATTTTGAGGTAAAGAAGCTGTCATTTTAGCCTTTGTATATTTGTACAGAAAATATGCATATTCTTTTCTAATGGTGAGCTGACAACTAAACAACCATATATTAAAAGTACAATAATTTTGATATCCATCACAGCATGGTGCATTGCTGCAGGTATCAGAAAACTGATTTCTCAAGATGGAATTTTACTTAGAAATATTAAAATCAGTTTCAGAAATTATCGGTAATCATCTTATGACTGGGTTTCATCCAATAATTTTTCATCAAATCTAATTATAATGGTGGTTTCTATGAGCCACTTGAGTCAAAATTCACCTATTATAATTAATGTCTTTTATTTATCTTCATAAATGAGCTCCCAGTAGGACTGGAATCTTTTTAAGAAAGGTAATTCTGGTCCGGAAGTTATTAAAATCTGTATCAATAACCAACTCCATAATATAGTCCCAATAAGCCAAATAATACAGTTTCTTGTTCATTTTTGTTCAAGTAAGAGACAAGTACCATTCCTTTCACCAGTATTAACACTTGTGTTAAGACACATACTTTGTCAGTGAAGTCTAACCCCAAATCTGCATAAACTACATTTATCTTTTAGCTCGACTTCGGCTCTTCATTTTCTAATGGCAATTTTGCAACCGAAAATAGTTGAAGGACTCTTTCCAAATACGATAACAGGAACTTTTTCTTTTCCAATTAAGGTTTACAACAGTTTACTGTCCTGTTAATGTAGTGCCTTGCTCTTGAAATTCAGTTTTGAGCTGCTCAAACATATTAGATGGGTGTTTCATTTTTTTCTCGGTGAATGGAATGTATGTGTGAGTAAAATCATGCCCATCACAATCCAAACTCTTTTCGGAAAAAAAAAATCAACCAGTAATCAAGTGCCTCGCTGCCTGAAAAAATTATGATAAAGTCCATTAAAGAAGTTAATAGAAGAAACAATCCTCCAAAGCATCCTGATATAAAACTCAAAACATTTACTAACCTGAAATTTGAGGACTTTTGACAAAACAGTCAGCTTTGTTATTTGAAAGAACTAGCATACCACCATACATTTCTTCAAGGAGATCCAGACATCTGGGAGACTCAGGAGGGTTAGAGTAAAGCTTTAAAAATTGTGCAAACTATTGAAGTCAATGATCAGGCTGAAAGAGGTGTAGCATTCATTAAAGAGTTTAATGGGAAAATAACACACAATGAGAACCAACTCGATTCTTGCTGCACGTGATGGAAGAACGTTGCCTAACTCATCATGATTACAAAAAACAGACTTTAGCAGCCACTGGCACATCCACTTCTATTTAAATATCACAGTTGTATTATTATCATTATGTTGTTTTATAATTTTATTTATCTCGCAAAATGCCAGAAATTTCTACAAAACAAATTTTAATATTTTCCGGAATTTTTTTACTTTCTGCCGTATAAAAAACCAAAAGACAAAACTTTTGGGGTGTTGAGCTATTTCTAAATATTAAAATTATGGACTCAAACTTTACAATATTTATTTTATATATAAAAGGAAAAACATTTAGCGGGTAGCAACATTAAAAATCTTTAAAAAAAAATAAAATCAACCTTTTTTTGGACCACCCTATTGGGCATGCGCCTGCTTGTATAAAAAAAAGATGCATGCTGATGTTGTTCAGTTGTATTGACGTATCGATGTTTTATAAAACTCAAATAATAATAACTTCGTAATGGGCTTATACTGTACATCGGCACTAAGAAGATTATTTTTTTTTAGAATTGTAATTTTTTTTCTCTTAATTTTGAGCTCCAAACTTCGAAATGAGCATTTTAATATGCACGACGGCTTCATTTCCATTAAAAAAATTGGTTTACATAAAATTGTAGATTTAATAAATAGTGTATATCCCGAAATTTGGTTTCTACAGCTGGCCACCAGTTTGGTTTTGTGATAAAGCCATATTGGCCCCTGAAAATTATACTGTTGAAGTTCTTAACAATTAATATTGAAGTTCTTAAAAATTATGAAGTTCTTAACAATTCTCAAAAGATGAAATTTAGTGGTCTTCGGATTACTTTCCTTTCAATGTCCTAGCAAAATTATATAATACTCCAGAAATTTCTTTCTTTTGAGACTTGATGCTATTTTCAAAGTAAAAAAAAAGTGATTTGCTCATCGTTATTTGTTTTGTTGAATCGGTAAAAATGAAAATGAGCGCCGAATACAGTTGAAATGTTTATTTGGACCCCTGACTATGAATCCAATCATTTTATTCCATGTCTTATTCCCTTAAAGTTTCATTATAAAAGTTCAAACCTTAAAAATGATTTAACAAAACTGTTGGAATTAATTAAATTATCTATTCTAATTAGTTAAAGTTCTATTTAAAAATAACTGTTCCAATGAATTAAAGCTGGTTAAATTGCTCACTATTAGGGAATTTATATATTAGATATCTATGTGTTTTTTGTATAATGTTACTTTGTGCCTAACTCTATAATAAACCATTCAATAGCAGTCTTTTTTTGTGTGTTTGATTTTCTGTATTCAAGAAAAAAATTAAAAATAATTTTGGTTGGAATTTGTGTGTTCAATTATGCTACAATACGTCCCAAAAGTTTATAGACAAGCATTTTTTTTTTTTTTTTTTTTTTTTTTTTTTTTTTTTTGATTTAAGAGCTAAGCTAACTAAAAGAGTAAGAGAGATGAAATAAATTATGCAAATATGTATTGAGGTAATACAAAAAATAAGATACTCACACAACTTTAAACAGTCATAGATTTAATATGAAAAGATAAAAACAAAAAAATGTTGTTTCAAAAATATATCGACAACCGGTGTTAAAAGCTCATTTAATTACTGCTATCCAAAATTTGCATATTCCAAGGTCATGTAGTGACGCAATAGTTTCCTGAGATGAAAGTTAACCTGTCTTTATTTTTTTTCGACTGATTGCAAAGATGCCTCGCCAAGAATGAAATTTTCGCACCTATCGTATGAAAGCTCGTGGAGTGAAAGTTGTGGACATAGTAAGAAAAATTGGACGCATCAGGGTTCGTATTTACCAAATTGTGTCAAAAGGTGACAATTTTGAAACAAAATCCCGTTCTGGGCGACCAAAGAAAACTACTAAATGGCAAGACAGAGGGATTTTAAGATTAGTTTCAACCCAGAAGCTGTCTGTTCGGTCAATTTCAAGCGAAGTGACTGTTCCATTATTAAAATCCACGTTACATCGACTGCTGCAAGCAAGTAAATTTCTTGATTTTTGCAAAATGCTTTGTTCACCAAAGTTTACAAAACGGTATAAAAACGCTTTTGTTCAGTGGGCCCAAAATCCTATGAATTGGACAGATGAATGTTTGAGTGTTCTGTTTGGTGTTGAAAAGGAGTTTGATTTACAGTGCTCGATAGTTCGGCATATTATTAGCATAATATTCGCAAGGAACCACGAATTTTTTTAGTAAACAACTAGAAGAGGGTTCATTCATGGTGGGGAGAGCCTTTTTTTATAATGGAACTACTGATATTGCTTTTTTAAAAGATCATCAATGTTCCGAAGATAACGATAACCAGAAAATGCTCGAAGAACAGTTACTTTCATTTGAAAAGTTGCTAGATGGGGACAAATGGATAAATCAGGAAGGCAATTGCTCCATTCATGTGTCTAACTATACAATGCAATGGTTTAAACAAAACCAAGTAACGGTTACAGACCCTAGGTCCTGACCTGAACCCAATGGAAGACTGCTGGGAAGTATTAGCTAGAGACGTATATGCTAATGGGTATATATTTGCAACAGTTCAAGATCTAAGGCTGAAAATTGAACGAAATTGGTTTTCTCTTTTCTTGGGTATGTCTGATCGAGTTTTTGAAGTGATTAGAAAAAAACAGCTCAAAAATTTGAACGTCAAAGAAAAAAAATGAGTTGTCTCTAAACTTTTGGGACAGTAAAATTCAATTTTTAATGTCCATTACAAAGTCTGTGATTGCGTGATGTTATTTTTGTATATTATTATTATTATTGTCTGTGATGTTATTTATAAACATTATTTTGAAATTCTTACTCATCTTTTTC
This sequence comes from Linyphia triangularis, assembly GCA_963978545.1. Taxonomy (NCBI): domain Eukaryota; kingdom Metazoa; phylum Arthropoda; class Arachnida; order Araneae; family Linyphiidae; genus Linyphia; species Linyphia triangularis. Next base: position 18,940,968 of record OZ021721.1, read on the forward strand.
AATTGTAAAAAAAAAAAAAAAAAAATCTATAAACTTTTGGGCCACACTGTATTAATAATAGCTTAAATATTTTCTTCTGGAATTAACTATTTTCTTTTCTAAAAAAAGTGATTTAATGGTAATGTCATTTTGTCTAAGGATAAAAAAAATTTTTAGCAAAGTGTTCTTATTAAAAATGGTTCAGTGTTGTTCATTAACAAAGTAGTAAATAAACACTGAAGCATATGCAATGTTTCATTGGGTATTGTTCCCTTTCAAATAATTACTTAGTTTTAAGTTTGCAAACTTGACAAAGTTGTGAAAACAAACTCCAAAACACAGAGTATATAGCTCCAAAAAGTAGAGAAAGGTGTATTTAGAAAATAAATACAAAAAGTTGTGAAAGTTGAATACAAAAAGTGATGAAAACTAACTACAAAATGTAGTGAAAGCTAAATACTGAAACTAGTGTAGAAATAAACGTGAAATCTGTTTCGACCTTTCACCATGAATTTCGTGCTCAAAGTAGTATTGCGCAAGTGGTATCAGATTTGTGGAGACCTTGGACCAAATTTAAACAGTATAAAAGATGTCTCAAAATATTTTCTTAGTTCACTTTTGTTGTGGATGCATGTGTAATAATTTATCAAAAACCTGCTGTAAGTTTTACTTTTTAAAATTGAAGTTCTAAAACTCTTTCCTAATTGTGCATTCGAAGCACAAATATCTTTATTTGTTTAAATAAATATACATTGAAACACAATCGAATTAAAAGTAATTGTCCCAATTTCTCTCCGGTATAAATTACCAGTGAGCAGAAATAATTTTTTGCTGCTGTTTCAGCAAACGAGTAAACCGTGAATCATTGAGGGTAAATGATCAGCAATTGGAAGGAATATCAGTTCCCCTCAAACGCTAAGTTCGATAGTTGGACGGCAGCCAAACCCTTTGCAATTTATACACCCTCTCATTACGGTGAAGGAATAGAAAAATGAGAGTCATTTAATGATCGTTTTATCATGTGAACCTCCATATGAATGTTTAAATGTCTTCCTAGGCGGCTAAAGGGGGAAAAAATAATGCTTTGAAATTGCAGGATAATTTCTCCGTGAACCCAGTATAATTTACTTGATGTTATGAACTATACTTATCGTTGTAATGACATGGACCAGATTTACTGCTCTTTTCCTTTCGGTGTTTCTATGAAAGAACTCACGACTGCACATGACTGAGCATTTTATTATTTAGACAATGATTGGCTTGAGGCATTTTTGGGATTGATATGACTCATTTGAAATTCTTTAATTGGAGAAATGTTTTACCATTTTGAAATACCAGCACGCATTCGGTACGAGTTGTTTGAAGGGAATTAAGTGTTATTTGACAATATCAGGTTTTGAAAAGAAGGAGTGGTTTTAAAATCCGACCATAGTTTTTCACAATCAGTAAAGATAGTTCATTTTTTATTAACAGATGGCGTATTATATATTAATACTTAAGATTGAGTTGGTACTCTAAAATTTATAAATAATCAATTTTGAGTTTATTAAAATTTAAATTCTTCCCTTTAATTCCCTTCATATGTAATAATACTCAACTAGAAATATTTTTGATAATTTTTTGAAGAAACAATTGGTAATTCTTAGCGTAAGTAAAGTTTTCTTTAAAATGTGTTTGTCTCAAAACTATATTTTTTATTATTCATGTACCCATTTCTCAGAAACTGCACAAACTATCTTCCTAAATATTTTACCTCATATCCCTTTTATGTATCTGTATATACTGAAGTGAGATTTTGTTGTTATTTTAAAAAATATTTTTTGTTTTGGCTTATTTCAGCAAGAAAAAAGAAAAAAAAAAAAACTTATGATTTTTAACAAATTTAGTGACTTTCACGAAAACACATTTATAAAAAGTAAATGAATTACAATCAAAAGCGTAGAATAACAAGTGTTTGTTAAATGCAGTGAACAAAAATTAGGCTTCTTTGTCAATTACTTTCTGAGAAAAAGGTGCATGAAATATGCCAAATTAACATTACCGGTACAGAGGGTACTCCCCTTAATGAGTAGTATCCAGCAATACACTTAAATAACACTAGACAGTGACTCCAAAATACCTACAGCTCTATCTTTTGAAGAGAAGGCGAATTTCTGTGTAGAAAAAGTAAATCGAATTTTTTCTTCTGGACATTTGTGTGAAGCTGGATCTTCCAACTCCAAAATATACGTGCATTTTCGATTTGCATTAAAACTGGTTCAATCAGGAAAATGAAATGGTTTATATGTTAATGTCCTTCTTTTTTAAAAATATTTGGGGTCTATTTGTATGTTGATTGGCTTATTATATATTTATTATTATTATTTTCAGCTTATAAGAGCCGAATTTAAGTAGTATGTCAGCCAACATAATTCTTTTGAAAATTAGTTAAATTTTTAATTTTGCAGATTTATTTCGCTGGTTATTTTAAAAAGGAATTATCATCATTCATATTACAATGCAAAATATTAATCAGATGTTTTATATAGAATAATCATAAAAAAAGAAAATATTCGATTTTTTAATATTTCTGAATGCGATATATTAGGTATTATATTTGTTTATTATAATCTAAAATACATTTAAATTACGTTGTTTACAATTTCAATACATTATCACGATCACAACAGTAAGGGAGTTAGATTGTTTGCATTTCATCTTTAGAGTAATATTAGGTTATAAGCGACTCGGTGTATTTATTATAATAAAAATAGCATGCCCCCATGATTGCTTAAATTGAGAAATACCGTGTGTTCAATACCTCATGTTTAAATCCGTACTTCTGAGATGGTGGAAAAAACAACAACAACATTTGTTCAAATTCGACACCAAATGGAAATATGGCGCTGTATGGAACTTAACTTTGCCAGGCTGAAAATCCTACGGGGATTTGCAGGCAGAAAAATTACATGTTATACCAAAGTAATGAATTTATTTTCGATAATTGTCGCCCTTGAAGTGCAAAAATGTGAACTATTTTTTATCATTTAATATTTAAATTTATTTTGAATTCTAAAACTTGAATTTTTTTTCTATGTGTGGATCTTTTCCCCATTGTTTCAGTGATAGCATGTTAACAATTGTATGTCTTGATTATTCTAGATAGAACTAAAGAATATCACTTTATAAACATCCTTTACATTTAAGAAAATGGGAAAATCAACAGTATAATTGAATGAAATATAAAAATTATCCATATTTAAACTCTGTACAAATTGTGTCAAATTCAAAACTAAAATTGTCATTCGTAGGTGTCTTTGATTTTGGTAAGTTTTTTTGAGACTCAGTTTTCTAATAATTGTTTTGCATGATAAAATTCTGTACAATTGCAAGATTTTGAAATGTTAACTGAGTTTCGATAAAAAAGTTTAATGAAAAAACTAAAATTCTATGAAACAACGAATAGTTTTATATTAAATTAGAATTAAACTTTTTTTTTAAATATTTTTCTTAAAATTACTTATTTTAACATTTGAATAAGTCCTTTTCACATTTTTTATTTATTTATTTGTTAATTTTATTTATGCGAATGAAAAAAGTTTTTTTTAAACTAAACAATTTTTTCAATTAATTATATATCCATAGTGAATATTTTAATGTTTTATGTATTAAATATATATGCTGATAAATATTAAATCTATTTACTGATGAATATCAAATATTTATGAATGGTAAATTTCGAGGAATATATTTCTATGAATATCTATCGTAGAATGAAGCTAATGTATAATTCAGATAAATATTAATCGATTAAAAATTTTATATTCAAATGACTGTAAAATGCATTTCTTAATTGATTCAAATTAATAAGATCTAACAAGGATGTTAAATTCACATTAATTGGATTTTTAATAGATTGGTATCTTCAAATTAGTTTAAAGTAATCATAAATTAGTTATTTTTGTGTTAACGTTTTCTGAAAATGTTTTTCAAACCTTTCTCTTACTTTACTGAAATTTAATCTCTGTGAAAATAAGTTCTTTAAAGCATACACTGAGTGAATAATTTAATATGCACATCTAGCAAAAGAAGGTACATTTTCTCTGACGTCATTCCAGAAAATATAACTGGTTCAATGCTTACGAAAGTGTAGGTTATAAGAAGAAACCGATTAAGAACTTAATATGAAGAACTTTGAAAGCGAGATGTTTGCCGAGCGAGTATTAGTAAAACCACCATGAAAATATCAAGATCAACAGTAATAAAAGTGTTCAAAAACTCAAAAGTCAGCTAATGAACGAAAAAAATTGTGTTCGCCAGTCACCATCGTATGCTCGGATGGAATGTAGTATTGTAAAATACACCAAAAAGGAACAATGCAGAAAGCATATCATAATCAGTGACTATTTTTTGTCAATTTAAATCCAAAATGAAACAGTATTAAATGCGAGAGACTGTTCAACAACAAGGTGTGTATTAGCTGGTAGCAAAGTTATATTGATTTTTTTTTTTAAATATTGAAATAATTATTTTAAGCAACAGACGCATGTGACACGGACGTGTCTCGTGTGTCGGTGGCTTATAAATGTATGCTTGACCTAGTTAAAATAATTATTTTTCATTATAACTTTGCCACCAGCTAGTACTGTATAAAAAAAAAACATAACTCTTATATTCCTCAAAATTTTAGAATTCCAATTTGCTTACGAGTAGAAAAAAGTGCCAAAATTTCCAGTGTGTACAGTATAGAATTGTCCGTACAATAAATTACACATGTATATGTAAATATCTCATATTAGAAAAGAAAACCTTGGTCTCGTAAAGAATATGCTTGCCCACGTTAAACATGTCTTCACATTTTATTTCCTGGATATTATTCAACAGCTGAACTCCCGGAATAAATATCCCAGATCGAGAATGATCTCTTTTCGAAGAAACTCAGCTGTCTAATAGTCGAAAAAGGTTCTAAAACAAATTATCCGCAAACAACTCCCGCCTACAACTACGCAATGCATCGAAAATTCCCTTTCGTTTTCTACCATTACTTAATGCTTTTTCTGGATTTTAATTTTAAGTATTGCCTCTTTATCGCAAATGTTAAAGTGGAAGTAAGTGCTGCTTGGGTTGATTGATTTCATTCCTAGAGGTCTATTTTAAAGTTTGTCTGCGGAAAACAAATTTTGAAATGTCCGCGCGAAGAGAAATAAGTCAAATGGAAATACATTTAATTTTTTATACTTCAGAGTTCCTTATTAAGAATTTTATATTTTTTTATCAAATAAAATTATAAATAATGTGTTTAATTGTAATAAAGATTTTTGAGATATGAAGTGTTATTTTTTTTTACATTAAAAAAAAAGTATTTTCTTCATCAAAAATGCAAAACATCGTCTAGTGTCAGGAATGAATTCCTGAAATTATAAATCATATAAATTGAAAACAAAGAAGCAAACTACAAAATCATTGACAAACATACAGTACATACATATGTAAATCTTGTTGGTACTTTCCATTGTCCTGAAATTTTAACTATAACGGGTTATAAGTTTCAAATATTATTGAATGCATGAATGTGAATCAATCTCTAATCCTTCCTTTTATAGTCTTCTTTAATTAACATTATACATTTCTTTTATATAAGAATTTTTCGATTGCTGCAGCAAATTCATTAGATACTAATTAGATTTTAAAATTGAATAAAAATAATTGAAATTTCCGTGAAGGTTTCATAAAAAAAAAAAAAAAAAAAAAAAAAAAAAAACACCCTCACTTTTTCCATCAAATAAACTTCTCTTATTAGAAATACATCATTACGCAAATCACATTCTAAGGATTAGTTTCTCAAAGTAATCCATCAAACTACATTGTTCCAAAATAGAACGATGTAATATCACAAAAGAAACTCTACAGAATGAGGTGTGGTAGCTAAAAAAACGCCATACATCTCCCTTCTAAACATAAATATTACTCTACAAAGCTTAAACCAATTCGACGTCAGAAGAACATATAGATAGTATCCGACCGATAAACCTCACCAAGAACAAATGATGTATTCTCACGGAATACACCTTTCGGCTTTTGAAAAATGAGGCCATTTCATCGCTTTTCTTCTTGATCGCAGCCAAGCATAAATATTGTAGCCAAGTATTCTAAGAGGCAACAAATTAGGACCCTTTAAGACCATGTAATATCTCATTATTAAATACCGATTTCTTTCTTAAGGCTACGTCTTTTTTATTGGAAGACTCCTAGAAACTCATCTAATCCAATCGGACTATTCGGTTTTCTTGTATTGATTTCACATGCTCAACGAAAGTTACATAAAAAGGGGAATAGCTGCAAGGAAGTTAGATAAGTTATGTTACAATCATAAACTAAAAGTTTTTATAGTAATTGGAAGCTCAATTTATTTTAATGTCAATTCATATTTAATTGCTTCATAGATTAAAAAAAAATAATTAAGTATCTTTAATATACTTATATTTGTATGGAGTGATTAGAGTCCAGCTTTTTAAGCCACAAATGCTGAAAGCGTGTCAAGAGATAGCTTGATCCAGTGAATGACTAGACAAAAAGGGAATAAAAAATCAGTGTCGTTAGGTGCATATTTTTGTTTACATTTCTGTTGAATATTTAAATCACAAATTAAAATAATATATAAATTGGAAAATGAATGTGTCATTTGATAGTTTCATTCAGCATTTTTCAATAATTAAAGATATGAATAATTTCTGACTTAAAATAGGTTCATTGTAAGAATGAAGAATTTTGATCTGTCTTTCATAATCAAAGCATGGGTCTGCCGACCAAACGGTATAGTGGTTAGCGTGCTATCTTCTAGACCGCGAGGTTGCGGGTTCGAGTCCCGTGTTGGCATGGGTGTTTGTAAATCTATGTTGGCTTGTCTAATGACAAATGTTTCGGCGCATTATAGCCCTCGTGTTGCTGACGGCGCCAGATAATCTGAAAACAACCAACCAACCAACCAACCAACCAAAGCATGGGTCCAAATCTTTACTGTACATGGATTTTTAGTGAGTCGAGACATGTCCAAATAGTATAATTTTATTCAAAGTTACAGTTCAACATAAGCAATGGAATTTTAATTTCTTGATATTTAAGATTAGTGGCAAAAAAAAAGAAAAAAGAATAAGTTGCACAGGTGTTCATGAATAATTCTACGCGAATTGAAGTCGAGAATCAATATGAGATAAAAATAGATTTTTTAAAGTATGCTGAATGTGTAAAAACTTTTTTTTTGTAGCTGCAATCTTGTGGGATATAACAGAGTTTAACCTTTCTATTATTTTCTCATTTAGAATTGTAGATATCCACGTCAAGATAAAAAGCGAAAATTCTATATTGGGTAGACAGTTTGGTTAAAGTTAATGAAGTCGTGAGTTACAACATAAAAAAAGACTCGACAATTAACTGAATATGATTTCTAAGTAATACTTTCAGTTTTTTTTCCTTTAAGGTTTACTTACTACATAAAAGAAAGTATGAACAATTCAAATAATTTCAATTTCGTCAAAATTTAAATTAATCTTTAATAATAAAATAAAGAGTCTGTGGATCTGTCTGTGGTTAACCTCGTGGTTTTATAGAAAAGTGACTTCATATATGCGTAGCACTTTGAAATTTTAAACATAATTAGTTTTGACCATTTAATTATAATTTTGGCAAATAAAATGTTAACATTTTAATTGATTTTTAAATTTTTTTATTTTTATTTTTAAAGTTTTTTTACAAAATGTTTTCTGACAGGAGTAGATTTTTGAAATTTTCATAATTTTTTATGGTCTTCTAATTATACTTTTGACAAATAGAATGTTGTTATTTTAATTAGCTATTATAATTATTTTTTTAATTTTAATGTTTCTTTACACAGAGACTTCTAATAAGCGTAGAACACTGAGATTTTAAACTAATTAGTTATAGCCTTCTAATAATACTTTTCACAAACATTATGTTAAAATATCCTCAAAGGGCTGAGGGAGCTGAAATTAATTATATTATTAACGGGTATTTTTTTAAACATAGGTGAGGGGGGGGGGGTGTCTAATAATTAAGAGTTTACTCATTAATTAACCTTTTAGAGAGCAGAGTCAGCTCTTGCTTGCACAGAGGTGAACTATTCAGAGAGCGAAGCGAACCTATGCTTACGCAGCAATGAACTTTTCAACTAGCGATTCGAGAATGTGCTTGATTAGCAATGAACCTTGCAGCAAACCAGTGCTTGCTAACGAATGAACGTTTCAGACACCGAAGCGAGCCTTCGCTTACATAGTAATGGACTTTTCAGCGATCTAAGCGAGCCTGGTTTGCGAAACTTCAAAAGCTATGGCCTAAATACAATAACGGTTCTCCGCAACGCGTGGCCCCTCAGCTAGTTTTAAAATAAAGAAAATATATACCCTATCAGTATAAGGTGAATTGTAGACAATACTTATCCAATAGTTTAAGGACTTAGGTCTAAAAAGAACAATTTATATGGCAACCAAAAAGTTCAAACCATAATTTGTAATGTGAACCACATTTGTTGAAGTTACATCTACGAAAAAGTGTTTTATTTGAAAATTTGACAGGGAAGAAACCAGACAGCTCCTAGGAGCCTTAATAATTCCAAATATTTACTCTTCAAATGAAAATGAAAAGCTCTAAAAAATGGTGTCGTGGGGTTGATTGAATGAGAGATGGAAGACAGCCAAATATTTTTCTTCAAGAATGTGGACAATTTGTATTCCCATGCTTTGTGAACGTCTACTTTCGAGAAGCCAGTTTGTCTGACATGTCATGTCTTTCTGAAAAGTAAAAATCCGATTTTGTGCTTTAAACTTTTAATTCGACATATTAATTACTCGCTGATGGTTATAGATCACACAGAAAGCTGAAAACGAAATAAAACAATCGTAAAACACTGAAATTGAGCTCATTAAGTCGATAGAAGTAAAGACAAAAGTTTGGGTTACTGTTTTTATTTCCTTAATGGTTCCAGTCTCTAATCATCCATTCCGAATTTTTGTTGTTTCAGGCAAGATTACAGTAGCGATACTAATGGGGAATAACGGGACATTCCTCGCCTAATTAAGTCCGATATGTTAATGAGTACTAAAAGTAAATCGGATTCAATATCCAAATAAAACGAGATATAAATGTCGATAAACGAACTTTTAATCAGCAATGGAGTAATTAGAAACTTTCCTTCTCTTCAATAAACGGGAGCGTGAATGTAAGATATGTATTGAAGATTGGAGTATAATGGCTTATTAATTAAAATTCATTTTATTAAACCCGGCATGTCGAATTATATCAAGTAATTGGAAAAACACCTGTAGCTGGCAGTTTAAGATTCAAATTAAAAAGTCTTGTTTTTTCAGAAAGTACGCCACTATTTTCTTATAAATTCAACAATGGCCTATTAATATATAAAAATATTTACTATTTTGAGAGCTCAACTAGCCAACATAAATTAATTTCAAATATACAATAGCATGGATCCCCGGTCTATGTAAAAAAAATATGATTTCTACCCTGTACAAAAGAAAATGGTATCAAATTTTGTCTTATACTTACATATTAAATTTTATTGGGTATACAATTTTATTAATTTTATTTTGTACATGATATCATCCTCTGACTCCTGATTGACTTTAGAGAGTACATATTTAACAAAAAAACAAAACATTCTGTTTGAAGAGTTGTTACAGAAAGGGTAGAAAAAGTTTAAAATTGTGTGTTTATAAAAAATTAAAATTTTACGAGTAATATTTATTTATTACACGAAAATGTTGATAAAAAAGGCATTTATATTATTATTATAATATTTCAAAAGGCGCGAAAGTCTTTTTTGATATTGAATTTTCACATGGCTTTTCAAGACAGTATTTTTGTTTTTGTTTTTTTTGTTTAATGAAGCGTTGTATCTTTGATTTTTTTAGCAATGTGGCTGAAGCTTCTGTCACAGTCTTTCATCAAACTGTATAATATAGTAAGCATTGTAAAGACAGTTATCCATCTTTTTCAACGACAAACTATTATATGTCTTCACCATAAATGGATTTCAATATTTGTGCATTATATATTTTTTCCTGCCCGTCAATGAGATCGGTATAAGTTGAAGCATCACTTTTTATAGTGGGGAGTCGAAACAGTCAGAGTATATTTTCATTTATGCTGTGGACCTTCAAAATACGACGGGATACCATTTCACGGATTTGTGATTTAGAATTAGTCAACATTGTGATCAATAAATTTTCCGGGTGTGCGGAGTAACTGTTTCTTTGAACAACTGGATCTATTTTAGCTTTCAGTTCTGAGTAGAAATACCTAGTAGCAGCGATGATTTGGAACAGGTGCCGTGCTCCATCTTTACAAGAAGGCTGAGTTTTGATTGGAAACAAGGTTGGAGTGCATACACACATCGAAGCATAGATACATAGAATTCGATTAGCATGAGTTATCCTTCGTTCATGAGACATTTTACATGGAGATTTATTTTCTAAGTCTTTAGGAAATATGCATACTAAAATATCTGAGGCTATTTTGTAAAAACATGTTTGGTTTGTGCTAATGCCTTTAACAGAAAACTTGGGTAACTCTGTTAAAACCAAACAGAGGACCTTTTTTCACACTTTTCTAGATCTTTGCCGTATCTCCCTGAAAATGTCTTTGGATCCGATATTTTACCAATATGTAAAAACAAGTGTTGAAAGGATAATTCGTTCATATGCAGTAGGCACATAATCCACTATAAAGGTTTATCTAACCTTTTTTAAGCCTTTCTCACCTCCATATTTCCAACGCTCACGGTTCCATCACACCCAACTGGAGTCCATAGATATTTCTGATTCCAGGAAGAAATCGGTCATTGTTTGCTCTATACATTCCGATGTGTCAGAAGATGGTGTAATATATCCCAAGAACCTCGACTCAGGTTTCATTATAATGAAATATGCTTTTCAAGAATCAACGAAATGTGCTCTTCAAGAATTCTCTGTCAATACGTTTGACAATCCTTTTTTGTTATAATTAAAGTTCTATAAGTTCGTCTGTTGAAATACAAAGAAGGTATTTTTAGATTTGTTTCATTGGCATTTACAAAAACCAAGTAAATATTATAGTAATAAGTAATATATTTAGTTGGCAGCACTAAAATTGGTATTTTTCATTTGGAAACATAGAAGAAGATAAATTAATGGTTATTTTTAGTCTGATGTGATAGATCTAGTAAAAATTAATATTATTGTGGAAACATTTATTTTGACAAGAGTTGCACGGAAAAAAGATGAAAAAATTTTGCTTGTTAAATTTTAAGCCACATTGAGATTAAGGATTTAAGAATTGCTTATCTGAAGAAAGTATCGAGCTCTAAATTTTCATATGTAGAAACTGCCAAACAATCTGAAGTGGACAGGAATGATATTGTTCAGTTACTGCCAGTTCCTTTAATTTCAGACAGACTTGTCATTTTCAGTGAATATGTTAATACTCATCAATATAATATAGAATGTTCAGTACTTTTACATAAACATATGATTAATTGTTTAAGAGGGAAGTAAGTGTGTCTCTGTCTCGTAGACCAAATGCTTTATTTTTTCAACCACAATTTCTGCTGGTGTTTTGCTTTGAAGGATTTTAGATTTTATAACAGTCGTAATATTGTTAATAAAGGCTCATCAAAGGAATTGGAAGGCAAAATAATTAGTTTTAATTCACTAATACACCTATAAACTTTTTATAAGTTACCCTAAAATTACTTAAAATTTTAAAAAACGCTAATTATTTTGCCTTCAAATTTCTTTAATGGACTACTGATGTTATACTTGTAAATCATAAAAACTCATATGCTTCAAAGCAATACTCCGGCAGAAATTGTGGCTGAAAATATAAACCATTATGTCAATGGGGTAGGGACTGACTGATAATAGCTCTTTATCTAAATTTTATTTATGTACATTTTATCAGAAAAATGTATGTTTCCATTATAAGTAATTAACAATATTTGTGTCTGGATTAATAATTTAGGGAATCCTATATAGCACACATCCTCCCAGGGAGGTTCCTAAGAAATCCCCATTTATCCCCGGGACTTCGAATGACTTCCTAGGGAACTAACTCTCTGGGAGAATGGGTTCCATAATATACATTTGAAAAAAAATAATCCATTTGTCACATGCGTGATTAGTCATTGAATTTAAATAAAAAAAAAAGCTTTCCAATGCTTGAATATATATTTTGTTTCGATAATTTCAGTTTTTATTTCAACTGTAAAAAAAAAAAAAAAAAAAAAAAAAAAAAAAAAAAAAAAAAAAACAGTCTTGAAACCCTTGTATATAGGATCAAATAAATTTGCAAAAAATTGCATCTTCAGTACGCGTGTTTCATCTCTGTTACATACAAGTTTATTTGCCATATTTTTATTTATGCTCCAATCTATCTAGAAAAATTGTAAATAAAAAAAAGAACACTCTTTTTAAGATAAAAAAAATAAGTGCATGAAGATATTCAGCTTTTCCATGTATTGGCCAATGTCGGATTCTGGGAAGATTGGCCGGTCGAATTTCAAACATCTTTGCAAAACTCAAATTTTTAAAAAAAATAAACAAGTCAAAAACAGCACAAAACATATTTTTTACCCTTCTGCTCTTTCTTATAATTTCAACATTTCAAAGCTTCCAGTATATTGTACCCAGCACTGGGCAAGATATTGTCCAAGATCCTTAGTAAAGGCCAGCTTACAACGGTATATATATATATAGTTAAATAACTTAAAAAGTTATGTCTTTTGAAAAGTAAGAGTGAGTTGTTCTGCAGCGTTGTATAAATCGAGCTACTGTTCAAAATGGTTTGATATTTGATTATCTTTTGATAGAAAATAACAAAATTATATGACTCGATTTTGCTATAACAATTTTTATATTTTGACTTGAGGAAAAAATTAGTTATTTTGAGAGATATTTAATATAGTGAAAACTGAATTTACAACTTTTTAAAAATCTAGGTAAACAATCAATATTTTGTTTTCATTAACTTATGACAGCAATATATTCAACATACAATTATACGTTGCCAAGATAATAAAAATATTTTTTTTAATGTTTGTGTGCATTTAATGAAAGCATTTTTTTTTTTTAAACTATTTTTGAATAATTATTTTTGAATTTTTAATATAAACCTGTAGTCGATATTTTTTTACAGTATACATAAGAAACATAGTTTACATAAGAAAAAATAAAAAACAATTTTTAATGAACCGCTATACCGTAAACCCTCTATTATGAATGCTAATTTAAAGGAACAATGGATATGTAAGAATTATAATATTCTTATGCAATTGATAATATTTCACGATGAATTGAAATATCATAATTTAAATTTTTATTAAATACGTCCAAATATATTTTTATGTTTAATAAAACACTGTTTTGCCCAAAATTATTTACAGTTATTTAGGTCCTAAAGTGGTTACAAGTATGTTTTGAAGGAGATTGAGATAGTAAAATAAACTATAATACAGAAAAATGTATGTAACTTTATAGAAAGTTGACTTCAATATCAAGCTAATAAAAGTATTTGAAACTAGAGCATTGTTAAGAATATGGCACCATAATCTAGGTACACCATAGCATATGTCTAAAATTGAGAATTCCAACTTATTTGAACTTGTTAAAATGGAAGAAATTATTGAGCCTCGTATAATCGAGATAAGGTCAGTGACCATGCGATCAAGTCCCCACTTCAGATGTAAATCCTTTCAGACACACATTGAAACAAGTATACAAATATTCCCACTTTCTATTCCAGTTTTATAGTTCCAGTCTTCGTAACAGCTGCCATCGCAAATTTCAGCGAAAAGAGTTTTCCGTGTGCTGATTGGCTTTTTCTGAAACGCCACCACATAAAACACGTCTTTAAAGTACGTCTGAATCTCGTTTTCTAAGCCCATTCTATAACAAGACTCACAGCTTTTAGCAAAATGCTTAGGTATTTAGAGCACGCTGGGATTAGCTGTAATGAGAAACTTTCCCCTGAAATTCTTCTTCTTTAGTTTTGGCGTAAGTTGCTTACGCGAGAGACTGCCTACTGAGCGTCTGGAATACGTGATGCTACAACAAATTATTACTCGAAGTGATTGCTTAGTGGGTGATGATACATTGGTAGGGGTTGAGCGCATTTAGACCCTTCTGTAAGAAGGAGGGAGACTCTTCAAACAGCTCAGTGATTAACGATGGGTAATGACTAAGGGACATGACAGACCCTTTTCTCTTAGAGCTTTTCAAAAGAATGATGTCTACCTTAAGAATGGGACAATTTCCACTTTAAAGTCAAAGTTATATATTGCCTAGTAATAATATAGCATGAGATGGCAATTCAATAAAGTTAAATTCTGATTTAAGGACCCTGGATATTTTTTCTAACTTTTGTTATTTCCTACACTTTCAATTCTTTCTGAGTTCAGCATTTTATATATGTTTTTCTCCAGGAAGACATAAATTACAGAAAAAAGATAGAGATTTATTTGTACTTGCAATGCAACGTGTCTTAATCTTTCAAAGGTATGATAGGGCTTTGTTATACAGTATAAAAAAATATGCTGAAATACTTAGTATACTACTCAAAACTGATTTCAAAAAGCTATATTTCTTGCAAGTTATATTTTTTAAAGCTATATTTCTTGCTACTCAAAACTGATATCAAAAGATATATTTCTTGCAGATTAACAATTCATAAATCTCGGGAAATCAAAATACAGAAATAAATTTTCTTGATTTACTAAGGCTTCATCTTAAGATTCTCTTGGGCTTTAAAACACCCCAAACAAAATCATCCCGGCTTTTTTACGGAACTGTGAAATATTAAAATCGGATTCTATATATGTTTTAATCAACGGAGGTACCAATAACTCAAAGGTGAACATTTTCTTTCACCACACTAACACACGTTCTAAAAATCACTCAGATAATGTATTCTAATACATGAGTCTCCGAGTAGAATATACTAAAACCTTTAAAGAATAAAAACGTGTGTGTGTCTTTAACAAAGTTTCTGAATTTAATATCGTTTTTTCTTATTACTTCTAAAAATCAAATGCAAAATAAATAATTTATGAGAAAATGGGTGTTTAGAATTTCTAAAACATATTAATACATAAAACAACTCATCATTACAAATTTTAAGTAAAAATATTCACTTAATTAAAAGCCGACAGTCTTGGAAAAAAGATTATAACTAAAATTATTCGATTATTAAATTCATACATACTTTTCAATAACTTACGGATGACTTAGGTTGTTGTTGACCACTACCATCGATAACCGAATGCTATAAAAGCATTTTTAAATTCCTAATTCCCAATTACTAATTTTTTTTTATCTGCTCACCTGTAACTGCTGGAAAAGTGTTTCATTTGAGGAAGTTCTATGAAAAAGAAGCAGTGTTTGAGGTGCAAAAAATAAATAGTATAGGAATAGGTTGAGCATCAACATGAGAGTATCGTCCAAAGTCATCTACCATATGAACAAGAGGGAGACAGCAAAAGTCCTGAACTCGATGATGCAGGTGAGTGTGTACAATTCATTTTTCATTCATTTTTGGTGTCATTCATTTTTGGAGGAGAGTAATGTCGAATGAATGTGTTGGACAATGGGGACCTCTGCCTGTAATACTTCTGTTATGCTGCTGTAATTGATGTGGATAATGTTACTAATAAATCAGATATTGCTCAAGTGGCTGCTGTTGAACATATCAATGAGGCAAAAATTTCCTACAATACATACAATAGAAAGTGTTGTAGATTTGTGTTATGTCTTATGCAAAGTTGACGGCTACGTAATTATTCAATATGATGGAGAAATGAATCCAGACCGAACTGATTTAAAAGACAATATGTTCTTGGTGAGATGCACGAAGAAGTCTTCTGCATATTGGAAATTACCTTTTATAAATGATTATCTATGCCGTGAAATATCAGACGTGTTTAAAAAATTATCTTCCGAAATCATTATTCTCTCCAGAAGAGTTTTCAAGAACAACGATTCTTTGTTTGGAGCAAATCTAATAAGTTAAAGAATGGCATAATGTTCGGAAGTTTGTGCTTGTCTTAATTTGTCATATTTTTTCTAGCATTAAGAGTGGAATATAGGCTTGTGTGTCACATTGTGACTTGCAATGTAGTTAGCTAATATCCAAGGGTGACCTATCAGTCTTATTACTTTCTATTTATCTTTTCAATTCTTAATTGATAAAATAAATTTATTTTTGGAGGAAAAAGCCAAAGATTGTTTTTTCTTATATTTATTTGTTTGTTATAAATTATTTATTGTCCAATAATTTTTTTGTCTAATAATAAAAAGTTTTTTGCATTACACTCAAGTTATTCTTTCTCCACTGTTCCAGCCTAATATTTTCTTTATGGTGTAGTTTTAAATATCCAAACTTCGTAAAGTTAAGAACTACAGCTGATGATGTTTAAAATATTTAGAAACTTAAATTTATTAATTAAAAATTTTCTGACTTCTAGATTGAATAAAAAAAAGGTACTTTCTATGAAATTTCTAATACAGGTTCAAAATTACCCCGAATGACAGGATAACTTTGCACGGGATTATTTACCTATTATTTGGTGCCTTCATCAACAGTATTTACTAATTTTTGTAGATTTAGCTCTAGTTTAGGGTTTATTCTTCCAGTTTAAGTTTATGCCGTTCGGTCTGTAAAATACTCTTAAAATATAAGTTGGGCAAACGAAAACGGTTGTAACTAGAATAATTTGTTACCTGATGAATTTTAATAAAGCATACTTAAAAGTGTTCACATAGCTATAAAATTTGTTATACTTTAACACTTTTTAAAACTCTTTAGTAAATAAGAAATGTTTATCCTGTATAAAATTAAAAACTGGTTTTATTTCTAAAACTAATAATACTTTGAAGTGAATTCATCAATTTAGTGTCTTGTATTTCGAAGTGAAGCCTAATAAAAATAAAGCGAACAAATCTCCCTATAATAAGGACAGAGGATGTCGCAATAAAGCATCAGTCATGCCATCTTCACGTCATTAATGACCTCCAGTTGACGTTTCCAAATTGGATAAAGTGATCAATTTAATGACGTAATTTTATGACCTTCTGATGACGTCATTTATCACGCCTTGCTGCTACTCGGGTAAGTGCTTCTTTCTTAACACTGTTACTCTTCTTATAAATAGGAAAATACCAATATTAATAAAACGCAAGCAATTGTATTGGGCAGACGATCTTATTTGACAGAAATATTGGAAGCATAGCTATTTAATTTGCTTTAAAACTGCATTGAAATTTATATATATTAAAACAGATTAAAATTCATTTCATTAATAATGTGGCCGTCTACTAGCAATTGTTTTTATACATTGCCACTTTTTACATTTCAAAGGACTTCCATTCTGACAAAAATTCAAACTAAACTAAAACGGCTAAAATATCAATTATCTAAATGTTATCAAACAGTTATAAAATCTTATTACAATTTGCTTGAACTTACAATTATTACAGTTTGTTAAAAAAATTCCATATGTTTTAATTCCTTATCTTTCTAAGTTGTCCTAATCAGGGTTTTTAATTTCTCGAATAATATTTGATTTTCATTTTTTACATACTTAAAAAATATGTTGTTAAAAGCTGGTATTTATCACATTGCGAAAGCAGTCATTTAAAAATAAATCTAAAATTTCTACTCCTATTAAAGGCTTCTTGTGATAATAGAAAGTATAGAAAATAATGAGTACATAAATTATAAATACATAAAGTATAGAAATAATTAGTATATAAATTATAAAATATAATTAGTATGTAATATAATTGATGATATACGTTTTTTATTTAATACAATTGGAATTCCTTTAGGTTAAGAACTAAATATGTAACTACAATTTTATTTTATTTTTATTTTTAATGATTGATGAAACTTTTTCAGTTAGTATACAATCAAAGTACAAGCAAATATAAAAGTCAAGTACAAAACTATTGTCATACCGAAAAAATGTAAAAACTTTGAAAATTCATCTTCAGCGTAATGCTGCATGAAAATAGAATGATCAAATCTGAAATATCGATTTTAAAATTAGATAATTGCAACGGCTGCATTAAATAAAAGATTGCAAAGTTAAGAAACCCTGACTGTATCTCGTTATCAAGAGGTTCGAACCCAGCTAGGATTTCGGGGATGTGTTTCTGTAGGATAGATCAGTAATAAATTACCAATCCATCCTCGAACCCGACCTCGTCGCATCCCACTGCAAGACAGAAAGTCAAATAAATATTCAAAGATTTACATACATTTCTATAACCAAAAATGGCTAAAATCCTCTCAAGTCAGAAATAGTAACTTTTTACCAGACTTTCATCAAACCACATTTATATACCAAAAGAAAAACAATCCCACACTTTCGAAAAATGAAATAGCCTCACACTTAAAGAAAAAACAATATCGCCATCTATAATCAAGATCAGGTACCAGTCAGGGCTATTTAACAGGAAGTTTCAATACCGTCCGAAATATGGACATAAAGACCTAACAAACATTGAAATTACAAAAATATCTTGGAAATCCATTTATTCTTAAATTGTTTCTAAATATTTTCAATGCACTATCCAAATCATTCTTATTATGGCAAATGCCAATTGGTCTATTGAATTCCTGATCAATTGCCTGTTAGTCTATATTAGTCCTGGCTGGGTTCAAACCCCTTGATAACGAGATCCAATCAGGGTTTCTTAACTTTTCAATCTTTTATTTAATTTAACCGTTACAATTATTTAATTTTAAAATTGATGTATCAAAGTACAAGGTAAGATATCTATACTTCATTTATCACCATGATATTAAGATATTTACATTTATTTTCCATAAGATAAATAGAATGAAGAAAAGGCATATTAGAAACATGACTATGAAATTCACAAAGAGTACTTTTTGTTGAAAATTCATTATAATAGTATATAATGAAAAAAATTGGTATAAATTTTTTAAAATAAAAATTTAATTTCTTTTTTAATGTAATGCAAATCAAATTTTGTATTTATATTATGATTAATTACAATCACGATAACTAATGATAACAATAATTTAAAAAATAATAGTAATAATAATAATAACAATCTTAGATAAAAAAATTGCATAAATTAGTAAACTTTACTCTTATGAATATGCATAGATAACTTATCAAGATTGTTTTAAAAAATGAAATATATTTCGACTTATTTAGTTAGAATAACCAGTTTTGAAATGAAGTTAAGTATTACAGAGAATTCTGATTACCAAGTAAAAATCTGACAATACTTTAAACTTTAGTTTTAAATTAGATTATTAGCCCATAAATTTGCTGTCATCCGGTTCAAAAGTATAAAAAAAAAAATTCTTAATATTCTTTATAGAAATTGTCTTTTTTTATTCAATTTTTCCGTCACTATCAAGTTTTAAACTATATTTAAAGAACGTTTCACCTCAAAATCTTATTTTATAATTTTACCACAAAACAAACTATTTCGTTATCGATTTATATAAAAGTAAAGACAATTTTTTTGCTTTTTTTTGTCAAAATTAAATCTGTTTTCATCCAAATCTTCAACAGAACGTTAAACAGAAATGTTATTCCTATTTAGTTTATTTTAGAAAAAAAATATTTCTCTTCTAAGGCCATGAAAAATCGTCACGTCAAACATATTCCTGAAAATAGCCTGGTCATATTCGAGATATCATGATAAAGTTACAGCTGCTTTTCTTCGGGGGCATGATTTACTTCTTTCTTCGCAGACAACCCAAAAATCTTTCGGATTAAATTTATTGCCAAAGTATGCACCGCCTCAAACAAAACCCATCAAATAAAGAAGCAAAATCGAGGGGAAAAAGCGTCCACTATTTGGAAAATTGTTTTAACAATGCGGCTAGCAGAGGTCATTTTTTTGGTCGTAATCGACTTTTGGGGATCAGGCAAGGAACGCCAAAGCGAATCTATTTCATTGAGGAGTCAAACGGCTGACTTCCGAAGCGTAAGCAGCTTTAGAAGAAATAAATGCATGTTTTATGTTAAACGAAGAAATGTTCAACTTCTACATTGGGTTGTAGTGTAGTAGGAGTGAGCTGCTTTGACAACATTGGCTTTGACGGCATTCATCAAATATGTATCAAATGCTTTTCTTTCGAGAGAACATGCCTTAAAAAAGCTGTTCGCTTTTTATAAAAACAATGGCGGGGGTCTGCGAAAAGAATAAAATAAAGTATCGCCGGGGGAGAACATAAATATGAAGCGAGTCAGAAAACATCAGTAAGACAGAAGAACCTAAAAAGAAAACGGCTATTTGCTCAATCCTTCTGAACTGATTTTTTTCGCAGCCCATCAATCTATCTTTAAAAAGTCTACCTTGCGCATCAACTCAATCCACGCTAGTGAAGACGCGCGTCCATAGGCTCCATTCATCAAAGGCTTCTTAATCACTCCTACAATTGCTCGACAAATGCCTCCTGGAGATACTTTTATCAGCTAGTTTTAAAATATCCTTTCGAATACTTTACAAAAACTGAACAATGATATCTTCAAAACAGGAAATGGCCTCTTGAAGATGAAGATTTAGTTTTGTGGCTAGCTTAATAGTTGTCGTACGTGAATGTGTCATTTAAGCTAAGTAAAAACCTTTTTACTGAAATTTCTGAAAAGTTATATTTGGCTATAAATTTTATTCGCTCACTTAAAATGAGCTTTTTAAAAATTCAAAATAGATGTCTTAAACATGAACCTTTGAATTTTCTAAATGATTGATATAATGGCGATAAATAACTCCAGAGAAAAAAATAAATTTTATTCAACTTATAATAGAAAATATATAGTTTAAAAATTAAGGTAACATTTATAACAACTTAAAATGTAAGTAACAAGTTTCATTAAGACAGGATAATTTTTCAAAACACTTGTGATGATGTCAATTAGAAATTAAAAAAGACTAATAGTATTAATACTAATTTATATGAAAATTATGAAAATCTTAAATTATTTATTTTGTGTTACAGCTATAAGCTTCTTTAATACACAAATGAATATATAATTTATTAGTTCTTAGTACTTACCAATAGCTCGATTTACAATAAGGATCAATTACTGCCTTTACTGAGTTAATCATAAATTGAACTTCAGAGTTGTCAATCTTTTGTATTATAAAATTAATTATGTTTAATGATATGCAGTAGGTAGTGCGTGTGAGAAGATATTTAATTTATATTTTTCATCGTTAATCGGGAGGAATTTGATGAATTCAACAATGAAATTTATTTGCATTTTCTCTTGTGATTTTCAACATTTTAAAAATTAGTGTTCCTACAGTATTTTATATAATATATCTTTCTATATTAAAAAAGTAAGGATTCGAATTTTTCTCAAAGAGTTGTTACCTTCTACATTAAGTTCAGATATGAAGTTTTGAACTTAAGTTCTAATCTACGTAACGTAATTGAACTCAGAAAAGTAGTTTTATATTTTTTGTATTAAATTATTTTTTAAAATTTAGCCATTATTCTATTCCTAAGGGATCATTATATTTTAATGAACTCCTCTTTCAATTTTTGATGAAAATCCCTGAAATGTTCAGTTTCAAATATTTTAAAACAATTTTTGAAAATCAAGTTTTTAAAAATTAATCAATTTCAATTTCTTTATCAATTTTGAAATATATGATTTCAGTCTTTCAATATTGAATATCATCCATATAACACCATTATCAATGTAATCAAATTAGTAATTTTAAAATGGCAACATCAAGATTTTTTTTGTCTAAGTTCAGTTATAATGCAAAAGGTAGATTTAATTTTATTTTTTATGAATCTTATTCATGTCCATGTATTTTCTCTACAATTAAGTGCTCAAGGGTACATTTTTCTTTCATGGATACTTTTTTTATTTGAAACAGCATTTGTTGATATTTCTGTACTCTTTGTATGTAAAACCCATATTACTTGATTTTAACCTGTCCTTGTTATTTAAAAAACAATGGTTTCTAAACACGAATAAGTGAAGCAAATACTTTTGAATTTCATAGTTGAAAAATGATAAGACCTTTGTTGTTGCTACTGAATTAAGAGTATCTAATGGTTACTATAAGAAATAATCCCCAGAAATCCCTTAAATAAAATTGCCAAGTGTTTATAGTTTGAAGGTACACCAAATAAAAGTGAAAGGAAACTATTCAGCTGCCAATTGCAATGGTAATACTAATTATTTTGAGAATTTTTTTTCTGAAATTTCAATTAGCAGTTTCGGTGTTAAAAAAATTAAATGTTTCAAATCCAGAGAAAATTTTAATTTCAAAAACTAATAAATAGTATGCAAAGCCCACAAATAATGTACTTTGGGAACTTTTGTAAATGAATTAGCCTTCACTTAACCATAAGATAACCATTTATTTGATAAACAAACGCTATTTATCAAAACTGTTGGCCACGCTTTACTCATGTTCATCTTGTGCGGTCAGGTGCTTCACGCACTTGCACGCTGACATTAATTTTTAAGCTCTTCATATTTTAACCAGGTCTGTTCTGCTAAACAACCTTAAGTATCTCTTATTGGCTGCTCTTTTAAATACAGTATAAATCTTTTGTTGAACATGCGGCAGAAAAATCTAAGGTAACTAATATTTTCAACTGATTCTTGCGATTATCGCCACTATGGGGAAACAATGACGCAATTAAGAAAAAGGGAATTTTCAGGAAATATGAAAAACGAAACTACTCCTATCAACTTATTGTTACAGTTCTGTCTTTGTTTTTCTCGATGGTCTATAAAATTAGAGTGGTTCGAAAAAAAAAGTTTCTTTCGAAATCTGTTTTGATACATGTTCAAAAGGGGCCATTTGGGATCTAAACCAACCCTGTAAAATTTTAAGTTTGTGACAAAAAAAATGTCTGAGGGTTCTCCAAAGCCCCCCAAAATAAATGTCATAAAACTTACATATAAGTGAATGAGACAAACTTGTAAAATATAAATGATGTGAACCAATAATTTAGGGATCCAATAAGTCTTCTAAAATAGAAAGTTTTCATGAAAAATATACAAAATAACAGATCTTAAAAAAATATTAAATTCTTGGAATCATAAACTTAACCACACTCAATAGTTGATATGAAGTGTTCCTAACCTTACAGTAAACTCTTAGTTATGCAACCGATATTTAAGGACTTTTTAAAATCCTTGAAATTTAAAAACTAGCCTCAATCCTCCAAAACTGCGCCGACCTGAATAAGTAGCTTTACACATACCTAATCAAAGTCTTTGATATGCACTTGGATTTTCTTCAAATTACATAAAATTGTTGGAAAAACTAATTAATTTTTTGAACGTGGAAACGAAAAGTTCCTCGTAACCTACTGAGAACTTAATTATAGAGCCAGAGTAGGCCATAGGTCCATTAGGTGCTTCACCCATCTGATGGCTGAAAATTTAAAATGCAGATGCCCACCTGATGGCTGTTTAGCACTCTGACTTGTATGCCAAAGAGACCGTATCCTGGGTTAGACATAAATGCTGGCTGTTGTCCGGAATCTATGTTGAACTGCAGGTCCCTGCAGCTGTTATTGTGCATAAAAATAGATCGTTGAGTGTAAAAATCAACTATTATTCAATCAAGATGTTCGAACAAATGTTTCAAAGAGTAGTTCGTTCCCACGAAGTTGGTAAATGAATCATATCAAAGACCTTTTTCAATTTAATTACGAATAATTTTATGTCATTAAAAGTTCCAGTTTTGGTTGTTTTCAGATTATCTGGCGCCTTCAGCAACACGAGGGCTATAATGCGCCGAAACATTCTTCATTAGACAAGCCAACATACATTTACAAACACCCATGTCTAACACGGGACTCGAACCCGCAACTTCGCGGTCCAGAAGCTGGCCCGCTAACCACTATACCGTTTGGTCGGCTTAAAAGTTCCAGTATTTACATTTGTACCGTCACATCTAATGGCAACCAAATAATCTTTACTTATTTTACATTCTATAAAATAATTTGTAAGTTTAATTTTCAGACTTTGAGCTGTCACAGTAAGTGGTGAAATATGATAATTCTGTTGTTCTCTTTGTTCTTCCATTAGCATAACATGCTTTTCTGAATATGGTCCTCTTGTAGTATTTGAAACAATTTAACATACTTTAAAGTTTTGTCTTTTCTCTCATTCAAGTATAGACCTTGGAAATACATTCGAGTGACTTCTTGATTGAAGAGCTTAGTGATACTTTATTATTTCTCTTTCTACATATATTTTCTGCGTTAATTACTCCTATACATCAAATATGGCAGATACAAGCTTAGACCCTGCTCTATAGGATATGGAATGCCATACCGGTCCCATGGTTTGTTCATGGGAAGATATATTTTTATCATTCCTTTTTCGATTAACATACACTTCTTATCAAAACTTAAAAAATATCCCATTATTTTTCAAAGAATTTTAATTTCTGGAGCCTAGAGAAACATATCACTTCAAAATAAGATTCATAGAAATGTTGTTATATTTCTTCCTGCATTGATATCTTTAGTGTCAACAGTTCCAATTACCATCTTTCACAACATCTTTTGATCTTCTAATATAGAAATCTTTAACGAGAAACACCCACTTCAAAATAAGATTCATAGAATTTTTGTTGTTTCGACATAGATACTGCTTGTGATGACTTGCACTTCATCCTGCTTTTAGAGGATAAATGTCAAATAATTTTACTCGTGCTTGAGGTTTGAACGATCCTAATGTTTACATATAGTTTTTGACGCATTATTTAAATACCTTCTTGATATGTTAGTAACTTACAGTCACTTAATACTTGTGACAGTTAAAATATGTGACATTTTATGCCAGATCTAGTTTTAAATTTACTCGTTGATGTTTTTATCCTTATCTTTTGTAATAAGTTAGAAATGATAAACACAAGCAAATTATTAGAAGTACACATACATGCAAATAATTTACTTTGACTAGTAAATAATTTACTTTGACTTGTGAGCAATTTAGTTTGTCTTTTGTAAACAAACCCTTCTGTTTAATTTGTTTCTTTCGTTCTTTTCTAGTATTCGGCACAGTAAATCTTTTATGACTGCATATATATTTTTAATCCTATATATATAAAGTATTTGTTCAGTTTGAGATTTTAAGCATGTTTAAGTAAACTGAAAACATTCCAAAGACACATTTATTGCCAAGTTTTGTCAATAGTCTGTCATTGGTGTATATATATTGATTTCGAACACTAAAAATCATATTTTAATATAGAAAAAAATTATATTCTTTTTCAATTTCATTAAATCTTTTTAATGCTTGCAATAAACATAAATTTTTATTTCATTTCTTCAGACTTCTATTAAGATGCAAGAGTAGATGAGATTGGAAATAAACAACTTTGTTTTATTTTAGTAATATTAATTGAATTGGGTTTCAATGTTAATAAGTTCTTAATAATTGAAAACTATTTCCACTAGAGATTTTGACTTATTTAGGTGAAGGAAATGTTTGCAAGTTTTTCAATGAGAATTTAGTTTTTAGTTTACAAAATTAGTGCTTCAACTCCTTCAAAGAAATATTGTTTTTCATATATATATATATATATATATATATATATATATATATATATATATATATATATATATATATATATATGTGTGTAATAGAAATCCTTTTTTAGAACCGACAGTTAAATTAATTCCTCTTTCCAAAGCACAAAACCCTCTTTAATCAATTCATTCAACAACTTATTTAGGATAACTTCCCTCGCCAATTTAATGTGTGAGATCTTTGCGGAATCAGCAGTCTTGTTAGTCATTTCCCATAATTAGTATTCCGTTCTGGCGCCAATATGCTTGCCTTCTCACTACAATGTTTATTATATAAAATTGTTAACACAGCATTTCTCACGCTGCCAGATTTTTTAGATAACTATGTTCGCTGTTCGACATTACTATGTATGACATTCTATCTCCTATCATGTAGTAGTTAAGACGTAACTTTAGTGCGCTCTCTCTCTCCGGGTTTATCTTAATTTTATGGTTTATATCTTAATAAATGTGTTATATTGTTAAAAATGGACTCTTCACTATAGTTCCACGACCACGCTGCAATAACTTCAATTAAAATGGATTAATATATTACATAAGTCGACAGGATAATCGTTTAAAGTGTTAATTCCTTACATATATATATATATATATATATATATATATATATATATATATATATATATATATATATATATATATATCACCCACCTAATGTTAAAGGCCTCCTTCTCCAGGAGCATCCATGTTTGTCCCGCTGCTCTCCTAAGGATGAACTCAGAAACGTAAAATATCCGCTTTTGAGGCTCCCGCAACCGTTTTCAGGAGGTTCCTGTGCAGCTTCTTGGGAGCGATTTCGGAAGCCGAGGAGAGATTTCATGGTTTTAAGGTCAACTCACCTGCTGCATCGTGTAGGATTATCATGCAAGGATTTTATTCATTTTTAGTGAGGGAATCTCATTTCATTTTTGAGATGGTTGCATTTGTTATTATTGCTTTCTATTGCATCTTGAAACATCACTGATTACACAAAGAAATGCCAATTCATCAAACAAACTCGGTATATAGATGACTTTTGAGTCAATTGTAACCACCCCAAAGAAATAAATTGGAAAAACTTAAATATTTCTGGTATCTAAATAAAGAAAGATAACTTTTATGGTAATAGTTTTCAATCTCTAAAACCTAACTAACACCAATATTCAAGAACAAACGAGTGAGACAATTTAACAAATTTTATGAAATTAAGTTAAGCTAATTATATTTAAAATCACATCTATTCTTGTATTTTAAAATAAATATGAAGAAATGCACTTTCATTCTATTTTGAATACATGATTCTGAAATCAATTCTTCCGTTGAAAGAATTGAAACCTAAAATTTGTAAACAAAACACCCATGTAAAAACTTGCAAACATTTCTACAACCGAAATAAAAATTACTTTTATCAAAAAGTTTTCAATTAAAAAAAACTAATAAACATTAAAACCCAAGTATAAGTGATTAAGTCAATTAAATTGAGTGATCCTAAAATAAATCAAAGTTGCGTTTATTTAAAATTGCACCCATTCTTATTTTAATAAAAATACACTTAACAAAATACACTATTATATTACACTAACAATATATATATATATATATATATATATATATATATATATATATATATATATATATATATATATATATATATATATATATATATATATATATATATATATATATATATATATATATATATATATATATATATATATATATATATATATATATATATATATATATATATATATATATATATATATATATATATATATATATATATATATATATATATATATATAACGTGTATATACACACAAAAAAAAGTACTCGTTCAATCCTCATTTTCAAATTTAGAACTTATTATGTCATCCGCAATGTTAGATTTCCTTTGTATCTCAGCGATAAATGAGATTGCTTCAGAGAAGAATCGGTCCTAAATATTCGATTTTAAATATTTCGATCGATTGAGGAATATTTCTTTACTTGTTCTACAAAAGACAAGAAACAAAGTAGCTGTACTATTTGGCAGAAGGAAAAGGCGGAACTTCTTCAACTTCCTTTCCCACTTAGGCTCACAACTAATGGTGTCTCCCTTGCCACTTCCTCTAGTTAATCTCCATTAGTTTCTCAGTTTTTCTTTTATCCTTTCCACTTTTTTTTTCGACCGGTCATTTCATTCCATTTCTACTGTACTCGATTATTGGATGACAGTCTTTTTTCTTGCCCTCAAAATACATTCCAGTGGATCTGTAACACACTGTTCCGCCCACTTCGATCTTATCTTAAGACGCAATTGGATTTGAAGTCGAGACTTAAGGAAATCAGTTGACTGGGTCATTTATTTAAATGGTTCATTTGGATCTATTTACTGCTCTGCGTGTCGACGGTTTAATTTGATTGCGTCAATTATACATTTTGGATGACCCTATATCAATCAGTACCAATTTGTAAAGTTTGGATATAAGTTAAAGATATGTTTGATTATTTCTCTCAATAATCCCAATTTAGTTCATTATGTACAAGTTTTCCAAAGAAACTAAACACGGCGTCAAATATTAGATTTTATAACTTTTTCTGACTGACTATTTCAGCTTTCGGATTTTTTTTTTTTTTACACCGTCTAGTTGTTTTTTAGGTTTAATACTATATCTATTGTTTAGTTCAACCGAAGATTTCTCATTTTCATCCGTGAAATTAGATTTGCAACATGCGGATTGCTAATGATACAAATGTATAAAGTTCTATCAAACGTTATTTATTAATTAAAATTTAAACAATTTGTCATTAAATTTGTTTTTTCCCTTCCTACACTTCATTTACGAAAAAAATCTGCTCATCCGGTCCCGTATCAAACGATTACTTAAACGTAAAGTAATTACATTTATTTGAATTTATTTGTATAAAGTTTTAGTATATATTTAACTTAATTAAATTCAAATATGCGATCAAAATTCAAATTTAACAGTACATTTATCTATCAAATGCTAGAATCGTCAATCAATATATTTTAAACAGTGACATTAGTTTTCAAATCAGTAAGGATGCATACTTAGAGTACACTTAATCAACATGTTTATTGACAGTGAGTTTATGTCGCCTTTTCCATTCAAACATCAATGAATGCGTTCGAAACTCCGAGGATTATAATGGCCTCAAGCAGTTAACTACCTTAGCTTCGCAGGAGAATATCAAGGGAGAGAAAACCCTTCAGAACGCACAATAAAATCGCGTTGGCAATTAAATTCTGCCGCACTTCCGTTACTTTTTTTGCTGGCTGCAACCAGCTAATATATACGCATATCTAAAGAGCAGGTTCCTTCCGTTACCAAGTGACGGTAAAAAATAGATGTGGGCTTTGCAAATCCACCGAAACCAGAAAGGACGCAATTACAAGTGCTACATTTGTAGCTGGGGTGGAGGTGCGCAATTTATTACCTGTAAGCGGGAAAAAAACAATGGGCGAGAGATATCTTCTGAAAGCATAAATTATTTGGGGAATCCCTTGCTTCATTTGCATACGAAAGATACGACGCCTACATTTGATTTAGAAATCACCACTGAGGAGATACAGGGAAGAATTCTTATTCCATGGTTTACTATCGAAGACAGTTTGAACATTCGAGTATTTGATAGTGTTTGTTCAACCAGAAGTCTTTTGCTGAGAACGAAATAAAAATATATCTTCATCTAAATAAATATATTTCTGTAATTAAAGTGCCTTTACTTTTTTTGGGGGGGGGGGGGGGGAGGGGGCTTTTTGTGCGACAAAAGCAATATTAAGTGATTTTCAAGTATATATTCAAGGAGTAGTTTGCAATAGCTAAAACTGTATTAGCCGTAAATTAAGCGCATACCTATAGTAAAATGAGTATGCGCGATCATATAAGATATAACGTATCGGTTATATCATAAAAACTACGAAATATGGCGAACAAACGTCAAGCACAAATGTAGAGCATCCTCTATTTAATATGAAATAATGATTTAAATGAAAGAAAATCTCTGAAATGTAAATGTAGAAGTGTAGCATTATAATGCGAACTGAGTGTTGTAATGCATATTTACTAACAAAAATAAAACATGTAAGAAAGATGCAATTCATTTGAATAAGAAAAACAAATTAGTTATGCTCAAAGTATCAAACATTAACATCAATACACACCTGCATTTCATCTACTACCTCTCGATAGGTATTATTTTAGGTTCACTCTATGCTCACTCGTTTTAGTAAGTGTTGTTTTTTTTTTTTTTTTTTTTTTTTTTTTTTTTTTTTTTTTGCTATGTCTATCTGTCCTATTGTCTGTTTGACAAAACTACAAATAGCACAAAAATTTCAAACGAAAGTTCTCGAAAAGGGGAGTTCCAAAATTCATCCAGAAGTTATGACCAGTTCCACCGCAATTCACAAACGGACATTCCAATTGGTTAAACTAAATGCACAGACCAGATATGTGTCGTATATCAGGGAGAAGAACTCACTCAAATTTATGAGATTAGAAGTAGTTTGACCAGAAGTGCTTTAGCTGTGAAAAGTTCTCAACTTGGCTGTAAATAGAGATATAGTATTCGACCTTGAATATTCACTGACAGGATTTTTTTGACAAGTTTTAAACCGAATTTGCTAACTTGATTTTTTTTTTTTTAAAACAGCTAAATTGAATAAGGGTTTTATTATCAGGAGAGTATACCCTGGCAAAGGTATAACCGTACCTATAGACATTACCACTTAATAATATAACCCATTAAAACAAAGTTATTAATATAAATTCTTTATATGGATTGCCAATTTTTATGCTTGTTTTTCGCATCTAATAATCAAATTAAATCCCACTGCGATTTTAGGATGATATTTTAGCTGAGTTTTAGAATTTTCTTGGGTTCTAAGATAATTTAGCAGTTCCATTTAAGCAAAAATTATTTGTAAAAGTATTTTATTTTTAGAATAGCATTAGTGGATAGAAATAGCATGTGAATCTAAACTACCCAATCTCTACAAATACCTTTTCATTTTACAAAAACCTTTGTCTTAAAATTAATGCTACCCATTTTGAGCGAGTGAAAAAAAAAATTATGTTACTATGATCGAAAAGCACACTTCCTATCGAATTTCGCGACAAGCACAATGTTGGCACCAAACTCTCAATATATCCACAAAAAGTTGAAAAAGGGTATGAATAGAAGGAAATTGCAAACTTCAAAATTTATACAATATTATCAACAAATTCATTAAAGTTTCAAAAACTACGAGAGAAACCCTGTTCGTCACCACTGCATATAGTGCTGGTTATCTGAAACTTGGGGAAACAGAATTTTGAAGAGCTGCTATAAAATTCTTTGAAATAACTACAAATGTAAACTTTCCCATTACCAAACCGAAAAACAAATTACTTTGCCTTTTAACATGCATTTGTATTGCGTTTCTACTATTTCGCAGTCTAGTTGCAATGCATCCAAAATCATTACATACTTTACATTAACAAAATCCAAATATATAATTCAATAAATGTGATTTCATCCATTTTCTTGAATAAAGGACAGATGCAGGTAGTTAGAGAATGTTGCAAGGAAACACATTTTTTTTGTTCAAACCTTGATATTTCAAAACTATTTCTTATTCATTGACCAATTTAAAATACATTATCTAGCAGCTCGCAATATTTTTTTAAATCCTTTGTATTAACTTCGATTTTGTGTGTGTGTGTGTGGATGAGTGGGTATGTTTGTACCTGCCGGGCAAATCTGCGGAGGCCTAATTTACCCCCTTGCCTTAATCCAATCGAACTGAAACTTGGAAAATAGATTCAATGTCGATGACAATGCATACTATCAAATGTTAGAGCGGTCGCTTTCACATGTGAGATCAAAAGGTCACTTTTACACATGCTTTTATCCTTAGAATACTAATAAACCAATTTGCCGTCTTCCAATCACGCTGAAATTTAACAGATGAAATTCATTATCGGTAAGGTTGCATTTTATCAAGTTTTAGTGGTTGTCACTGTCACTAAAAGGCTGCTTTACCACATCGTCCCCACTCTCCCATACGTGTAAGGATCGTTAAGCCAAGTAATTGCCAAGTAAGCCAAGATCGCGGCCAAGTAATCGTTATATTGTTCTTAAAAAAGCTAAATATTTAGTGTAAGAATTAAAAGAAGGTAAAACTAAAAGTTTGGCTTCAAGATAAAAGCTTCTTCCAAATTTGATATTAGTTTAATTGTTTTCTGCAATAATCACTAGTAAATCTCATTTATCAATAATCTTTTTAAAATTCTTATTGGTTTCCTCGTCCAATCAGTTATTTGCGGTTTATTGAATAAATGAAATACACTTATAATGTACAAAATAGAAGTACTTATTCGGTGACCTTTTGGCCACTAAAAATTTTTCCAATAAAATCCCGTGCCCACATTGAAAAGTCGTATCTGGCTACTATGTGGACAACCGAATGACGTTCTAAAGTACCCCAACATCTTATTTTTTAGCCATGCTTAAATGATACTCATACCATAAAGACATTCTAAATGTTAGGAAGATTACTTAATAAAAAATGTATTTTAAGTAGTCCGCATATCCAATTAATTTATTTACATTCTGTAAAGTAAAGAAAATGATTTTTCCTTTTTTCTTCGAATTGCAAAGTAGCGAAATAAAATAAAATAGATAAAGGTGGAATACATACCTAAATTTTGGTATCGTAAAATATCATATTTGTTAATATATAGAATGCATTCTAGAGAATATTATAGCTTGTACTTCAGCTCAAAGTAATTAAGTGTATTAATTATGAGACTTTTATAAACATTTTGATTTATTTCTCTTGACATTCAGTGGAAATTTTTTATTAATATATATTTTATGGATTTGTAAGATTTCTTAATAACTTTTTTCCATTCTTCTTTGCTTCTGTGTTATTTCTTGTGAAAGTGAGCAGAGTCACAAAAATGTAATCCATGGGTGTTCGAATCGAAGATCTTGTATGTTTAATAATCAGTCATCTTTATTTTCTGTAAAATTTTGTGTGTAAGAAAACTATCCCTGTAATTTGACACTTATTCACACGCAAAAGAAATCTAAAACAGAATTTGATTTACTGATTCGACTTTTTTAGTTAAGCTATTAACTTGCCACTGGTGACTTCTGCTAACAGCAATTTCTTTCCTCAGCCTTAAACTCCCCAAATTTTGAACTCAGACCACACCTGGGCAAGTGCCTTATTCTTCATATCTACTCTAGGGCTAAGCTTAGAAAAACCAACTAACTTTAATTTAAATTGGAAAAGTCTAAAACAATGAAGTAATAAAAATCTATTAATCCACTTTGAAATCGTTTCCCTTTTTAATACTTACTTGACTGTTTCCATTATTTTTTGTTCTATAAATGAGTAATTCTCTATTGAAAGCATATGACATTTTTGCTCTTTTTCTATTTTTATAAAATTAAAATGAATCTAATAGTTGAATTTTTGTTTTATATAATGTTATTTGGGGACAAAGTAATATGGAAAAATAATTATTTTAACTTGATCAAATATACATTTATAAGCCACTGATTATATAATAATAATAAGGTCAGAAGTTAAGACTTAAATTGGGAAAAGTGAACAACGTTGATTGCTTTTGACAAGTACGTTAGAAAATAGTTTTGAAGTTGATAAATTTGTAGCGATTAAAAAAAAATCATTTGAAAACTGCTTTCCGTAGTAGGGTAGATTAGGGATTTTGATAATTTAGATATAATAAAGGTTAAAGCAAAGGAAGAAAGAAAAAAAAATCAATTTTTGTACAAAAATCAAAACAGTTTGCTGGTTACACATAAGAAATGTTTCTTCTTTTTACAGAATTGTAACTAATTAATCATCTTGTCCAAGAGGATGTGCTTTTACTATGCAGAAGTAAGAAGTCCTGCTAGTGTTTCCTTGCGCGTGTAGGGCCATTAATTAATAATATCTTAACGAATATAGTCACTAAATATCAGTACATATGTAAAGATATGTTAAGTTATTAGAAAACTAATTTCATCCTGATTAATGCTACAAATATGGGTTTTCTTCCATTCAAGTCGCAAATATAGTACAGGGCAATTCGCCCTGGAAACATTCGCCCTTGAAAATAACACTTGGAAAGCGTCAGATTATTTGTCAAGATTTTAGATGCAGTAATTTTCGCTTAACAATAATTTCTGGAAAGCAAGTGGTAAAAGAAAAATCAAAGCAGCTGGCATTCGACTCACTCTTCGCTAGAAAATACAATATTTACAATAAATTAACGTTCATGTGTTTTGGGTAAAGTAAATTTAATTGGTAATTGAAGCTTCTCGGTCTTTATTATTTAAATTATCCATTTTTATTATTATTCATACTTTTGCTTCTAAGTTATTTTATAAAGTACATATCTTCATATATTTTTTTTTACATTTTATCATTCCGCTCGGTATATCGCGCTATCGGATACTTCGCACATTTTGCTTGTCTTCTAACAAGCACTATATATCGAGGGGCTACTGTTCTTCATGTTCGAAATACCAAAGCAGGAACTTATTATTTCAACCTGGTTGCCTATGGGCGATGGAGTGTTACCCGTGTGCTACCTCACGGGGTGGACTTGAAAACAGGTGTGTCACCACTTATAACTGTCACAGCGCTCCTTTAAGGACACGACTGGATGAGTTCTAGAGGGGTAGGCAGAGCCATTGCCAGAATTCTGGGCACTCAAGGTAAGCTGAGATATAGTTTTCGATTTTTCACTCTTTTAAAATGAAATTGTGTGATTACATTCTTTTAGATATGCATTTTGACAAAAATTTTTTTTTTTTCATTAATTTTTTCTATCCATTAACCACTATTCAATAAAAAAAATTGCCTGAAGACAAGGAATTTTACTAGGAGACAGTAATAGATCAACTATTCATGGTTGAGTACGAGGCTAAAGCATATGATGAAACTTCCTAGTTACCCTCTCCTACAGATGTGGTCAGCACTGTTCAAAATCAAAATAAATTATATATACGGGTTTTGATACGGGTTGAATTGCGTTGTGTTTCATTTGAATCCAAGTTCACTTTGAATTTGAGAATTGTTTGTTTTTGTTGCACTCAGAAAGTATTCTGCTTCATTTATACCTAAATTGAGAGATTGAGTGAGAAAATTATATGGTTTATTTTAGAAGGTGTATTAAGAGATTTATTCTTTAAATGTATTTATTGAGACCAGATTTGTATACGTATATAAATATAGGTTCATTTTTAAGTTTTTAAATCAATTATCGCGTATCGGTGCCATAATTATCTTTTTTTAAGCGTCATTTTTTAAGTTTAAGCTATTTGATTAATATTTTTTCCAATGACAAAATTAACTTTGTATAGATAATTTTTCTTTGATACGCCTGCAGTATGTATGCATAATACTGTGAAACTATGTTAACTATTATACTCTTAATAGGAGAACATTAATTAATTACGTATATTACAGCTTTAATATTTAGAGTTCGCGGATTCGTTTCATTTACAGGAGTTAATTTGTACCAATCTTAGAAAAAAATATAGCCCATAAAAAGTTTTTACT
Organism: Linyphia triangularis; assembly: GCA_963978545.1. Lineage (NCBI taxonomy): Eukaryota > Metazoa > Arthropoda > Arachnida > Araneae > Linyphiidae > Linyphia > Linyphia triangularis. Next base: position 18,976,096 of record OZ021721.1, read on the forward strand.
ATAAAACCTTCATATGCAGTGCCATGTTTTATGTGCAATTGAAACTTATCGAGCTCAGATCGAGTTTTCATAGTGTTTGGCCATTACGAAGAAAATATCCATTCCGAACTATTTACTACTTTTTTTTTTTGCCCTCAAAACTTGATTAGATTCAATGACATCCTCAACGAGTCATTTGCCCTTTTAGGTGTTTCGATACATTTTTTCGTTCGAAAACGCATTTATTTTGATCATGTTCCCCCATTCATTGACAAATTAATCAATTTTAAATAAGTAATTTCTTTTAAACTTCGCAAACAACACAACTAATTAATACTCACCATTCTATTTTATAAAACCGTCATATATGAGACTGCATTAATGCGTCAGACTGCCAACACCTCCGACTTGGAGCAGCTGATTCGGAATATGCGGATATAGTCCAAATGATTTGGTCCATTGTTTACGGCTTTTGATCTTCCCTCGAGTGTTCCCTCGCATTGCAAATGAAAGCTTCTCATTTGCATCCCCTTAAAAGGAACCACTTTTAAAAGGCAGGAACAGAAATCTGTCGATGATCCCCAGGCATTTCAGAAGGCATTTCTGCAAACATGTTGAAATGTAGCCAATGGTCTACGAATCGATCTCCGTGCTGCCTTCGGCTTTCAATCAATTAACGAAAGTTTTCATTCTCCGAGTTCATGATGCATTAAGAGGGAAACTTCTGGTACGCAATTGTTAAGAAGTTCTGTTTCAAAGAAAGAATATTTGTCAAAGGAATACCACTGCACTTATTAGGATGAAGCAATTAGAATAAGTCCTATCAAATATTAAAATTCTGCAACATATTGGTAGAATCATTAAACATATCCGAGGTTAATGAAACATAAGATCTATTTTATTAATAAACCTATTTAAATATTACATATTTTCAATTCATTATTCATTCATTATATGTATAGCCTGTTTTTATTAAAAAAAATCGTTCAATAAAAATAAATATAATTTTTAAAAAGTCTAAACTAAACTTATATATTTTTAAAATTTTATTACAAATTTTATTAATAATTTCATACTAAATATTAATATTTAGAATATCCACATCAAAAATATTTTTTTGTATTTGTTATCTGAAACTTAATAAATAAATAACAATAAATTACACTACAAACTGGTGAAATGAAGCAGTTTTATTTATCTAAGCTTTTTTCAAGTACACCCTAAAGTATGTTTAATAACCCTAAATTTATTAGCTATTGTTAGATTAGTCAGTGTATATTTATCCATTTAGAATTAATTATAGAATAATTGAATTGAAGAATTCAATAATTTTTCATCAAGTTATGATTCTAGTCTCTCGCCAGGTGTTAAGAAAAAATTATCTTTTAAATACACCGTTTGGAAGTTCTCAAGGAAAAAAAAAAAAAAAAAAGGGGGGAAAAAAAAAAAAGAACCTTAAAACTAGGTTCGAGAACTTTCCCGATCTAGTTGGATCGGGTCTTCAGTTAACTAGCAGTCTGAAATCATAACACAACGTTATACCAGATAAAGACAGTATCTCAAGAACCATGTATGAAAAAGAAATATAAAACGAGGCAATTTGTCAGTTCAATTATCACTAACTACGGCATGATTCTTCAAATTACACACACTGCCAAAAGTGTAACACGAAAAGTAAAACGCTTAAAAAAAGTCAAGTACAGCTTTGATTAACTTGATTTGTGGAAGGGGCAATAGGTATATGCACGAAACAAAAAAACTAAGAATTAAATACAAAGATAAAAATAATTTCATAAATTATAAGATGAAGTCATTGGATTCATTAACATAAATATGTTTATATCCGAAATAAATAAACAAAACCAACATTAATAGCCTATGTGACCACCCCTCATCCTCAAATAAAGTGTACAGCGTGTGATTTTGGTTTCCATGAGGTGATCAACTTCCCCATAGTCAAATATTCGCCATTCCTCCTGTAGAGCACTTTGCAACTTAGTGTGAATAGCTGGTGGTGGGAAATGTGAAGGCACAGCCAGCACCGTCTCGAACTCGTTTCACCCCTGTTGTTTACCCGGGCAGCATTTAAGCATAGTGTGCATTATTTGAAATCACTGAACAGAATAAAGGCTCCCCATTGGTCAATTTTCCTGTCAGTCTGAGAATAGGGCGTTGATAAAGCGGAAGAAATGCCCACTCAAAATGGCTGTTAAAATGAAGAATATGCTAGATTGCTAGTTCTCATAGAATTAGAGCTAACACCTGGGATTTTATTGTTAACAAATAAACATAAAAAATGAAGTTATCATTTTTATTATAAGCAATGTCAAATCATTATATGAAGAAAATTTCGGTGGACGATTTTGGCAAATCTTACGAACGAATGAATGTCAATTTTTGTCAAGTGGAGAAAATTGAGTTTGCTGGTAAATTATTTCTGATTATTATAATTTTTTTAATGAAGTGTGATAATTACATAGACGCACTCAGTTAGTTTGTGACTTCAAAATTGTAATATACGTATCAATAGTTTTATAAAAACTAATTTTTAATAATAATGAATTAGAAATTTGAATAGTGGTGCCATTTGTGAGAATTAAACAAAGCTCAATTTTTGAAAAATTAGCATTTATTTTATTAAGGAAACTTTTTATATGCATTATTCAATGGGGAATCAAGCACATCCCCCCCACAACTTATTTATGCATACATATTTAAATGTGACTATTCATGTGTGTCAACGTAGTTCTTTTAAAACAGTGCAATATAATTTTAGCAAGAAAGAAATATCAAAGAATTCAAATTGACTTGTTTTAATGAAAATAAAAGTTAAGCTGGACACAAACAGAACTAGAAAAAGTTATGAATTATTTCGGGTTCGTAAAAAATTAATATTCAATGAAGACGTTTTATGCCTAAAAATATTGTTTTCTTTATATATATATATATATATATATATATTAATTTTCATAAGTTATTTTTACAATATTATAATCCAAATTAATACAAGACTACACATTAAAATATTTCTTAAGTACAAGTCAATGTAAAAAAAAGTAACAATATTTAGTAACAATTATTATCATTATAAAAATGTAACAGATGTAGTTTAGGACGTATGGCGATTTTTTCTATTTGGCAATCACAAAAAGCGCCAAAATCAAAATATAAATAATAATCGAATCAAGCTAACCTATTAATAATAATTAAATTATAATATCAATAGTAATTAAACTATGATATTAATAGTAATTGAATTATAATATTAATAGTAATAAAATTAAATAAGAATAAAATTAAGTTAAAATATAAATAATAACAAAATATCAAATTAAAATAAAACTTAAAATATGTGCCAGAAACCGCATTTATCTGGGGAAAAAATAGCAGTCAAATAAAATCATGTTGAAGAAATGTCCTATATTATTAAAATTAATATTACATGTTTAAAAAAATTAAAGTTTAATAGATGTTTTCTTTGCTACAAAAATATAATTACATTTTTATGTAGCTTTCAAAAAGTTTTTAAAAAGGCTTAATATGACAACAAGTAAAAATATAATTTTTAACAAAAGAACAAAACTTGATATTTTCAGAAATAGCATTCGAGTTTCTAATTCATACGAATTTTTCTTTTACTTTTAGGTCTAAATGTTTACAAAGTAGAGGAAAAAAAGTCAAACTTGAAGTTGTAGTTGTTTCAAAAATTTATTCCAGCTACATAGTGTTACTTGATAAATATTCAAAATTTGTACTTTGTTTTTAAAAGCAGTTAATTAGATGAATTGGAATAAAACATTAATAGGAAAAAAATATCACTTATAAAACGTTGGTAGTTTTAAAATCAGTTCCTAAAGTCCAGATTTATTACATAGAGACGAGTATAAATTTAAATGGCTTTAATTCTTTGTGTCAACACTGTAAACATTGTCCCATGCTTGGTGGCTTCCATGAAAGCAACGGATCAGCCAATGGCATGCCCTTATTCTGTTCAATAGTGTGAAATAATGTACAGTATGCTTAAATGCACCCGGGCCTGCTTCTACAGCTCAAATTGATGGTGTGACGTCGCATGCTAAATTCCTAGTCTAGCGTTGTTTTCAATAGCGCATAGCGGAAATAAGATACATTTTTTGAAGACTTCATGTGAAATGTTGGGATTTTATTGCTGAAAAGACTTCTATAAGTCATCGATCATATTCCCTTCTTGAAACTGAAAAAGATTTCTCAGAGCCACGACATCCATTTCCAATGGATTCCATCACATGTAAATATTAGAGGTAATAAGGTCGCGGAAAAATTAGCCAAAGAGGACAATGAGGAAGTAACGCACACTGACTCCTCGCTTACTTATCAGGAACTTTACTCTAATGAAATATCTAAACAAAATTTAATTTTTCTGGCGGTAAACAACCTTCTGGAGTTGATCTGACAAATGTCAGATCTATTGAGGATAAGCAACAACAGCATAGATTGTATTTTTTTTTTATCAAAATACTTTTTTGGTACTTAGACTACCAATAACTGTTTACACAATCATGGAAAGTTAGAAATGCAACTCGTTTTCTATGTTACCTATCACCACAAATATATATCATAATTCAGACCTTTGAACAAGTATATAAACTATTTTTTTTTAATAGTTATTGCCATCTCATCCTTATATTCATATATCAAGCGTGATTTGTAACTAATTTTATAAATCAAATTGATTTCTTTGTATTATTAATAGTACTCTAGATTGCTTGTCCCTCCCGTCTGTCCCCTTTTTGGTAGTTTTTGTTGTGACGAACTAGATATTGCCTCACTGAATATTTTCCCAGCGAGCTCATATGCACAGGGCGGCAAAGTACCTCTGGGATACCTCCAGAGCAAACCCTACGTTAAAGTAAAGTTCATAAACAATATTATCTACATTTTTATAAATTTCATGAGATGATTAATATTAACAAAATTAATATTTTCTTTCTAGGAAAGATTTTTGTTCGAAAATTTTAAAACTATTCTATTTTGCTGGACTTGAATAAATAGACCAAAAACATTTCAACTGTAGTGTAGTATAATAAATTATTATTCATTTTAGTATTACATTCAGCCTAAAGTTGATTTTAGTAATGTATAAAAAAGTGTATTTTCTACTTATTAATGCATTTTTAAGTATATGTAATATATCCTGTTACTGAAATTCAATTTATGCAAATCCACATGAATCAATCTATTTATAATCATTAAAATCATGACACACAATCACAGTAACAAATCGTAGTCCTAATAAATTTATTACTGACGAATAAAACAGCAAACAGTTTTTCAATTGTCTTCAAGCCACTGTAAAACTTTATTTTGAATATTTTTAGTATGCTTACTTTCTGTGACATGTTTTATAGTCATTTATTAAGAACCAAAATCTACGTAATCAGTATTTATTTATTTTTGAAAAAATTTAAGTGTACACTTTTTTTATCATTCTGAAAAAAAATTAAAAAAATGTGGGTTTTTAACTTCTAAGCTCTTGAAATAATTAGTTTTCTGATGGAGAAGGCCTTTGAATACATAGTAGAATGGGGAAAACATGTTCAGTGATGGATCAACTCTGTGACGTCACGAAATACAGGAGCAGGCCTAGATAAGTAGTAAAACGACCTGTGCGCGCAGCGCTTTTCGAGACGGTCCTGGCACAGCACGACCTATGGCATCCCATAGATTTTTAATGGAATTAAGGTTGGGAGAGTATGCCGGCCAAACAATATCCGCAATCCCCTCACCCTCCAGGTAGTGGTTGACGATGCCTGCTCTATGGGTACGAGCATTATCATGCATTAAAACGAAAGAAAGACCAATTGCTGCTGCGTACAATCTAATAGTGGTTTTTAGGACTCCATCCCGATACCGAACGGCCGTCACAGAATCCCTTCTATTGAAGTGCTGGTCGGAGGAATTTACCAATGAAATCCCAGCCCACACCATGATGCTTCCACCTCCGAACGCGTGATACTCGATGATGTTCTGGGGCTACGATTGCATATGTTTCGTTCTCTCCAGACACTTACACGTTTGTCATCTGGCTCCGGGGAAAATCGCGACTCATATGTGAATATAACGTTAGGCCATTCAGACACAGTCCAATTCGAATGCTGCCGACACCTCTTTAATCATGTCTCTCTAGATTAAATGGATAGATGAAAAAGACTCATGATACCCAAGCGTACAATCATTTGTGGAGGTAGCTCGTTGATTCCTCTTCGCTAAAGAAACAGTTTATTGATCTTCTACATAGGTCGTAACCCTTATATGACCGGCCGAATGTCTTAAGATAACTGTTTGGCTAGTTTGGCATTGTTTCCATAATCGTCAAATGAAAATAACAACATCAGTGATTGGCTGTCCTGCTTCAAGACACAATGCAGAACGCCAGCGTTCACTACCTACCATTTATCTTCTAGAAGACATAGAAACACATCTGTTTTTAAAAATTAATTGTACGTAAGTTCTAATTTTTTTTTTATCAACACTTACATGCAACTCTTCTGACCCTTCACAATACTGTTTTTTTGCATATTTCTCTACTCACGAATCCGTAATTGACTGTTATATAACACATTTACATACTTCTATCTACCGCTTCAGCAAACTGCAGCTTCTCAAATTAAAATTGGCTTCTGGGAATTAACATTCTCCTCTCGGTGCTTAACTTTTGGCAGTGAGTGTATTTTGTTCATCATCTGTGCATATGTTCATTATAATAAAATGTTCATATTGCGTTGTGACATTAACTGTGACGAATAAAAATTCCATTTTCATAGTTTTCATTGCTGGAATTTTCCTAATACTAAATATTACAACAAAAGTACTGAACATAACGTTTAGATTTTACTGAGCAATGCTGATATAGATAATGCTACATGAATCAACACACTTTTTATACTTCCTGTAAAATAAAAACTGGAAGGCAGATTATAAAGTGCCAACGTAAGGTAGGATTTCTCTTAATTTTACAATAGAGGGTACACAACTTTTTTTCAGAAAATTAAAATAAAACTGTTCTTTATGGTCACGAGTTCATTAAACTCATAATGCACATGCAAAGAGTTCATTAATTATGGAAGTTTAAATTTTTATAAACCATATCTATAAAAGTTGTAGTCTGTTACTATATGCTAATCTCAATATTACACCTACTATTAAACAAGCTATTTTCACACAAGTAGTTTATTCAATTCATTACTCACAGTTCTCAGATCATCACACTCAAGAGCTATTAATTTGTAATCGTTTCCCTCATTGAGAAGTTCGTACTGACAACTTTAAAAGCATTAATATAATAAAAATAAAATCTCTAATGAGTTTACAACTAGACAATGGAACATGAGTATTCTATTCCAGATTATCCACCAATTTGGTCGTGAAATCTTTATCAACTTTGCACTCACTTTTAAGTTATTCACAACGTGAATCCCATTAAGTTTTTTTTTCTTCTAGGGTGAATTTGATGAGTTCGGCATATTGAATAAAGAAAGGAAGTCATTTTGAAATTTAGGAAAAAAGAATGGTTTCTGGTGAACGGACCAGGGGGAAAGAAACTATGGGAAGGCAAATAAAGATTGGAATCCCCCCCCCCCCTCCCCTTCTTCCCCAAAAAATCGCTAAAGCAGCGATTTGGAAACCACATCTAATACCGTAGGGGTTCTTCACCGTGTTAAAATGAAACAGTTTTTTTCTTGCCTTTCGAAGGTGAAAAACCATCAATTAGAATCCCTAAGGTTGAACAGTGTGTGGCACATTCAATGACACCAATACTTGAGTAAAGAAAAAAAAGGAATCCCATCTTAATTTATTTAATGGTAATGTTCAGTAAATCAATTCTTATCAAGACTGTGGCAATGAATTCTCTTGCGAAAGAGTATTTCTGAGAAAAAACAGAAACAAACGAACAGAAGAAAAAAAAAATGCTTTTAAAGGTTATGTTTGATTTCTGTTTTAAGGTATTAAAAAGGGTGGCTTTCTAGTTGTTATTAAATAGGAAGAATTCATTCGGAAGATTCCTTGAGGGGATTAATGACTGCACACGTGAAGCACTGATCAGAATAATTAAGTTAGTAAAAGTTTTGGAGGGAAAAACTGTCGTCCCCTTTTCACAAAACAGAAATACTTTTAAGATAGTCTTCTTCCAGGAATGTTTCTAATGATTTTATAAAATTCGATAAACGAAACATTTCTTTATATTTTATGTTGCAAATTATTTGCTCTTGTGGTTAAAGGGGAATCTTTTTGGCAAAAAGTAATTTTTGTAATAAATTGTTTTAGCAATAATAAGTTCAAAAAGAGTATAATAATAGTAAATTAGTGAAAACTTGAAGAATTATGGCACAGTTTTTCTATGTTGACATTACAGGAATCTATTAAATCTATAAGAATTGTCAATTATTTTTACAATTTAATGTTTTTAGAAACACATATTAGTAATTTTTCTCCATTTTCAACAAATACATTAATTTTACTTTGAAAATACTTCAAGAAGATCTGATGAAGTTTGGGTGATGTATATTAATAATACAAGAATATCTTCACCAAAAAACGTATTGTAATTTTCAATTGCCATTATTAAAAATAGAAATATTTTCAAGTATTTTTGGAAACGTCTGCTACTGACACATTTGCCATTAGCATTATTTTCATTTAAACTGTTAAAGTAAGAAACCTGAAAAGCTATTAAATGCTAATTTAACATTTCATTTTTCCTGTATACTAGAGTGAACTTAAAAAGAAAAAAAGTTTTTGAGTTACATTTTTTACTTCGTAAGAATTTTTCATTAATTTCTAATTTGAACGTAGAATCTTAATTTTATCTTAAATTAGAAATTAATCAAAGAGTACACAGCAAGATTTCAAGTTATATATTATGCCTTTTAATTTGCAGTTTCATTTTCAGTTCTTTTGTTCTCTATGCAGTGTAATTTACTGAAACCAAGAGAGAAGTAGTAATCAAATCAAGAAAAAATTCGGTATCTTTGACATGCGCTGCAAAATTGCTTAAACTTGCCTGCTTTATTTTTAAGACGTTCTTTACTTTAGATATTTGAAGTAAAAAATATTATTACACAATAGTTCCATATAATTTTTAGAAATTCAGTATTTTTAATACTTAATAAACATTTAAATTTCTTTAATTATCGCATATTTTTCATATTTAAAAATATCTTCATATAAAACTTCTTACATTCTAATTACAATATTTAAATTCAAATATTAAATATACTTTTTTCAAAACAGTGATTGTTTAACGGTGTTTTTTGTTGTTGATAAATCTTACAATTGTTTAAAGGGGCAAAATTTCTGCAAAAAAAAATCACAAATCACCCAGAATTATTTTTGGAACAAAATATTCTAAGATTTTTTAAAAATTATTTAATATTTGTTTTTATTTCCTCTTAATTTTTGCAGTATATATAAATGAAATTCCTTATAATCTTAAGGTTGCGGGTTCGAGTCCCGTGTTAGGCATGGGTGTTTGTAAATGTATGTTGGCTTGTCTAATGACGAATGTTTCGGTGCATTATAGCCCTCGTGTTGCTGACGGCGCCAGAAAATCTGAATACAACCAACCAACCTTATAATCTTATGGGAACTGGTAGTGGATCGTATAATTAACTGATGTGTTATATATCACAGGAATTTTTTTTGTTATTATATATATATAGTAAAATATTTAGTAAATAAACAATTAAATTTTTTATCGTATAAATTAACAAGATGTTCTTTGAAATTTGAGAACTATCCATGAAATAAGGGTTTGTTAGAGACGTCTACGTCTGATTAAAAAGGGATGAACAGTACACATATAGTAAAGTACTGAGTTTATTCAACATACAGTACTGAGATTCTACATTTAGGATAAACGAAGCCTTCAAGATGAAGTTAAAATGTAATTGAAATTTTAAAGTTCAATATTTTTACAGAAGAAAACTCATTTAATTGGTGCAAACAATTGTATTATTTTTAGAGGAGATTTAGTGTCAGATTTTTTTTTTTTATCAAGCACATATTTTAACTAGGAATTCTTACATATCAAAAATAACAATCAGTTTTTAAGGATAAGGAAATAATCATTGAAGTATCATTATTGTAATCAAAAAATAGAATTCCAAATTAAATCAGTGATTCAACCATAATTGTACAAATAATTCGAATAGCACCAAACATAAGTTTTCTTTAAATCCAGAAATATTCAACACGATAACTAATGATGAAAAAGAAATGCTCAAAGCACGAACTCATACATCAATATTCCAAAAAAAATTTTGCGAAAAATAAAAAGTGTATTCCGCATCTTGTAAAACTGATTATTTTTTTTATTTCTTGAATACACCTTGAAGCATCATTTGCGATCATTTATTATTTCTTTTCCTTAAAAATTCTATTTGAGTTGGATTGATTCTTCAAAAAATGAGAAAGCTTAAATAACATAATGGAGGCTTCATAGCAAGTTAAAATTTCTCCAACCTCCGCAAAAATAAATTTAATTCCAATTCTTTAGGGAAATCAGGTAACGCGTTAATGACCATCCATAAAAGCCCCAAACGTACATCACGCGATTTTCCAAAAGCACCCGCATCTGAGAGCAGTGATTTATTACAAGAAGAAAGCAGCCATTTGATATCTCACATTTTCACAAACATTCGGATACTTTGTTATTATTGTTATATCCCTCCCCTTTATGTTTCGAGATAAAAATAACAAGAAGATTGGAATACTTGTATCAGCATAAAAAAGAAGCGTTGCTTTTGAATGTCTTCGTATTTACGTTACATCCTCATTTACGTAATGGTGCATGTTGAAAATTACTGAGAATTTGTCATTTTTGATTGTAGGGCAGTCTAACATAGGATGCATCTCATTGCATTGCCCCGAGATGGGTTGCCAATAGATATTTCAGAGCGATTATTATTCCTTTCTTCTTTTCGGGATTGTCATTAGACATCCCTTCTCAAGACGATTTTCTTAAGGAATAAAAAATCCAATAATGCATTTCCCTTTTATCATAATTCAGTGCATTCGCTTTTCGCCGAGTGAAGCTAAACAATGCCTTCTCTATCTATGTGAAAGAATAACTAGATAGTCGTATCTCACAAAATCATTTTTATGTCCGCAGCAGCCAAAATCTTTTATTGCACAGCGCAAATGAGAATGCTTTTCATCGCACATTTTTGATATCAGTGGGTTGCGTCGGAAACATCTTAGAAACCGGGGGAAAGAAATACAAAGTAGAAAAGAACAATACAATTATTGAAAAAATACTTTTTTCTACAACCCAAATATAAAAACACTTCTGGTAGTATTGCCGTTGTTTGAAGAATTCAATTGTTATGAATTCAATTGTTATAACTTGGAAATGACTAAAACGGTGGATTTTTTTTTTTGGGGGGGGGGACGTACCTGAACTTTAACCTTTACTATTTGTTGTACATCTTGATTTTGAATGACCACTTTTGAAATATTTAAAATAAGTATATTTAATGCTTGTTGCTGGATAATTGTTTCAGTATTAAATAAAAACTTGATTCAAAAGAAAAAGGCAGAGGAAAAGTATCAAAATACGATCTAAACTCAAACTTGAAGAGGAATATGACTGCTTTACTTTATAGATATTGCAAAGACACAATTTTCCTAATTTTCCCACTTTCCAATATAAAAACCAATACAAGTTGGAATGTAGTCGATAATATATATATATATATATATATATATATATATATATATATATATATATATATATATATATTTCAGATTAGTTGAACTATGCATATCTTTATTTTGAGGGGTGACATTTAAGCAGATTTTATCATAAAATATGAGTTAAACTTAATAAAATTTTAACATAGAAGAAAAATAGCAAAAAAGGCTTTATGAATACTGGCTATAGATATTGCAAAGAAAAAATTTCACATCTATTTTTCAATTTGAAATCAATACAAGCTGGAAATTTGTGTTATCTAAACCTTTTGAATTTTTAAACATTTATCAGGAACAAAAAATTTATGCAAAAATTTAAATGGTAGTTTTACATATTAGTATATAAATGGTGAATAATTTCGTAATTCACTAAAGAGAAATTTATGAGAACACTAAACAGAAATTTTAATAAGAAAACTAAAAATACATAAGATATTTTCAACCATATGCTTATTTGAAATTGAATTTATTAGATGCAGTATCAGAATTTTTTTTATTTTTTTATTTTCTGAAAATATTTAATGCGTAGTGATCATTCTTTCAAATTACTTATGCATAAATTCATATATTTCAGAATATATTCCCAAGATATTTACTTACTAAGAAGATCAATGCTCAATATTGCCTCCATAATTTATTAAAGTTTGTTAAGAAAACTAGTAAAATATACAAATATTTTGAAAAAGGTTTCAAATGTTTTATAAAATTAATGAAAGTATCCATTCAAAAGAAAAAATGTATTACTCACACAAACTACCCTTTATTTTAAAGGAAAATATATTGTCGTAGATTAATACGTAATTTGATGAGATCAATTTCATTTGAAAAATTTTCTATTACCTAAAACATTAAATAACATTCAAAATTCAGACGAAATTTAGGCATTCATGATAAAATACGATAAAACGTAGTAAAATTGTACATGAAAATTTTTTATATCACAAAAGAAACGGAATGTGCCTACAATGCACTTATTTTCTAAGAAGTTATATGTTCAAATTTATGAAAGTACACCGTTTAAAAAAACTTTTCTCATCCTAATTAACACCTACATCAAAGTAAACATCAATGAAACAAACTAAATTAATGAAATTTTTATTTGTTGTAACATCAGTGAAGTAGAATTTATGCAGAAAATTTTCATGAATTTTTTCAATTTTTAAATTAAGCGATGTGTAAGAAAAAAAAAATGTAAATTATGATGGCAAAGAACATACGTCTTCATATCATACAAATTCGAAACAAGTTTTGTAGTAGATATAATTTTTTTTCTCAAGAAATTTAATATCATAAGAGAGAGGTTCTTTACATTTCTTAACCTTCTCTGTTGCTACATGAAGATAGGCTTTGTAAAAGTGGTCCCCAAAACATTTAACAAAAATCAATAGGAATGTATTCTCGATGTTAGAGAAAAAACTTTCGATATTTGCTTCATTCATATAACACACATATGTTTAAATATATTTGTCTATTGAAAGAAAGCATACATCAATATCGAAAATAATTATTACCTTTACTTAGCAAGTCAGAAAATGTATAGTAAAATGTACTTGAATTTTGAGAAAGGAAGTAACATTTGAGTCAAGAAAGTTTATCTGGAGAATAATATTTTACATACAGATTGGTTTTTTTTAAAAAATATTTATAAATACTTCCACTGCCTGAAATATATTAAATATGTTTTTTTTTAATTGTCAAGATATCATATTTTAAGAATTGCTCAAAAATGAAGATTGCTTCCTTCAATCGCATCGCAATGGTCTAGAAATTTATAACCGTTAACATCTTAGTAATAATTGTTGAAAAAAACATGCATTACACGCACTTAATGAACTCTTCTTAGCGAAAATTTAAAATCCAATCTAACGAATAACAAAATTGACTTTTTGATGTAAAAAGCCACCTATAAATATCGTTTTGTCCCATCTTTCTTTTTCATATGAAGGCACTCACTCGAAACACAGAGCAGGAAAGTATTCAATAAACATTCCCCAAGCAAGCGTATTAAACGCATTTCAATGCATTTAAACAGATAAAGAAATGAAAACGCTCAATTAATTCTTATTTCTAATGATGTGAAGTCCGTACAGACTCTTGAGAAACAAAAGGAGAAGCGAGTTTTCGATGGACAAGATTGAATGATTTTTCAGGAGAATCGAGGGTGATTTGATGGAAAGTAAAAGGTTGCTTATTTTTTAACGCTACAATAAACCCGCATTTCAATGCTATGCTCGTTAAAATCAAGTGCAGTTTATTCCAAGTCGTGTAGCATCTATTCAGGGAATCGATAATAGGAGGCTTTTTTCCCCCTCTGGTCTTTATGGAATGCTTTTCAATTTCACCATACTTTCCTATTGTTACTTTCTTCTGTGTCCTCCTTTATTCATCGGCATCACGCAGGAGGCAGCTGGTAGAACATGCCTTCTATATGGAATCTAGGCGCAGCAGAAAGAAGCATAGGCGCCTCATTATATGCCTCTTCTTTGTTATTCTCTGTATAAATTAGACGGAATCTTTTCAATGCTATCTCAGTTCATTAATAAGGAATGAAAAGTCACGGGAAATATTAATGAAGTTAATTTTGCGAGGCCGTGTGAAGATTTTTACATAAATATAGGAATGGTGCTTATATAGGAACTTTATCAAGAGTATTAGGGCTTCGCTTTCACAAAAAGTAGGAAGTAAACGATTTGATTTCCGTTATAGTTAAAATACAGCCTTAAAAGTAATTGAAACGACAAAAGGGGCGCAGAATAACTTCGAAATTAACCTTACCCTTCATTTGTCTGAAATTATTCTTCCTCAACTGCTACATTCAATTGATCCCACTCTAAATATGCCAGATACCTAAATTAGATATATCTGAAGAATATTTTATAAATAATTATCTCAGAATGTAATCTTTATTGTATCTCCATTCTTATAAAAGACTTAAAATTAAGAGGATTATGTTCTTATATTAATTAAGCATATATCTGAATGAGACTATTCCCTACCAAGGCTACTTCTTGCTATGAATAATATAAATTAGGGGGCGTCTGAAAATGTATATGGGCAATCCCCTTATGTATCTCTAAAATTAAAAGGGTTCATAATAGAGCTATACATTATGTCTTAGAACACAATACTTATTTGACTTAGCCTATCATATTGATAAGAAAGGTTTGTAAAATTTATCTGAAGACGATTTATTTCCCTTCCTGGGAGTAACAGCTTTTTGGGTTTAGTAAATGATGATAGTGTTTTTAAGACAGAGAAGAAAATCTTAACTATCTTAAAAACCGAAACTTCTTTCTATTAAACATGATGCCCCTTCAATGCTTCTATTTATAGGGTGCCAATTTTACAATTTATTATTGTCTTTGTTATAATGCCATAATGAGATAATAAGCGAATTATTTCTTGTTTTATATAGCTATACTGAATAAAAATATATTATTTCGAACGTAGTTTTATACATTTCCAATAATCTGCATGTACTATATAGAATATTTCAATAATTTATATAAAAAAAAGTATCGAACGATATTTTGTTAATATAAAAATACAATGCTTTAAACAAAATATATATTCTTTTAGACTAAGTGTATTTAAACATACGAGGTTAGTTTTAGAAAACCAAAATCCAATAAATACTAAGAGAATAAATAGTGCCAAATACGGGCTCAAGGTTCGGCTCATATTCAAAACAAAAATGGGTATTTAGACTGCCACATAGTAGACACAACTATTTCAACTAGATGCAAACAGTAAATTCTGGATTTCGTTCATGCCCTTTTACATCAATTCTTAGTGTTCGACATACAAGAAGGTTTAAAATATTTTCCATTTGACATATGAGTTTTAAACTATAAAGTCTCTTGTACTGAACTGAAAAAAAAAATAATACAAAAGCATAGCTATCCATCAAAATTCAACAAAAGATAAAAAAGAAATGTCCAATAACAATTTTAATTATTGAGTTTTTCAAATTAAAGAAAAAAAATCTAGAAATTATTGAGATAAATGTCAAATAAAAACTACTTTAATTACATATTCATCGCATGTTAAAATATCATTCAACTCAATTTGTTTTGTAAAAAAGTTAATATGCTATATATTAGTTATCTTCTAAACCACTTATGATAATATAAATAAAATACAATTGGAAATCGATAATTAGAGGTAAACACTATCAACGATTTCCAAATATGTCGATAAAACACTATTAACATTGTATCAATATAAAAACGAACAATAACAAAATTATTATTTTTCATAAATATTATTATTTCAAAATTTTGATACTTACTAAAATTTTTACCGACATCGAAGAGTTTTGTATGTTTAACAGTTAAATCAGAATTGAATTGTCAGGCAAAATTTAGGTAAACACTTTGAAATGCTTTGTCAAATATCAAGTCAAACACTTTCACATAGTATTGATTTGTAAAATATGTTTTTATGCACCAAAGTACAGTCAGATCAAAATGTTATTTTTCGAGAAAGCATAATGACAAAATTTTATTTTTCGAGAAAGCTTAATGACAAATTTTTTGTTAAAAGTGAGACCACTCTAGATAGATTTCTATTATAAAAATATATTTGTCATGATTTTCTTGGAGTTAATGATTAAATTAAGCCCATTATAGTATATTTTATAACTAACTATTCAATCATGGCACATATTTTAAGGAAACACTGCATTCGTGAATGGTAATGCACGGTAACATTCGTGGCTTTGTTTAGATGAGGAATAACTTCATATAGTAAATCTTCAATTACTATTCTCTAAGACATTTATAGCATGCTTAAATAGTGCTGAGCTGGGTTTTTTTACAAATCCAAAAACGTTAACAGAAATTATCAAGATGCTTACATTGCTTAAGAGCCAAAATTGCTACCAGATAAATGAAATATAAATTAAAGTCCATTGGTGTATGTTTTGCCCTAAACTTGCACAACAGGCACGTTGTGGTTTGGGTAACAAGTGATCATCGTTAGGATAAATAATTAATTCACCTGCTCATAGAAGATAAATGATTTAATATTGTAAACCCCCTTCACTCTATTTTTCAGAGCACTATTACTAAAATACTCCAAGATGCAGTCTATATCGTATTTACTGAATCGTTTGAGGAATTTTTTTGGTTATTTCTGACACATCGTTTATCAAAAATACAATGCCTGTACTTACGTACCAATGAACTCTTCAGCAAGTGAAGCGAACCTATGCTTGCTCAACAATGAACACTTCAGAGATCGAGGTGATCCTGTGCTTGTGTATCATTGAACCTTTTTGCGTATTAAGAGATGATGTGCTTGCTCAGAAATTAATTGTTTAGCGAGTGAATCGAGCCTGTGCTTACTTTCTAATGAACTTTTTAGCAAACAAACAAGTCTAAGCTTGCACAGCAATGAATCTTTCAACGAGTGAAGCGAGCCAGGTCCTCGAGGTGTTAAAAGCTGGGATATATACTCAATGATGAGTCTCCGGAACGCGGGGCCACGCATTTAGTTATTAATAGGCAAGTTGAAAATCTGTTAAATTTAAGTGATTGGCAAATATATGATACTATAGCTTAATAAACGGCAAAAATCCCTTTTTGTCCCCCTGGAGAATCTCGAATAAACTCTTAATAAAATCTAAGTATTTGAAAACTTGAAACAAAATAATGAACTCTATTGATTACCATGCGCGATTTCTTTTCGTATTATTTGGAGAACACTTGTAGAGAAAATAGTAAATAACTTTCGTTTATAATCGTAGACTTCCGATAAGAAACGCCCAATGAAACTCTTTAACTACAAGTTACAGAGATGATAGAAAAGGTAAAAAAAAAATTAATGATTTGTTGACAGGTAAAGACCATAAAATAAAATTCAAATCTTTTTATGTTTATCCCCTCGGAAACTTCTGGGAAGAAGTCGAAAATGGGTGGAAAAAAAATATGTCTGAAACGAATTAGATCCGCTTACTCAAAATCACTCAAAGCAATGGTGTAAGTGTAAGCCATAAAAGTAAAACGTGCCTGGCTCATTGATTACTGGACCACAGCGAAGCATGAGATCAACTGAACTTGTCTCCCCTTTGGTCAAAAGTTTGCTGTCGATTGGGAAGAATGCGGGCACAGACCTTTTGGATATTTAATTCGATAATAGTTCCGAAATAAGAGAGTTTGGTTCCTTTTGAGATGAGAGCTTGTTATTATTGGAAACAATATCACAATCGAAATAAAAATAGTCGTGCTACTAAGTTGAAAAAGTTCCGATTTAGCCATTTACTGTGGCACCTAATATGCAAAATTATTTCATATCAACTGTTTACCAACTATAAGGACATTAATTAAGGAAAAGTATTTTGTAAAAGGAAATTTATATTAGTATGATGAATTTCTTATTGCGAATTCTCAGTGGTAAAATGAATAAAAATGATCTTGTGAACACCTTATAAATATTTTGCTAGAATGCATTTTGTCAAAAGTAATGAAATTTGATTATTTTGATGAGATTATATAACTGAAAAACTAATTTTGCGTGAAATGAAACTTCTTCTATTAAACTCAAAATTTGGTTGAGACTGGATTAAAATGAAGATAATATTATTTATAAATATTTGTGTAAAATTTTCAGAAGAGTAGAGGGATCTGAATCTCCAATTGAGCATACGCTTCAATCAATATCGTTGTCATTTGAGATTATTTAGAAAATGACGAGGCAGCAATGCCATTGAAATGTATATCTGTAGAAATAATTAAATTACATTGCATGAGACTGAATCTTCTTTTTAAATAAATGCCACAGCCATTATTTTTTACTAAAGTTTACTTAATGAATTAAAGATTTATATTTATAATTTTAAGAGGATGTAAGTGTATATTAGCAAAAAAATCGAATACATTAAATTGGTCATCCATGCAATAAATGAGGTAAGTGCGTCATAGAAGACTAAACTGATGTTTGAGATATTTAATTATAAAATCACTCAATCTGCTTCAAGCTTGACATACGTTTTGAGCAGCGTTATCAGACCACACGTTAAAAATTGTTAGGTAGGTAGTTTTTTTCAATGCATTTTGGACATAGCATATTTAATAATATTTTTACCAATGGAATATCAATAGTAATTTGAAATTAAGACTTCCTGCACTCTAAAAAGTACTAAGAAAGGCAAAATATCAAATATTGGAGTGGGAAAACAACAGCGTAGTATTAAAAATACTACGTCTGGCAACTCTGGTTTTGGGGGACTATCCAGTAGCGAAAAAATATTGGCATATTGTTTCATTTCTGAAAGTTTAAAAATACAGTTTTCCAAAAAACTTAAGTTGGTAATTTTTAGGTACTATTACTATTAAGGGAAGTATAAACGAAGTATAGTCACAATTAAGGGACAATAAGTAAAAATTCTAAGTTAAAAAAAAAAAATTATCAAGTAAAAATCTCTTTAATTATAGAAAGTTAAATTATTTCTCTCATTCAAGGCACATTTTTTTTTCTCAATTTTTTTGACTACCTCGCACAGTTTATTTACATAAATGCTACAAATAATCTATGTTTAGCAGACACCTTATATTTAGCAGAAACATAAATTTTCATAAGTAGCTGTAAGCTACGGCATTAGGCTGGGTCAAAAAGAGCCAATTATTAAATATAGAATTTCAATTATGGGTAAATGTTTAGAATTAACAAGCCGACGAACGGAAAAAAAAAATTAAAAAAAAAAAATCCTGTACTTTTTCTGTTTCCGCAAGGATTATACAAATTGAAAGAGTGACATAGGAAAAAATCGAATATCACCTTAACGCTTACATTTTACAGACTAAAGTCCCTTATTATACAGAGTCACTCAGTGGCGAACGTGCACCACCGCTTCAGACCACTATGAAGCTTATTAAACTGGGCCACAGCTGTGGCTAGAGGTTGCTTCTGTCGCTTGAGACGC
Organism: Linyphia triangularis; assembly: GCA_963978545.1. NCBI lineage: Eukaryota > Metazoa > Arthropoda > Arachnida > Araneae > Linyphiidae > Linyphia > Linyphia triangularis. The sequence goes on from OZ021721.1 coordinate 18,995,729, forward strand.
TCAGACTCTAAGCGATACATGCAATTATATGGACTTAATTATACTGGGCTACTGAAGTGGCCAGTCTGGGATCTTTACAGTGGCGCTCGTTCGCCACAGTAAAAATGCCGGGGATGACTAGTCTTGTTCTCTTCTTGATTAGTGTTTTTAAAAAAAGATCAAACATGTGAACTATCTTATAGTGAACTTGTATACTTTTGCTACTTTACTTTACTAGTTGTATACAATTACAACAAACATTTTAAAGGGTTTCTGATGATTTTCTACAGAAAGTAGATAGTTTATTTTAATTTCCAGTCTATTCTTGATCGTTAAAGAGTGTCAAGGCAACATTATTATAATTAGAATATACTGACTCTGCAACTTGATCAAAATGTAACACTTCTCAAAATTAAAACCATGCTCTCAAGGAACTTGAAAATATATAAGTTATAAAGTTGTTTTCCACCTACTTTTTTGTCTCGTATGAATATGTAATCGAGAGAAATTTTTGTTATCCCATCGTTTATAAAGTTGAATAATTGTTTATAACTTAAATTCAAATGGAACTTTTTAAAAAAATATTTATGACTTTAGTTCCCAACTGGTTTCTGATTAGACTTAACCATAAGTGTTACTCCTATATTTGTTACTAAAATGAAAAATCAGAATGAGAAATTATATTTTATTATTGCAATTCATGTTTAGGTACAGAATTTGAAATATAATTAAAGGGATGCTTCAATTAGGAAAACGTCATTTGTTTCTTGCAAATTTGTACATTAGCGTCATTACTCATATGTACCCAATATGGGATGTGTGTGAAGGGGTAAGGGGAATATAGCAAAAATTAATGCTTTTGCTCAAAAGTTTTTGTCTGTAATTTATCTAATTATGATAATATAATGTTATGCTTTTAACTTAATAGTCACAACAATTGCAAACTTTCAATCGCCTTGAACATGGGGGGGTTTTCATGATGCTGGTTGTTGATCGTTACTTTATGACTTCTGTAGTATATCGTCATACTAAAAGAACATTTAAATCAAAATGTGATCTTAGTTTAACTTGTGAAAGCAAATTGACGCCCTGTAATTTAGTCTCAATTTTAGCGTGATTTATTTTTTTATATTGCATACAAATTGAAACTTATATTGTATTAATTTGAAACTGAAAATGAGTTGTCACTTTAAGAACTCAGCAGGAATCTCTTGTTCCATTAAAATGGTTCCATTAGTAATTACACGGAGTTTCATCGCCAGTTGTTGTTTTAAAAAATGTTTCTTTCAATACTCTCTTCCAATTTATTCTGAAGAATAGGTGACAAGTTATAGTTTTTTTTCTAATTGTCTACCTATTAACAGCATCTTATATGACACCGTAATTAAAATCCACCTCAATATAGTGCAGCATTTAAAAGACGTCGTTTATTTTCCATTAGCAAAAAACGGAAGTTTGCTTCACTCACACCTTTATAATTATTATGTATAATTAAATATTATTCTCTGAAAGAAAAAAAAATCAAGTAGAAAACGATTTCTTGTCTTATTACCTTAAGTGCAGGACTTTCTTGAGAGAATTTTTTTCATTCATGGCGACACACAGCTTAAACTTTAATGTTCAGTGCTTAATATTCAGAATCTTATTCTTAAGATGATTCTTTTACTTCATACAACGTTTTTAGATAGTTTTATTTAACAATTGTATACTTACGACTTTTGTATAATCCTTTAAATGTTAATATATATTTGTAGATAATTCATCCAAATTATTTGCAGTGATTAAGAGGTTATAAATTTTGGTATGTCAACAAGCATCATTCCGAATTTTGTATAAATCATAGAGAAATACCGGAAGAACAAGTTTTCTCGGAAGTGTTCCATTCTCGAAATTAATTACTCCAAGGCTTTGGTGCTTGAAAAAATGTTTACTCATTTTTGAGAAATTCACACATATGTTCACATTACTTATGTAATTCAGTTGAAAATATCAACAAGCCAGTGTGGTGAGTTTTGAGGAAGATATGATTAAGGGTGACAATCGGAAATCGGAACACGTTTAGGTAGTTATTCAAATAGTATAGCATATTATCGTTCGAATACAAAGCTACTTTTTCGTGTGCGAAAAATTGGTCCGAATACTTTCAACAGATAAATTTCTTTTAGGAAATGCTGGTAGGAAATACTTACTATACATAGCAGATTGAAATGGTGACACAAAAGTATCTTAACCTTTGTGTTTTGACTTTTCTTTCAATAAAAATTTGTAATTTGAAATAAGCACTATTACATTTGTTCTATAGCATTTTAGTTTAAATATATGTGTGTTTACTTTCGCAACATCTGAAAGGTTCCATTAACAGCCCATTCAGACACAAAGGTGTCATAAACAAGTGGCACTGTTTTAAGACGCATAATGGCGTCTTAATCTTTAAGACACTTGAAGTGTCTGAAAATGGGTTATTTTCAGACATTAGGAGTGTCTGAATGGGCTGTTTATGGAACCTTTCAGATGTTGAGAAAGTAAACACACATATATTTAAACTAAAATGCATTAGAACAAATGCAATAGTGCTTATTTCAAATTACAATTTTTATTGAAAGAAAAGTCAAAATTACTGTTTTCCTACAATGTCGCACATAACTTTTTGTTGACTATGTTTCACCTTCCTGGTAAATTTAAGCATGGAATTGCAAAACAACAACACAACTGTTAATAATAGACATTGTATTGTGGTTGGAATCTCATACAGAAAAGGTTTGGCTTCTAATATTTTATCACAGTTTTAATTTGCTTTTTACAAGTCAACTTTAACGATAAATAACAAGCGTGATGTAAATACGAAAATAGTTTATAGTATTATGCGTTACATTGGCCAGTCTAAAAATGCTGCGGATACATTACGTGGTAATATAAACTCATTTTAATGATGGATCAACCATTTGTAATCTAATTATTCCCCATCTGGGAATATAACCTGGTTATAACATTCCCCTATAATAACATTACATAATAACAATGGTTATAATACTACGACGCTTCAATTATTGTCGAATAGCTGAAACCGATATAGGGCATACAAAAAAACCCTCAGAAGATGCATAAAAGATAAACAATTAAAACAGAAGGTATTAGAAGTATCTGTAAGGAGATGCTTCAAAATGTGGAGGTGGAGCATATTAAATTTAAAAAGTATGCAAGTTGCAAATTTTTTAATTTTTTTTTTTATTTTTTTTTTGCATTTCTGAAAACGTCGGTTTCCCAAATTTTGGTATGCTCCTAAAAAAATATACCGTGAATGCGGAGTAGCATTCATAGCGGAAACTGTCGAAATTAATTTAAAAACTGATTCCTGAAGGTTAGCAGAGAACGTTACATTTCTTTCTCAGTTTGGGCCAAAGAAGGACCCCAGGGCCAAAGTAGCCCACATTCACGGTACCAAGATATACAGTTGAAATTTGTTATTATGATTAAATAACACATTAGGTGGATACTAAAACTAAAAAAAATATTGAAATTCCTGTAATTTGGGGATAGGACCTTTTTACAACAATTTTCCCTGTCACTGCAACACTTCGTTAATCGTTTAGAAGCCAAAGCTGAGAGGGCATTTAAAAAAAAACTAAAAAAATTAAGAAAAAGGGGGGGGGGGGATAAAAAAAAGGCATTAGAAGTATTTGTAAAGATGGCTGCTTCAAAATACAGAGGTGGAGCACATTAAATTTGAGAAACATGTAAATTTAGAAGTTCTTTAGTTTTTTCGCGCTTTTTCAAAACGTTGATTTTTCAACTTTTGGTATGCTTGTATAAAAAAAATATGCAGGACATAGAATTGAAAGTTTTCATTTAAATTATATAACATATAAAGTACATATTAAACAAAATATTATTAAAACCTATGCAATTTATTTTTTAATTATTATTACTTAAAAAAAAATGCAAATTTTTATATTGTTGGGAATTTTCCGCAGAGGCAATGATGGCGCAGGTTTTACTAGTTAAAAAACTATTTATTCTCTCTTCAAGATATCACAGAAGTTATTCTAAGAACAGTGCAATCGCTATCAAGCTTCAACACAAGCTTCAATAAAAATAACTCCGAATTCAGCGATAATTCAGGTCAGGCAAACTCAAAGCGCTCAGCTTTCATCGAGTTCCGAAGTCAAACTGTACGTCGATTTTGGCTGCGGTCGAATTCATACAAGCGCGTGAGAACCTTCTCAAAATATTCAGCCAATTCGTCGAAAAAAGAAACTTCTCGAAATTTCCCGATTGCTTTAGGTGTTGCCACTTTTTTCTAAAGTATATTATCTCTGTTAATAAATAAAATACGGTAAAATAAATTACAATAGAATTTTAAATTAATACGTCACTATTTACAGCTATATACAGAAAATTCGTGCAACAATACATTCAACAAATTACCGCATAAAAAAACTGTTTTATTATTTTGTGAATTCTGATATTTAATGCAGTATATAGACATTTCTAAGAAAGATAAAGCAAAAAAACTTTCTTTTGATTTTAAGATTTTTCTACGAGAATGGTACACAATTCAACTCACTGCGGAAAATTTTTTTAACCGAGTTTTTAATAGTAAGTGAATATTAATAAATTATTAGTCTATTATTATGAACTTTTTTTTATAAAATATCATTTTAAAATATTTGAACAACATATGTACAAAAATGTCTTCATTTCGACCAATATTCAGTTTTACACAATTTATTTTGTTGCGTTGATTTTACTGATTTTAATGCTGTCGTTGAGTTATACCCACAGTCCCCACAACATACAGGTTATATCATAAATATCCACAAATATAATTATATAGAACACACAAGATCATTGATGAAATAAAATTCAAGATTCTTAAATTCTATCCAGATTTTATAAAAACATGCAAAATATATTTTAAAAATCTTTAGTACTTGTAATATGCAACAAAACCAATAAAAATGTCATTGAATTTAAAAACAGAAAACTTAGAATTCTGTGAGTGTCATTTAGAAATAGATATCAATTAAAATATACTTTAATAAAAATACGGAAAATAAGTATATCATTGAATAAAACTTATCTGCAATATGGTGCCCCATTTTCGACTATTTCATTGGCTATCAAATATTACACCAATGTAAATAATTGAAAAATGGTTGGGAGGGTAATTTTCTTGTTGAATGATTCTTTTAAAAATAAATTAAGAAAGTGATTCACCTCGTTGGTTTCTTGTAAGGATCTATAATCAAGTATTTCAAAAGTTGCTTTCAACAAAGAAGTCGACCACTTCCAAACAATTTGTAAGCACAGTTAAACTACAACAGATTTAAGCAAAAGCACAAGATTAAAGGAGATTATCATTAAAATGACAGTTTTATAAAAGCAAACGCAGGAAAGTAAATCATTTTAAGTTAATTTATTATACCATTTTGTAATGACATGCTGCTCGCGAGACTTGAAAAATACAAACATTTCTACTCCGTTAAAATCATGCAACAACATTTTATACAGCGCATGCGCCTTTCGTCTCTCCAAAAGTTGAACCCGTATCTCATTGGATGGCATACATTTTAAATTTTCGCTATATAGACGCATATTTAAGACAGCCTTAAACGTCTGAAAACCGAAGTGTCTTATTTTGATCGTTCCTTTAGCTATTTAAAACACTTATTGTGACTGAATGGAAGATTCGGATGCGTGTGATGTCTGATATTTACAAGTGTGTTGCCAAATAAGTCATCTAATGTGTCTGAAAGCTGATACCTAAAGCTGATCTCTGAAGCTGATATCTAAAACAATGCCAAAAAGTAAACAATGATGCTCGCGTAGTGTGTTCTGGTTAATATCTTTTGGAGTAATCACTTCCGGTCCTTTCATTCTGCAGAGATGAAACAAGATTTATTAAAATAAGAATATATACAATGAAAAAAAAATGAAAGTGGTGGTAGAAAAAGAGTTACGATTAAAGTTAGGGTAAATCGCAACGTGCTATTTTTTCAGCACCCGCCCTTAATGGCACATCACATTACACCTGCACCTGGCTCTAATATCACACACAATCAATCTTTGATTAGGGAAATGTTTGTTAACATATCTTCAAGCTGATCATTTGAACATAGATACTCAAGTTTCATACAATATACTACAACAGCATTACGAATAAATTTCAACTTAATATTTATATGTTTAAATCTAGAACAACCATTTTGATTCAAAATAGACTTAATAGCCAATTGATTTTCTTCAAATATAAAAATATTTGGAATGTATAAAGCTCTTTGAAAAAATAATTAAACAAAAAAAAAATATCCTGAATGGCTTCACTTAAAGCAAGAATTTTAGCATGAGTTGAAGATAATACGATTGCATTTTGTTTCAATTCACACCAGGCTACTGGGCAATCATATATCTTAACAAGGTAACCTGAAATAGATTTTCTATCTCGAGGCTTTGTATTCCAATCAGAATTAGCAAACAATTGAATATTAGGCAATTGATAGTTCTTATTATAAACAAGTTTATGTTTAAAATTTCCCTTCAAATACCTCAAGATTTTTTAACCCCTTCCGTGCAGCATCCATGGGGAAATGAACAAGTTTTAGTTACTGTCTTTAATTAAGTAACTTGGAGCGGGTCACCAAAGAAGGCATTTTAGAACAGCTAAACGAACACAGATAGTCTAAATCAACACCTGAACAAGCCATTGAAGGTCGGCTCGCCCTTTGCATCCTTTAAAGGACACCAAATATCATTTTTATTATTTTTCTCAAATAGATATGTTTTGAAACTTATTTTCTGTTAAATTATTTTGAAATCTCACTTTCTATATAGACATTTAACATTTAATGTGCACATATTGTAACCCTCTTGCTCTAAAGTATTTATTTAAACATGATAAATGCTTAATTATTCAAAACAAAAAATGCAATAAAGAGGAATTAATATTAACCCATTAACGACGGTTGGTAAGAAAATTTGCCAATCGAAATTCTAGTTTTTTTTTTTCTTTGCTAATTTGCGATTGTGATTCCACTAAGTGTTTTTTAAAAGTTACAAAAATAATTTTAAAAAAAATCTGAAAAATTCAAGATGTACTTTAAATTATCTAAATAAACAAGGTATAAGATAAAAGTCGTCTTTAATGTGTTAATACTTGCAATTTGTTTAAATAATTCGTAAAATACAGTTTACTTTTACAACAAGTAAGATTTTAAGTGATTTTTTTCCTAAATTATAGATTTCATACGTCAGCTTGATACATTGCTCAATTTAATAAGGAAGGGAGAAAACACTGTATATTTTTACAATAGGGTAATCAATGATTGGAATGATTTGCCAGCAAATGTAGAAAATTCCGCGAGCGTAAAGAGTTTTAAGAAACAGTTAGATATGAACTGGGGGATCGTCAATGGACAATAATCGGATTACACTGGCTAGGTAAGTAACTTATATTTTGAGCTACAAAACTTGTATGTATTTAATTTAGGTTATTTAGTTACTATATTTGGTAATGTTTGCTTACTGTTGGATTCTATAAAAATTTTCAGCTTGTATTATGTATTGTATCTTTCGAGTTTGATTGTCAAACGCTGTCAACTTTGTATATTGTATTGTATTATTATGTATGATCCTCTAACTATTGTATATTATATGTATGATCCTGTAATTATTAAATGCATGATCTTGTAACTATTGTATGTATGATCCTGTAACTTTTGATCTGTAAACTGTATGTGGAGTAGTTATGTTAATTTGATAAAATTAATTATCTTGGTATATTATGTAACATGCAATTTTGGTATTTCTATTCTTCAAATCCTGTATCATCTATCATGTTATTCATCAATTTCTGCATTTTCTGTTATAAATGGAAATTCTATCTCTATATACTCGACCAACCCTGTGGGGCCTGTTGTTGGTCTTAAAATTTGTATTTGTATTGCAATGGAGTAGGTTTCCCTAGCCTGGAAATTTCAAGCTGGCCCCTGGTCTAAACAATATAGTGTCATCAAAAGGATCCAAAGTTTTGTGACCAGAAACAAACATAGCCACATGGACAACATTTCTTCAAATTAAGAACCGAGTAGTTCAACCAAGAGTTATAATTTGTTGTAATCTAATGATTTTTGATTTTTTTTTTTCCAATTCGAATATTTCTTGTACAATTTTGAATTGTTAGGCTATACGGAATTATTGAATATCCTTGGAATATGAAAAGTTCTAAAATGATGAGTTATTATCATTCTATGTAGATGCAATATTTTCTTCAAAATTAACCCATCCTGACAGTCAGTCAGTTACTTAGTAGTTTTTTTTTTCAATCGTTATATATGAAGCCAAATCGAAAAAAATATGTGTGGACAGAATAACTAGATAATTCAAGGTAAAATATTTATGAAACAAACGTTATACAGCAGAAAGGAGAAAGTTATCAACACTTATATGTATATTAATTATCAAAAATATGCAGTTTAATATTGGTTTATCAATATATTTCTAATGTACGCATATAAAGGGCTTCGAAAGAAATTAATTGAAAAATGAAATAAAATTATGCTATTTTTTACTATAAAAAATCAATCAATGCGTCCTTTTAAAATAAATTAAAATAAAATAAAATAAAATAAAATAACGAATTAAGTTTCTAATTTGTATGAAGTTTTAACGTTCGTGGTTATTGAAGAATTTTTTAACTATTTTGGCTATTGCTACTGTCTGTATTTCCAAATATTTCTATATTATTGATAATTATATACCATAAAAAGCTAATTGCGTCTATAATTTCTATTATACAGTAATTACAATTAATTAATGTTATTTTGAAAGACTATTTTCAGGTCTACTTAGTCACTCAAAGACTTTTCACCAAATTAAGCACACTCCCAGCTATCAATGTTTTTGGAATATTTTTCCCACAGATTCACAACGATTTTGAATTATTTAACTCTACAAAGAGATTCAACGTGATTACACTTTTACAAGTCGATTCAGTAAACACCTTTAAGCCCAGCAGAGGCTGTTTCTAATCAAGAGTATCAAATGAAATAACGCTTCTAATCAGCGATAATGAATGATCCTTCTTTGCTGACAAGGACTTTTTCCCTAACGCCAGTAATTAGCTTTAAATCATCGGCGGTTAAATATCACCATTTTCGCATCTCCTGGGGCATTACTAAGAACAGAAGGTGCCTAAACAAAGAATTCAACAAAAGTATAAAGTTAAGGATGAAAAATAAGGTCATAAATCTTTGAGCAACCGCAAAGTTTTATCCGTGCTCACTCTCATCAACTGATGCAACAATGTAGTTTTTTTTAAACCTTATTTAAAAATAAAGATATCCGTCTTCTTAAAATCATGGCAACTTCATTTGTTTTGTTTTTTTGCCTTTTTATCATCTGATATTGTATCGAGGGGTATATTTGGTAAAAATGCTGGAGTCGTTTTTTATTTAAGACACAGTTTCGTTTCATTAAGTGTGGATTCTGTAATTCTATCTTAATGAGACCTCCAATTTTTATTTTTAATTGATCCGAGGTCATTGCTCTAATTCCTTTTAAATTGATGCTCCTAAAAAGCTCTTGTTTAATATAATTTTTACTTGTTGAAACTATGGCTGGATGTTTGGTTTTATTGGATTTTCAAGGTACAGGAACAGTTTATAATCATAGATAAACAAAAAACTATTAAGATCGTCACCAAAAATATCCTCAAAGTCTTAATACCAAAATAGTAAGGACATCAGAAATGGGCCTTGTCAAATTACATCTGACTTGTGTTCAGTATCTTGCTTTTTCTGTTTATTTACAAAGGTTGGTAGTAGCAACAAATATGGAAAAAAAATTAGTCCTGTTTTAAGAGATTTGGTTTAATTGTTTGATCTGGGCAGCTTCGTCAACGTTGAGGAAGAATCATAATCTTAAAAACACAGACTTTTTCAATCGCATTTTTCTACACTTAAACTACAGCAAAGTTGGAATTATCTTTCCTTCCCCTCAATAGTTGTTAAGAGCTGTAAGGAAATGAAGTTAATTTCAGTATTGACTCTTTATTGGTTGGTAGGATGTGTTAGTGATACTTGACGGTTCTTCTGTTTTCTGATTGTGGTCAAATCTTAAGCAAAGCTAGATAAAATGGTTGATAACTGTGTTTGGATATTTATTTATTGAATTAAAGCTAAATTCAAAGGTTAAATACAAAACGATTCTTAAATAATATTCAGATGTAAAAATTTTAAACATCGCAATTTTTAGTTATTCAAGAGTGGAACGAAACTTTACGGACAAAATTGTATTTGTGTCCAAGGACAAAAAAAAAAAAAAAAAAAAAAAAAAAAACTAACACTATAATGTGTTAGATGATATCTTATAACTATGAACATATGTAATAATGAATGTAAGTAAATCTTTACACTCTGTAGACTAACAGTTTGGCATAACTCATCGTAACATCGTACAAAACTATAACAATCATTTAAATTTACAACCTTTCCTGTAAATGTGATTGTTGTGTTAGTTTTATCATCCCTAAAAGTTTTTCTTGCTTGAATTTTGACACCATCCTGCTAATTATTCCCCTGGGCACCCAGGATATTGTTTTCAATTGGTCAAAAGTGGGATCCGGTGTCCGTCCCTACTTAATGTTTGGGTATGTACAGGAAAGGCATTGTGTGGGCATGCGCCTGTTTATATAAAAAGAGATGTATGTTGCTGTTGTTCAGTTGTATTGATACATAAATGTTTTATAAAACTCAAATAAAAACAACAACTTTGTAATGGACTTGGACTTAAGGCCCAGGGTAAACTGTACATCAGCTCTAAGTCGATTATTTTTGTGTTTGATTGAATTTTTTTAACTGTTTTCGGCTTAGCATAGCCATAGTGTTGCCCTTATGCCAGTAAACTCCAACTAACCAATTATTAGCTGTTTATTTTCAAAAAGACATCATTTTACCAAACTCTAATTATTAATTGAAATAGTAAATTCATAACCAATTCATTTATATTTACTGCAGACAATTTTATGGTGAAACCCTATATTATTATTATTAAATTCAAAAAGAAATGCTTATTTTCCAATTAATAACTCAAATTAGGTTTACAGCTTATTTTAGTTAGATTATCAAATGCAGAGATTCAATGATTCAATTAATGAATTGTTTTAAAATAATTTGTGTAATGAATGAACGTAATTTTTTTTTCTCTAGCAAATCTAAATATAATCAGTACGAAGACCCGCTGTCCCCAAAACAGGCGCGTGTATTGCTCCGCATCTAAATTTCATAGCCATAGTCAATTACCCTCTAATATTTTCAGAAGAATCTTACTCCACATGAATTTCTTATGAATAAAAGATATAAACCTTCACCAACTGGCGTATCCTTGTGATTAACAAGAATTCGAGGCTTTGATCCAATCAGATGAAGCAATGCGTGGAGATGGGTGAGAAAAAATTACTATGTTACTTAAGTGATTGGAAATTTTTCAGATAATATTCATTAAATGTCCTTAGTATAATTCACTGCATACAAGGTAGGAACCTAAAATAATTAATTTAATCCCTAGTTAATGTTGATACGTAGGTGTTATATTTCAATAATGAAAGTAAATAATATATAGAGCAAGTAAAAAAAATAGTTTTCTAGCAAAATAAATCATTGAGTTACATTCTTAAGTATATTATAAACTAATTTGTTTCAAATCTAATTTTAATATATGTATATATTTATGTTTATTTATAGTTGTACTAGATATTACATTCATCCCCGTGCTTATTTTAAACACCAGTTACTGCTGATACGTAAGTGTTATATCTCAATAATGAAAGTAAATAGTATATACATCAAGTGAAAATGTAAATTAGTTATCAAGCAAAATAAAATCATTGAGTTACATTCCTAAGTATATTATAAACTAATTTGTTTCGCAATCTAATTTTAATATATGTATATATTTATGTTTATTTATAGTTGTACTAGATATTACATACATCCCCGTGTTTATTTTAAACCTCAGTTACTGTTGATACGTAGGTATCATACTTCAATAATGAAAGTAAATAATATATAGAGCAAGTGAAAATAAAAATTAATAAACTACAGGTTTTTCTCGTTTCCTGAAAAGTTGTCCCCTTGGCAATTAGGCACTTTTGGAAATGAACGACTCATTTCATGCATGCATTTTGTACTATCTCGCAATTTAATTTCTAACATTTAATAATGGCACAGTTCTAATTACAGTTATTAAAAAATTACATCATTTTTGCTCAAAGATCTGTTATCTTAGAAAATTTATAAATAGCTGAATGAGTGCTCATAATAGAGAAGAGTTACTCATCAACAACAGACTTGTTTCGCAATTTTCATAAGACTAAGTAGGACCGTTAATTATTATGCCGAAATAAAAATTGTCTCATCATTTACCTAACAGCTTCTTTTCTGAAAGCGAAATGATTTAGGGAGGGGATGAGACAAGATCGATGTTTGTTTTCCTTAACTTGTTATTTGTTTAGTTTGTTATTTCCATAATTTGCTTTTGTTTCATTAATTTGTTATAAAGTCAGATATTGAAGTTGCAAAGTAAACGGAATTCGATGTCATTTATTGGTTGACGCCAATAGATAATAAACAAATTACAAATCTCCCACTTTTCCAGTAAAGATATTTAAAAGTAAAATGTCTGTTGCACATTGTTTTATTTTTTATGTTCGTTATTATGATGAGAATTGGTGCTATCATTAAATTAGAGTGCATGATCACAAATATGTTATTTTATTAATGAATATTTTATGCGAATTATTAATTACTGCTGATTTTGATTATTGATACGTAAATAGAGGGACTTGTATTAATTTAGTTATGTAAGTGTATATGAAACGTGATTTACTTTTGCTGTTTTTGATCAAATTAAATTAGTTTAAAATTGATTTTGTGCATTTTATATATTATATTTAATTTTTCTTCTAAGATTCAAACAATACCTAGAAACTCACTCTTTGAAATACAAAACAATGTGGATAATGTCATAGAATGATTTATTCAAGATAGAAACCAATTTTAATCTAATTCTTAAAATGAATGATTTATTTGTTCGTCCTATGAGATCCGTAGAGCTATCAAAAAATTATTTTAAATCTTGAGTTCATTAAATTATCTATTAGAAGAGAATACTGTAACAAATTTATTTAAACATCTGTTTAGAAGTTTTGATGTTATTTTTTATAAAATCAGATCATATTGATTGAAAGTAGTTTTCGCAGGAGTGTTGAATTGCGAGAAAAGTACAGGACTATACGAATTCGTTTTTATGCCTTACTCCTAAACTCTGTTTAAACTTAATCGAAATAAGTATTTGAACTACCTGCACACACTCTTGCAAAGTGTTTTCACATGTCCTGAAGGTAAGTGACGCATTTCTGTCAACTGTGGGTGAGGGGAGATCGCAATTCCCTCGGGCAGAGCTGTCGTAAATAGAGGAGCTTACGTGAGAGATTAATTTTAAAAGAGCTCTTGTTCTCATTTAAATTGGTCTCCTGCTTCCAGACTTAATAGTTTTTGTAAAGAATTCCCTTTGAGTCAAGAGCCCGAAAATGGACAAACGGGTCATCTAGTCGAATCATAAACCATGTGTCAATATCCAAAATTTGCAGATGCTATTGGTAGAATAGTAACCAATTTCGAATAGTTATTAGAATTTTTTGCACCGAAAATGTCAAATAAAGCTAAATTAAGAAAAACTTTAATACATTTCTTGATGGAAGTAAATAGGCTTTGTCGGAAAATGCTATTTATCTAAAAATTTAGAACAGTGGTTTGCCAAGTACATAATGAATTTTTCATAACAGTGACTAGTCAAATAGCAGAATTATGTAGAATAATGATTGAGTTTCGTATTTTGTTGACAAACAAATAGGTATGGTGCACATCTCAAAACACACAACATTTTGGGTAATTTATATATGTTTTATGTTTATCTGACTAGTGATTATTTTTACTCTTCATCAGATGAAATGGTCGTTTCGCAGCCAACCTTAAAAAGTTAGAAACGACAGTAGTTCTCTGCGTCACTTTCTATGGAAAAATGGAAATTAACAATTTTCTACCATGCTTACGGAACTTCGCATACTTATGCAAAAAATACCATAGATACGTATTGGCGGTATCTTTAAACAAAAAAAATTTGAGTCTCAAAGATAAAAAAAAAAAAAAAAAAAAAAATGCCGACAAAATTTTTTGAAATTTCCCAAAGCATAAAGAAAGTCGAGTTTTAGCCCATTTTTGATCTAAAAATTTAGACAAGCGTCCAATATAACTAAGCTTTGGATCTTTAAAAGCATTAAATTGTATGATTCGGAATGTTTCGACTAAAAGTCCTACCCTGGTTTGAACTTCTTAAAATAATTCATTCTATTTTTAGTTAATTTAATACTTAATGGAGAATGTGTTATTTTGGAACAGCTGTAATTGAGTGAAATAGCAAATTCTGTAATTATTATATTACTTTCTAGAAATTGAGCTTTTGATGAGCTTTGTAACTCCTTCTGCGAAAAAGAATTTTACAATTGATGTCGCATTTCATCTTCTTTTGATTACTAAGCAAAATTAAAAGGCCTTTAGTCTTATTACTTTTTCTTATATATATATATTTGTGTTTGTGTGTGTGTTTCATACTCGAATATGAAATTGTTATCCCAACATACTAATCTCAACAACATTTTAAAGAAAATTCTACTTGATATAAGCTTACTTTTCACGCTTATGACCTTTTATATATATTTTTTTTTCAAAGCATTGTTGGAACTGGCTCCAACTTCTTGCATGAATACTTTTTGTATGGAATTGCTGTTTCAACATAGTAGTAAACAATATATATATAAAAAAAAAATCTTTGATAATGGTTCAACAATTTTTTTCTTCTTCATATTATAATATTACTGTGTTGAAACAACAACTTCATGTAAGCAATGTGTGTGTAGGAGGTCAAAGCAAACAGAAAGAATGCTCTGAAATTACACAAAAACGCAACCGCGGTCATGTTTGGACCCCCGTACTCTGGTTTTCCGAGCTCCTTCAATGAGTATTAACCTTGGATTCCTTTATTCACTTTATATGGAGATGTTTAGTAGGCCTGAATATAAAATTCCTTTGAGAAACGTCAGAGTCAAGATTTAATTCCATTTTTAAAATTGACACCTTTTTTTTTTACGAAAAACGCCGTTTAGGTGGGGGGAAGGAGGGTTCTCATCAATGGCTCCAATATGTGAATTTTCATTTTAAGATGATGCGTATACTCAAGTAGTTAAAAAAGCTGTTAAAAATCATGTGAAGCCCCTTAAATCCAATCATAAATTTAACCCTTTGCACTCCAGGCCTTTTTCGCGCGGAGGAATCAGCAACTCGAGACATTTTAGGTTCGGCTGGTGTTTATCGATTTGCTTCATAGAAATTAAACATAGTCATTGTCCTTGCATCAAATTTCCGCATCACACCTAATGGTCCTCTCGTGGTTTGGCTTCCAATCGTGTGGTGCCTGAGAGGCGCCACTGGAGTGCAAAGGGTTAATAACAATACAACAATTACGAAACATTATTTCTATAACACACGTTTGCTACACTTTGACACCTCCCCATAAATCTAAAAATTAAAAAGGCCAAACCAAAATATTTCAGATTTATTCTTTCCATGGGTAAAGCAGCAAAAGAAACAATATGAAATTTTGAGTCGGTGGAGGATCTACTCTTGCCTGATTCTTAAGTGAAATGCCTCTTAACATGTCACAAAAAAATAAATAAAAAATAACATTAAAACAAAAAATAACATAACCTAATTCGATCTAATTTTATTTCAAAGTTTTTTTTTAAATAAAAGTAATGTTATAGAAAATCAATGAAATTATTGAAATAAGAAATATTTCTTATATTTAAAGATTGCAAATGCTCTTTAAGAATGTCCGGGTAATTCAATGTCTAGGTAACGTTCCTTTGATCACTGGTAAATGTTGCTACATTGAGAGATCGTTGATCATTTAAGAACAGATCATTAAGACAGATTATTCATTGAACATTGATCATTAATGAAATACGCACTTAATATGAAATATACATCCTACTCTTCCAAATAATTAACATTTATTTTATATATCAAACAGTAAAATAAGATTCATGTTGAGTATTCAAGAGTAACGCATTCCCTCAACTCATTCTTGATCCTTACACATAATGAAAAGGGAATCAACTTGTTTATTCAATCACCTAAATAAAAGTACAATTTATTCTTCCATTAAGACGTGTACTGAGAGAAGGACTTCCAAAATGAGCAAACAAGAGTGGAGGTTAGAAAGTCGATTCTTGTGTGATTTTCGATGGGAGGTCATATTATCAGCTGGTTTCACGAAAGAGAACAAAGAATCCATCTTAATGAATGTAAAGTCCGGGAAAAAGCTCCCTGAAATGGAAAATGGCTCACCAGGGGAAGCTCTTGAAAAGAAAATCGAATAAATATATTCGTTTTAAGCGAGTCTAAAAATTGTAAAGAACTATGTTGAGCTCTTTTTTACCGACCGACCTTTCTGAGCTTCACTTGTGTCTTGTTTTGTTATCTGGAAAAGTTTACAGAAATGGAACTTTAAAGTAAAATTTTCTTTATGTATGCTCTTTTCGTATACTTTAAATGAGCTTGAAATTTTTATCCAAGATTTCCTTTGTGTAAAAATGAATGAAAAATTTCTGGATGTATCCAGTTTAAGTTTCAAACTTTCTTATGAAAAATTCCTTTCCTTAATAATATATTTTTTATTTATTTTTTTAAATTTGATCTACTATAGTTATTCTTGTAAAATTATTCGAAATGTATGGCCTTTTAATCCTTGTGAAACATACATTGCAATGCTTCGTTAATGTTTAAATAGGTTCAAAGTTATTAAAACCTCTTTTGCAACAACAGTAGTAAATGATGAAATTAAGATGCATTTAGATAGAACAAAATGAAAATGTTTTGAATGATCAATTGAGGACTAAAAATGGAAAACTACTTAAGTACCAAAAAATAAAAAAATCGAAAATCGTTTTTTTATGGAAAAATGTCCTAAAGATCAAGCTAAACAAAGTGGAGAACGCTCAAATTGCGAACTCCAGTAGCAATAATTCAAATTCAATCTGAAGTATGTACTTAACCATTGCCTTAAGTACCAGATCTGACCGTGTTTTGGTTGACCTGCATTTTTTGTCTTTTTTTGACATAGGTCGTTTTCCATTTCTAGTCTACAGTTGATTACTGTTTTCAAAGGAATGCAAACATACGGGGAGAAATTGGGATGCATCAAATGCCGTTGTATTATATATAATATTTAAATCTCATTAATTTATTGCCAAACCAACAGTTATTTGTGTTTCTAATTCGGGTAAAAACAATTATAAAAAATAAAAATTGTGTTACATATTTTTTCGCAAAAATCTGGGATGCATCCATGAACGATATTCAAAAATTATATTTATGCTTTTTTTCCCATATAAGTATTTTGACCTGTTCCTACGGAGAGAAAATTGAGATGCATCAAATCTCGTTGAATTATATATCTGTTTATTTTTTAATCTCATTGATTTATAGACAAACTAACAATTCTTTACTACTCAAATTCGGGCAAAAGCAATTATAAAAAATAAAAACAATATATATATTTATTATATATAAGTAAATATTTAGAAAGCATCCATAGATTATATGCTATTTTCACATGCAAACTTTTTGACCTGTTTAAATTTCTAATTATTTTACTTTCATTGTGTGCAAATAATTCTATTAGGATTGCACAATTGTTCACATGTGTCTTTACTCTCTTCTTTTTTTAAATATTTAGTGTATTTTTATCAAGAAACACTACGTAAAATCAACCATAGAAATACAAAGTACTTGACTGTAGATTACTGATCTGAAACTTTAATACCATGTATATCATTGTCTCAAAAAGCACGATTTAAGTAATAACTGAGATCCCAAATCTATAATAAGTTCATTGGAATTAGTAGACAAATTCGAAACAGTGTGAATGTCGTTTGTATTGATTTTCAGAGAGAGTTCGATAAGATTCCACACGATGCTTTGATTTAAAAGTTAGGTAGAATTAAGAATGGTTGGCAAAGTTTCAAAGTAGATTAAGAATTGGATAATTGGGAGAAGGAAAATAATTCTTATTTAGGGCAGTTATTCACTGTGGGCCAAAGTAATAAGTGCTGTACCACCTGATTAAATTTCAGAAACATTTTCTAATTTTCATCTATAATATAGACATTAATCGAATTGAAGATTATGAAGACAATCCCCTGTCGCACAAGTACGCTGACCAATATCGCTCAATACTGTCCTACCCCGATGTGGACCATTGTAGACTGGCCGTTGCTACGGATCATGGCCAATCTCGCCCCGTATTGGGTAAAATATACTGGAAATTTTGAAATGTCGATTCAGAGTTTAAAAACTGAACCTGTTTCCAACATTAGCCAATACCGACGCGGAATCATGTCAGGAATTGCTCCTCAAAACTTTAAAGAGTCTAAAATCCACGAAGATAAGATTATTAATGACCTATGGGTGTTTATTTATAGAACTTTTAAATTTGGGCCTGATTGTGGGATAACATGTAATACAGTTTCATAGAAGTCACCAGAAAGACTATCGAATCTCATCCAAGGGACATTATTTTTCCATTTTATAGAGGACAAGTGAGGTCATTCGAGTTTGCAGTGTAGTTCATGTCATTTCATCTTCGAAAGAATGTTAATTTAGAAGAAAAAATTTGACGTATGTATGGCAACAAGGAAACTTGAGTTTAGATGAATACCTTAAAAGAAAAAGATCCAGAGGAAATTTTTTTCTGTGCTCCAAGTGGTAATTTAAGGAAGTTATCGCTTCAATCTCTAAACCTACAAGTGGTAAAGAAAAATAACATAACCCTAACACAAAGTTTCTGTGTGTGTGTTCACATCCTCACCCGGAGAAAGCATTGAAATGGCAACTTCACAAAATTTCTTTGCACCGAAATGATTTGATATACCCCCCCCCCCCTCCCCTTTTTTTATTACTTCTTTTTTTTACTTCAACCTGTTCCAGAGAGGTGGTTCTCTCACATATGTACGCGGAGGCAGGTGCTAGTTCACAAAGTCCTTCCTTTCCACTCCCAGCCGGGAGTTCTACCAACCAACCAACCATAACATAACCCATAAAAACAAAGTTTTTAATTTAAATCCTTTATATACATAGCCAATTTTTATAATCATTAACATTGCGCGATTCTGTTGCCAGCGTGTGCTTTTTGTTTGTATCCAATTTTAAATATTAAAAACATCCCTATCAGCAAAATATGCAGCAAACTGCGTTTCAAAATTTACTTATTACAAATGAATCTGAATTTATGCATTCACGTCCACATGTATTTTATTTATTCTGATTAAAACAATTTTGGAAACAGGTAAAAGTTTCAACAATGATCGACTAAAATTCTTTCACTTACAGCGTTACTATTTACTATTACAGCGTTGAATTTACTGTACCACACTCCACGATAAAATCATGCGTTCACGTATAATTATCTTTTATTAATTCCGATTAAAGCATTTTTGGAAACAGTAAAGAGTTTCAACAATGATCGACTCGCCTAAATAGGATTTACTAGTATTCCAAAACTATTATAGAAATGTGTGTAAGAGCAGCCTTTTAGTGACAATGACAGACTCCAAAACTTGCTAGAATCTATCTGCCAAGTTTCAACCCGATCAGATGACGGCAAGTGGGTTTATTAGGCTTCCGCATATTTTGCAGGCACCCGCATACAAACAAATTCGAAGATAATACAAAGGATTTAAAAATTGATTTAGTAAAAAATGACGTTTCTTGTATCTTAATCTCTGAAATGTTCAAGTGAATTTTTGAAAAAAAAAAACCCATGTGAAATGAAAAATAATGCCTAACAAGAGGTTGTAACCGATTCTTCTTCATTTCATTAATGCATAGTACCATTTCACATGGATTCTTTTTGTTAGTAAATATGTCTTGGGATGCTTAACCCACCACTTCTGTCAAGCAATTAGTGACGTATTGAGTGTAAGTAATCGGATGTACATTTAACTAATTGAGTGTGTTTTTTCATATAAGATGTAACTTCATGCTATAAACCTGAATCTGGCTACAGCTTTATAATTGACTGTTTTTCACTATCTATTTCCTAGTTTCCTAAATAGAATCGGCCGACCAAACGGTATAGTGGTTAGCGTGCTGGCTTCTAGACCGCGAGGTTGCGGGTTCGAGTCCCGTGTTTGGCATGGGTGTTTGTAAATGTATGTTGGTTTGTTAAATGACGAAATGTTTCGGCGCATTATAGCCCTCGTGTTGCTGACGGCGCCAGATAATCTGAATACAACCAACAACCTAAATAGAATCGATAATGTTTAAAAATCACCGCTAATAGCATTGCAGTTATTCTGATATGATAGGTCACACAGTCCTGCACAAAAGCTTAGACACAACACAATATTGGTGTTTTATGAAAAAGTATTAAGACAGAAAATTTAATCTTTATATCACTTAACAATATGCACGTATTACATTCAAAATAGAAATTTGAAAATGATAAACAAATATGTAACGAATTAGTCTAAAAAATAACAAAAAACGACAAAAATCCGTTGCACATAAGTTTAGGCACAAATTAAATTTTTTAAATTTTTATAAGCAAGATAAAAGTTTTAGTAATCAATTCAGTTTTCAAGCTGTTTTATTAAATCAAAAACAAGGTTTTCCATTAAAAGCACAAGCTTTTACAAGGTTTCAGGCTTGATTCCATACCACGCCCTTTCAATGGCTTTTTAAAGTGCAAAAATGGTGGAATACTGGTTTCCAAAAGTATACAACTTTTGTAAGAATTCCTCATACATTTTCGATAGGTTTATTGTCAAGACTATTAGCAGGCCAATCAAGAACCCTGATTTTAATTTGTTCTAAACCACTTTTTCGTTGACCTGGATGTGTGGATGGAGGCATTGTCTTGTTGAAATTTCCAGTTAGGTCCACTTAAAAGCTTGCCAAATGGTAGTAAGTTACTTTCTAGAGTTGCCTGGTAGGCCTCAGAGTTTTAATTTCCCTTTAAAAACGCTAGTGAAGTTTGGCTGTTGAATCCAAGTCCTCCCCAAACCATGACTGACACTTCACCTTAACGTAGGCTAAACTGAGTTACAGGATCTTTATGAAGATTATGCCAATACTAGGGAAATCTTTCTGGACCATCTAGGTTTCCTTTTTTCGTCATTAAAGACCACTTGCAGCCATTAGTTACTGTATGACATGTATTACTGATCCAAATTCAATCTCGCTTCTTTGTGATGAGACTATAAACAGGGCTTTCGTTTAAGTTTAGATTTTTTTAAAAACCTGCATTCCACAATCCTTCTACGTACAGTTTCCCGTAAAACTTTAGTGGCAATTATATTTTTGATCTGAGTAATGCTGTTTGCAGAGTAATGTTGATTTGAAGCCAGTTTTATAATTTGTCTATCATACCATTGCTGGTCGTTCGAGGCCTTCCAGATCTTGATTTTGGTCACCATGAGCTAAAACTCTATAAATACTTCTTTTGGAACGATTTAATGCTATTGGAATATCATAAATGGATTTATATCTAGCCTTTAACTTCCAAATTCTTAAAATCTCTACATAAGAAAATTGCGTAGATTTCGACATCATTCTAACCAGTGAAAATTACTTCAAACCTTTTATAGCAACTTAAAGGCACTCCCATTTGATGATGCGATCACTTCCTCTCAAGAAATTGCATAAATCTTACATTTGTGCCTATACTTTTGAGGCATGGAAAGTTCGCAAAGTTTCAATTTGTGAGGTTTGACAATTTTATTTCATTTTCCGTGAAATGTTTTACCCTACACTTTTCTTTTTGGCTTTAAGAATGTATATTTGAAAAAAACTAGTGAATATTAAAGGAATGCTATTACTTTTTGGTGAATTGCCTCTGTGTCTAAGCTTTTGTGCAGGACTGAATTAGCTTAATACGTTTAAAAGTTATTTTTGGGTTTCCAGACTAAAGTTTAATCCTTGCATATCATTACTATTATGCAACAACAAAATGATTTGTATTCCCGTTAAATTCATAACTAACGAATGAAGTTAGTGTACATTTAATTAAGTTAGAAGTTAATTTTTAGATAATTTGAAAATCATTTCCAAAATCAGTATTGTCTTTGCTTTAAATAGTTTTTTTTTAATTATTATTATTTTTCATTAGAATTTTCCTCTATATTGCATATTAATTTCCGTCTCCGACTTAATTAGGTAGCATTTATTTACTATTTACAAACAAGTTTTCTATTTTGTTTATCTTAAAAATACATTGCAATTTATTCTCCAAATTATGTAAAAGCATGAACTGTGGTAGAAATGATAGAAATTCAATTGTCTCTCCACGAATAAATACAAAATAGCTCTCTGGAATATCAGTATAAATTTGTCGTCTTTGATGGAGAAATGGGAAATGTAGCGTGGAATAAAATAGCAAAATGATAAACTGACGATGTAAGACAATCAATTCATGCTTTTATATGTTGTACAGGAAAAAGCGTTTGTATGTGCGACAAATGTTACTACTCTTCTTTAATGACACTTAAATCTAAGAAAGGAGCTTCTATGAAAATGGTCGAGATAAATCTTCTTTTCCATAAGTACTTCTGTGTTATTAAATTCATCATTTCAAATAATAGACTCTATTTCTGTAAAAAGAAAACACGCGTGTAGACTTGATGGAAGAAATTATGTAGAATGGGACATTGATAAATTTTTAGATTTTGTATGAAATATGTAATTATCTTGAAAAGAGGTTATCTAAAATATAAGAGTGTTAGTAATACTTTTAAATATAGCTTGGTTGACAATGATTGCATAGTTGAATATTTTCTTAGAAATTTGGTTCCAACTATTAATTTTTATAAATAAATAGAGTATATTGGTCATAAATTGAACCTGTATTATTTTTTTGTTTTAGTGTTTATTTCAGATGGCAGTATAACTGCATGTGAAACTTTTAATACATAAATCATATATTTGCAAACCTTTTGGGGTCCATTTAATATTTCTATCTGAAACACTTTAAGAGATATACTTCGTGGATGTTCAAATTTGTCTTCTTTAACCTGTATATGAGTAAAAGAATGATATAATTAATTACTTTTAATTTTATTACTCTGGGCTTTGAGCCAAAGAGTATTGTTTTAAATTGGTAAAAAGTGAGGTCCGATGTCCGACCCCACTTAATTTTTGGGCATCCACAGGAAAAGCATGTGTGATCATCCGCCTGCTTGTGTAAAAAGAGAGATGTATGCTGATATTGATCAGTTGTAATGATATATACATGTTTTATAAAACTCAATAAAAAAACTTTGTAATTGGCTTGGACTTAATACCCAAGGTAAACTGTTCATCGGCTCTGAGCAGAATATTTTCTTTTTCTAATTTAAAACCAAGATACGGAAATTGTATCAGAGTCGCCTCCCCCCCCCTCCCAATTCTTTCCTAACACTTTTAAATACTACCTGAATTGTGGAAAAGGAAGGATTCTTTACAAAATCTTTCAAATTAGTACCACAATTCTTTATATCTATGGTTTTTTATGCAAAAGTATAAATCCCTATATAATTTAATTTATTTAACTTCTAAAAGATAAGTTTTTTTTGTATTACACGCAATTACCGAATTAAAACCAATGACTTTCATTTATCCCATTCAAAACATACACCTACATAATATATGACTAAAAATCTTAGACACATTTGCTTTGGAGTAGATAAGAAATAAGTAAAAACAAAGTGTAGTACAAAAAATCTTAGAAACTTGATTATATAAGTGAAAAACTTCGTTAATTTGAATAAATGTAGATTGTTAGAATTTGAATAAATGTATAATGTACATTTTATATAGGGAGAAACAGGAAGCATTCATCTATTCATCTTAACTCAAAATTAAAATTTCTTAATTAAAATTAAAATATCTTCCCATTTATCTTAAAACAACATTTACTCAACATTAAAAATACACATTTATACTTACGCTTAAATAACTTAGCAAATCCAAAGAATAATAAAAATTCTAAATTAAACACATAGATCAAACTTGTCTTAGGACAGCGTGTTAAATAGGAATAATTTACTAATATTATTTATAAAAAATATTTTCGTATCAAATTTTATTTTGCTCTTTCGAGAAAACTATTTAAAAAAGGGAGGGCATGATTTTGAATATGAATGAACCGAAACCTGTGCCATTTCACCGAGTCATTTACTAAAAAGATTATTATTGGTTTTTAAAGAGATTGGTAATGTACATTGACATGGCATGGAAATTTGGTATTATGAAATATTTCTATCATAGGCCAAATTATATACAAATTAAAAAATAATGTCTTAAACCAATTCTTTTGATTTCGTAATAATGTTACTTTGTACTATTTCATTTCAATATTATCTCTCTCTAGAGAGATGATAAAAAGCATAAATAGAACCTAGATTATAAGTAATCTGTTTTGATATCTGATACTGTTAGATTCAATCCAGTTGATACTTTGTTGATGTAAACTCGTGCAAACGAGCTCAAATTGTATAAGAACACTACACTCGATCTGGAGAAAGAGAATAAATTTAACCTTGCTAAAGAGTTGTCATCAGCTCTGTTCATATCGATGCTTTAGTTTAGTTTTTACACTTTAAAATTCACCTGGAATCGATCTCATTCTCTGCCTGACGCACGGGACATTTCGACTTTTTTTTTTCTACTGGTAAATAATATAATTCTAAAATTAGGATAAAACTAGTAGTTGTGTTTTTGTTTTATAAAATACTAGCTGATGGCAAAGTTATATTATGTCATGTTCAAAGTTTTATTGTATCATGTTATATTATTATATCATGTTCAAATATCGTATCAGTTTGCCTCTCCTAATATCTGGCAATCGTACAAAAATGCATGATTCCATGATCTTCAAACTCCCTTAAAACTACTATAAAATATCAACATTTTTTACACTTACCTAACATCTTTAGTCTCAGTCAGAATCAATTTATGTTTCTCTTCATATACTTATCCAAAAAATGTGTTATCAATTGTCATTTGTTTCTTTCCCTTTTTCACAATCAAATTATACAGATGATGTTATAACTATTTCAAAAATAATTATATATGTTCATAAATCGTTTCGTGTCCTCGTATAATTGGAGGAGGAGAGATATTTGACAAGAAAAGGGCCCAAAGAATTGTAAGTGTCAGAGTATAGTTTTGTTTTTGAAAAATGTAGATAGTTGGAGAGGAAACGCAGTTCCCGTTTCTAAATAGAAGTAGAATATGTTATGTTTTGTGAAATGTTCGTTATGTCAAATGTTATGGTATTATTTTCAGAGCTTGTGAGATAGTTTAAATTTTAAATTAATAGAGGAGAAAAAAAAACAACCTTAATAGATATATTTAGAATCATCATAAATGTTTTCTTTTACTTTAACCAATTTTCAAAGAAGTGATATTTTTCATGCATTTTTTAACAGTTTCAAAAATGCTAAATAAGTTCAAATTTTCAAATATTATATGACCTTGTGCTTAATTAACCCACTTTGGTGTGATTAGTTCTAAAACTTACTTAATGCAATTTTTACGCTTTTTGTATCTAAGTTACCAAAACTTTTATGATATTTTATTTTAACGAAGTTGTTTTAAACGCCTATTTTCGGCAATAAAAATGTGCTCAGTATAATTGTTGAAGTGATTAATTTTTTTAAAATTTCCCGTCATGTAAACATGCTATTTTGTTTTCTGCACTAAGTGATGGACGAACCTGAATGAAAGAGCTTTGCTCGTTGGAGGAATTCCGTGTTGAGCAGTCATTTATCAGATTCACTCTTCGAAATGAATGAATCATGAATAATAAATAATTTCCTATCGTTTGCTTGTAGGATGCTTTTACATAACACAGCGTTATTTCTTTTTTAAATCCTTTATATTAATTTAGAATTTGTGTGTGTGTGGGTGGTTGGTTGGTGTGCATGTTTGTCGATGGCGGGCAAATCTGAGGAGGCCTTATTAACCCCCTTGCCGTAATCCAATCGATCTGAAACTTGACAGATATATTCGATGTCAATTACAATGCATTCTATAAAATTTTGGGGGCCATCAGTGTCACTAAATGGTCGCTTTTACGGAATATTAATAAACCAACTTTCCATCATCCAATTGCGCTGAAAACAAATTTTACAAATCATTGAAGAAACTCTTTCCTGCGGCCAAAACTGCTTTAATAAAAAAATGATAAAATGGTTTTAATCAGAATAAATAAAATAAATTCTTTTAAAATTTAAAATTAGGGCAAACAGGAAGCACACGCTGAAAACAGAAACAACGTTATATTAATGAATATAAAAATTAGCATTGCATATAAAGGATTTATATTAAAAGCTTTTTTTTTATGGGTTATATTATTTTAACATTTTTTGAACACTTTTCAATTGGCAATATATTTTGCTGTACCATCATATCTCATGCAATATTATTTGCTTTTTATGTGGATTTTCTGTTTAATAGTGTCAAAACCGCAGAAATAAAATACTTTTAAGTCTTGCCACTATTTTAATAAAAATGTATACATATTTATTTATGTATATATTACTACTTCATAGTTTGTTGGAGAAAAAATGTATATAAATTTTCCTTTTATTTTACTATATTTAATAAATGACTTATTTAATGTGCACATCCTTCTTTAACATTAAGATAAACTTTATTGTAAATCAGAATTAAAAATATTTATAAATTGATAAAAAGTAACAAATTCATCAATATACCGTCAAAGTATGTTTTCTCAACTCATGTTATTTTAATTTGACAAATGAATAACAGCAAAGATAATATGGACAAAAAAAAATATAATAAATAAATAAAAAATAGAATTAATTTCTTCTTAATATCAAAATTTCTGATTATCTTTAAATAATACCTTTTTAAATCCTTTATATTAACTTCGATTGTGTGTGTGACTGCCGGGCAAATATGCGGAGGCCTATTTTACCCAATTACCGTCATTCAATAGGGCTGAATTTTGGCAGATATATTCGATGTCAAAGAGAATGCATTCAATCAAGCTTTGGGGGCTGTCATAAAGGCTGTCTAAAAGTCTGCTTTTACATACGTACATACGTTTCTATTGGCACTTCGGATTACTAATAAACCTACTTCCCGTCATCCAATAGAGCTGAAACTTTGAAACTTGGCAGGTGTACTCGTTGTTGATGATAATGTTTTCTATCATATTTTGGGACTGTCACGTAAAGGCGGCTTTTACACACGTTTCTATCCCCCTTACGTCAGATTTTGAAGCTTTAATTCAAGTTGCATTATCCATCTACTAAACTTAATCGAAAGACATTAAATTTGGTGATATTTAATGATTGAAACCTTTCTACCTTAAGGTTGACGAGGCAAAATCTCCGGAGGATAAATTAACCTACTTACTGTCATCTAATCGAGAAGAATCTTGGCATATAGACTCGTTTTGAATGACAACATATTCAATCAAGTTTTGGGGGCAAAAAAAAAAGTTAATAAATAGTACGGAATAGATGTTTTCTTTGTAGTAATCAAATACTATAAAATCTCGATCCCATATATATAAATTTAAAAATGCAAGCTATATTAATTCAGGTCATCGAAATTAATCATTATCACGATCTTTGTTAAGCTTGAAATTAAATCCTTGATTTATTGTTGTTGTTGATAAATAATTAATTTAAACCACTATGATGAATTTAGTTTTGATTCAATGTGTTTCAAAAGTAGACAATATCCTTTAATTTGCCCACAAACTATTCGTTAAATAGTTGTCCCAAAGAAAGATAAAAACCTATCTTGTAACTCGAAATATAACTAAAAGGAAACGAAATATAGAAAATGAGTACATTATTTAGAAAATGGATAGCGATATTTTAAAACCGTATATATTTTTCAAAATATTTGTTTTTATTCAGGAAGGAGTTTTCTCGAACAATTTCCCGTAATTCGCTCAAAGTAAACATTTCGAAAAGCATGTACTGTAAAGAATTTTCCTGTGTAGATATTTTTTTTTATCAAAATAGATAAATATTGAACCTAATTCTTCTTTTAATAATCCAGTTCGTATAATTTTTAAAAAATAAAAATAAAATGTAATGAAGAAATATCTTAATTACTTCTATAATGCCACTATACATTAAATACATTATAAAAATACCCAATTAAGCACGCTGCAGATGATCAATCATGTATGTAATATACGTGAAAATGAATATATCATATGTACGTTTTAATTACTCTGATATCTCTTTAATATAACTTTAGAAGCATCTAAACAGTTCTTAAATAAGTTATAAGGATATTATTTTTAAAGAAAAGACAAATGTTTTTTCAGGATCAAAATGAATTAATGGAATTAATTAAGGAAATTGAATTTGATGTTAAAAATCTTATTTGTAATAATAACATCAATAACCTGTAGGGAATGTTCGATAAATCTATAAAATATTTATTATTGAAATAAAACTACTTTGAGAGTTTACAAGTACGGACTTAAACTCTCCTTTTAGTGTTAATAGTTGACCTTTAACGATGATGGTGGAACCTACATTTTGAGGATAATTAGTTGATAAGTTAAAAAAAAAAAAAGCTGAAAAATTTTAATTTAAATTATGCATAATACTGGGAGGAGACGAAAGAGATAATCAGTATCAAAATATCACAATCATTTCGTTTAGTGTTAAATTTTTAGAAATAATTAATGACTTTTAGAAAAATCTGTATCTTTTTTAACACTCTTAAAGAGAGTGAATATTTGACTATTGCAAGTAACAGTTAGATACATACCTTGTAGAATATGTTAATGTACATACTCGTTAAATATAGCAATATTAGCAATAAAAACAGGGTGTATTCAGTCCAAGCATAAATAACGTTCCATAAAAGGCCAGCTGCACAGAAAGTTGAATTAAGCCTTTGTCCAATATTCTCCTTCCACTATTCAACACGCACTGCATACTAACGATCCGTAACAGCACACAAATTTCTCACTAAGCCGGCTCACAGTGGGGCAGAAGGAGTAAAAACCTGGCCAAAATTCAGAGGTGTATTTATTGAAACGAAATGTTGATAGTAAAGTTTTGAATGAGTTTATAAAAGTATACCTCCCCTTAATTTTAGTTTCATTGACAAATTTTAACTATTTTTAGGTAAATAAACTATTTACATTGCGATTACCTAAATAAACCTAATCTAATTTGGCCTAAAATATTACTTTCCGAAATATATCTTTTAATAAAAGTTTTCTGCTAAAATTAATATATTATATGCATTGATTAAAAATATTTTTATATTTGAAAACATTTTTATTATATTTTTGCAGCAATTTACAAATAATACGTAACTTAATTATTTGTAAAAATTGCAAATATTGTTATATGTCCCTTCAAGCTGATTTATAAAAAAATTGTATCTTAATTTATTATATAAAAATTTCCATTTGTTTAAACAATAAAATTTGCAGTTAAAATTTATATTGTAATATATTTTACACAAAACTTTAAGAAAACAAACAAGACAATTTCTTTCAATAGATAAATCGTATCTTTGAAATTATACTTTAGTAAAACTGCATTAATAGGTAAAATAGATGTTAAAAGCATGCTTTGTCCACACGTGCTACTTCTCATAATTGTTTTTATTTAACTCAGTATATTTACAATGCATTAATATAATAAAGACATTAGTATAACTTCCATAAGCATTAAAAATTGAAACAAAGTACTTGAACAAATATTCATGAAAAATAAACAATTATAGTAAAAATAACTAAAAAAAAATAAGTAGAATTTAAATTATATTTTCAAATAGGAATTAAAATAAAATTAAAAATGTAAACAAATTTAAATGCATTTGAAGTCCTGAAGAGTGAAACAGTAATTTTGTTTTTTAATGTGAATAGAGCTTAAAGATCTCACAATGAAAATGTATCATCTGAAGGATAGTTTGTGTCGGAATTAGATTCTTCGTTGGAAATTTTCTTAAACTAAAGATTACAGGATCATAAGCCCACAAATGTTGATGAAATACATCTAGCAGATTTTTCACTCGAAACTTTCTTGAAAATGCTTCGCGATATTTTTTATTGTCTTTATTAAGAGTTTCCCGGCAATAGGCATAAGCACATTTTGTACTATTTCTGGTTCATGAACTAATATTTTATGTACGGTTGTTGACATATTGAACGATGGATGGAGTTCCATATGAAATTTTACCATTTCCAAACAGTATGCTCTAAATACTTTGGACGCATCTATCTTCCATTAGCCCTAAGAACCATTTGAGCTGCATAGGACAACACTTCTGGAGTTGCTTTTTTTTTTGTATTTTAAGTTCCAGATTTTTTTAACGCGCATAGAAGCTGGGATGTTTGAAACTATTTAAAACTACTTCCTGTTTTTTTATAAATTTATAATTTTCTACTGAACCTTTCAACAAGAAACTACTTTATGTATCTAAAGGATTTCTAGTATTTTGTAAACTTGACTTAACTTGATTGTATTTGATGTTTGAAACTTATTGGTATGTTAAAAAGAACTATTTTTTATGGATTTATATATGGTTCTTCCAACTCTTCAAATGTAAAATTTTCATGTATTATTTACAATAAATTGAAATAAAATTATAGTTTAAATAAACATAAATAAACTTGAGATCAACTTTAAATATTTGAATAACTATTAACTTAAAAATTATTTTATTATGTTCATTAAATTTGCTTACAAAGCACCTAAGTAGTTATTTAGATTATATCCCTAATACAGTTATTAATAAATGAAGTTATTTGTGTTTCATTTGGAATGGATTTACAGTCAAAACGGCAAATTTCAGCAATATGTATAAGCAGTTTCTAATACAAAATAAAATGTTCTTTCAAACTATGTAAAAAGTTGGATGACCCAAGGTGACCTTGTCAAACTTTTTTACTAATATATGTATAAGGCCATAAAAAAATTAAGTGAATATTTAAGGTGCTTTTTCGAAATTAAATAAAAAATATTATAATTAACCTAAAAATTAATAAAAAAGTATGTTACGTTCTACTAACCACTTGATATAGTCTCCATACCAAAGTTTTACTTCTTAGATAAAAACAAAAGTTGAAGAGATTTAAAAAAAAAGCAGTCGCTCTTAAGAAAACGTGCGCTTTACTGAAAAAGTTTTTGTAAATTCAAACTTTCACCCCTCACAACTGCACCGAAAAACTCATAAAGTAGCTGAAAAAGGTGGTACCAGATGCTCAAGATACTTGTAAACAAAACTATATGGTTTAAATAGGAAAATTAAAAAAAAAATTCTCTTTTGGACAGCTTTTTCGTCATTCAGCCCCATGATGCGTTGGGATTAATAAATGGCTTACTGGTTCATTTTTGAAGCCGAGTAAATAAATTTAAATCACTTTTAGTATAGGTCAGCAAACTGAATAAAAATAAGGAACATTTGAATGTGATTCTTTTGATGTATGAATAAATAGCAGCTCCTACTAATCCACAGTGTTGATATGAAAGCCCCATCTCTTATCGGTCACCTTTGATTGTGCCCAAGGTGATCTCCAATTAATCCTCAAAGGTCTTTTTCGTCCTGATTTTGTTCCTTAATAGTATCACAGATATATTTTTAAATGATTAGTTAGTGTTGATAAAGCCTTGTGGTACATATTCTTTAACTGTTTTAGAGATTCAAAAAAACATTTTTGATAACTCTACTTTCATGTAATACATAGTTCACTCGTTATACACATAGAATACAAAATAAAATTTCAACAAAAAATAACAATTTCTAAGAAATCCTAGCAAGTATCTTTAATAATCAGCTTACCAAATAAATTTTTAGTCACATCAAACCTAAAAATAACAAGATCCCTAAATAAATCAAAACAATTTAAATCCTCTTGATTTGAAATCTCCTCCTCTAAATGAAAGCTAAGAAGTGAGATGGTAATCCCAACTCTTGCTCGGATGGCTGGAGATCGCATAGAAAGGAGCCAGGTAATGGAGTGTAAAGCAGTACACCTGTGCCACGATCTCTGTTTCAATTATGTTTTGTGGGGACGCATCTGACTGAGTAGCGCAGTTTACACTTGGGTGACGGATAATTAGGTGTCCGTGCCAGCCGGTGCCACTGCCCCTTGCACGAGACCACCTCGGGCACAATCAAAGGTGGCCGATAAGAGATGGAATTGAAATCCAACACTCACCAAGCTCATCTACTTTTAGTGGCTACTGGTATAGAAGTAATGCGTTTACCTCCCAAACGCACTAGACGTGAAAGCAGGATGTACTCTACAATTTCCCTAGATATCAAGACTATTTTAATCTTACAAGTCATTTGAGTTTTAAAGTTGTCCGTATTGATGAACCAATAAAAATATTTTTGTAACAACTGATTACTTAGAAGTGTATCGTGTTCTAAGATTCTTTTAAAGTTGTGAACTAAATGAAAGAACATAAATCATCTATATGCGTAAGCCAAAGTTTATTAGACAACTACAATAAATATTTCATTATTTTTGTTAAAACATCGTTCCTGAATTGTATTTTTTGTGCTTTACAAATTTTAATGGCTTAGTTTTCTACCCATTTTAATATTTAACAAAAAATTACAAACACATTTTTATATATCTTTGACGTTGATCTTTCACTGCAAATAATGTTTTAATAGGTAATAAAACTGAATATTTTCATATACTTAATTTTTTACCTTAAACACTATACTCTTGTTCTCATTAAAAAAACTTTTCCAGACACACTAGAGTATAATTAAAAGTATGGTATATAAATATGTAGCTATCATATATGTGACAGTTTGCAGAAGTGCTTTCTAGATGCAACATGCACATTTATTTCAACTAATATACAATGGTTTTAAGATTGCATTTTTTATTATAGCTGAAATAAATGCTGAAATTATAGAAAATATTTATTGTATATTCATACATTTGAAATAATGATTTTTAAAAAAACTTAATGACCTATCATGTTTGTGACAGGGAAATCATGTATGTGACATAGTACAAAATGGATTTTTAAAAAAAAGCATATTATTGCATTTGTTTCAATAAATGATTAATCCAGACACAAACATTGTTAGTAGTTATAATGGGAAAAAAAATCTGGTTAAGGTAAACAGCTAATGTCAATCAGTTCCTGTCTCATAGCCATAATGCTTTATTTTTTCAGCCACAATTTCTGTCGGAATATTGCTTTGATAGTATAGGCAAATTAGACCCGAATTTGGGTCTAGATGGAAATAATTATTAGAAAGCTGAATTCTTCTGAAATAGGTTCTTTAGGCCCTCCTGAACTTTTCCAGAAAAGTCCCAAAAAATCCTCCTTGGGCAACATTCTTAAATTTTGAATTTAAGTCCGCCATCTTTGATTTTTAAAAAAACTCTATAACTCAGCAATGCACAATCATAAATAAGTTCTATTGGTGTCAAACGTTTCTTTTTAGCAAGAAGAACTTGTTACTGCAATAAAAATTCTAAAATAGAGAGTTGATATAATTTTAATAACATAAAACAGGCATAAAACCTGCAAAAACAGCATTTTTCCACTAAAGGTTTGTAAAATTTAGAATTTATTCGATTAAAATCTTTCGTTTTCTAAAAAACAGGTATCGCCACTATATCAATTAGTTTCTTTTTATACAACTGTTATTGATCGTTTACGGGTTTGGAAAGCTGAATAAAAATGGAAGAAAATTGTGTTTTCTGCGGTGAAGGCGGAATTATAAAAACCAACAGTGTCAATGTAATAAGAGGTTTGGTGAATTTAAGGAATATCAGTATAAATAGAAAATATTGGATTGTGAAAAAAAATCGAAGGCTTTAATCATGTACGAGTGTGTACAGTGCAGAAAAAATTATACCAGACATGGGAGTTACATTTCAGCAGATCTACCTGGAGGAGTAATTGCAACAAAACCCCTTCTCAGAAGTGATCTATATCCCTTCAATTTTAAAACATGCTGCCTTTTTCGCTGGGAGACAGTTGATAGGGAACTTACAAGAAGAACCCACATCATTACCCAAAAATTTCACGTATTTGGAGTAGGTGTGAAAAGTGGTGTGATAATTGGGAGAAATTAGTTCTAAATCACATTGACAGCTAATGTGATATGATAGGGTTTGAAGCGCAATATCATAAAAACTGTGATGCATGGTTTTCAATCGTTGGCTCAAGCATGTCAGGCGAGCCATCTGAAAGGGTGGTCTGAAGACCTGTTGGGGAGTCGAAGTTAGATGCTTTCAATAAATTATGCAACTTTCTGGATACCAACAATGACTGCCAGTATCTGTTATCCGATCTTATGGAGATGCTCTCAAATTTTAATACTGAAAGGGCCAAGTTATACAGTGAAAAGCGTCTGATTGATCTTTTAATAGCACGCTACGGCAGTACCGTTCTTATTTCAGCTAGCATGATGTAATTCGGGACAGTTATTTCTTTTAGGCCAGTTGCATTGAAGATTTGCATGGTACGCTAAAAAAAGACGCCTTTGATGAAAAGAAAAGGATCATAGATGCTGCAATTAGCAAGCTTCAAGAAGAGATAAGATCTCAAGTTTATGATTGCTCGGCATTTTCAACCTGCGAAGAAATATCAAAAAGGGGAGAAAATGAAGTTGATGAGATGCTTATTCATCTGCTTTCTGGTAAAATGAAACCAATAAAAGTTTGCCTTGCAATCAGAAGGTGTTGAGTGTTTTTTACTCTAGCATTTATTCAGTGCTCCTACGATCATTTGTGTCAGCTGTGCAGGTTGGAATTGGAGTGTTTCTTCACAGGCGTTTCCGATCAAGATTCTAATTAACTTTCTACACAATTTTGGCTGGTCTGTTTCCTACAGAGAGATTTGTAAGTATGAAACTTCCGTAACAGTTCAAGAGAAGTTCAGGATAATTTATTTGTGCAGTATGTCTTTGATAATGCGGATCACAACACTCGAACTGTGGATGGACATGGGACTTTCCACGTGATGGGAGGAGTACAGTGTGTGACGCCTTCTTCAACTGTTCAGACGAATTCACGTATTCCACGACCAAAGAATCTACCAACGGCAACTATGGTTGGAAAGTTTGAATTCATCCCGATCATTACTCACTACCGACTTAAGAACCATGGAATAAAGCGCCTAGTTTTGGAATACGTTTTTTTCCTGAAATTGAGGCCAGTGGATGACGAAATTGGAGACATATACCATTGGATTTGGATGGCGGGTCCCTAGTAAGCTGAAGAATCCATACGGGGTGGAGTGGTTTCATGGAGACTGCCGCAGGAGAAAAATTGCTACGAAAAGTCAGCAGTGATACCCTTGCCCTTCGTCAATCTTCAACCTTCTAATCCCACCTCAATGTACACCTGTCTTCATTTTACGGCTGAAGAATGTAGGAAGCAACAACAAAAGGGTATTGTAACATTTGATCAACTGCTTTTCATTGAAGCTAGAGATTTAGTCTCTCCGGCTGATGAAACTAATGAGCTATCCAAGGTAATTGTAAGACTATACTAAACTTCAACTTAACTAGACATCACTTAGACGATAGATCGTCACAGTGCTCATAGGTATTTAATCCATTTTGGCGGAGTGAAGACATAATTCTCGCCAAACCTTATAGCCTTTTGTTCTCTATAGGGTTGTGGTTTGGCGAACATTATGCTTTCACGCCGCAAAAATGGATTAAATACCTATGAGCACTGTGACGATCTACCGTCTAAGTGATGTCTAGTTAAGTTGAAGTTTAGTATAGGTGGATTTCATCTGCTTATGAGTTGCATGGGGGCCGTGGGCAAAATCATGGATGGCAGTGGTATTGAAGAAATGTGGGGTGAGGTATTTGCTAAGAATGCCGTTGTGCATATGGTTAATGGGCATGCTTATTCAAGAACTTTACGAGCTCATTCGCTTTCTCAGGCTGCTAAAGCACATCTGATTTTGGAGAGTTGTGAGGAAGATAGATTTTTAATCTCTTCAGTGGTCAAATCTCTCAGGGAAATTCATAACGAGGTGATAAACTTATCATCCTCCAAAGAATCTTCTCTGTCCAAAGTCCAACCATTACTGAGGATTGTATCCGACGCGATGAAGGCGCTAGAAAAAAGAAGCTTTGCAGCTAAATTATGGCTGCAGTATTTCAAGCAAGTTTCTATAATACATAATTTCATGAAAGCAGAAAGAACAGGTGACTGGTATCTTCATTTCTTCTTTGTCCAACGCATGTTTAGTTTACCTCCATGCAGCAGGACATATTCATTAGAATATGGCTAAAATAAAGACTACTTTGTCGGATCAAGAGTTTGAATGTTTCGTCAGTCAGGGTTATTTCCCAATTGGGTGATCGGAGAAAGTTTTGGAGCGGCGTTTGGACGGAAGCGACTGTAGAGCAGGTCCTATCGCGATCTATGAAGGTTAGCGGTGGCTTGACACAAGGGCGAAGTATGTCTGATGGTGTCGTAGCGCGTTGAATTTGCTTAATGCCAGGAAGTCTCCAAGCAACGGAAGCAGTAGAGTGACAGGTGAATCCTCCGACTAGCACATTTCTTTATCAAGATCGTGGCAGACTCGAGATACCAGTGATTTGAAGAATTTTTTTTATTTCGTACCTGCGTTTCAACCAGAGAAATTAGTGCAAAGCGTAAACGAGTTTAATGAAAGACACACATTTTTCAAATATATTGAACACTATCTATGTTTCTTTAAACATACTCATTTCTAAATCTTTTAACGAATTCTATTAAAAAATAAGTTTCCAAACAACTTTTGGCCGACCAAACGGTATAGTGGTTAGCGTGCTAGCTTCTAGACAGCGAGGTTGCGGGCTCGAGTCCCGTGTTAGGCATGGGTGTTTGTAAATGTATGTTGGCTTGTCTAATGACGAATGTTTCGGCGCATTATAGGCATCGTGTTGCTGATGGAGCTAGATAATCTGAAAACAACCAACCAATCAAACAACTTTTGTTGTAGAATAATGTCTAAAAATTGCTGTTTTTTATGTTTTCAAATCGATTTTAAGTTAATGAAATTATATTAACTCTTTATTTTAGACTTTTTATTACGGTAACAAGTTCTTCTTGCTAAAAAGAAACGTTTGACACCAACAGAACATGTTTATGATTGTGCATTGCTGAGTTAAAGCGTTTTTAAAAAAATCCAAGATGGCGGACTTAAATTCAAAATTTAAAAATGTTGCCCAAGGAGGATTTTTTGGGACTTTTCTGGAGAAGTTCAGGGAGGCCTAAAGAACCTATTTCAGCAGGAATCAGCTTTCTAATAATTATTTCCGTCTCCAATCCTAATTTGTCTATACTATGAAGATTATAAAATTCCGGATTTCAGGCATAACATTAGTAATAAGAGTTCAATAAAAAGTTGAAAGCAAAATAACTAGTGTTTTTTCTTACAAATTTTTAAGTAATTAAGCTAGCTTATAAAAACTTTTTAAGTGTAATAATAGAAGAAACACTAACTATTTTGCCTTAAAATTTCTTTACTGAGTTTTTTTTACTGTTATGCCTGTTATTAAATTTTATATGATTCAAAGCAATACTCCGGCAGAAATTGTAGCTGAAGAAATAAAGCGTTAGGTCTATGGGGCAGGTATAGACTGACGTCCCTTTTTAAACAATTAATCACATGTTTATATAAAAAAGTGCTGAATATTCTATATTCCATTGATGCATATTAACATATTCAATGAATGTGACAAGTCTGTCTGAAATTAAAGGTGTTGGCAGTATTTGAATATATATATATATATATATATATATATATATATATATATATATATATATATATATATATATATATATATATATATATATTCAACTATAAAAACCAAGCACGTAAAATAAAAATATGAATACTCTTCCTTTATTTCAACTATCAACGTTTTTTACATTAAGCATCTACGGTTAAGAATTTTCTTTTCTATTCTTAGGGAAAATAAACGTTTACGAAGAGTGAGGAGATTTCAGGTAAGCAGCAACGTGATTTGTGAATAGAAGAAAATACATCAGAAGAATCCAATTGCATAGAAAGAACATCCGAAGCATCTTCTTAAACGTTTCACATTTCAAAACCATGACAAACTTAAAATCAAGACAAAGTTACCCAAAGACTTGATACTTCGATTTCGTCATTTCTTTTTAGAGTTTTGAAGGAGAAAATTTTTCTATTTTAATAAACTATAAAGTTTCGA
This sequence comes from Linyphia triangularis, assembly GCA_963978545.1. Lineage (NCBI taxonomy): Eukaryota > Metazoa > Arthropoda > Arachnida > Araneae > Linyphiidae > Linyphia > Linyphia triangularis. The sequence goes on from OZ021721.1 coordinate 19,034,038, forward strand.
TTACAATTTCTTCTATTGTCACCCTTCTAAGTGCTCACATTCTGCTTACGATAAACATCTATCATTCATTTGTTTTTTTAGTGTGTTATACAATGCTGATAAATGCTTACTGAATTACAGCTAAACAATTATCTTTGAGAAATTTGGGTAATGAAACTTGAATGTATAGTATACATTTTTGCATCTATATTATAAATAGGTTAATTTCTGCGGGAAAATAGTTTCATGTAAAAAAAAAAAAACAAAAAAAAAACCTTAAGTGGCAGTTAATATGATTTTGAAAAGATGTGTAGACTTGTTACGTAAAGTGAAACTGTTTGAATGCTCTAACGTTTTCTTTGTGTGTGAATTATATTTGGCCCAAAAAGGTTGCAATGTGTTTTATTTCTTTTAGCATTAGATATAGGGTATACGAGTAAATTACAGAAAAAAAAAAGGAAAAAAAAATAGGAATCATGAGAAGATATTATGGGTAATTCTCTAGTGTACACACTCTTTTTCTACTCATAAACAGATTAGTTTATCAAATATACATTTATAAATCCCTAATGCACGAGCCACGGACGTGTTCCATGTCCCAAATGTATATTTGACCTAGTTAAAATAATTATTTTTCCTTATAACTTTACCATCAACTAATATTAAATAAGGCAAAAACAAAATTAGTAGATTCAGCATAACCTTTTATAGTTTATTGCGGTATCAAAAATTTCTGAACTAATATGTAGAAAGAATAAGCATGGACGTTTAAGCTCTGTTAAAGTAATACAATTTTTAAATGGTTATTATACAGAGATAAAATTATATAATATTCTTATCATTTTTTAAACTGAATAATTTTCGTTAAACATTATAAAACTTTTATAAATAGGCAAACTTAAAAAACTTTTATAAATAAGCAAACTTAAAAAAATTTTTATAAATAGACAAACTTAAAAACAGACTGATTAACATAAAAACACTTTAAGAACTGCCTTTTTTCATGCATTATTATGTATTTCTGATTTTCATATAGATTAAATTAGCATAGTCTTATTTTAGTCAATATCAATTTACATTCAGTTAAACTACAAATCATTAAACTAGTGGAAATTAAAATGTAATGCAATGAAATGAACTCGTTGATTGAATAGACTACTTTATTATCAAGATGCATACATATATTAAAACAACTCTTATAATTCCCTTAAACTGGCAGGAAATAGTGTAAGTTACTGCAGATATTCACCCCAATTTTCGACATGGATTTAAAAATTATGGTAGAGACTTTGCATACCCTTTGTTTCGCTGAAATAATTTATATTCACAGTTTTACTTTTAATGGACATTTAGAATCAATTAAAAGAACTTAAATTGGATCTGGAATGGCAAATTTGGATATCATGAATATCATGGAATGTGTTTACTCATTTTTACTTTGTATGAAATCAAAGTTGACATTATATTAAATCTAAGAAATCACTTTATATGATATTAATAAGATATTCTTTTGATAAGATTATTAAAAAATAATTCTATAATAGATTTTATGAATTAGCTACACTGGAGAATTATTGATGTTTGTGATATTCAGTTGATGAAGTCAGGATGATCCTTACCTAATAATCCTTAATTGATGTTAACTCCCCATATCATCACATATTTTATTAGAATATAGATTTGTATCTATTTCACTCCGTTGAAGTAACTCGATTAATTAATTAGAAACTTTCCTAGTGCTGTGCCTGAAATTAGATAATCCATATTTAGTCACAGAAATCTGCAGAGAAATAAGGATGTGACATTGTTTGACGTCTTTGTAATGAGATTAAGTCTGTCACTAAAATTTAGCTTCACATTTATCAGTTCCCTTATTAACTTGTGGGATTCCTAAGTGGGAATGATTTACTACAATTTAGAAACTCATAGAGTTTACAACCAGCATTTTATACTCGAAGTAAATATTTAATAATATAATCCATAAAAACAAAGTTTTTAATATAAATCCTTTATACGCACCGCAATTTTTTATATTCATAACATACAACCGATTCTGTTGTCAGCGTGTGCTTGGTGATTGCATCTAATTTTAAATATTCTGAACATGCCTATCAGCAAAATATTCGGTTAAGTACTTTTCAAAATTTATTTATTAAAAATGATTGTGAACTTATTCATTCACGTCCAAATACCTTTTGTTTATTCTGATTAAAACAACCTTGGCAACAGAAGAGAGTTTCAACAATGATCGGTTAAAATTCTTTCATTTATTCATTATTCTTTCATTAACAGCGTAACTACGCAACGCAAAATTGAATTCACTGGACCACACTCAATATTAAATTTCTACATTCTTGTCAATTATCTTTTATTTATTCTTATTAAAATAATGTTGGCAACAGGAAAGAGTTTCAACAATGATCATTTAGATGGCATGTATTAGTATTCAAAAAGATTTATAGAAACGTGTGTAAAAGTGACTAGTGACACTGACAGCTTTTAAAATTTGATCGAATGCATCGTCATCGACTGCGAATCTATCTGAAAAGTTTCAACCGGATCAGATGACGGCAAGTGGGTTAATTAGGCTTCCACGGATTTGCAACCCCACGTACATACAAATAAACAAAAACGAAGTTAATATAAAGGATAAAAAAGAGGTTCTTTTTAATGGCATTCATTTTGCTTTTGAACTGCATTTTCGATTGTAGATTTTACGAAGGACTTTTTGGTGTTAACCGGACCTTCTTTACTACGAAATTGAAGAAGAGAATAAAAATTCCAAGTTTTTCGATTTATTAAGAGGTGAAGATAAACTGCTATAGCAAATACTTCATAAAATTAGGAATATTCTACTAGCAAAAGAAGGTAGGGTGGTTTATTTTACTAAACTAATGCAAATGAAAATTATTGCGTAATTTCCTATGAGTATGTTTATAGCATCTATTTACTGAAGCAGCTTTTTAAAGATTTATAAAAGAACAATAAGTAGAGGTTTTTATGTGAAAAAAGAGTAAAGGTTTGTTTGAATTTGGAAGATATACCATTAGAAAATTTGAATAAAAATGTTCAACAAGCTATTTTAAATGAAAAGAAATATCATAAAGTTAGACGTTCCAAAAAAATTCAATAAATGAGGAGAATTTAGACTATATTTCTTTTGACTCCTTGGTTGGATACATATAAATATACTATGTACTACAAACTTGTTACACAGAGAGAAAAAAAACTCTGAAGCGTGAAGTGTTTTTATAAAATTTAGTAAAGAATATTTCTAGCTTCAATTTCTACTCATACAATTAGCTAAATAATCGAACAGATTGAAAGATGAACCGGATGTATAAGAGCAGTAAGTGATTAGAAAAAAATTAATTTGGTTGGTTTCTGTATTAAACACCTACATCTATACGAAAACTGTATTATCTCAATTTTGTGTTGGTTATTGCATTTCTGCAATAAGTAATTCAATTATTTAATGTGATTTAACTATAAGATTTTTCTCTTCAAAATTATCTGCTAATAGAGGATTATTTTGAAGAAAATTATTATATTTTGCATATTGTCAAAACGTTGTATACAACGATATTGTGCCTAAAAAATCGCATCTTGTAGTTTAAATTACAGAATTGTTAAGCTATCGAAAAATACAATTTTCAACACAAGTAAAAAAAAAAAAAATATTAATAAATAAAAGCTGTCGTGTTCAACTGTATTTCGCCACGCAAGATTAAAAATATATTTTCTATATTCCAAAGTAGTTGAAAACAAATGATGTTAAATGTGTGCATCCAAATTTTTTTTCAAGATCTATGCAATAAAATGGGTACCAAATTTAAATTAGCATCAAATTAAATATCGGTAATCAACTCTTTCACATGATAACCACCTTGATTCGAATAATCATCAATTTCATTTTGGAACCACTTCTTAACTTGTCTCTTTCTTTAACGGACAAATGTTGTGGAAAAATTGACTGATTTCATATCATAAAACAACAGTCCTTATACAAATGGTTATAATTTTTAATATATCATGGAACTAACTAAACATGATCACTCAGCCGGCATATTGAATTTTTAATTCTTTAGAATCTGAATATTTTTCTTGATCTCGAACTATTCTTTTCGTAATATCCTTACAACATTTGTTAGTATTTCCTAAAGTTTCCTTACTCAGGTTAACCTTCGCTATCAATCGTCCTTAAATAATAGAAAGTGAAATATTAATTTATATTCTCATTAAATTGTAAACAACTTAGTTTACAATCTTTTTTAAGTTATTAGAGGTAAACATATTCATTTACAGTATTCTATAATTTATAACTGAAGATATTTATTTGACATGTTCTTTAAATTTAAATAAGTAAACATATTAAATTACAATCTTCTTTCAAAGCAAATCTTTTTTCCAATCTTTGTTTGACTACATTACTCCTAATTGAGTTTGACAAGTTCAAGATTTACGGAAAATAAATTCGAATAGTATCGCAAAATTTTTAACTTTCAAATCTATAATAATATAACTTATCTTTGTACGATTACATCTTGATATATAATTTTTTCTGACACTTACGATTTAAATAACCATTTGGATATTATTGTGAACGTTGAATTTGCTATATTTTTCTTAAATGATCTGAAAAGTCATATTTGTGTCTAGTTTTTGAAAAATTGTGCATTTAATAAGATTCCGAACTGACAATAAAAAATCCATCTTCACCATATTCTATAATCTACACCTGTATTTGTTGTCTTAGTTCAATTGCTTTATTTACTCTTTCTTATCTATCTTGAGATACAAAATACTGTGCTGTAGTTTTATTTGAGAATTAATAGCAATTTATCATGAAAACATAGTCTAAAATTACTAGTAAAACGCAACTTTTAAATGTGACGTTAAGGACAAAACTATTATGCTTAATGGCATATTATACCGTTGTCATAACATCACGTCATCGTAATCATCATGTCAAAAAAACATAGTTTTAGAAAAAGCTCGCTTCAGTTACAAACACAAATTACTGAGAACTTTAAACAAAATTCATACAACTTATTTATTTTTGTAAATTTTTAATCTCTGAAACATAACTCTTTTAGTCAATAGATACCTTATAAAGAAATCTTATTTGTCTTGGAACGTATGTTTAATACGCATTTGAGCTACTCTCTAATAAAGTTTATATTTAAACAGTAAGTACGTAAAAACTACTCGAAAAAATTGCTTTTTATCTGAGAACATTTCAGAAAAGTAATTCCTTTCCATTCCAATTCAAATCTTACCACAAAAGGTATATAAATTCCATTTCAAAAAATTTGGTGGAAAATAAGGATATCTCTAGTTTTCTAAAATAAGAGTCATTCATTTAGATATCATTTGCGATTATTAATTTTGTGTTTCCTTTAAATGCATATGTTCAAAACTTAAAATGGTCATGAATGATTTTTAAGAGGAGTTTATTTCTAAGAACAAGATTATTATGGTTTTCAACAACAATAAATGGCTTGTAAATCATAAATGATGATCAAGTTCTGACTAGACAAAGCATAAATCCTTTATGCCTGCATAATACTCATTTAAAATTGCAATGCCTAAATTTAAGAATAAAAGAATTAGCATGAAAAAAACTTTATTTAAAAATAAATTGTACATTTATTAATTAATTTGGTTCATCTATTGAAGAAAATAAAAATGTGTGAGTTTAAACAAAACTAAGTAGCATATAAGGTACCATGAAATGTATACATAATTAATGGATATTTGGGAAACAAACAGAAAAACTATGTACAGAAAGAATTATATAAAAGAAAATGGAAATCAAATAGATTTATTTTCACATTAAAATTCGAGCTACGAATCAGAATAATTTACCACTTAAAAAAGAACCTATGAAATTTATCTACTCCTAATATTTTTATTTATATATTCGTCCATTTAAATCTATCTATCTATCTATCTATCTATCTATCTATCTATCTATCTATCTATCTATCTATCTATATATTCGTCCATTTAAATCTATCTATCTATCTATCTATCTATCTATCTATCTATCTATATATTCGTCCATTTAAATCTATCTATCTATCTATCTATCTATCTATCTATCTATCTATCTATCTATCTATCTATCTATCTATCTATCTATCTATCTATCTATCTATCTATCTATCTATCTATCTATCTATCTATCTATCTATCTATCTATCTATCTATCTATCTATCTATCTATCTATCTATCTATCTATCTATCTATCTATCTATCTATCTATCTATCTATCTATCTATCTATCTATCTATCTATCTATCTATCTATCTATCTATCTATCTATCTATCTATCTATCTATCTATCTATCTATCTATCTATCTATCTATCTATCTATCTATCTATCTATCTATCTATCTATCTATCTATCTATCTATCTATCTATCTATCTATCTATCTATCTATCTATCTATCTATCTATCTATCTATCTATCTATCTATCTATCTATCTATCTATCTATCTATCTATCTATCTATCTATCTATCTATCTATCTATCTATCTATCTATCTATCTATCTATCTATCTATCTATCTATCTATCTATCTATCTATCTATCTATCTATCTATCTATCTATCTATCTATCTATCTATCTATCTATCTATCTATCTATCTATCTATCTATCTATCTATCTATCTATCTATCTATCTATCTATCTATCTATCTATCTATCTATCTATCTATCTATCTATCTATCTATCTATCTATCTATCTATCTATCTATCTATCTATCTATCTATCTATCTATCTATCTATCTATCTATCTATCTATCTATCTATCTATCTATCTATCTATCTATCTATCTATCTATCTATCTATCTATCTATCTATCTATCTATCTATCTATCTATCTATCTATCTATCTATCTATCTATCTATCTATCTATCTATCTATCTATCTATCTATCTATCTATCTATCTATCTATCTATCTATCTATCTATCTATCTATCTATCTATCTATCTATCTATCTATCTATCTATCTATCTATCTATCTATCTATCTATCTATCTATCTATCTATCTATCTATCTATCTATCTATCTATCTATCTATCTATCTATCTATCTATCTATCTATCTATCTATCTATCTATCTATCTATCTATCTATCTATCTATCTATCTATCTATCTATCTATCTATCTATCTATCTATCTATCTATCTATCTATCTATCTATCTATCTATCTATCTATCTATCTATCTATCTATCTATCTATCTATCTATCTATCTATCTATCTATCTATCTATCTATCTATCTATCTATCTATCTATCTATCTATCTATCTATCTATCTGTCTGTCTGTCTGTCTGTCTATCTATTTATCTGTCTGCCTGTCTGTCTGTCTGTCTATCTATCTATCTATTTATCTGTCTGCCTGTCTGTCTGTATGTCTGTCCATGGAGAGGTAAGAAGACAAAGGAATTAGTTTGACCACAAAGGGGAATCCATTTCGTTTATCAAAATTGATTATGGCAATTATTTCAGAAAATTAATTTCTAGATCAAGGAACTGAATGTTAATAGATTAAGTAATAGTTTTATTTAGAACAAAATCTTTAGGATACATCTGTTACCAGTTGACAAAGTCGACGCTATTGAAAACAAAAATGGTCTTCGATATAATAGAAAGCAGAGATGATTAAAATATTGTAGTTGAGAGTTAGGAGATTAAAAAGTTATCAACATTTCTAGGTATAATATTTTAGTAGTTAGTACGTATGCAAACGAGTAAAATTCCATGTTTTTAAATATTTCCCTCGCCATTAACATTCCACATCTGAAAATTTGCCATTTATTCTCATTTCGGATTTCGACCTATAAAAGTAAAAAAGTTGTAGATTACATTTCTACAGTAAAAGATTCATAAATGATTCGCAAACCCTCCTGAATAACGGAATTCCTCACGTAGTCTTCACATGACTTCCTGGCGGCTTCTTTTTGAGGATCATTTCTCTCCATCATGATTCCAACTGAAAAATAAATTCTTTGCGAAAGGAAGTACCACACGCTTTTGAATTTACAGCGCATAAACGAATCATCCATCGGTAGAGTGGTTTCTTTTCTTTGTAAATGACGAGAAATCCATATATTTCTCACGCTTTCGAATAGAGATTGTTAAAGATTGATGGAAGAGGATAAAAATTCATATATTTGAAGAGATGTAGTTTAACATTCTCTTCTAGATCTTTTATTTTTAAACAAATGAACCAGTGCATTTTGACAGTGTTTTAATGTACTTGTTCGATGTTTAGATTAATTCTATAGCATATTAGATAAAGACCAAAGTGTAAAAATTAGACTTCATGTTATATCTTGTAATTAGATAAAATACTGAGTTACCTAGTTTCTACCTCAGAAAAGACATTGTCCTTTTGGATTAACAAGGGTAAAAGAAGGGATCGACAAATTTTCCTTGTAGTACTATTAGTTTGATCTAATCGATGAAGAGATTATTGCTATTTAATATAGATATCAATATTATTGTTTTTTTATAATAACAATAACGAAAACAACAACAACAACAATAAAAATAATAATAATAATAATAATAATAATAATAATAGTAATAATAATAATAATAATAATAATAATAATAATAATAATAATAATAATAATAATAATAATAATAATAATAATAATAATAATAATAATAATAATAATAATAATAATAATAATAATAATAATAATAATAATAATAATAATAATAATAATAATAATAATAATAATAATAATAATAATAATAATAATAATAATAATAATAATAATAACAAGTATTATTATTAATTTTGTTGGTTTAAAAACTTGGCCATTACACACTGATTTCTTAGCCGTTCAAATTTAATATACTGGTCTTTTCTTCTCTATTTTAAATATTCTTGTTATTTTTTCATTCAGATATCTAGTTTTATTTTAAATATTTCTAATCATTGCAATTTTTGATAATTTTCAAAAAGTTCAAGCAAGCCAGCCGAAATTCTATATTAAGCAGTGTAATATGGTGAATCAATCAGTCAAGAAGCATAAAAAAAACTTTCTAATTTAAAAAAATGCAATTATTTCAAAGTACAAGTTTCTTTGGATAATTAGGAATGCATTTCTTTAAATTTATTATCTATGCATTTTATTTTAATTTCTAACAATCCGTATAAGGAAATATTAGATTATTTTATTTTTGATCCAAGTGAAAAATATTCAGCCTTATAAACATCGCTCGGACTTGTTCTTTAGTATAATCTAATAGTATTGACGTTTAGAATTCTAGAAATTTCGGGTTCAGCTAATAGCATCAAGTATGAAGACTCATCTTTTGAAAATGTGAAAATATGAGGCCTTTTTCGACAGATTGTCTCTTCAGCATGGATGATGTTTACAGAGGTAATTTCTTCTACATGACTTTTCAACACAAGTTTTTATTTTGATATCTTGACTTTTACCATTCGATGAATTGTTGTTACAATGTTTTGTCACAGTTTTTAGCCTCCAAATATTAGCTCTTTTGTCTTGAAAAATCCAATCAACCCCTTTAAAGACACAAATATTAAAATGAGGACCAAATACAGTTTCAAGTCCCATCAAGGTTGGTCCAATTTAACTTTTCTGAACAATCCCCCAGTATAGATCCAGCTGTCTTTTAAAACTATTGACGCTGGTTGGTAAAATTTACGATGTGGCCCGACCGATTGTTCCACTTATCAATTATCTACAGAAAAAGTAATGTTTCCTATACTCTAAGTTAAATTGGGATTTAAATAACTTATATGCATGACCTCTTGTCCGGTCCCTTGTATTGAACTCTAAAGCTTTGAAATTCCCCTGTTTGATAAACTTAAACAACTGAATCAAATACCCTCTGAATCTTGAATATGGAAAGAGATGGACATAAAGATGAAAAGAGGTTTATAGGGGTCTTTATCAACAGTAGCCAAATGAAATTATAAACAAAAAAATATTATTTTTAGAAGTAAAAATATTTTTTTTTTCCAACCACAAAAAATATAGGATACTAGAGCATGTTTTATTAACACAAAATTTATGAATAAAAAATTACTTTTTCTCAACTATATAACTAGTGTATTAACTAACTCTCAATCTATTCGCATTCTTTGTTATTATTCATTTTATTATACTGGTGGTCAACAATCAACAAACCATAATTAAAACAATATATTTTTTTTTAAATTAAAGACTATTTTGTTTTTATTTTCTCAGTACATTTCCTTTACAAATAAATAAAAAGAATAATTTAAATGCACATATATATTAGATCATGAAGTTTATATGAATAACAGATTAGATTTGAACTTATTCTCAAATTTATTCAAAAGGAATTGCAAAACTAAGTGATTTACTTATTTCTGACCTGCTTTCCATTTCAATCCTCCTGATCTTTTTCGTCCTTGGATTATTACAGGCTAAAAAAAAAGAGGACCGGAGAGGAGTTTTCTTCTAGATTTTATTAAATAAAAAAGGGGGGAAATTATAATTAAAAAACCACTTGGAACACAGCGAAATAAGATTTGTAAGAAAATGCGAGCAAGTAGATATCGAGAAGATGAAAAGTATTGCTCAGTAAGAGAAACCCAGAGGGCGTGTTAGCTATTCAAGCGCAATGCCTTTAGTTCGAAGAGTTCTCATTTTATCACTGCGTTTACCGAGTTCCCAATTCAAAGAATGAGATGCAGAGGAATGTTTTACTTGCATTAGATGACTTCGTTTTTGTTTGGTAAGATTTTCAAAGAAGTTCAGACTGTTTGCGGGAATGCCATTTTAGTGTCTAATTATTCGGAATTTAAAATAGTTTTAGGAAATCAATAAGTACATTCTTCTTTTGGTTGTCAAGGTTATATGAAAAAGTAAATACTTTTTGTGTTCTTCTATGCTGATTTATTGGCATTTGGAATGCGAATCATGTAAATAAAAAAAACTCAGAGAAACTTATTTTGTTGTTATTATTCATTTATTCAGACAGCAATGTTTAATGATTGATGGGGTCTGGATTATAAGAGAGTATTGGATTTCATTCTGAAGTTGTCTTATTTAAAATAAGACCCCATCTCAAAAATCAAGATATTTAGCATTAATATAATGTAAATGAGCACCCAAGATATGTTTATAATACATTATATTTATATTGCATTATATATAAATTTAAAAGCTATTATTATCTATATTTCTTAAGCAAAAATTCATTTGTGCATAAAAAGTGACTAGTACCCGATCTACCAGAGTTGTTTTCTTTTTTTTACATTATATAGTTATAATAGCTATACAAAACTATTATAACTGAACTCTGTATAGTTTTATTGTAAAACAAAGTCAAAATAGCGAATGTTTAAGTACTTAACTGAATAATAAGTTTACACAGTTTCTTAAATTATGGGTTTAATGTAATTCTGGAGTAACCATCTATTTTTAAAATTTAATCAGTAATTTAGACTGTGTGTGTAATGGTGGTTATGTTTGATACATTGTCGAAAATTTAGCATGTAGCTCAAATTCTTAATTGTATTTAAACTTCATATGTTAAACTACACTGTTAAAACGATAAGAATGAAATGTTTTGCTATGTAACATATAAAGATTACAATGTAGTCATATAAATTTGGGATAAGATTCTTAAGAGTTACACATATTGCATTCTACACATATGGTGCAAATCTATAAGAGCGTTGATTACTAAATAGATATATAAAAGCCATTTCTGATCCTTTGAAAGCAATCATATTAAAGTAGAAAACGCAATCAATATTTTGTGTGCTTATACTTGTAACTCCATATCAGTTTTTAAAAGTTCTAGTGTAATGAGGATTTTTAATTTTAATTTTTTTTATTCTTATTATTATTATTATTATTATTATTTGCAAACATTCATACTGTAGCATTTGTCTCCAAGCTTTGTAACAATTTATACAAATTAAAAACCTTAGCATTTAATCATCAGTAATTAATTTTTAGTGAATTAAAATCTCGTTCTTAATAAATGCCAAGTAGCCATCAATCTTATTTAGTATAATTAAATGCCACCACATTTTAACATCAATTTATGAAAAATTAATAAAGGTTGACAGTAACAGTTTAGAGTAGGCTGTAAAAATACTTTTCATTTGACTTTGAATGGAAAAAAGGATCTCTAAAAATGAAATAATAATAATAACAACTAAAACAATAACATAATTTCTAGGCAATACTTGAAATTTGTATGTTTAAAGGTAATTTGGTGTAAATTGTAAACTTTTCTGTAGATTTTTTTTTCTTCCCGATACTTTTTATATTGTAAGAATTCCATCTGGTGGTGAAAATTGTACCTGGTGTGCCTTTAAATAACATTTTTCTATAATCAAATAAATTTTATGAATATACATGCTAATTTTCTTTAAACAGTTAAATTTTGATAACCCTATATATTTCCTAGTTTACAATATTAGTTTGTAAGGACTCTTTTTTAGCAAAATACTTAAGAACTTTCTCAAATGCTAAAATTAAAAGTGTGGTTTTTTTTTTTCCCTGTGTTAGTCATCGACCTAAAAGAGCAAGTAAGATGAAGGGTGAAAAGTATTTTTCCAGTTGATATTTGGTATAAAATAGCTTTATATTTAAAGTTAATAATAATTTTATAATAAAAAATACTATAATTGTATTAAATTAAACATCACGAGTGATGGAACTCATAAACATTTATCATTTTACTAAAATAAAAATTGTGACTTTAGCTTTTTTGCTGAAGAAATTTTGTACCCCAGCTTAACACTGGTTTGAAGTAAATAGTTTAGATATCTTAAGTACAATTTTGAATAGCAATTTAAAATTTGATCCTGGACTAAACATCTCTGCCCAAGATTTCAATACCACTGGCATGATACCTTCTACGCTTGACAAGCAAATTTAGATAGCATGTACGTTAAATAACTATCTACGCATCTATTGCCGAGTTTCCAACGTGACTATATAAGGGGTCCTGTCTAGACAGGGCTTTTATTGAGCGCACAAATAATTTTAGATGTAGATCGGTTGAGGAGAAACAAGGGGAGGGGGTCTCTATTGGAAATCTCTAAATCCCCTTTTCCGAGGATAGGAAGTGTAGGGAGGGTGTTTTTTTTTTTGTTTTTTTTTTCAATGGATCCATACTGCTTGGATTGCCGAAGGTGGGTGCAATAAAGAAGCCGCTGCATTGAGATGAAAAGAGAACTAGATAGATATGGCGTCCCTTATTCGCTAAAGGAAACGACATGTATTGGCTGAATATATATTTGAGATATTGTTTGTTTTCCTAAAGTGTAGACGGAATTCAAAGACATTCTGTCGCTTTCTCATTGGCAAAGATACTTGACATAATGTTAACCTGTCAGGGATTGGCGGAAGAATGAGGCATGGACTATTTGAACTTACAAGTCGTTTAAAGCATTTTTGTGCCTAAAAAGTTTCGCGCCCAAAATGATAATAAAAAGCTATAAAGTGTGAAATATATTCTTCCCTTTTCGAGGGGAAAAAAATAAGTATATCGAACTCTGTATAGCTCTTATTTACATTGATGAGACTATCTTCTATGTCAATGAATTTGAATTTATATGAAATTCGTATTGAAATGATGTATTATTATTATTATGTATCACATTACATATTTCCTATACGTTTCTAACTTAGCATTTTGAGGGATAAAAGTTTTTCTGGTAACTTGAGAAATGTGGGGCATAATTTATACTGTATTGCTGTAACACCCTAAAATAACAATAAATGAAATTTGTTTGTTTTTATGATCTATATATTCCAATTAAAAAACTATGGGCTTGGAACATTTCACAACTTTCAATTACACTATAATATTAATCATTGCATTAAAATTTTATATGGTGTATTACTGTTTTCATATTTTAACTCATTTAAATAAAAATGGCTAGTTATGCGATATTTTTGCAACAACTTTTACATAAACAAACAAAAAAAAAAAAAAAAAAACGAGCGAAATTGGAGGTGTTATTCGAAAAAAATTACATTGTCGCTTTTTATTCGTGAAACAGAAGAAAATCAATGGTTGTAGGCGATAAAAGATAGAAAACTCTATGTTAAAGGCACACGTTTTGTAATTTTTTACGCTTTTATCGCATTTATATGGGAATTTCGGAGATGAGAACGTTTAAAACAGCTTAAGAGCCACAGAGATTTTAATCAAATTCTTTAGAGCCATTTTGTAACAATTGCTGAAAAATATGATTTTTTTCATGATTTCAAATTTATTCGCATGCACAGTACTTTAATAGTAGGTCCCATGACCACTACTAACCCACTCACCAAATTTGAACATTGTAGGTCAGTTTGTTTAGGAGTTATGCTGACCACAGACACAAAGACAGACATTTTTTCTAGACAAATTCAGAAAAGAAAAAGATGATTTTTTATTTTACCTAAATCACAATACTTTGATCACCTTATATTGACATATGGGTAATTGAGAGTAAAAAGTAATATAACCCATAAAAAAAGTTTTTAATATAAATCTTTTATATACATTGCCAATTTTCATTATCATCTCGCCATTTCTGCTGTCAGCGTGTGCTTGGTGTTTGCATCTAATTTCAAATATGAAAACATCTCTATCTTCAAAAAATGCTGCAAATTAGGTTTCAAAATTTGTTCATTAAAAATTAATGTGAATTTATACACTCACATCCAAATATCTTTTAGTTATTCTGAATAAAACAATTTTTTTATTTATTTATAAAAACAGTTTTAGCAACAGGAAAGAATTTTTTCAATGATCAGTGACATTTTATTTCAGAGTGATTGATGACGTCAAGTTGGTTTATTAGTATTCCGTAAAAGCGATCTTTTAGTGACAGCCACCAAAGTTTGATAGAATGCATGCATTGTCATCGACATTGATCGTATCTGCAAGTTTCAGCTAGTTTGGATGACTTCAAGGGGGTTAAATAGGATTCCGCAGATTTTTCCGCCTTCGACATACACAGCCAGACACATGCACACAAAATCGAAGTTATTATAAAGGATTTAACACATTTTATTTTAGATTTAATATTTTAAAGCGGACAACTTTCAATAGTAATGAATGAAATAACACGTTAATGGAAGAAGAAAAATGCCGAAAATAGTGTGGAGCAAGTGGGCGATCGCAATGACTCTTCTCAAAACATTCAACCGCTGAAACAAGTTCCTCTTGCGGATAACACGAAAGAATTGAATGAGGCTCGAACAAAACCTCAATTTCCGGCGTCTTTTTTCTTCCATTACAAGACCCTCAAAGAGAGAGAAAAGAAGAAAGTTTGATGAAAAAAGACTCATTATTTCGTATTGTAATGTCTTTTGTTCAAGTCAAGATCCAAGCCGAAAATTGGCTTTCTATTGAATCACAGTTCACGAAAGAAGGCGGCAAAAAGAAATAGGGCTTTGCCTTATCTCCCGTAACGTAAACTGGATTTTTCGCCAAATAGCCATTAGCATTACTGACTTGAATTTTAGGGATTGAACAGCTTGTGGGGGTAGAAAAGGTTGTGGAAAGCCGTAATTATACATGAATAAAAGAGCTATCATTTAAGTTTGAGTGAAAAGGTTTTTTTTTCCTTCTTTTTTTTGCCAGTCTCGTAATAAATAGTGCCAAAAGATTTAAAACTCAAACATTTATTATTGGGCATATTGCTTGGGATAGAACATAAAGCTTAAATTTTAAATATTAAAAATGTAATTGGAGATACGTTTGTAAGAGTTTAAGTTAAAAAAATACATAATACATAAATTTAAATATTTTTATGATTATTATATTATTCGCATATAATTCTTTTTAAGAGTTTTTATCCATATTTTTGAGAATATGTCATTTCCTTTCTTAGCTAAATCTATCCTTCCAATTATATGATTGATTATAAATGGTTTTAACATTTAATAATGCGAACGATATTTAATATTA
Source organism: Linyphia triangularis (assembly GCA_963978545.1). Classification (NCBI taxonomy): domain Eukaryota; kingdom Metazoa; phylum Arthropoda; class Arachnida; order Araneae; family Linyphiidae; genus Linyphia; species Linyphia triangularis. The sequence goes on from OZ021721.1 coordinate 19,049,982, forward strand.
AATTTTATAAACATTTTAATTGTATAATTTAAAAGTTGCATAATCTACGTATTTTGCAATTATTTAATCCATAACAAAAGCTATATCTTTCATTAAATTATGCAAAAAATTTTGCTTGATTATTTTTGCTTTTGTACCAAAGTAATACAATTTCTTCTAACGAAATAAAAGAACAATGTATGTAAAAACAAGCTACATGAATAGAATGAAGAGTTGAATGAGAATTAAGGGGACTGCGTACCCCTTATTTTGAAATTAAATATATATATATATATATATATATATATATATATAACGATATTGTATTTTTTGCATGTTTTGTAAACTTTGAAATATCCTTATTCTGGCAAGTTTTTGAGCTAATCTAATAATTGTAGTTGCTTAAAAATTATATTTTTTGTGGATCGAAACATTGAAAAGGCTATTGCAACTATGATAAAATAGCTGCAATATCCCCTTCGGTATTTTGAATGTATTTTGCTCAGTTCGTGTTTTTGGAAATTCCCACCTTACTCAAAATGCTAAAACCTTGGCACTAAAAATCTATTTAAAAAAAGAAACTAAAATTTTAAAATTGTTGCATTTTTATAAAAATTGTAAAATGTTGAAATTTTAAAGTAGTTTGTGAACTTTTTATCCCCTAAAATTTAGTTATTGTCTAGTAATACTCCCAAGTGTGTAAAAATTATAATTTTTAAGGTTTAATTTTAAAAAAAATAGTTTTTTTCGTACCAAGTCCCCTCAATGCTTTGTAAAGTCTCAACTTTCTCAAATGATTCTTAAAATTATACATGACTTGAATCCCACTATAAAAATGAATATTTCACTTTTACATCTTTAAAATGAAGCTGATGTCAATATAATAGCTGCTTTGACATCCAGATAGTATTTTTAAAAGGCACAAAGATAGATTTGAGTTCCATCTTTTTAAGTAAGAGTATTACGAATAATCAATAGGGAATGTTTACATAGTTACTGTATAGCATTTTTACAGTTACTTAATAGTTACTTTACGGAAAACATACAAAATACTTGGGTAGAAGGCCGAATTAAGTGCTCGAAAAATGCAAACAACATAATATAAATTTTGTAAAAAATTAATTACAGTTATGTTCCAAATTAACCTTAAAGCAAATCACATGATAAAATTGAGTCGATTACACCCGAATTCTATTTCAAAGAATACAATAATTTCTTATGTTTTATTTATAAAACTATCCTTTTAAAATTAAGAAAAAAGATTCCTACCATAATTAATTTGAAATAAATATCCAAATATTGTTGCTAATAACTTGATGCGATATTAGGAATCAAATATTACCTCTAGAAAATGTAATTGTAGAAACATATAAATATTTAAAATGTCACCATTAAATGAATTGTTTCGAAAAATCCATTAAAAGACTCTTCAAATGCTGTTTGCAACGTGCTTACTTAAAAGATTCCGTCACTTTGAACCCTTTCCGTTACGTAGCTGATCTCGAAAATGGTTTATTGCTCTCTCTTGCCCTTTTTCTTTTGGCGTTGTTGAACACTCGGCCTTCATTCTAATTCTGAGGCTCACGTCTTAGAATCGCTTTTTTATAGTCGAGTGTAGATTTCTCAAGGGTGGCATTTCCACTTAAGCCACCTGCTGTAGAAAGAAGGCTGTAAAACTATGAATATTCAGATGGGATATCAAAAAGATCCCATGGCATACGTGAAAATCTCTTCAAATATAAGTACTTTGAGAAATAAAATAAACATGTACTGCAAATTAGAAAATTGATAAACTAAATGTAAAAAAACACTAAAATGTCTGGTAATTTTTTTTTAAATGTAAAATGATCAAAACCGTACAATTTTCATATGAAATATAATTTACGCGTTAATAATAAAAATTAAAAAGATACAACTAGCATATTAAAAAAAAAGTTATTCTGTTTGATAATATCAAATGTGTACAAGTTTTTGTAAAAATTAAATAGGTAATAAAGTGTAATCAATAATAATATTATGCGACTTCCAATAGGCGTAAAGCTCTAAAATGTTTAACATAAGTAATTGTGACCTTCCAATTGGACTTTTAAAGAATAAAATATCAAAATTTGAATTATTTTTGAAATTATTATTATTTTTTTTTTTTACAATACAACTTCCTATAGGCGTAGCACTCTGAAATGTGCAACGTAAGTAGTTTTAGCCTTTTAATTGTACCTTTGACAAACAGAATGTGAAAACTTTAGTTAGTTTTTTTAATTAATTGAAAAAAATACATTTTTTTTACAAGGAAATTTACAATGTTTGTAGAGGTTTAAAATTCTCAACATAAGTTTTGGCTTTCTAATTGGGTTTTTGACTTACAGAATGTTAAAACTTCAATGAAATTTTCTTTAAAATTAATTAACATAAAAATTCAGACTTTTTTCAAAGCAACTTCTAATGGAGATTGAAATTTTCAACACAAGTAAATTTGACCTTCTAATTGGGCGTAGGACAAACAGAATGTTACAATTTTATTTAGTTTTTTTTAAATGATTTTTTTAAAATTTTTTTTACTAAGTGACTTCCAATATGCGCAAACCTCTAAAATTTCAAACATAAGTAATTTTGGCCTTCTAATTTTGCTTTTTCCAAACAGAAGGTTAAAATTTAATTTTTATTATTATTTTTCTTTCTAATTTCTTAAAGTTTCTTTACAAAGGGATTTTCAATCAGCGTAGAGTTCTATAAATTTTCAGCATACGTAATTTTGTCATTCTAATTGGACGTTTGACAAACAGAATGTTAAAATGTTAATTATTTGTTTTAATTAATTTTTTTAAAAAGCAATTTCCTGTAGGCGTAGAGTTCTGAAATTTTTAACCTGATTAGTTTTAACCTTCTAATTGTACTTTTGAGAAACAGAATGTCAAAAGTTTAGTTTTCTTTCTGTAAGACGAAACTGCCATTTCGCCGCTAACCTTAAAAAGGCAGAATTGAGATTATCTCTTCTCTGAACAACTTTCTGCGTTAGAGTAGAAACTTGATTATTTTCTATCATACTTACGGAACTTCACATATTAATACAAAAAATACCACAGATACGTCTTCTATACTTATTTAAATTTAAAACCACTTTTTTCACTTCATAAATTGGCGACAGTTAGTCGCAATTAACTACTTATTAAGATTCAGATATATCTGCCAAATCCTCGAAACAAGTTTGCCATCATTTCGGTATTTGCATCCACGTTAGGCTTAGTCAGCCTGATAACAATATTAAGATGTACGAAACATAATTTGGAAATTAGTCATATGGCTTATAACATCTTTAAATTTAAAATAATTTAATTTTTGAAAAGACAGATTTAAAAGGAATATGAGTTATATAAATTGAATATGTTTCTTTAGATATACGGCAATTTAGAGCATAACATATAATTAATATCTCTAATAAAACAACTAGAAGTTGTAAAAAAAAAAAAGGAGAGAGAACCCGCCAAGTAATATATTCAGACAGAAAAAGTTATGAAATCTAATATTTCCCACCAAGAGGCCACGTTTAATTTCTTTGGGGTACTTGTACACAAAGAACTAAATTGGTATTATTGGAAGGAACCCCCATAGACAATCAGTACTTGGCAGGCTAGGGTTTTTATAGAATTAATATCAATTCAGTGCAATGGGTACAAAATACATCAAACGTAATAAATGAGATTATTTCGGAATAACTCTAACCTGCCAAGTACATATTGCATAAGGGGGTTCCTTGTGCAATAATACCAATTTATTTCATTGTACACAAAAACTATACAGTCGAACTCGACCGCTTAGTAGCAACTTTTCTGGTTGACCATTTTACATTTTTTTTTTTACATTGTCTTGTTGATTTTGGGGATATTTGGTACTTTTTCTAATACTCCTGATTATCTAATTGTGATCAAAATTTTAACCAAGCCTACATCTCAGATTTTTAGCTTAATTTTAACCCTTTTTTTATTATCAGCTTGATTAGAGGAAGTGCTTTTTGTATGATGTAATGCGTATGTGGATCTATACCTCACAGTTTAAACGATTAAATAAATTCTGGCCATTGTCTTTTTATTCCTCTCAGCTTGATTACAGAAGTGCCTTTCGTATAATTTAATGTATACGAGGGTCTGTACCAACCCTTTCCCTCAGAAATGATGCTGTAAATTGGGAATTTTAACCAGGGTAACGGCTGATTAAAACGGGTAAATGGATTTCGGATATTATTCTTTAGCTCAATTTCAAGAAGTTTTTTTATATTTTAAGTTGACTTATTAAAACAGTGGGATTATAATTAAATTAATTTTGTTTGTTTATTAAGTTGCGTGCCTATCAGAGCTCAAACAACAAAGCTTGATTTCGAAACCCACTTATATTTAAAGTTTTAAAGCAAAGTTTTTTTAAAACACCTTTTTTATATATATTCGTATCTAAAACAGACAATCCTTAACTATTTCATATATAGAAAATACTTATTTTTTTAGTACGTCAAACTTACTTTTCATTATTACTTATTATTTTTAAGTATTTGCATATTTTTGTACTCAAGTTTAAACTAGTAGGAAGATATTTTTAATTATGAATACTTTTTCTTGGTGTGGTAAGGATGATTTCAAATAGAATGAAACGAACAGGATCTGGATTGAAAGTATAAATCTGTCTGCAATACTGCATCATGAAATTTATTGTTTCTCTCATTAAAAGAGTCGTATCTGAATCTAACATTGTTGTCGTCATATTACGTTTCGAGCGACAGTATGATTATTCACACTAAAACATTCATCGACTGCATCTTATTTAGATCACAGAAAATGCAACAAATAATTTATATATCTCAAAATACAACTAGAAGTTCTAAAAAAAAATTCAACAGGTAAAATGGACAGAAAAAAATATGAAATCTATTGTTTACCGCTAAGCGACCGGGTTTAATTTCTTTTGGGTACTTGTACACAATGAACTAAATTGGGATTATTGGGAAGAACCCCCTTAGGCAAACAGTACTTAGCAGGCTAAAGCTTTTTTTAAAAACAATCTCGATTCAATGCAAAGAATACTATGTAATCGAAAAATATGAATTGAGATTAGTTCAAAATAAGTCTGGCCTACCAAGTACTGATTGCATATGGGGGTTTCTCCCAATAACCCCAATTCATTTCACTTTGTACAAGTACCTCAAAGAAATTAAATGAAGTCGCTTAGCGGCAAAACATTAGATTTCATAACATTTCTGACAGACCATTTTACTTAGCCGTTATTTTACATATTCTAGTTATTTTTCTGGGAAAATGTGTTGTGCTGCAGCAGAATATCAAGAAATAAGAGTCATCCGGCGTTTAGAGTGTTGCTGTTGAAGAATACGATACAGATTCATTGCAGCAAGTTTTTTTTTTTTTTTCTTCCCAGTTGATTTTTTATTTTTGGGATCAAATAAAAAATTAACTGGGAAATAAAAGAAATGTATGAATGAATACGATGAATGCTAAGAAGTAAGAAGTTGCACAACAGTCTTCGAGTTTTGGCTAGAGTGCAGGCGGGGAGCCCCTTAATTTCTTTCTAAAATTCCAGAATACACAGTATTTCATTGTAGAAAACTTATCACTCCAGAAACACAGTATTCTTTTCCAGGAGACATAGTATTCTATTCCAGAAACATAGTATTTTATTCCTGGAAACATATTATACTATTCCAGGAAACAACGTACTTCATTCCATAATGCATAACATTTCACTTTAAGAGAGCGAGATCTCTATTTGATTGTTTAAATCAGTTTCCAAAAGGTATATCCTATCACTTCTCTTGATATACGAACACTTCTTTTGTAATTCTTGGCATCGAGTGATAAGTGGGGAAAATGGAATAAATGATACGTAACTGGTGCGGATGAAATTCGCTATGGAAAAGGCACTATTTATTATTTATCGCAGGTAGTGTATTTGGCGAAATTCTTTTAAATTTGGTCCGATAGTTTCTTTTTGATTCAATTGATGTACCCTGTGAATTACATGGAATATTTATAAGAGAAACATGTAAAATATCATGTTGGAAGCTATTTTCAAACACTTAAATTATTCATTTGGCTTATTTAAGTAAACAATAAAACTTTTTTTATTTAACGTAATTAAATATTATAGCAGATATTTTGGAATATTTGATGATCACATATAAACTGATGATTTTCTACGGTGGGGTGCTTCTAGAAGCATAAAGCACTTTGAAAATCTTTTGTCCAAATAGGTTATTTTTAAAATTTCATAAATTTTAAGAGTTTAAATAACCTTTTAATTTATTTTATTTCGTATTCCCTTGAATATAACGTAACACAAATTAAGTATTTGGTTTCTAATAAAAAATCAGCGCTAAAATTTATGCTTGAAATTCACCAGAAGTAGCTCTATGTTCCTAAAACTATATAATGTTACGGTAACTGTCTGTAAAGCCAAATTAAGGGTATTTATGCAGCTGGACACTTAGTTTTATATTATTATTATTTTATGAAAAGTGTTTCTATGGAAAGATTTTAATTTATGTTGTTTTAAATAAAAATAAGTAAAGATGAGATGGCTTGTGAGGAAACAACTTTGCACAAACTATTCTGTGTGTTACTAAAACATAAAATTATACATTTGTGAGACTATTTTGTATAAATTGCAGACACTTTCAAAACTAAAAACCATTTCTATATATCAATCCAATTGTATGGAAACATATCTCGATTTTTGAAACACTCAAAGTTACAGTTTCTTTAACTAACTTTTTATTAAGATAAGATAACTTATTAAGATAACCTTTTAAAACAAAATTGCTCAACCGAAATCATTAAAATTATCCATTTTGAACTTAAACTTCATTTGCGCTCCCAATATCAAACCAAGATGCTCAATAATGAATTTCAAGAGCTATAATAATAGTTGAGTACAACACTGAGTATTAAGACAAGAAATAGAAATACAAACTACAACATTGAGTATTAAGATAACATTTTAAAACAAAAATACTGAACTGAAATCAATAAAAATAATCCATTTTAGAACCTAAACTTTATGTGTCCTCCCAATATCAAATCAACAATGAATTTCAAGAGATAGATTTTAAAGGCAGTCACCCGAAACTTTATAAACTAACCTTACTCTAGAAAAAAAGTTTTCTTGTGGGGATACAAACCCCCCGCGTTGTCCGAACGTTGTCGGGGTGGTCAACGTGCGCGATCGAGGCATCGTTCTAGCACTAGAATCGCCTTTGTGGATCGATAGAACCTGCGCAGGGGCAACCCGAGTGTTCGGCACGCTCCTATAAAGCCCCGGAGCGACGGCAGAGAACAGCGATGGCTCACTCGACGCCCCATGGATGCAACGCCCGAAGAAGCGACCGGAAAAGCGACCTGATCGCGTGCTCTTAGACTACACGACCGCAAACAGACACAAACTTGTCCTTCTCTGATAAGAAAAAACTTCTTTGTGAGGAATAAATCCACTGGATTTTTGAGGCGTTGCTTATTGAGATTTTTGAGGTGTGAAATGACATGCAGGATTCAAACAACTTTTCTCATCTGTGAAGTGATTAGATTTGAAAAATGTTGAGAAATGGTGGATGGTTCGAATGTTGTGTAGTTAGTTTAGGTATTTTTTGAGTGTCAGTGTGTTATTTTGTTCTTTAAAAGCTCGTTTTAAACTAAACAAAAAGAGTTGTTTGTGAACAAAAGTTTTCTCAAGTTCTCTAGTTTTACGAGAGTTCTGAAAGTTTATAAAGTTTTTATCCAAAGAACTCAATTCAATTCTGGACATCATGATGGAGACTGTTGTTTATTGGATCGAAAAGTGTGCCAAATTCAGATAAATAGTGGGCTTTTCAATTTCGCAATTAAAGTAATTGCGTGAATTTTGAGGCTCTTCGTTTAATTATTGAAACACCACTGCTTATATTTATACATATATATATATAAGTGCGTGTATATAAATCAAACTTGTGACCTGATATTCAAATAGTTGACATCCTGATGAAAAATTTTATTACTCCAAAAATTAACTTGATACAAATTGTTGAGTGAACTAACAACGAATTGAACATCATGAAAAGTACTCGTCAAGCGAAGTGGTCAGACGCAGAAACTGTTCGTGGATTTTACAAAAACATACTTTTTTGTTTCATCTTACTTTGGACGTTTTCACTGGCAGGTGAGTACAATGCAACATTTTATATAACTCTGTGCTTTGATATCTATTTTGGAAAATATGTGAATTATTCGAAAATTTGTATTTACAATTCAAACTGCGTATTAAAAAAAAGGTCAATTATCACTAATTTGCATTAGTAATTTATTTTATCATTAAACTTGTTTCGAGAACTTTGAAAGTTTCAAAAATATGATAATTAATAAGAAATGCATCTAAATCATATATTAATATATATGGGTGTAGAATTCAAATTAAATCTTTTACTTTTAGTTAAATTTATTTAAAACTTTAATTAAGTGCACATAAACTTTTATTTTTAAATAGAAACTCCTTTATTATAAATAGGGGATTTGGCGAACTTCAACAGTTTTTGTATTGAAATGGTTGCATGAATTCAAAACTTCCTAATCGTTTTCACGTTTTTGTAAAAAGTTGAATAGATCTAGAATTTCAAATCACTTTGTTTCATTAATTTGAAATGATATGACATTTTTGATTAAAAAGTATGTGATAAATAATCTGCACATATAGTCCCCAGTGACACTGGCTAATATCGCACGACATTGAGCAATCCCAATGGGAAACGTTGTGGCCGTTTATATTGCCCGATCTCGTCCAATGCTGGTTACTGGAAATATTGATGCTCAGTTTGAAAATATGTTATTTATAAGAACATACACAAAACACATGTTTTATGATGAAAATCATGTATTTTGATACAAGGCTCCAAATAAATAAAGATTGGCCAATCTTCCACTGTTCTCGATATTGACTCCTGTGCTATCTGGAATATTAACTCAATACTTTGGGATTATTAATCTATTTACTTATATTCTGATTTGATTTTGGTATTAATTTATAATTTTTACAGTTTTCTGTATAAAAGTAACTTATATGTTTTAAATACACAAGAAAATGTGTTTTATACTAACACATCAATTCAATAACTCCATCTAGGTAATTAAATCCCTCAACTAGTGATAAATAAAATAAATAAGTTTAATAGATATTATGCTTTAAGTGGTACTAAATTACATCAATGTATGTAGGAATAACATATATTTACGACTAATGCAAAATGACCCTTTGAATGCTATATATCCTCTGGACATAATTAATTATTAAACTCATTAGAATTACTAGAAAGATTTACTTTTAGGCAAACCAATACGTTGATATAATCCTCAAAATATATCTCGTGAAGGGAAAATACAACACAAACACAAGATAAACATTTTATTCATTTCAAACATTTTATGACATTTTATACTGCTGTTTCTTATATTTTGTTAAGGTATTGTCCTTGCTAGTCCTGTTTAATATCTTAGTTAATCAATGATATGAAATGTATCACTTATGAAGATAAATGCAAATCATATATCATAGACAATCATAGACAAACTGTCAAACTATTGTCAAAGAATGAGTTTTGAATCATATATTTCAAAAATTATTTCATGCACAATACCAGTTATTTAGAGAATATTTGTTATACATTAATTGGTATACATAATTCTTGATTTTAGCTAAGGTACAAAAACAGTCACGGCTGTTAAAAATGATCCCCTCCCCCTAAATGTGAAATTAATAGCAACCTTTATAATTATGAATTATGTGGGTCGATTTTAAATATCTGAACACTTTTTCATTAAAATTAATATATATTAATAAAAACTTGTTTCTTGAATAAATATATTAGAGCTTATTTAGTATAAATATTATCTTAAATTTGAGATCAGTGCCATAGGTAGTTTTGTTTTGATAATCTCTAAACATAACGGAAAATTATATAACGTTGTATCTATCATAATTTCATTCATCGAAGGAAAGTATTCGTATTCAAAATTTTGATACTTACAACTAAAACACCATAGTATATACTGTTGAATCATGACTAATAAATATTTCTTAAGCAAGCGAGCATCGTTTTATATATTTTTTTAAGTTTATTTGTGAACGCATCTCAAATTTGATCATTATAGAATCGCACATATTCCGTATTTTCATTCAAGACGCCAATTAACGTAAACTATTATATAAATTGCTCATTACATCCTTTTAAACACATCCCAAGAATATACTTTAAATTCTCTCTGTTACCCAAATCCTTTCAATCTAAGGATCAATCCAACCTCAAGCAATTTCACTCGAGCCTAGTCAAAAATGAGTCCCCCCCCCCCCCCACTGAAATGAGTCCTTCCTATCAATTACTTTCTATATCTAACGTCTCTGATTTCCCTCTATTGAAACCACAAAATGGACCCCTTTCATTGTGAGCTGAACAGCTCAGTGTCGGGATTTGCGGAGCCTAATGCGTCCCGAACGTTGAGGCTCAGCACTCTTTGTATTAATTCTGGCCCCGTTCCTAATCGGATCAGGTAAGTGCTGACTCACCCCCCCCCCCCCCCCCAAAGCAGTGGCAGAATTTGCAGTGGAGATAACACAGGTGAGGTGGTTGTGAGAACTTCACGCATAGGGATTACATATGAAACAAACGTACGGACACATTCAGGAAGAAATGGATTGGTTTTTCTTCCAGGGCATTTCAAATGCGTATAGATATTTGACGCGAAAAAGAAAACGGTTGCTTTATTAGCATAATAGTTTCCTTTTAATTAAGGTTTATGGCGGTATCCAATAGCTTATTATTACTTTTTTCATTATTATTTAATGTTTTATTATCTAATACGTCAAATTTTTACATAAAAAATGCTTTTTCCAATTATGTGGAACATAACAGTTCAGAAAGAGGTACAGTTCATAACAGGAACATAACAGTTCAGTAAGGGAAGAAATAACAGTTTTGTTTAAAATTCTTTCGTAGGCGATTCATGATTAAAACTTTTACTACTTAAGTATTTGTAAACGTTTAGATTTTTTTAATTCAAACTATTTAAATGAACATTTCATCAATTTTAAAACCCTTAAATACGTTAACTAGATTGTTTATCTCTTCGGTTTATAATCTAGATAAATGCTTCAATATTCTATTTTTACGTGATGAAAAACCCTTTCTTCCAAGCAGATGCAGAGAAGTGGCTCCATATATGACGCCATCACCAGCCGTCGGACATTCAATTCTACGTTTATTGTTCATTGCTCCCGTTTTTTTATAGTTCTATCTGACGCAGAAAATTTTGCTTCCTTTTTCACCATATAAACAGCAGAATTTAGGTCTTGACGTTACTTTCTCAAGTTCACACATGGCACAACGCATTAATGGACAGGAATGAGGATAAGTCCCATAGATTTTTTTAACCATGAAGGTTTTGATAGAAAAGTGTGATTTTAGAAACTTTTCTTCCATAACTCATCCAGAATCTGATACACACAGTAGAATCTAGTTATAGTACGCAATTAAAATTTATAACATGTTTTGCTTAAATTTTTCATGTCAAAATCCACTAGCACACGTAAATTTTAACCTTTATTATTGTATAAAGCTTTATTTGAAACAATAGATAATTACAAAGTCTCAAAAGACATATTTCTATTGCATATGTTTGTTTACACACTTAACAAAGTTGACAACAAAATGAGTCCAAACCCACAAAAGTGACCAGTTTTGATTTTCGCTTAGAAAAATCATATCGAATCTAACATACAAATCATATTTCTTTTCTAAACTTTTTACAAAATATAAAAAAAAAATCATTTAAAAAATACCTATATTTTAATACTTATTAATATCTCATACTGTGCAAATCTTTGTGTTTACCCTTAAAATTAAGGATTTCCAGCTTTCAAAATACAATTGCGTGGAAATGTCTCGGAAAGCTGTCTATTGATAGGATATTGGACAAATAATACATTCTCTTCTAGATATGAATAGCAGTCGCATAAAAAAAACTATACATAATGAAACATGTAATTCAGAATTCCCCTAATACTTTCGTGCAACCCTACTATTTCACCATTACAACTAATGACTTGACTGCATTTAAACTGACAATTTTGTGACTAAGTCTAGAAACACGAATCTCACTTCTATAATGAAGAGATATATATTTACCGTAGATAATTTATGGAAATGTTCACATGATATATGGCCGTCTATCTACAATTGCATATCCTGTAATCAGTGATTGTGGGTGTATTCTGTATGAGACAGATGACTTGAAGGGTGGATATGCCTGAAATCAAAAGGTACCCATGTTGAGGCTCATCAATTAATCATCGGCCAATAGACTCACTCTTTTCAAATACAAAGAATCATCGGCTGCTTAATTAATGTTCGAACGTCAACTTGAAACAATTATGAAATGTTTTTATTTTATGATGATTCATTTTAGCAGTCGCTTAGAAAGCCGTACCAATGAATACTAACATATTAATTGTCAATGAATCATTATTGAAGAAGAATGGATGTATTTATTATAAAATTATGGTTACATTTAATTTTTTTACGATAACTTGGGATAAGTTGATTTAGTTATGGATAACTATAATTGTATAAAGATGGAAGTCAAAAGTATTCAAATTGTTACAGTTATTGAGACTTAGTTTAAAAAAAAAATGGAATTCATGCTTTCTGTTAAAATTTAATGCAATTTATTTTTATGTATATTTTATAAATGAGAATAGGATATGATAGCTGATAATGATAATTTTTTAATTAAATTTTTGGGCTATAATTAACGCTTGTCTCATAAGAATTTATTTAATAAAGGTAATGAAAAAATGCACTAAAATCTTAAAATGTACTTTTAATCTTCAAATTTTAGGTTTGCATTGTTATTAACCCATTAACGATGGTTGGCTAGAAAACTTGTCAAGCCAAATTTTATTTTTTTATTTTCTAAGGAATTGCTATTGTGGTTCCACTTAGTGTTTTTTAAAAATCATTAAAATAATTTTCCAAAAAATCTGAAATTTCGATATACACCTTAAATAATCTAAATAAACAATATAAAAGTTAAAAACAATGATTGTTTATCCATTTCAAAGTCGTCTTTAATGGGTTGAGTTAAATTTTGATTCTCTAAAGAAACATTGATAAAAAAATAAAAAAAAATATAAAAAAAACCCGAAATTTTTCAGTTTTTCTTTGCCTTGAAATGAATAGAATTTGTTACATTTATTTACAGTTGATGCTTTCAATAACTAACCTGAATGTGCATTAATAAATCAATAATTTAAACAAACATTAATAAAAATACATTTTAAATTAAAAAAGAAAAAAAAAAACATACTGAGAAATTTTTAAAGTAATTAAGGGGGGCGTACTTTTATTTTCCGAAACAACATTTAAGTTTTAAGGGTATCCAGTAACAGAAAATGTAGCATATTGGATCGATTTTGAGTTAAAACAGAGACATTTCCACCGAAGAGTTTCAAAGCGAGAAGAAAGGATCAACATTTTGTGTTTTTTCTTACCATTTTTTTCGTTCGACCGTGGATCCTTTTTTTTTTCTTAGAAGAAAGATAGGGTGATATTACGATAGCTCAAACAGAGACGTGAAAGTTGGAAGAAAGTCTGTTTCCCTTCAATTTTCTAGTCCAAAGCCCCAAGGATTTTTTGTAACGAAATCCATTATTTTTAATGCTAAATTTTCAAATAAATAATGGCCTTTTACTCAATATGTAGTTTAAAGTGTTGTCTGTTTACAAAAAAAAAAAAAAAAAAAAAAAAAAAAAAAATTACAAATCGAATTATAGAATTCTTTCTGGAGGAATCGAGTTTTAAATAAAAGTAACCAATTGAGTAGCTTATCATTAGAAATGGAATACAATTTTCTCCAATCAAAATTTATTTTTATTGCTTTTGGTAAACGTTTTGTGAATGTATTTTCAAAACACAATGATAGTAAATTTATGAAAAGTTAAAATTTATTCCGTCATAAAGGAAGGTGTTACAATTATAACTGTAAAGTTTGACACTTATTCAAATAATTTCCTTGGTGTAGTTGGATTGGTTGAATGTAAAGAATTTGCAATTCCATTTAAATATTATCTTTGGGACATCACATTTTGTGGATTATTTTATTTTACGTCATTACTTTTGTTTGTTTATTTTATATTTTAATTTGGTGGTCAAATTATACAAATACATTTTTTAATAAAATGTTTCCTATTTTACTTACTACTGACTAATTGTTTTCAAAGAAATTTTGTTTTCTGATCCTCTGAAATCAATAATTATATTAAAAAGAATTAAAATTATCACCTCATTTTATTAAATGAAAATATGTAGTTGATTAAAGTAATTATATAAATGGATAAAAATTAATGTATGAAAATAATAAAATAATAATTACTACTTCTATGATTGTAGATTGCCTATATTTTAGCCACATACGCCTTTGTACAGTTTCATAAACGAAAATATTTCATACCTAAATGTTAATTTAATTAATATTGTATAACAATAAAAATGCCCTTAAGTTCTAATGCCAAAGCTTAACATTAGCCTATTGTTTTTTCCCTGAAAACTCATTTCATTTCACTGACACGAGTTTTGTACTACGTATTTTCGTGCATATATAATATACACATTCAAAATAACTACCATTTTCGTTCCACGTATTTCTTTAAACTCAGACTAATCGGTTAAATATATATATATATATATATATATATATATATATATTATGAGTTCAAAGTTCATAACTTCAATTTTAAATTAACGCATATTCTACATTGAAATTCACTTTTTAATGGTATGATTCTCCATTCATCACGTCCTTCCAATTCTTCTTGAAACCTTCCTTTCAGTTTTCCCACGTTATTATTAGACATTTAACAAAATTGTAATGAGATTACATTTCTATTCAGGTGTCACGCAGTGAAAAACTCTTATCCGAATCAAGTACCATAAATCGTATTAGCTCTCTTCTCCAAACGGTTGCAACCTATTGCAATCGAGCTTGCCTCTCTAAAAGCGAGTCTAGCCCATCATGAGAGGAAACCTTCATAAGGGTTCTCCTCTCACAGTAGCCACTATCAAGATCTTTGTCAAAGAGCTCTCTTCATTATATCGTATTCTTTGGACTCTTTCGAAAAACCCGGAAAGGTTGGATCGATAGAAGAGCTCTCATATCAGAGGCTCTCAGGAAATATGTATTTCTATGGTTTTAAGAGGAAGAAGGGGATAAACAGATTTGTTACAGAAAGAGGTCTTCATCAATAATAACGCGAGTAGAAGGCTGTCCTTTTACAATTTTAGTAATGATATCCTCCAGTCTGTTGCAATGGGAACTGCGATTGATGAAGAGTTGCGTTTATGGTCCGTATAGATTTGGATATTCATGGGTGGGTGGAAATATGCAACTGAAATGGAATTTTACATTTTTGCTATTTATACATGGAAAAGAATTGTACTTATGTTTATGACTGTGTAAATTTAACTTTTAACGTAATATAGAACAGAAATTTGTGTATTACCTGATTCAAATATAATTATTAACAAGAATATGTTTATTTTCATAGATTGTGAAGATGATTAAACCATTTCTGTGGTTCTTTTGAAATTTATAAATTTTCCTACCATGAAAATAAATCTTTATACTTTAAAATACTGTACTTAGTATGAAGACAGCCAACAAGCAACATTGCTGTACTTTCTCCTGATGCAGTGTGCAGTTTCTTAAACGAAAGAAGATCAAATGCGATAAATGCCTACCAGAATGTAAAAAAACTAGGGATGTGGAACATCGCACAACTTTCCATTGCACTATAATACTGACGTGGATTTATGTCATCTACAGTATTTATATTTTCATCATTCATTTAGTAAAAATTGCCAGTTTGGTGATATTTTTTACGATATTCTTACATGAGTCTTTAAAAAAAAAAAAAAAAAAAAAAAACTTTGCCAAAATGGTATATTGGTGATTTACCTTTTAATAAATCTTATATTATCCTTTATTATAAGTGAAACTGAGAAGAGGAGAAATTACGATTGTTGATGAGGCATGCTCAAGAAAAGAGAATTCTGTGTTGAATTCGTTTTTCAACTTTTTACACCATTAAAGCATTTTTACGGGAATTTCAGAGCTGGAGATGCTTAGAGCACCTTAAGAGGCACGATTTTGAATAAAATCGTTAGAGCCGTTTTGAGCAATTACAGATTTTGACGAAAACTTTAATGGTAGGTCCTTGTGCTATCACCAACCCACACACTAAATTTGAGCATCGTAGATCAATTTGTTCGGGAGTTATGCTGACCACGTACACATATACACACACACAGAAAAATTTTCTAGAAATTTTTTTGAAATCAGGATGTTATAAAACGTGGAGAAATGCAAAAAAAAAAAAAAAAAAAAAAAAAAACGATTTTTTTTTAAACAAATGATATACTTTCATTACCCTATGTATACATAAGGGTAATTGAAAGTAAAAAAGATACACAAAACAGACCTATATTATAAATATTCAGGGGTTTATATAATAACAGATATTTCGAGTAAGTTAATCGGTGAAAGTTAATCACAGTTTCACTATATGTAAAAAACTGTATGTTACTATAATTATCTCATTATTCAACAATAGTTGAATATTTGTTTCAAAAATCGTAAATATGATTACAGACTTAATTGATTCCAAATGAATCTAGATTTTTAAGGATCCACACATCAACTACTGGGTGGTTTAGCGTCACCTCTTAGAAGTATCTTGAAAATTTTTATATTATATTGTCACGGTTTTACAAATAAAAGTATCACTTGTTTCATTCTTTTATTCAAACCATTTCATAATTATTTTAATTCAAAGTCATTTAAGAAACACTCTGTAACAACCAACCAATAAACCCAAATAAAATTGGGATTTAATAAATAAATAAATAAATAAATAAATAAATAAATAAATAAATAAATAAAAAATATATATATATATATAAAAAATAAACCTTGAGTATGTTATTACAGTTCCGAGTTTAAATTGAACTGCTTTCCTTGTTGACTGAATTACTATAGGGTTTAGCGTCATCTCTCAGCCACATTTGTAAAACATTTTTCAAATTTCTATATCATATTGTTGCGCTTCCCCAATAAAAGTATCACTTGTTTCATTCTTTTATCCAAGAATTATTTTATTTTAAAGTCCTATATGAAACACCCTGTAACAACCAACCAATAAACCAATAATAAACCTGAATAAAGTTGGAATTAAAAAAAAAACTCCTTGAGTATGTTATAACAGTTCCACGTTTAAATTGAACAGCTTTCCTTGTTGACTGAGCTGCTATAGGGTTTAGCCTCACCTCTCAACCACATTTATAAAAAAAAGTTTTTAATTTTTATATTAAATTGTTGCAGTTTCCCAATAAAAGTATCAATTGTTTCATTCGTTTATCCAAACCATTTCAGAATTATTTTATTTTAAAGTACTATATGAAACACCCTGTAACAACCAACCAATAAACCAATAATAAACCTGAATAAAGTTGGGATTAAAAACAAACTTGAGTATGTTATTACAGTTCCACGTTTAAATTGAACTGCTTTCCTTGTTGACTGAGCTGCTGTAGGGTTTAGCCTCACCTCTCAGCCACATTTGTAAAACATTTTTTAAATTTCTATATCATATTGTTGCGGTTTCCCAATAGAAGTATCAATTGCTTCATTTGTTTATCCAAACCATTTCAGAATTATTTTATTTCAAAATCCTTTATGAAACACCCTGTAACAACCAACCAATAATAAACCCAAATAAAATTGGGATTAAAAAAAACCTGAGTATGTTATTACAGTTCCACGTTTAAATTGAACTACTTTCCTTGTTGACATAGCTTGTAGATATTCCCCTCGCAGGAATCTTATTTAGTTTCGAAAATGTCATCTTGAGAATTTGTTGCTGATCTCACTTCCACTTTGCTGGAAACTTCTTTGATCCGTTTGGTGAGGTGGGTCTACCTTCCCTGTTTTGGGAAGGTAAACATGCAGAGGTGAATAAGGTAATATCTTATAGAGCAAGTCTTGGCTGTTTGCTTTGCATGTTGACATAAGTTATACTTACACAGCATTGATAAGAAAGGGTTTGCCAATATTTACAAGTTTGCCAGAAAAGGGTTTAGGTGAATGTATGTAGTTCGGATAAAAATGTAATCACTTTTCGAGCTCAATCACTGGATCACAAAAGCGTAAAATTGATACTTTTATTTTGGGAATTCATTTTTCCGAATTTTAATCAAAAATAGTTTAAGACACGGAAAATAAAGAAGTAGTTCTTTTTTATCTTGGTAATGATTTATAACAATAGTTTTTATGAAAAAATGAACAGAAAACTTCTATTTTGAAAGGATGTTGTGTCAGATGGAATTTTATTAAATTAATTAATTTTTTGTTAAAAATTCATTTTTATTTCAAATCGCATGTGCACCATTGACAGACAAGGTTAAGAAAGAATGATTTTCACACTTTATTTTTTTTTATTTCCTAGATTATA
This sequence comes from Linyphia triangularis, assembly GCA_963978545.1. Classification (NCBI taxonomy): domain Eukaryota; kingdom Metazoa; phylum Arthropoda; class Arachnida; order Araneae; family Linyphiidae; genus Linyphia; species Linyphia triangularis. The sequence continues at coordinate 19,068,537 of OZ021721.1, forward strand.
ATTAATTGTTTAAATGTAATTTTATGTTCAACTTATTTTTATTCTTTCACTACAAATTGAATAGTTGTCACTTTTAAATTCATACTGAATTTAAACGCCAATTGGAGTCTTTATTTTTATGGCATTGGTGATGTTTAATATTGGGGCATTTTTAGACAATTGAAATATCGGAATTTGTTGGCCATCCCTATTCACATTAGTAAAGATTTCAAATAGTTAGGTTTGAAAGCTTTACCAGTATGATATACAATCTCCTTCGGGAATTTAAAAATGCACTAAAAATACTCAAGTCTTAAATTAAGACTCCATTTGGCTTCAGTATCTAGTGACAATTTTGTCACTAATTTCAAAACATTTCAATTTGCAGACTATTTTTGCCAACTTCTCACTTTTAAAACTAGATGTATACAATTAAAAATAAAAATACATCTAAATATCGGTGGGAAACCTAATATTTCAATAGTATTTCTTTTTTAAATAATTGATAAAATTCTAAATATATGATATTCTTAAAAGTAGTTTTTCTTAAAAGTAGAGTTTTGAGTGAACAATCTTTTAATTTAATATACAAGATTTTTGATACAGTTAACTGGAATATTATGGCAAATATTTATACATAAAACAGTATGTATAAAATATTTTTAAGTTACAATTTCCTAAACAAGTCTATTTACTCATTGTCACCAATTTTTCTCAACCAAGAATTTCCAAGTTCAGTGCTATTGTGGGTGTTACTTCAGTATTAATAAAAAGACAGAAAATAGTGTAGATTATTTAGATTGTACCGCAAGGAAATCAAAAACGCAACGCAAAGGTTAAAATGTAATTTATAATTACATTACACATATTACACATACTAATTTTAAAACTACACTCCAAAAACAATAAATGCCATCGCAATTCATAATTCAATGTTTTCTACAGATTTATTACACGTTTTTTGGAAGTCCTTTTGCTAGTATAGAATGATGAAGTTTTTCAGATGGGGATAGAAAAATATGTCTTATTAAAGTTTTATTCATGCTTTAAATGACGCGTTTTTCCAACGTGTTTTTTCAGAAGTGTGTTTAATCTTTTTGTATTTTCATCCGAAAATAAAGGACGTCCTCTTCTACAAATGAAATTCTTAAATGCTTATCACATCATATTCAAGCATCCATCTTATTAAACATTCTTTGCGGCTCTCTCATTTTTTGTACTCAAATATCTCTCTAAGTTTTGTCTAGAGGTAAAGTTAAGTGCTTTTTCAAGTAATTCATTTCTTTATGTTTAATACGGGATCATTGTTAGAAGTATTACTGAAGACATATTGTATTCACTGCTTAAGGAAATCAAATATATTCTAAAAGCAATTTTATTTCATCGAAGCTTCGAGCTAAAATAAATTTTCCTCTTACCACCTTTTATTTTTTGCCATCCAGATTATGCTAAAATGCATAAAAATATTAGAATTGCCTTTAGAATCGAATTTTACTTTTATGTAAAGAAAACATGTTTGAGCTATTTGATCACAAAATATGTTATTGTACCTTAAAATGAATTCTAGAATTTGAAGAGTTTGAAAAGAAGAATATCATCGGATTGAAAACCAAGCTTTATTATAAACAGCTCATCGTTCTTTTAAATTTAAAACCTTAAGAACTGCTAATAAAGGGAACTCACATAATATAACTAGAAAAATATTTATAATTAAAAAATTTACTTTAACAATTATTTGTTACGCATTAAGTACTATAGAAACCATTTTGAAATTCGGGGCTTGAAGTACTACGATTAATGTTTCCTTGATTTTGAATGTTCCTCAGACTTTTATATGTAATTTTTCAAGATTTTAAGTTGATAAAACAAATTCTTGATTGTTCACTTTCTTTTGCATTTTGACTATTCAGTGGCAATTATGCGTTCCATTTTGGATCCTTAAAGAAACATATAATGACAATACTTATTCATTTATTTATAATACGTAAAAATGCAAAATTATGTTACTTATTTTCTCAGAGGAAAATGACAAAATAAAAAGTGATAATGTATTCTTCGTCTAAGACAAAACAACAATCCAGAGCAAACAATTCGGCAACCAGCACGGATTTATATGGACATTTCTTGCCAACATTTACAAGCTTGCACTATCACTGTTAACAAATACTTTAAGTAAAACAGAACTTTAAAAAGAAATATGTACAGTATTTACTATTATGTACAAGAAAACTGCGTGATAATTATTTCTCAATTTTTAATTATTTGGTTAATTTTTTGTGATATTTAGCGTTTTAATGTTGAAAACATACAAATCAATTATACAATTTGATATCTGAAATTTTAATTAGGTTACTATTCCTCAGGGTAGAATTGAAACAAAATAAAAGATTAAATTATTTCTAAATTAAATACTTCCAAATGTTTATTTGAAAAAGGCATATTATGTGTTATTTCATGTAAATTAATGTTATTGAAATAAAGTATATTCATATTTATGAACATTAATTGGCGTTCATAATAATAGATATGAGAAATAATTTAGAAAATATTTACTTTTGGGCATTTCAACATGGAATGTCTGTTTAAGGAATTGAATCACAGAAATTCATAAGACATTCATGGCAGTTTCAAGAATATTTTCAAGACAGTTAAACATATTTTACAGGTGATTTATGTCACTTATCAATAAAAAAACACAGTTCATTGATTGTTTTATAATTCAAAGTTGTTTATCGAAATACTTTCGGTTCATTAACTTTTTTAATACCTAAATGTTTAAATTCAATGAGCAATTTTTGATTGGATATCTATTCTTTAGTTTTCAGCAGCCCAATTCGTGTACATTTACTCTAAATACTAAGCAGATAATTATTTTTAAACCTTGTATATCCATCCATAAAAAAAATAGTACATCACACATAAGTGCACTTTATCAAAATAATTTTGCTTTTTTAAAGTCGAAGACAATATTTTGTTTGCGAATCATTAGTAAACTATTTGCATTTATGAAGATTTTAAATGCCTTTAGCTTATTTATTATAAAACTTCTTCAAACAGTGATTTGTTAGGGTTTTTTTAATTATAAAAACTCAATTTTTTTAAAGATTTGAGTTCTAGGAAATATTTAACAAATAAATTTATTTAAAGTACCATTCCATGATTCCATAACAGTAAAAAGGATTTGTAAAAGAAAGTATCTAGGGCAGCGTTTCTCAACCTTTTTAACACGTTTTTATTAGCTTCGTATGTATGTAACGGAATCTTTAATAACTCGATTTTCGACCAATTCAAAACGTTGGATTAATATGAAATTTTGAACAGTTATCACAGTTATGACAATACAATAGTTTAATAAGTTTATCGCATTATCGAAAGGATTAGCTCGTGTTGACCTTGCGCCGTTAAATTCCAACCAACCTTCTCCGGAATCGAATCCTGGTGTCCCGTTATCCGTGAAAACCCCAGTAGTCACAGAACCTATCATCGACCGTTGAAAAGGCAGATATTTGAAAGATCTGTCGTGGGCAAGACGGTTATACTATCAGCAAAAAGTTATTCAGATTTATCATATAATAATGATGGACGAGCCACCGATTGGTTTTGATCTAATATTAAAGCGTTCCTTTCATCTGGACGGAACTCTAGATTGCAAGGATTAGCTCTAGAAATACCACAGTTTTCCATGTAAATGTGGAAACGATCTAAGGGTCCATAACCGAATTAAGGAGCTATTCGTGGTTTCACCTTAATATGACGTGTACTGATACATGCATGAGTTAATCATTGATACAAGCATATGACTACTGGCCAGATCAACTAATAGGGAGTTTCATTCACGTTTCACAATTGAAAAATCAATAGTTTGAAATACTAAATAACACGCTTTAATGGAAAGCGTGTTTTTTTTAGTCGCATTATCCTTACCAGGATCTTCAGGATTAGTGATTTTTCATATTCAGAGAGACGGTAATGTTTTGTGCCAAGTAAACGGGCGTGTACTAAGGCATACACATGACTTAAATTTGAGACAAGCATGTGACTATTGGCAGGATTTACTGAAGAGTTTTGTAAACATAACAAAAAAAATTAACTAAACTAAATTATAGTTTACAACAAAAGTAATTAAGAGTTTAAAAAAGACGCTTTAATAGAAAACTGAACTAAAAAGTAGAAAATAAATAATAGTTTAAAAAACAAAAAAGAATAAGCTTTAATAGAAAAGTGAACTAAAAAGTAAAAAATAGTTTTAAATAAGTTTGAAATAAGAATAGAGTGATTGACAAGAAATATTTATTTTATAGTAAAAAAGAGTGGGGTGCTTTTTAAGATATTTTCATAATGGCTCTATTTTTACCAATATCTGTCATTAAATATTTACAACAGTTGACATCAAGAATCCTACGCTTTTTTACGATAAAATAAATATTTCTTGTTAATCACTCTATTCTAATTTCAAACTTATTTAAAATTATTTTTTACTTTTTAGTTCACTTTTCTATTAAAGCGTGTTTTTTAGTATTTTAAATTTAACTTGCATACCTGCACACAATGAGTAAGTACCCTTTAACCTATCATCACAATGAATAATGTTCTCTTTAACCTATCATCATTATTCCACGCATCCCAACCTTACCTTTGTTATGTATAATTACAAAAATTTACTTACACTGTTGTTAGGTGAAGCCGGTGGTTTTATCGCTTACGATTTATCTACTTAAATTGAATTCAAAACTATCCTTTTATAATTTCGAAATCAAGTATACTTTTTATTTTTAAAAATGAAATATACTTTAAATTGGAAAAGTTTTTTTTTTTTGCGTACCCTCTTTTTTACGTACTCATGGAGGTGAGCTTAGCACAGTTTCAAAAAAGCTGATCCGGAAATCAATATAGTTTGCATTTACAACTGTCCTAGAAATTGTGTGAATGTGGCACATTTAATGAGAAAATTGTTCATCTTGTCTTGTTATTAATATACATTTTTAATAAAATTGACAAGTTTTGATAATAATTTTAAAGACGCATTTTTATACTATATTTCAATAGCCGCACTAGGTGGCGAATAAGATAGGTCGGAGAATATTTAAATCGAGTTACTACTAAAGCAATCTTCTATTGAAATTTGAAAACACTTTCGATCTGCATTTTCGGTTGAAGCGTACGTGTTAACATACAATCCACATGACATATTGTATATATATGTCGCAATTATAGTTAGGAATTTTAGTTAAAAAATTCATTCAAATAACTTCAATCATTTGAACTTTGTTACAATTGTTGGTCTTGTTTAACAATGTTGATTTCCACAATACTGTAGATCAAAAGGAATAGTTACTATTTTATTTTGAAGTATCCTGATCACCGGAGATTCCAGATAAAAACTGTGGAAAAAACTCTTCATAAAAAGAGTTATTAAAAACAGCTGAGATGCAATATGTTACGTTTAGGAAGTCCAAGAAAACTTGTAAATGTTTCTTTGTTATATATGCTTAGAGATGCACATGTTTAAGGCTTTATAAATAATAATAATTATTGTTTCTTTGTTTAGTAAATTTATAAGGTAAGGAGGAAGTATACAATATAGTTATAAATATAATTAATGAACCAAAAAAATATAGGCGCTCAAATTACCAGTCGAAAATTGAAAGCCTATATTTTAGTTAGTTCATTTAAAATATTTCATGTATAATTTATTTTTGTAGTACGTTTAAGTAACAGGTCTGTCATCTCCAAATCTTTGAATTAGTTTAACTATAATGTTTAATTTGGAAACGACTCATTAATTAAGTTACTTAACTTAGTTTGAAGCAAAGTAGAAAAAAATACCTAATAATTAATATTTCTCAAAGCATGAAGAAAATTCATATCATAATCCCTGCATAACTCGATATTCATTTAAAAATACCTCTGTTTAAGTTGGTAAGAAACTTAAGAGTGGTCATCCAGTCAAGAAAATATTAATTAAATTCCATCATTGGAGGGAAAAAACAGATTTCCCAAATTGACTAATTTCATAACATAAAATATACTGATCACGGAATCATTGGAATGATAGAAAGAAAGCAAGAATCTTACCATTAATTAGCATTAAAGAAAAAAATTATTTAGAGTTGAAACCTCAAAAAACATTCTTTGGAGTCCTTTTCTTGTTCCAAGTCAATCGATCTTTTCTTTTCTACAGGACTCTCTCATATCTTCCCCTCTATCGCAGGTAGTGAGCTTAAACAAACGTTGACGCTCTACTTGACTTAGCGAGTGAATCGTTTCTTTTCCGTTTTTGACATTTCCCTCGTGGGGTGTGAGATAAATGGCTGTGAAGGAACTGTCACCGTTATTTGAAAAACGTTCAATCTTATTAAAGATTTTATGGAAAACACTATGAAGTAGAAGCCTTCTTAACATAAGTAGCATTACATCTGACACGTTTTGTTGCAACGGAAAGGTGTGTTAATGCTAGATGAGAGACAGAGCTGATAAACAGGAAGGGGATTCATTTAACTGAACGTATTCAATCGTGGTCGCGGATGAAACATTAGTGAGGTGTGTGGTAGGTATGGCCTTGGTAACAGATTTTCATTTACAACAAACAATATATATATATATATATATATATATATATATATATATATATATATATATATATATATATATATATATATATATATATATATATATATATATATATATATATATATATATATATATATATATATATATATATATATATATATATATATATATATATATATATATATATATATATATATATATATATATATATATATATATATATATATATATATATATATATATATATATATATATATATATATATATATTAAAATGTAACATTAAACAAGATAATTGTATTTTCCCGTCATACGTATGGGCTCTTGCTTTAAGCCGTCATTCGCCACTTTTTGTACAGTACAATTAACGGAAAAAAAAAGGGAAAAACAAAAATTAAGATTGAAAAACCAAGAATCAGGAGGCAAGTATTTTTCTGTATAGAATCAGTCTAAAGACAAAAGTCTTAAATGCCCAAAAAAGTGTATCAGTATTTTAGAAAATTAAAAAAAGTGTCGAAAAAATAATAAAATATCTACAAAGTAGTATCGTACTTCAAAATTTGAGTGAATTAGTAAAAATACTATTGGCTTATATATACCAGACACTGTGCCCAAACAAAGTTGTGTTCCAAAAAGTCATACAGCTCACATACTCAAACCAAACTTGCGAACTTGAAGCAAGAACAAGTGAAGCGAACATTTTTTTCGGCCTCTTGTGTTCTAAAGTATTTAAAAATATTGAAAAAATTGTAATTGTCCTGAAATACAGCAATCAGTAGGTCAAAACTGGTACCTATTTCTTGTTATTGAAAAATTTAGTGTCATTTGCTTATAATATTACTTTAATCACAGATCCCAAACAAATGGATTTTAGATAGTTCTGTGATGAGAAAAGTTGTAGGTTAAGCAAAATCTGCAAAATAAGATATAGCCCACTTATTTCTTTAATGTGCTGCTCCTTAAAAGTGAAAAATGCATTATGATTGTTTGGAAATTTAAAAAGAAAAAAAATATATATAGTTTGAAACTTTTCTGAAAACAAAGTATTTAATAAGCAAAAAACATTGCTCTCAAGTGAATTGCTTTATATTTAAAAGATTTTTTCTTAAATTCATCTTTATATTTTTAATCTTTGTTTGTTCATAAAAACCCTGACTTTTGCTAATCAAAATTTAATTTTTTTTTAATAAAAGTTCAAATCATTTAAAGTTTTTGATAATTATTTTTCCTCATCGAAAAGGCTTATGAAAAATCTAAAAAATTATAAATTTGTTGAAGGGGCAAGTTCGTCACTGCCAACAAATGTTAGTTGACCAGATGGGAAATAAATGGTTTAAGTCAATAGATAGTGATTTTGAGGTAACTCGATTTAAGGGATTAGAAACCCTTTAAATTGTTGAAACGTATTTTCCTTGAGTTTTCTCTCCAATTATAATGTTCATCTCTCCTAAAGATTTACCATTGTTTAGAACCACTAATATGCATACACATAGCATGCACTCTTAGGTCTATATTCACAAAAAGTGGATTTAAACTATAATTTCTCTTTGGTCTACATATATGACTTATGTGCAGAAGCATTTTCCTATCGGTGCTTAATTGCTTCTTTTTCGACTGTGACCAATGTAAAAACCGTGCAGAAATCGAGGCATGCGGCAATCTAGGACGAAAGCGATCGTCGAAAGGAAATTTCGGGGTTTGGAAGTAGCTACCACAAGACGATTCTTTAAAAGAGGAAATCCATTTCAATAAGCCCTTAAAAAGAAACATTAATTCCAATTTTTAAACAGAAGTACTCTACAGAGATATGTTTAGAACACTAAACTCTCTAAGGACTGTTTTGTCCTATATTCGTGCATTTTTTTAAATCCTTTATACTAACTTCGATTTTGTGTGTAGCTGTGTATGTCAATGGCAAGCAAATCTGAGGAGGCCTAATTAACTCTCTAGCCGTCATCCAATCGGGCTGAAACTAGGCAGATAGATTAGATTTCGATCACAATGCATTCTATCAAATTTTGGAGGTTGTCACTAAGAGGTCACTTTTTCGGAATACTAATAAACCAACTTTCCGTCATCCAATCACGCTGAAATAGCATTTAACTGAGCATTGAAGAAACTCTTTCCTGTTGCAAAAATTGTTACAATAAATAAATAATAAAATAGTTTTAATCCCAATAAACTAATGATAATTGGATGTGAGTGCATAATTCCCATTTATTTTTAATGAATAAATTTTGAAAGTAGTTTACCGCATATTTTGCTGATAGATATGTTTTTAATTTTTAAAATTAGTTGCTAACACCTAGCACATGCTTACAACAGAAACGGCATTTTTTTTTAATGAATATAAAAATTGGCAATGCGTATAAAGAATTTATATGGGTAAAAACTTTTTTATGGGTTTTAAATTTTTTTATGGGTTATATCATTTAAGCTTTTTATAAAAAAAGATTGTCGGGAAACAAAATTGACAACATTTAGTATATTTGTTACTCTATTTCCAGAAATATTTTGTGTCTTTCACGTGGAATTGATAAACTAAGTTAAAATAAATAGATAAACGGAAATGAAAAGGTTACAATTAAATACGATTTAGTTGTTAGTATTGTTAAATTGAACTCATTAAATAAATTTCGAGGAATTAAAATATTCCAACATTCTATTTGAAATTGAAGGAAAAACAAATAATTGATATTCACTGTAAAGTCTTTAAGATTTAAAATATTTTCCGAATATTTTAAAGAATTGGACATCTGACGAATGCCTCTTATTTTCATATTATTTAACACTTTTTCTATCGGATTATTAAACCCAAAGTAAATCTTCCAATCATCTAACATTTTCATGACTAATAAAATTAGAAGATGTTGCATTCATTCGAAATTTCTGTTTTTAAATACGCATTCCATAGTCTTTAAAAACTCTTTCATTGAAAACTTTTGCAAATTGAAATTAAAACCTGAATCTAATTCCCCTCAATCTAACTGAAATCTAATTTTATTACATTCTTCCGTTCAGAATTTGAGTGCAATGGAGGATTTTCGATAAATAGCGAGGGAATACCTGTCTTTGCTGTTGGACTGGAGCATTTCCGGAATGCATTGTGATTGAGGGTGAATGAACACTTGGAGAAATCTGAAGAATACATTGCATATTATTTATCTATTGCATTAAGGCATAATTCAATCATCATTAAGGAGGAGAACAATTCACAATGATCACTATTACAGCTTTCGACCAATAGAATGGGAGAGAATGTTCTTATTTTGCTCAATACAGGAAAGTGACTTTCTATTACTGAAAGGCAGGAATATTTGAGAGTAAATCAAATAAGGATAGAAATGTAATTATAAGATGTGAGTAGAAAAGAGTTCTCTGAGAAAGGTTTGATATGAGTAACTTGAAATTTTGGCACTTTTCTAAATCCCTTGTCGAAATCACTGATTTTGGGATATTCAATTCAAAATAACAATAATATTAAAACGTTGCCAAAAACACGCTCATTTTATTGTGATAGAAAATTAACAATATACTTGTAGAAAGGTTATTTTATACCCTTTTGAAAGTGCTAATTTTTTAGTAAAATATTAAATATTACTATATTTATTGTGTCCATAAACTGTGAAAAATAATTAAAAAGCGTATTAATTCCATAATATTAAGAATCAGAAAAAGTATTATTTCAATAAATTAGACCTTAAATAAAAATATTTCTAGTAAACATTTAAAAATATTAGCTCCGATTTTTTACACTTTAACTGGAACTTTAAGGAAATGATATGATAATTTTTGTAGAACTGAGAATCATGACTTTTAATGTAATAAATAAAATTGCTTAAGAATTCTGATTAACGAGAATCCAATTACCTAGAAAAAACTACATATATTTCTAGTATTCTAAATTTATAACCAACTTGCTCATTAGTTGGTAACATCTTTGAAGATCAGTTATGGCGATACCAAACAAGATCAAAGCAATAACTAGCATAATGAACCCATTAAAGACGACATTGAAATGGATAAACAGTCATTGTTTTTAACTGTAACCTTGTTTATTTAGATAATTTAATGTATATTTTGAATTTTTCAGATTTTTTGGAAAATTATTTTTATGATTTTCAAAAACCACTAAGTGGAACCACAATCGCATTTTATTTATTAGAAAAAACTAAAATGTTGATTGGCAAGTTTACTTTTCAACCGTCGTTAGTGGGTTAATGAAAAAATTTCAATTTTTTAAATTTCTCAATTTTAGGTTGGTTGTTTAGTTTCATGATTTTTTACTTTTCACAGCGGGAGATCACAGATTAATTATATATTATATTTTTATATTTTAGGATCTGATCAAGAACATAATATATATATATATATCCTCCTACAATAATCCTTACTCCTACAATAAAAGTTATTGATGCTTTTAATCTTAAACTTTCCTGATATTTCATTTGATCATTTTGTTGAATGACGTCAGGGATTTATAAATAAAGAAAGAGGATATGGGCTTTCAAAACGACAGTATTAACTTTTGAATAAAACATTTTCATTGTTTTTGTCATTTTTTATAGAAATTTTGTAGATTCATAAATCTATTCTCTATTTTGTAAAGTGGTAGAATATTGACTGAAAATTATTATTTAATATTCGGGATATAAAGTTATTCAGAGTAATTTTGATCGACATTTTCTGTATTTTCATTTGCCTCGATTACTATTTTTAAACGTATAAACGCATAAAATTAAAAAAAAAGTAAACAAAACTCCTATATTATTATTTAGATTACATAATTCAGTAAATGCTGATTATAAAACCCAAAAATTATAGGTATTTTACCTGGCGCAAAGTTACCCTGCTATTCGTAACTTTGAACCAGTTTTGGATAGTCCATATAAAACATCTTGTTTTATTCAATCTTCAATCTAGGAGTCAGGCAAATTTTTAACTAGTAAAACTACGGCTCTAAATCTTTGAAACATCATCCCCTACAGTTCTCGACATCACAAAGTTTGGATAGTTGAAATAATTTCATAAAGAATATTTAAGATGGAACTTTGAAGTTAAAACATGGCAAAAATGAAAAGGGACATAAATATATTGCAAAAGAAACCTATTTATTATTCAGTTTAGGCATACAAATATAGGGAAAACAATCTTCAGTTCATTCCTGAAAAATTAATTGCATTTTTTTCTAATTTTCTTTTCAATTAATTATTGGTAAGTTATTAGGCCACCCATATGCTCTTAGCTAAGTACATTGCAAGTCACAATGTGGCAATCATACACATATTCTAATCTTAATGCTAGTAACAGTATGACGAAACAAAAACAACATACAAATTTCATAACTTAGTATCATACACTTTGGCATTCTTTAGTTTAACAGTTTTTCACCCAACAAGCCTGGAAAACTCCTCGACTATTAGCCGGAATAAAATTTTCTGGAGAATTTTTTTTTAACATGTCTGATTTTTCTTATCACATATCATCATTGTTATCAGAAAATTGCCATTACGCCTCAGCACTATAATTCTACAAGCATCGCACTAACAACATGTTGTGTTTTAAGTTATTTGGTTGGGAACATATCTCCATCGTATTCAATAATTCCGTCGTCATCAATTTTGCACCGGCACAAATGTACAATACTTGTTCTGTGTATGAAATGTGTGCCTCGTTTAAGTGTTCAACAGCCTCCACTTGAAGAGTGTCTGATTCTCTGATTCTTCATTGACATTCTCTGCATCAATTTTAGAAGTATGAACCCCTGCTAGGTCCACATAATCCAACATTTGTTCGGATTTCCTCTCCCTCGAAAATTATATAGTAGTATATATACGGTCACCTGCATCATCTAATTAAGGACTTTAATTTTGCTGCCTCCCAAGAGTTCGTATGGTAGATGACTTTGGACGAACCCCTCGTGTTCTTGCTTTTTCATCCTTTACCATTCATTTTTTGGGCTTTTCGCTTTTTTTTTCATATAATGTTTCCATTTCCTCAACTGAAACACTTTTCCCCTCAATTGTAGGTGGGCAGAGTTTTTAACTCTCGTTATAACTGCTACATCATTACTTATAATGTTTTTCAAGTACTTTTGAATACTAATGTTTCTAATGTTTTCTAAATTTTTCAATCAATATATTTTCATTTATTTTATTGGATTTTGCATACAAGGGAATCTTTAGTAAATTAAGTTGAATTTGTATGTATTTCAATTTATTCAAGCTCAACTGCAAATAAACTGGATGTAAACACAATACGGATTACATATGCAGTGTACATAGCACACACACTGTCATCATCCTAACTTTGAACTTGCTCAAAGTTTGACTGAATAAGTATTAAAATGATTGTGCTTGTTTTTTAAATTTTAATAAATGTTAGCTAATATAAAGTTCCCTATTTTCAGACAATAATGTATCTGAGAAAGTAGTACACTGAGAGCCAAAGTTTAGACAACGACGTCATTCGGCTACAAAATTTAGAATTATGATAGTAGAATTAGAATAGTAGACCATATTCATCTTTTAAAATACTGCAATAAAAACACAGTCATATAATTTGCTATAATACTAATTTTTTGGCAAAAAAACTGCAATGTGCTGGTTGCAAAAGTTTAGACACGATTGCAATTTTGATTTGTGTAGGCAAATTTAAAAAGCATAACGTCGCAGAGTTTGAGTACTTAGTTCTTCAAACGATAACACTTCGTATTCGAGATGCCGAGAGCTAAAGAAAAGTAAGGAAATGCAAAAAAGTGCGAAAGACACCTATAAAGTAACTATTTTATGTCCTTATACAGTCCTGCACAAAAATTTAGACACAAACTTAAGATTTATGCAATTTCTTGAGAGGAAGTGATCGCATTATTAAATGTGAGTGTCTTGAAGTTGCTATAAATGGTTTGAAGTAATTTTTACTGTTTAAAATGATGCTGAAGTCTACATAATTTTCGTATGTAGATAATTTAAGAATTTGGAAGTTAAAGGTAAGAGATAAATCCATTTCTGATAGTTCAATTGCATTAAATCGTTCCAAAAGAGGTATTTATAGAGGTTTAGCACATGGTGACAAACATCAACCAAAATCACGATCTGGAAGACCCTTAAATGACCAGCAAATGGTATGATAGACAAATTATGAAACTGGCTTCAAATCACCATTACTCTGCAAATCAGATCAAAAATATAATTGCCGCTAAAGTTTCACGGGAGACTGTACGTAGAAGGATTGTGGAATGCGGAGTTTTAAAAAAAATCTGAACTTAAACGAAAGCCGCGGTTACAGTCTCATCACAAAGAAGCAAGACTGAGTTGGACTCAGTAACACATGTTCTACAGTGACAAATGGCTACAGGTAGTCTTTAGTGACGAAAAAATGGAGCCTTGATGGTCCAGAAAAATTTACCTAGTACTGGCATAATCTTCATAAAGATCCTGTAACTCAGTTTAGCCTACTTCAAGGTGGAGGTTCAGTCATGATTTAGGGAGGATTTAGATTCAACGGCCAAACTTCCCTGCCATTTTTAAAGAGTAAGTAAAACTCTGAGGCCTACCAGGCAACTCTAGAAAGTAACTTACTACCATTTGGCAAGCTTTTAAGTGGACCTAACTGGAAATTGAAATAAGACAATGCCTCTATCCACACACCAGGACAACGAAAAAGCAGTTTAGAGCAAAAACAATTATGGTCCTCGATTGGCCTGCTAATAGTCTTGACTGTAATTCTATCTAAAATGTATGGGGAATTCTTACAAAAGTTGTATACCTTTGGAAAGCAGTATTCCACCATTTTTGAGCTTAAAGAAGCAATTGAAAAGGCATAGTGTAGAATCAAGCCTGAAATCTTGCAAAAGCTTGTGCTTTTAATGAAAAACCATGTTTTTGATTTGATAAAACAACTTGAAAGCTTAATTGATTACTAAAACTTCTTACTTGCTTATAAAAATTAAAAAAATTCAATTTGTGCTAAACTTATGTGCAATGGATTTTTTTCGTTTTTTGTTATATTTGCTACTAATTCCTTACAGATTTGTTTTTCATATTCAAATTTTCTTTTTTGAATGTAATACGTGCATATTGTTAAGTGATATAAATATTTAATCTTCTGTCTTAATACTATTTTATAAAACACCAATTTTGTGTTGTGTCTAAACTTTTGTGCAGAACTGTATCTGAGTACAACCCTAAACACATTTTAAAAGGCAACTAATTTAGCTTTTGTCCTTTGTTTTCGGAAAAATAGTCTATGCTAATCAGTTATTTGATGATGTGCAATTAATTTAAGTAATTACTCTAATTTATGGTACATAATTAATACATAATCATTAGTGATGCGCTAATTGCTGCAAGTGCACTTAATTGTTTTTTATCGTATTTTAAATGAAGTTTAGTATTCCGAGACCATTATAAAAAGGGTATATAAAGTTCCTTAAGTCTGTAACAGACCACAGGACCACCACACTCAAAGTTTGAAAACTCCTGAATAGAATGGAGTTTCAATGACATTCTTTTCAATTACCCTAGAATTCATTGCATTCAAATTTGATATGCTATTTACCATTATGGCAATAATTTTTAACTGTCAAAAAAGCATAAAAATGCCAAAACGGAGGAATTAGTGATGTCATTCAATAAACATTACACTACATATTTCTTGTGGATGAAACAGGAATATCAATCGTTGATGAGGCGTCAAGGACAAAGAACTCTGCGTTAAAACCACTCGTTTTTAAAAAATTTTAACTTTTATTGCAGTTGCACTAAATTTTTATCAGTGGGGACGTTTAGAACACCTAAGATGCATCAGAACAGATATTTTAATCAAAATCGTTTAGCCGTTTTTTAGCAATTGATGAAAAACAGGACTTTCCACGGTTTCAATCTGATACGCATGTGCAATTTTGACGAAAACCTTAATGCCTAAAACCTATACATCATGTCCACCACTAACCCGTACACCAAATTTGAGCATCGTAGGTCAATTCGTTCGAGAGTAGTGCTGAAAACGTACACACAGACATAAATAAGGTTTTCCAAAACGTGGTGAAATGCAAAAAAAATCTTAAAACAATACTTTCATTACCCTTTGGGTAATTGTATATGGGTAATTGTAATTGGGTATATGGGTAATTGAAATTAAAAGTAGAAGCATAAAAAACTGGTTCTATGTCTGACTGTATATCCGTACACGACATTCAAGATTGAATAGGAAGAACTATGTTTGAAAGACTAGAATATAAAACATTTAAGTATGCCAGTTTATATGAATAAAAAGATTAATAACAAATTAAAAGATATTTCCTGAAAACTTATTTTTAATTTTTATTGCAATTATAAACGAATAAAAAATATTTCTTTAATTGAGTTGTGATGGATATTGTATAGAAACTACAGATAAGTAAATTTGAAAAATTTAATTCAGTCGATTTTAGCAAAAAATAAGTTTTTGAACCTTACTGCAATTAACCAAATTATTTAAATTATAATGCGTTTTTAATATAAGATCCATAGAAAATTGATCATAGGTTGTACAACCACCAAGAATATTGCTGCTATTATGTCCTTTATTACTTGTCTAGCTGGCACAGTTTACAGATGAAGTATCTTTATATCCATGCATACAGGATGTATATAAAAAAATGTATATTTTGATTAGTTTTATTATTTCTATATTATTTCTTTCAAGTGAAAGATGTATTAAAGTCATCTTCTTCATAATGCGGTTTATAGCTTAAGTTATTCAATTAAGTTGTACGTATATCCTAGATTTTTTTTAAATTTTAATTCTGAGTTTAAAAATCCAATTCTTTTTTACAGTAGTTAGAGAGTATATGATTAAAATCCTTTCATTAAAAAATTTCAAATTTCGGCAATTGTTAATTTGTTAATTAAATTACAATTAGAAAATTTAGTACCTTTTTCAAACAATGATAGGGGAGACCTGTGTACCTAGGACCACCTTTTTTCAATGCACAAATAATGAACCACTCAGCTGTTTAAAAATGTGAAACTGATATGCATACATCGTTATAATAATTACTTCCCATTGGGATTAATATAAATATTTAAAATAATAGATTCTGTCAAATAGAAGATTTTTAAATAAATTTCACAAATGGGCGACCCTATGGTCACCTTATGTAAAAGACCTCATTGTACCTAGGGCCAGTAGCTGATGTATCTAGGGCCATTCTCTTTAAATGAGGTTTCAGTCCATAATGAATAGAAGACAAACATACACAGATGAATTTTATAAAAGAAACAATATCAAGTAATTATCAGTCATTGGTTTATCATATAATAACTATAATAAATTGCAATGTATCAAATTATTAGTGAATTACAAGTATTTGCATAACTTGAAAAAATGATTCTAAAAAAATGAGCTACATGCATTATCACTTTGAAGCACTAATAGATTTTGTTTTGGCAATTTGAACATAATAAGCAACTATGTGGCCCTAGGTACACGATTTGGTAAATTCATATAAAATGTCTTCTAAAAATGCACATGGAGAAACGACTTATTTAAACAGCTCATTTAGTACTTAATGTTACAAACAAAATTATTTACTAGAATTCAAAGAAAAGTATTTGACTTAACTTTGTAAAACAATAAAAGACATGAGCTTCAAAATGTTACTGAAGACCATATAAAAACGTTTTTCACGTATAACTTGTCACAGCTTTCTCCTCTAAGATTTCAAAATAGCTACCAAAAGAGCAATTGGGTCTTGCAACTTACCCAATTGAGGGAATAAAAAACCTAGAACTAAACATTATTCAATGAAAGTGGAGTGGCCCTAGGGGTACATGGTGGCCTTAGGTACAAGGGTGCCTGTATCAAAATCTAATTTACTTTTAAACACAATTCCACTTGGAAATCATTCGAAATATTATTCTTAATGTTTTGAAACTCTATTAAGTTTCTAACATAGAATAGTTTTCTTACAATTTATTTTGTGAGAAAACATGGAAAAAATCAATATTTTTAACAAATTCTACGTTTAAAAATCACTAAAAAATCAATTTCTTAACCAATTTTATATAATTGAGTTTTAAAATATCTAACATATTATATAGATAACTACGATATAAAAAAAATTATAATTGAACATTTTGCTGTTGAATTATCATTGTTTGAATAAAGCGTGACCTAATCAAAATAGTTTGTCAGAAAACATGTTTAAAGTTTTAGAAGCTTAGTCTCTAACAGCGGTAGTACCTACCTATAATTGATTGTAACTTTGAAAATATCTAAAGTATTAGAGAATATTATGATATAATAACAAAAAAATAAATATCCTGATCGATTTTCGTGAATTGTAGGGTATACGCACAACTTAAGAAACTTGCCATCCGTCATTTAAGGCCTATGATTTATTTTAATATTTACTAATTTCTCTATGTTATTAGACATATTTTGTTTAATATTATTGCAATCAAATATAAAAAAAATATCCTCTTTTGGCAATTTGAAAAAAAAAAAAAAAAAATCTGATCTTACTCTCCCTTTTGTGTTATAAGATGACATAACAAATATTTCTAATGAGGTATAATAAATTGAATAGTGAAAGAATAGTTCGTCAAAGTGTAGTGTTATATGGTGACAGATGTTTAGTTCAGCGGATAAGTTGGGAAAGCAAAAATTTAGCTCCAACTTCTTAACTGCGTTCAATCACTTCTTTGAATCGATACCAGATGGTTTTGAACCAAAAAAAAAAAAAAAAAGGTTTACTTCTTGAAGGTAGTCGTCGGAAAGGTTTCATTTTATGTCAAGACGTCGCTTTTCAACTGAACAGTTAATATTTGTACTGTAAAACAGTGGCTTTAATCATCTTAAACATAAAGTACAGTTTTATTAACTAATGCGTGAAATAATGTAATTAAGATTGATGTTGGCTATTAATATATGTATATATATAAGTATATATATATATATATATATATATATATATATATATATATATATATATATATATATATATATATATATATATATATATATATATATATATATATATATATATATATATATATATGACACTCATATGACAAAGAGTAACTCATTAAGGATCACATCTGCAAAAAAAGGGGAAACCATATTTCATATTTAGAAGCTAACTCTGTGTATTTTTGTCTTTTCAAGTAGATAGTTTCAAATACTAATCAGTTTGTTAAATAATATTCTAGAAAAATGTAAAGAGTATATCAACGAGTTGTATAAATAGTAAATTCTTTAGTGGTAATTAAATATTAACTGCTGTAGTCACGACGATTCATCATTAGTGACTTACTTTTCTACAATCATATATATTTGTTTTACAGTCGATTGTTTGCGTGTGAGCCATTCAACAAAAAGAATATAGATTTTCAATAAAGCAATTCCCTTTTTGTGTCGTATATATTAAAAAAACTTGCTCGAAATGCAATTTAATGACTGATAAGAGATATTTTAAGTGTTTCAAGATTTTCATTATTTATAACGAAAAGAATTAGATAAAATTTCAACAATAGATTTAATGAAAAAATAACTAAAGGCATATAATAAAGATGTATTATTGATTTTTCAATTTAATAATATTAAAATAAACTTATATGTATATTTGATGAAATATTTAAAGAAAGACCGTGCATTATTAACAGAAATTTAAAATAAAGTAACATATCAAAGATAAGTGCACATGGTTATCATCGTGTGATTAATTTTCTGTAAAATCAATAGATTAAACTATTTTTAAGAGAACTCATGAAAATAATGTTGTTCAACGAATTATTTTCTAATGTTAAGTTAGTCGTTAAACCTTGAGATTGTGTTGATGCCCAATTCACCCGTATACCAAAGATATTCCTCCAGCGGATTCCGTTCCAAGTTAATTAACTTGTCCATTCCAGTTGCGAGAGAAACACAAAAGGAAGAGATCTTTGCCTTAACCGATTTGCAAGACCACATTTTACGGTTCAGTGCAGTTTACTTCAAGAAATATATGAAAGAGTTCTATCCAAATATGCATTCAAAACCACAAAATACTCCGGCTTATTGTAAGTTAATTATTTATTTTTCAAGTAGCCAATATCATAAAGTAATGACTTTGGAGTAATATACAAGATGCTCCAAAAAGGTTGTTATGGGATTTTTTCTCTAACTATTAGAGGTAAGGTACAATTGTGAGTTGGAAAAATGCTAAAAATCAGGTATTGAAACATAAAAAAAAAAAAAAAAATTGTGGGATTTTCCCTGGTAGTTAATTTTAGAAGTTAGAGCATTTTTCTCTGTAGAGAAAAAAAGGGCGATAATAAAAGTGTTTCTTAGGTCACACTCCATAAAAGAAAAATTAACATCCTCTATTTACAATAATTTAAATGAACAGTAAGGAGATAATGTAAATTTTATATTAAAAGACATTAACACATTAATAAAAGCAACTTAAATCATCGTAAAAGAGCTTTGTGATGTTTGGAATAAAGATAATTATATTGTATTTTGTATTGTGTGTTTTAAATTTGTTTTCTTATTTAAACCCCATGCCCTAAAATTTATAAAAAATTGATACCTTAAATTTTATAAAAAAATGATTTTGGGTTTATTCTTCGTTATTAAAATTTAAATTATTCTATTTAAAAGGATATCTCATTTGCACTAATACATTATTTAGAAGTATTTTTTAAAAATGTGAAGATAAAATTGGGAACTATTAGTGTAAGTAAAGTTTTCTTTGAAATGTGTGTTTCTCTAAACTACATTTTTCCTTACTCGTGTACCTTTTTTTTAAAACTTCACAAACTATTTGCCTAAAATTTTTATCACGCATTCCATTTATAAATCTTTATATACTGAAGTGAGATTTTGCTATTATTTTTAATTATTTTTGATTCTCTTTACTGGTAATGTTAATTTGACATATTTCATGTACCATTTCTCAGAAAGTAATTGACATAGAAGACTAATTTTTTCAGGGCCATTTATCAGACACTTATTATTCTACCGAAGTTATCTTTTGATTGTAATTCATTTACTTTTTTTTTAGTGAATTATTGTGAAAGTCACTCAAATTTATTGAGAATCAGAAGTTTCTTTTTCCGAAATAAGCCAAAACAAAAAATATTTTTAAAGTAACTTCAAAATCTCACTTTTTTATTTATGGTACATAAAAGGAATATGTGGTGACATTTTTAGGAAAATAATTTGAGTATTTTCTAAGAAAAAGGTACATGAATAAGGAAAAATGTAGTTTTGAGAAAAACGTATTTCAAAGAAAACTTTACTTACACTAATAGTTATCAATTTTGTCTTCAAAAATTATCAAAAATACTCCTAGTTAAGGTATTACTACAAATGAGGTATCCTTTTAAGTGAAGAATTTAAATTTTGAATTAAATTGCTAAACTCTATAGCAAAGCCTGTAAGGCAGCAAAGTTTTTATCCAACCGGAGATATTAAATAAAAGTTTAAAACATATTGCATCATAACACATCCAGTAACATTGCAATCAGCAACTTACGAATTTTCTCTCTAAATAAAGTTAATAAAAGAAGAATTTCAAAGAGAAAATTATAATTCCTCTTTCGTGGAATTCTATTTCATACAGTTTTTATTGTTCTTTTTGTTCGACAGTGCAATAATTAAGATATTGGAATTTGAACAAATAAATCCTTGAAAATCACATAATATTTTCAAGACTCCTTACCTTATTTTAAGAGTATTGCAGCCATATAAATAAATAAAAAAACAAAAAAAACAAAAAAAAAAAACAAGCAACGTATCAACATTTTAGGACATCGTGGATGGTTAAATTGAGAAGGGAATTTAATTTAAATTATGAAGAAGTTTGGAAATTATTAATCAGTTTGGAATTTGTGAAATACAGTGGATTGCAGAATTTAAGGAAATTACAATAAGAATTATGTTTAGAACAACAATAAATGTTTGGAAAACAAAATGAAGCAGTAAAAAAGTTAGAGCAAATTTATTAATAGCAATTTAAACTAATTACTGGATTTATCTTATTAAAAACTATTTTTAAAATTGTACAGTGTGTCTTATATATATAAAGTGCTTCGTTGTGTTAGTCAATATATTGCATGAACAGTTTTGGTGGATTTTTCCACAATTGAGTAATACATTTTTATGCATATTAATCCAATTGGTTCCAATCTTACAGTGCGAAATTATATACATTTTATTATAAAACTAGTAAAATTATAAGCTCCTTGCTGCTATTTGAGATTTGAATATGAGTTTGAATGATTTTGTTGTGAGTTTTTGATGTTATCCCTTAGAAGAGAAAAGTGTTGTTGTCATTAATGACGAGTGCAATGAAATAATGAAGACATATGTCATAATATTAGACGATATACTATTGTTGGTTGTACAGGTATTCCCCAAAAATTCCTGCTTCATGCAATTAGTTGGTAATATTTTCTCTTTTTTAAATATAACATATTTGAAATATCTATTAAATAAACAATCTAGTAAAAACTGCAGTCTCTGTAATTCCATTATCTATTATAACTTTTTATATAATTATTTTCTTTATTCTTAAGTTTTTTGAAATAATCGGTAAACATAAATTCTAATTATAAGGATTTTAATATTTTATTCAATATGAAATGATTTTTACTTTTCAAAACAGCTTCTTTTGTAAATTTTTATAGAACATTAATTAAAAGAAAAAAAAAATTAGTGTACTATATATAAATAAAGTTCCTTGTATGTGAAAACACTTAAATTTGTAAAAACATTCACATTATTTCCTAGCATAACACGCAAAAGTATTGCTTTAGAATGTAATTAAATATAACCACTTTTTAAATTAAGTTGTTATGAATATTAAACATCAACACATTTTGTAATTCAAATCTTTAATCAAATACATTTTTAATGAAAACAACAGCCATTTATAAATATGATCTTATTTAAATCTATATTTAATTATACTTGTAAATTTCTACCCAGGAAATATTATTTTTCATACATCTATGAATTAGATAATGAATTTAAAGGGTGAAAACTAAAAAATGTTTTATTGGTGAAACCATTCGTAAGCTAAATGATTTGGATTAATTGAAATGAAATGAATACCCCGTATGCACAGGAACAAAAATGAAATGAACTATTTCGTATTAATTCCACATTCAGGATACCTCTGCCACTATTTACATAAAAAGTAAAATGCTATTTTCTCCACTAATGCTTACATTATCCATTCCACTGAAAACATTATACGTTCTAAATAAATATGCAGGCAGAACAGTAAACTTGTGTAAATAAAAATATACATTTCTATTTAAAAACGAAAACAGCTACAATACTAATTTTTCCTCTGGTCTGAGATGAAAAGTATTCATTAAAAAAGAATTTTCCCCCAAATCACAAAAGAAAAACTGCTCCGAAGCAATTCAAGCGCCAAATCTTCGCGATCATTAAAGTTTCCTCTCTAGATATTCATAACTCATGCTCCAAGTTTGCATTCTATTACCAATAATTGCTTTTGCTAACACTAAAACTGCACTTTCCAGAGGATCTAGTTTTTAATGCGTCTTAAAATATTATGAAGGCTCCTCTATTTTTTTTAACGGAAGACTGGCTTTGGAACAAAGTTTAACATATTTAAACACTTATCGTGTTTTGAAGCAGCAGATGAATTATCGAATTTTGAGCAGGCGATCTTAAGTTGCTCTCGAAGGAATCAATATTTCTAATAGCCTTAATAACATCGGAGTGCTTCAACGAAAGCTTCGTGTGCATTAAAATATCAGTTTTTTCGACCTCTTTGCTTGATTTAGAAATAACGATCCAGTAAGAAAGTTGGAAAAAAAAGTACGTAAAGTGTTTTTATTGCGTAATGTGCTTTTCCTTTTAACACAGGCATTAGCGTTGTAATTGCATTGTTTCTACACCTGCTTTTATTGCTGTGTTCTTTTTTGATGGATCACGCATTCCAGTTGAGTTTTGAAACATGCATTTCGGCTTCTGATTTTTGGCATCATTTGGCTCATCATGTGAAATAGATATCTGATTTCAAACTTTAATCAAGCAAGGATTTACAAATATCCTCTTCACCAGGTGCGCTTTTTCAAATAAATTTATTCCATTTAAAAGCAGCTATTAAGTTTTTACATATCCCTAGGAGGACGAGCATGTTTTTGAATTTAATTGTGTTGTCTTAGATATCGCAATTGCAAATGAAATAGGGTTTACGTGCCACTTTTTCCAATAAGTTTCATTTCAGACTACTCATATTAAACTGTATCTGGATTTTGTGTTAATAATAATGTTAGAATAATACTCCTTATTTTGCAACATAGGAAATAATAGTAATTTTAGTGTTAAATCTTCTGAAAATTTCAAAAGAGTTGCAACACTGGCTCTATTTGATGTAACTTCCAAGAAATCCAACCCGTTTCAGAGTTCTGGTTTTCCAGGGGCTGCAATGCACTATTTCAAATGAAAAACTTATTTAATATTAATCTGAATTGGATATATTATTCATCGACATTCAAAATGATAAAGGCCTTCCAATGTCGAAAAAAACCTGACCTTTTCTATTTTTTCGGCACTTCCATTTCCATCAAATAATTTAAATACTTGACATGGAACTGTTCAGATAATGGAAGCTTTCTAAATATGTTTTATGTTGCATGTGCGTTACATAAATTCAAAAGATTACCTGAAACACTACGGGGTAGTGGGAGTCTCATTATAGAACAGCGTATGCCGTCTTACTATGTTTAGATAATCACCTGTATCCATTCAGATATTTCTCATGGTCGATCTACTCTCACACTCATTAGTAAAATATTGCACAGATATGTGGTTAGTACGTATCATATGAAGTTTTTCAAGGAGGTTATATCTGAATAAATTATCGTTTTAATTTTCGAAAAGTAATGCGCATTGTAATTACAATCATACATTACATATGCGTCATCCTTTTATTCCTACACATAACATAACCACAATTTATAAGTGTGGCTAAAGCACGAAATAATTAGCAGGGGAAAATATCTTGCGGGATTGTCGAAATTAATTTTAAGCTTTTTTTCTGTCAGAGCCAAAATTCTAGGCTACCCTCTTTATCGAATATGGTATTATCAAGGAATTTGTTTTTATGCATTTCTCGTCTTCATCTCATTTTGCATGTTTACAAATTCAAGTCCTACTCTCCTGCAATCGTATATGTTACATACGTTGCAGTTATCCCTGCAGTTGATTGATATCAAACATAATAGTTCAAATAGATCGGGAGGAAACATAATATGTAGAAGAAGAAAAAAAAACTAATCTTCTATTTACGAATTCGTATCCCCATTTGGTAACGTCCCGATGATTTCCCAACCATGTTTTGGCGGTTCGGTATAAAGACCTAATATCTGCAGATCACTTTGTATAATATATATCTCAGCTTTATGTAGGGCACCTGAAGAGAGTTTAAAAAGCAAAAAGAAAAACGCAGTTTGAAAAACCCTCTTTCTAAACTCTTTTTTTACTAATATTTGGTATTTAAAAAAATAACTATGAAAATTACAGAATACACACACATTTTTTAACCTCAGTTTAATCTTTGAAATTTAAAATATTACGTTCGGAGAAAATCAAAGTTAATAATAATTTTTATATAATTAATAATGATAGTTTCTTTCTTAAAACATAATAGAATATACTTCTAATGTGATTAGAAACTGATGTAATACATCAAAAACATAAAAAAAAAAACATGAAATAAAAATCCCAAAATAATTTTTGTTTCTATTTTAAGGGTACTGGGTTCTCTTATATTTCTACTTAACTTATGAAACTGTGGTTCATGTGTAGTAAAAGAAATGCATTCTTAATATTGAAATTTAGTTTTCTATTAATGTAAAAAAATCATAAACTTTCAATAACGTTTGTGGTTTTCGGGTTGAAAGTGTTAGTTGAAATAAAATAGTCCACATGTTCGTTTTTAAAAATTAAACGTTGTTTAAAATTAATATTTTATTAATAAGCTTCAACTCTCCAATAACTATAAAGTTGTTTAATCTTAATTTTGTACCTCAAGAGAGGAACGAATTAATTTTCAGAAATAAATTTCCAGTTTTCACTGCAAGTTAGGAGGTTTGTCTTAAATTATATGTTCTCTAATAAAGCTTGGTTTGTCAATATTAAATATTTATTCACCGTAAAATTTAAATTTTAAAAACCACTTTTATTGTATTGGAATTGTCATTAAAAATAAGTGAGCACAATTATTTGAAAGGTATTACAAACCAACATATTCAATAGCTTGTTCCCTGAGGATATTAGCAGATTGAACATGAATACCTTTGTACATATACAATGTGACGCTTAAAGGTCTATAAATATCTCGATAAATATTCAACCTGTCTCAAATTGTGCGTGTTGCATTTTTTATACTTTCATATTTGCTCATATATACATGCTCTTCGAAGTACTTCCAACGAAATCCCACAACGTGTATATTTTCCATTAGCTACACTATTGGGACAATACGTATTTGAGAATCTTCGTAAGCAGGTTGTCCCTGGATATTTCTTCATAAGATAGCGGGGAAACTCGGGAGTTTTACTTTCTAGTTTGTAGTGTTTTTTTACAGGATTTTTGTTTTATTCTATCTATTTCTTTTTTTCCTTGTTCTTAGATAATAGTACTTTTAGTTTTTCTCTTTTGTTTTTGATTCGCTTCTTGTTTGAGAAGAAAGTTTCATTGCGCAGCTACATAAGATTCCTCTTTCCAGATGTGTTTGGGGAGGAACATCCAAAAAGGTTCTTCATTCTCATCTCACACCTCGAAGCTTCGTCTATTCTCGATTTCCATAAAAAGCTCTCTTCTTTTTTTATATTGAGTTGATTCTTTTTTGTAATTGAAAAAGTGCCGCTTTATTTCAAATTGTAATAATTGATACACGAATTTGGGCTTATAAAAATATTATGTTTTCACAAAAAAATATAAAAATATCGATTTTCTATTTTTTGCGTGTTTAAAGTCTTTGAAATTTCTCCTTATTCTGACACATTTTTAAGCTGATCCGAATAACAGCAATTGAATAAAAATTATATTTTTGTGGAGAATTCAGCATAGCTACAATAGCTCTTTCGATGTTTCGAATGCATTTTTCTGAGTTCGTGTTTTTTGTAAATTACATCTTACTCAAAATGCTAAAACTCCAGCAAATATAATTTATATCTCTTGAAATTTTTTGAGTCATTCTAAAGATCTATTTGACAAAAATAGACATGGATTTTTGAAAAAAAATATAAACTTTTATTTTACAAATTTAAATGTTGAAAGATATCCTTTTTTACGATTTTTTAAAATTTAAGTATAGTATTTATTTTTTTCTCTAAAACTATTTTACTTATTCAAAATCCGATGCCTAAAGTTTGGAGTACATTACTAGGAATTTTTTTTTTACAAAATCAGGAAAAAATAATGAAAAATGAAAAGAAGGTAGAATTTGAAATTTTAGGATTTTTTATTTATTTTTTTAGTTTTTAAACTTTGAGCACTGTGTGATTTTTTTTAATAAATATAGTTATTACCTAGTAATACTACCAAATATGTAAAAATTATAATTTTAAAGTCTTAAATTAAAAATAATAGTTTTAAGGAAACCAAGTCACCTTAAAATAGTTTAATTAAATCCAAATAATAATAATAAATCTTACCCTGATACCAATAACAATTTCTATTTATTATATAATAAATTGCAATTTTCAATGCTATGGCTATAAATAAAAATTTGTCTTGACGTTTAATTACATTTGTGGTTCAATGCTTTGTGATTAAATTATTTAAAGTAAATATTCTTATTAATTAAAGAATTCACGCTGAGCTGAAAACTAGGAAAGAAAATTGAAAATTAGTTTTAGTATTTTAGTGATAAATAAATCTTTCCACGTTTTGTTTTATTCCAAACTTAAATAATGCAAAATACCCTTAGTAAAAATTACAGGTTTTTAACTTTATGATTATTTTGTGTGCAGTAATATATAACCATGGCACAATACACAATATAGCCCGTACTTGAAATATATAATTAACGCAATGTGCTAAACAAATATTGCATTGGGGTTAAAAATGATAATAATAAAATTCATCCCAATTTGAACATGATCTTTAAAGATATTAACATCTCTAAACATTTTAGTTGTGTGTAAGTCCTTCAAAAGTTATGAGAATTGAAACACACACTATAGTGAGCCTTAACAAATACTTAAAATTATTTAATGCATTTGGGTTAAACAAATATAGCATTTAGGTTGCAAATGATAATTATAAATTACATCCCCGACTTTAACATGATCTTAAAACCATGTAAATATTATCTTTACTTGCTTGCAAACCCTTCAAAATTTATGAGAATTGAAACACGCACAATATAGCAAACCTTAACCCATGTTTAAAATTATATAAAGCATTTGGGTTCAACAAATATAGCATTGGGGTTGAGAATGATAATAATAAATTCATCTCTATTTTAACGTGAGCTTTAAAGATTGTGAATAGTATCTTTAGTTGCGAGTACATCCTTTAAAAGTTATGAGAATTGAAACACGCACAATACAACGAGTCTTAACCCATTCTTAAAATTATTTAAAGGGACTTGGTACCCCTTGTTTTCACACAAAAAATTATAAAAATATCAATTTTATATTTTTTGAATGTTAATAATCTTTGAAACCTTCTCCTTATTCTGGCAAGATTTTGAGCTGATTCTATAACTGCAATTGAATAAAAATTGTATTTTTATGGAGAATTTAGCATAACTGCAACAGATCCTTTGATATTTCGAACGCATTTTTCTGACTTCGTGTTTTTTGGAAGTCTCATTTTACTCAAAATGCTAAAACGCCAGAAAATATTAATGAAATGTCTGGAAAGTTTTATTGTCATTCTAAAGATCTATTTGACAAAAGTAGGCATAGAGTTTGGAATAAAATGTTAACTTTTTTTTTAACATACTTTAAAGTTGAAAAATACAATTTTTTTTATTTATATGTATAGTTTTTATTGTTTTTCTCCCAAACTATTTTACTTATTCAAAATCCGATGGTTTAAGAATATATTACTAGGGTTTAGAATATATTACTAGAAACATATTTTTAAAAAAAAAATCATGAAAAAATATTGAAAAAGAAAAAAAGAAAAATTTGAAATTTAGAGAATTTTTAAAAATATTTTTAAATTTTGAAAATTTAGAGAACTACGTGAATTTTTTTTTAATAAATTTAGTTATTGCCAAGTAATACTTCAAAATATGTAACAGTTATAATTTTAAAGGCTTAAATTTAAAAAAAAAATCGTTTTAAAGGTATCAAGTCCCCAAGTCATTGAAAATGATAATAATAAAATTCATCCTGATTTTAACGTGATCTTTGAACATTGTGAATGTTATCTTTAGTTGCGTGTAAATCTTTCAAAAGTTATGAGAATTGAAACACGCATAAAGAACTCGTCTAAGAAGAAAGCGGCTTCTTTTCCGTTGTTGGTCAATCTGAAAGATAAGCTCTGAAAATAAAAAAGCTCGGGTACGTGGCGCGTGACACGTCCTCTTAACAGCAACAAATCTATTGATGTGGGGCATTTGCAGTTACTTGTTTCTCCATTGTCATCGGACTTACTCTTTTAAAGAAATCCAGACACTAGAAGGAAGTTCATCTTTCTCAAAAGAAATAGGAGCAGGTTCTTTTTACGAGTACTGAAGTCGTCCATTACATTCATTGGGCTGTATGGATCTGAAAAGTGGATTGCTTGGTAATAAGGGGAATGGTCCCATGGGTTTCTTCGAGATACATCATCATCTCATGTACTATTTGGTATCGCTCAAGAGAAAGGCCAGTGGAGAAAAAAGACAACAATAATAAGAGCGTCTCTACATTCATTGCTAAGAATTATTTGATGTGTTTATAAAAGCTAAAATATAGAATTTATATGTGTAGATGACCACATAATTTGTGAGCAACACCGGGGCATCTAAATTGACGAAAGATGATAGTTTATAGGTTTGAATGTTTATAAAAGGATTATGTGTGAGGAATCTTTTTTCCCGTGCCTGGATTTCTGTTTCTATAAGCCCGATGACGATGGATAGTTAGAATCAAGTAACTACTACATTCAATAACTGTATCTACATTCATTGTTAGGAATTATTTTATGCGTTTATAAAAGCTAAAATATGGAATTTATATCTATAGCTGACCACATAATTCGCAAGCAACACCGGGCCTAGTACTTTAAATTGCCAAAAGATGAGAGTTCATTGGTTTTACTGATTATAAAAGGATTATGTGTGAAGAATCCCGTGTCTGGATTTCTGTTTCTATCACCCCGATGACGATGACTAGTGAGAATGAAGTAACTACAAATGTTCTTTTCCACTATATAAATTACCACTGAATAAATGGATTTTTCGCTGTTAATAGGACGTACGACAAAGCCGAGTTTTTTTAAATCCTTCATATTAACTTCGATTTTCTTTGTGTGTGTGGCTGCCGGGCAATTTTGCGGAACTTACCGTCATCTGATTGGGTTAAAATTTCCAGATAGTTTCGATTTCGATGACAATGCATTGATTAAGTTTTGGGGTCTGTCACTGTCACTAAAAGGTCACTTTTACACACGTTTCTATAATCATTTTAGATTACTAATAAATCTCATTTTACAGATAATTATTGAAACTCTTTCCTGTTGCCAAAATTATTTTAATCAGATTATTATAATATTATTATAATAAATTATTAATTAATAAATTATTAATAATTATTATAATAAAAGGTAATTAAATACATAAATTTATTATGAGTACGATCAAGTTATTTCAAAGTTCGTGGCGTAGTAACGCTTTAAGTGAAATAATTTTATCCGATCATTGTTGAGACTCTTTGAGTTGCCAACATTTAAATTAACGGTATTGGGGCTTGAATGCATTAATTTTCATTTATTTTGATTAAATAAATTTTGAAATGTAGTTAGCCGCATATTTTTCTGATAAAGATTTAATATTTAAAATGAGATGCAAAACACTAAGCACACGCTGACAACTGAATGAGTACAATGTTAATAAATATAAAAATTGGCAATGCATATAATGGATTTATATAAAAACTTTGTTTTTATGGGTTATATTATACGTATTTGTAGTTACTAGAAATAACTTTCTAGTTGCATATTTTAAACATGTGGCATATAAAACGCAATATGTTTTTTCTAATTGAAAGTTAGAATGGAATCCCGTGAACTAAGCGAAGTAGCTTCAGAAAGGGTTAGGCAAGTCTCTCAACGTCTTTCATAAAGCTTATGCGCTATTATAAGCTTTTGTCATGTGCATTCAGAAAAACTAAGCAAATGGGAAAAAGAAATGTAAGAAAGTAACACTGTATCACGTGCATAAGGTGGTTATAACTTTGTCACCAACTAACTAGTAGATTCATAATGAATTTACAATTCTAATATGTTTACATGCAGAAAAAAGGGTGCAAAAGACGATTTACGTACCGAGTTATTTAAATACCATACGATTTTATACGTTAATTACATATTATGTATTCTAATAGCCTTATTATACATCTTAACTATGACTTGCAAAAAAAATTCAAACTTGAGGAAGCACTATATTAAAAGAAGTTTATTAAAAGGCAAACTTTTATTATTTCAAATAAGTAGCAAAAACGTGCTATTTTTGATAATCGGTTTTTCATCATTAATATTAAACAGATATGTATTGAATATTTCATAGATTATCATATTTAAATTAATGTAACTAAACTATAATTACTATATTTGAGATGCAACGGAAGTAAGTAAATGAGGGAAGGGAGTGATTGTTAAAAGTATGTCTCGTCTGATAATCATGCCAAATATTTACAAAATATATCCACGAAGATAAAATTAACAGATTGCAAACATTTAACATTTCCGCAAAGTTTTAAAGTGTTAAATTGTAAATTAAGTTATATTCAAATCAGGCAAGATACCATTATCACTAAATATTACATTAAACTGAAAAAAATATTTTTATGCAAATTTACTTCACAATATTAAAAGAGGAAAAAGAGATATACAAAATTTAAAAACGTCTTTTATCCTAAAAATGTAAAATGCTCCAAAAATTGGATCTCTATTTTTTTTCCATTGTTCAATGTCATAGAATGCCATATCAGTTGATGATATTTCACTTTAAGATTGTTGAATGGATGACAACAAATAAAATAACAAAATTGAATGTTATACTTAATTGCTTGTCAAATAAGTATGGTGCTTTGAATTCATTAAAAATACATATGCAAAGAAAAACTTGTTGACATTATTTATTGCAGTCTATTTTAGATTTTAAATTATTATTTCTCTTGAATTGGCGTATTTAAGCTTGTCTATATTTTTCCATGACTATATGGTAATCGAATATTCCATACATTTTTTGCCTAAATTCCCACTTTTTGGAATCCTCTTGGTCTTAAGTACTTAGTACAATATTCTTATTTTATACTAAACGTTTTTAAAGACAGCATACCTAATACATAACTGATGTTAAAAAAAATAGTTTTCTTAAAAATGAAAAATTCTCATCCATATATTTTAATATTTTAGAATATAAGAATTAGCTTGAAATTTCCCAAGCTAAAACGTAAGGAACTATTGAAATATGTTTTTCTATTTCTTCAGACATATAATTATAATTTTATTGAAGATCTATAAAATATTTAATAATGTTAGAATATTTCTGCTCAACATACAGTGTGCGTAAGAAACTATTTGGTAAAAGTACCACAAATCTTTAGTAAAAGTGTCAAATGAAATGGTAAAGTGAAACGGTTAGTAAGAAGTGAAAGTGGGCAATGATTTTTATGACCAAATATTTTTTTTTTATATTTTAAATAATATAAATGTACATTTTATTATCGCATTTTAAGAAATGATTCTTTAAATTTTGGCAATGATTACAAAGTTAAATTATGTAGTCGATTGAATAATAAATATTTCATTCTAGTAAAAAGTTTTCTGGGCTTTGTTAACTCCCTGAAATAAAAAAAAAAATATTTCTTAAAAGCACTAATTCACATTACTGGAGAATATTTGAAACCACAGCTTATATTTGAAGTTTTTTTTTTTATATTCATGAGTTGCCATCAATATTATTTAATGCCAAGGAATTGTTCTTTCCAATGGTATTATTTATATTCAAGAGTCCAAAAATATTATATAAATAGATTAGTTGAAGTGCAGTTTACTAAAAGTTCATAAATTTTGAAGTGCTCAACGTTTATCTTTGAAGAGAAAATTTTACTCTTAAATATTATTTGTAATATTGAAGCCTTGTTTTCATATATAGATACTAATACAAAAAACTTAAAAATCCACTATTTCATCTAATTCATAATTATTAACTTCCCATAATGCCTAAAACCTTGATGTCACATACATGATAGAAACTTGCATTTATTGTTAAAGGGGATTCATTTATAAAACAAATAATAACACCAATGAAAATATAGTTTGGGTACATCATCTAAAATAAATATTATATATATATATATATATATATATATATATATATATATATATATATATATATTACATCTATATATATATATATATATATATATATATATATATATATATATATATATATATATATATATATATATATATATATATATATTACATCTTTAATTTTTAATTTGGATTTTCTAGACTCTAATGTTTGTAAATCGTCTACTTTGAAACAATTATTAATAAAAAAAAATCATTTAGTTTTTTTTTTTTTTGGCCGAAATATAAGCTTTTTTATAAAGACAACTCCTCCTTCAATTTTTAATATTTTTTAAAAATTTCAAAAACTAATTAATTATGGTTAGTTATACTCTAAAGATGTAGGAAGAGATCTTTTCAATTTTTTTGTACGAAAATTAAGAAAAAAAAAATTAAAAAAAAATATTTAGTGATTTTCACAAAAAAAATATTGTATTAATTCTAAAAAAAATTAATACAATTTCCTAAAAAACTCTCTCTTTATTTATAAAATAGATATTCAAGATTTAAAAATCATACGCAGTTTAGTTCTAAGTAATTTTTCTCAAAGCCTTCAAAATTGCCAAATCTAGATTTAGAGAAAAAAGAACTTAATAATATAACCCATAAAAATGTTTTTAATATAAATCCTTCATATGCATTGCCCATTTTTGTATTCATTAACAAAGCACCGTTTCTGTTTCCAGCGTCTACTTGGTGTTTGCATCAAATTTTAAATATATTTAAAACTTATCTATCAGCAAAAGATGCGGTAAATTACTTTTCCAAAATCTATTCATTAAAAATGAATGTTCCATAAAAGCCACCTTTTAGTGACAGTGACAGCCATCAAAATTTGATAGAATGCATTGTCATCGAATCTTTCTGCAAAATTTCATCCCGATTTGATAACGGCAAGGGTGTTAATTAAGCCCGCCATCGACCCGGACATCCATCTACACACAAAATCGAAGTAAATATAAAAGATTTAAAAATAAAAACTTGTCCAAAACTTCATCGTAGATAGGCATGTAAAAGTTTATAAATCGAATGTTTACTGTTCCCTAGAATTCTGAAAATGTTTCCATGTCTTCTTGAATATATATATAGCTTCACATTTGTTTCAATATTTGGGGTACGGGTCTCTGTTAATCTTGTAGAATCCAAATGACATAAATTTTCACGACACTGATTCATGTCCAATTCCTGGTTTTTTGTGTGTGGTGTGATGCGTGACACGGTTGGCACACTTCCTTTGCAGAGAATAAATACGGGGTTTGATTGGCTGAGGGGAGTTTTATGTGAAGTTTGCTTTCCTCGTTATCACTTCGTTATAGCAATGAAACTAGCCGACGTCCTTCTTCGTTACCATGACGATGCATCTCACACTGCGGGAAATGGAAGGTAATGAAATTTTGATGACCACTACAAAGAGAGTCCATCTTACATCTATTTACATTACAAAGTATCATTCTCTAAGGAAGCTATTATATAAACGTTGACCTCGCAAGTACAGATTGCGAGAGGATGTGCACGATAGAGGGTGGGAAGAAATGTCCTATTGCTTAGAATGCTTTTCCTGATTGAATTATTTTGAAAATGATGCTTCTCTTTTACGATGCAATAAAGTGAGATTAATTGCTTGGATTTGTTATTTAAAATGTAACGCCATACAACTGTTTCGAACAGAGCATGTGTTACAAGTTGAATTTTTAAGGGAATGAATATTTGGTTCGGATTTTATAATGATATATTAAGCATTAGTATTTCTTAGTATATCTTAAGTACTTAGTATTCCTTAATCATAATTTATTAATATACTAAACATCATTATTGCTTAGTATACCCTAAGTAATTAGTATTCCTTAATCATAATCTATTAATATAGTAAGCATTAGTGTTGCTTAGTATATCTTAAGTACTTAGTATTAGTTAATCTATTAAAAATGTTGTGTGTAGTATTGTTTTATTAGTATTTTAGTAATGTGATCAAGTAAGGATTAGGTAAATTAATCAGGTTATTATTAAATGTATTGTTGAGATATTTTTTAACTTTAAACTCTTTCAACTGTTGAACTCAGATGTTTGTTTTTATAATTTTATACTTTCTTTATATTCAAAATAAAATTTTAGTTTTACATTTTATTGTCCATTTGTATTCTTATTCAAAAAATGAAATCTTTGATATATTTCCCATAAAAAAATGTCATCAATTACTTATTTAACTCCAACCTACTCAAAAGTTTTTTACATGTGTAAGTAGTTATTGTAATATATTATAAATATTCATTTTGTTTAGGTATATCTAAATATCGCTTTATTATCAAATGAGGCAAATGCGTAAATAACAACTCCTGAGTATTTTATTTCTTTTAAATACAAATATCTGGTTACCTAATTACAAATAAAATGTAGAATTTTAATTTACGTATACTATATATTTTAAACAGAAAGAAAGTAGCGCGCATTGCTTGAAAGATTTTTCTAGATCTTTCTTAAAGTACAGATAATTATCAACTATAATTCCGCATTCTTTTGTAGTTGTTGGAAGGCGTAAAAAAGTGTAAACTAGTAAAACATTTCTAATTCGAATAGAGATACTTTAAAGCCTCGTGCTTGAAGCTTTTTCTCTTGTATTATTTAATTCTTCATCACTGTATCTCCTAGAAATGGCAAAATCGATCTTAAAAAAGCACACCACTCTCTAAGTTCCTCAAAATTCACTCTAAAAAAATTACATCTTGGTCCTTTTTCTTTCATTTTGAACTTTGACAGTGATAAATGGTTTCTTTGGTAAAAATAAAATATTCATACTGAAATTATACTGCAGGTAGCAGAAACCACCTTTAAAACAATGAAGAAAAAATAAGGAGAAAATTGCCTTTTTAAAAATTTATTTCCTAACGTATTTGATGCCCATCATTTTAAATGATATTATGAATGGTAAATGGGAAGGACATAAATTGAAGTGAGAAATGGCTGAAAGCAGAGGTACATAGTATGCACTTAAAGCTCGCTAATTGCATAATCGATACATTGGACTTTTTAAACACTATTAAAGATTCTACAAAATCATTAAATAAATTGCGAGTTACTGTACTATATTCATTGAGAATCCTTTTCTTCAAACAATGAATAGAGTGTGGTATGTGTATGTCATTTTTCTTTGAAATCAATACATTTTTACATCATTTGACTGTAATTATGAGTATTAAATGAGTAACTTTCTTTTTAAAAACATTATATAAAACGTTTCATTGTGTGATTCATGTACTTTATGATTTAAGGCACATGTTATATTTACTGTATAATTGACCTAAGGTTACATTTATAAATGGACACATTTTACCCGGACATGACGTTTTTTAAAAATAAACTGTCTCCTCCAGTTAAGTTATAAGAAACCCAGAGTTTATGTGATTATTCTTTAATTACAAAAGAAAAATGTCTGTTTGAATGAGAATTGTAAAAAGAGATAGTTATTTGTCAAATATTTCTCTTTTGATTTATACATTGATAGTGAAAAAATGTCTGTCAATGTATTGAAAATATATAAACATTTCTATGATTAAACATTGCTTCTATGATTTTTAATTCATTCTTACTGTTGGTTTTATAGGAGAAGTTATTACAGATTTAAATGGCATTTTAAATAGCTCTATCGTAATAGCTCAATAACTATTATTTATTTATTTATTTATTTATTTATTTATTTATTTATTTATTTATTTATTTATTTATTTATTTATTTATTTATTTATTTATTTATTTATTTATTTATTTATTTATTTATTTATTTATTTATTTATTTATTTATTTATTTATTTATTTATTTATTTATTTATTTATTTATATTTCTAAAAATAAGGTAATTAACAGTAGCACAGTGGTATTTTTTCTATGAAATTGTGTGTAATCCTTTTTATACTAAAGCGTTTCAAATTAACAAAAATATTCATTTTCTAAATCGGTTGTTTTTCTAACAGAAACCTTGAAAAAAAAATATGCTCGCACTTTTTTTTATTGAATTGTATGATTTATAGAAAACGAGAAAGACATTGACTTTATGCATTTTATTTTTCATCTTTCTCATAGCAAGGCATACATTGAATGTTCATAATTCCTTTAGAATGAATAATTTTTACAGCTGTTTTTATAGACATAGAAAATAATAACAAAAATTTAATATTTCATATCCTGAATAGTTTCTGCTTAAAAATTAGATATATTTAAGTACATTTCATTTATTGAAATTCTTTCAATTATCTATATAAACATTACAGTCGAAGCATTTATACTAATGTGAACTTTAATTCATAGATAATTAATATTTACATTTGATATTTTTTGATGAATTATAAATAGACCCATTTCTTACTATACATTTATAATACATTTATTTGTTACTCATGTTTTATAATTATTTGTGAAAGCAAAATTCTGAACTAGGAAATAGATTGTTATGTAGAAAAATACGTTTTGCTTCAAAATGAGACTGTGACTACTATTTGTTTTACGAAATAAGCTAATTTTAATTTTACTCGTTTATTATCGACTGAATACCTAGAATGCATTAGATAAATTATTTCAATGCAATTAGATTGTTAAGGTATTCTTTAAGATAATAAGTTTAAGATTTATGACGATAAATTTTAATATTGTAATGTTAAATTTAGTTGCTAAAAACCTGTAATTTTTGTGAAACATTTATTTGAATTCTACAAAAAATATTTTTATCCAAAACAAGTAAGTTTATCAATAACTAAATTCAAGCAAATTATAATTTACCTTTGCCTTTAGTTTTCCTAAAATTTTAGCACTGGTATTTTTTTTATCTAAAAAGTGAAACATAAGTATTCCTCTTTTATTAAACAAGTCAGACACTATTGGTGGCCATCTTTAAATTTCTGTTTGTACATACTGTAACTCATGATTTCTTCAAAAAATAATTAAATGCGCACATAATTTAATAACTGGCAATATACCTACAGTAAATTTTGAAGCGAATAGTTTCGTTTAAAATTTTTAATCATAAATTTCACGTATTAACTTTCCATTCACTTTTATGAAATACTCTTATCTCTGCAAATTAGAGTGAAAAATAACTTATTAAATATCGTGACAATAAAAAAAAAAATTTAATAAGTAGATTCATTATAAAGTTAAGGAATCAATGATATATATGTTCAAGGAATCAGGGATTTATTAGTTCAGAAATATTATTAAGTTAAAGATTCAGTGATCTAGTTGGAAGGAATCAGTGATTATGTTTTCTTACAAACTCAAGTAAGTTTATAGAATCCATTGTTTTGCAAAAAGTAACACTGTAGTAGCACCAGGACTTGGCAGTTTTTTTTTTTTTTTTTTTTTTTAAATTTAGCAAGACATCTATGAAAAAGATGACAATTGTCTATGAGGAACCATGAATCGTGTAAGACATGAATTGCTTAATTTTAGCGATACTATAAACACAAATTTGGGGTTACAAGACGAGACAAATTTGATTGGTATGCAAACGACCTTGTCATTCAGGTTGGTGTAAAAGGCGATTTAAATATAATTCTAATGATGATTTCTCATTGATGAAACAGAGGGAGAGATTTCGAAATAACTGAATAATCCTTTTATACCGTAACATGTTCATTCATTGATTTACATTTTCCACCGGCTTAACATCAAATTGATATTCTAACAATTGCATTTGATTTATGTGATATAGAAGACTTGGATTATAGTTATGGATCAAATGGGAATGAACATATATGAACATGAATTTGAAAAGACAATAATTATTATTGACCAATTAGTATTATTATTACAGTCCATAAATATTAAAACCTTTTCTAAGTAATTACATCCTTCTACTAAATGTTTGAAAATTTATCTACTTCACGATACTTTTCTTCGACAAAAACTGATTTTTCATATTTTCTAAAAAATATTTAATATCTTATTTAAACATGGTATTTTCTTAAACATATGTCGACAAAATAGCTTTGCTTGTTAAGACATTACTTCGAACATGAACACAAAAAATGCATAATTTATTATGCATTATTGGGCATCATGATTCCCCCACTGTGGTGTTCTTAGCCGTAAAACTACATTTTAAGAAATTTATCACTTTTAATGACACGTAAAAACACGGTCTTGATTAAATTGCAAAAGAGTATAAAAGAAAATCATGTAATTAATAGCAGCCATCAATTTCAACCCCCCTCCCCCTCCCCCACTTTCGTGTTTTTTCGACGTTTTGTCGTTACCGCTTAACGATTATTTCCCCCTGTCGAATTCGTTTTACTAAACTTTCTTGCAAAATAACAAAATACAACAAAAGTAATTCTTTTGTCTCATGCTTCATTTTTTTTAAAGATACCTCGTTGTAAGACACAAAAATAGTACAACGCTGCAACCAAAATAAAAAGACCTCTTTTACGTGTTCTATGAGGGATACTAACTGAATAGGAAAAATTGTCCCTTGTCACCCTATCATTATTTTTTTTTTCGATTACTGTGGGATTGGTTAAACTGATCAACAAACATGAATTTCCTTTTAAATATAGAATCAGTAAGTAGTGCCCGTCCTACATTTTTTCTGGTCTGTAGCTTTAGACTATAACCTTAAGTGTTTTTCTTAACTTCTATACATTGAATGTTAATGTTCGAGAGTAGTAGAAAAAACTTCTTTCAAAAACATAGTTCGTATTTCTTGTCAGTTAAAATTAAAGTGGAAGTGTTTCTTTAAAAAAATTCTACTCATCAATTTAGACTATTGTTGGAATCGGGTGATCGAGCTCATAAGAATAGAAAACATTCTTCAGCTGATCATGTGTCCAATGTTGACGCCCTTTAGTCTACAAAAACCACTTTCTTCGGATTTGCAACGAAATCAAAGGAACTGTTGTTGCTCGCCGGCTATGAAAATCAAATCGTTTTAAGATTCATCTTTTTGAGTTCACGAATATGTTTTGCGATGATCCTGAGCTGAATTGCGTTGAATTTGTTGCGTTGTTGCTCGCATTTGTTGAAGACAATGCTTGTTAATCATCTGGTACATATTTCATTCATAAGTGATTTCGGCCCTCCATTCTACTTTTCGTTAAAGTTTTAATGTCTTAGCTTCTACTCTTTGAAGACTCGAGAGATTGTTGTATGATGAAAGCCAAGAAAAATAACTTTTTCTAAGATATTATAATCAGCCATTCTCTCACTCACAATAATATCATGTTCAAAGTCACTCACTTCTCTTATTACTTTAAAAAAACGGTTATATTGTAACTTTTATTTATCGTTCTTACGAAGGAAATGTTAAGATACCTCTGAATACATATTTAAAATTAATTTTACTATTTTTGCTTTCTAATAACATAACTTTACTACTTTAGCTTTTAAATTATTTAAAAAAAAAAAATAAGTCTTACAATTTTCTGGACTTACTTTCAAATTCAAATCTAATAAATATCATCTAGTCTAAACTATTTTAGCTCTGGTTAATGTATTATTTCTCAAAATAAAACAAATGCATTTATCTGAATAAACGTCAGCATCTTTTTTTTAATTTAATGTTATAAAATTAATTTTCAAAATATGCTTAACGTGCATTTTAAAACTTTTACAGTTTCATTATTCGTGTTAAAAATTGAAGAAAAAGTTGAATGTAATACCCCAATGAAATAAAATAAGTACATTATTTTCACTTGGTCGTACAAAATGTTCTACCAATGCTGTATCGATGGCACAATTTGACTGAAAACCACAATATTAAAGTGTAATTACTCAAATATTATGTCCCGGTCAAATCTTCCAAATTTTATGAGGCATATGTTAACTTATTTTTGAGGCAGCTTTTTTGTGTCGGGTATATTTACCTGACGCATCTTTTTGCTGGAGGGTATTTCTATCAGTATCCTTCATCAAAGCATTTTTCATGAATAAAAACATGAGCTCTCTTGTACATTGACGTTTAGTTATATCCATACACACACTATTTAATTCAATAAAATGTATAAACAAAGAGGAGATACTAAACAGCTGCCTTAAATTCTTCTTCTTTTTTCATTTTGTATTTTTGAGATGGCACGTTAGCATAAACTTATCTTTTGTTACCATAATGGAAAAAGTTTGCTTTTTTTGAACTAAAGAGCAATTTTATTTTTATCTTCTCCACTGCATTTTGGGAGGAAAAATTAAGATTGAAATTTGAAGCTCCTTTCAAGAAATATAAATATATGCTGATATTTATTACAGTTATAATTATATGGCTTTATGAGGTTGGGTTGTTTATGCATATTAATTTGGTAAATGCATACAAGGAAACATGTAGTGTGTTCCAAAAGTGACTCTCGATAGTTAATTATAGTTAGTTTATAGATAGTTATATATATATATATATATATATATATATATATATATATATATATATATATATATATATATATATATATATATATATATATATATATATATATATATATATATATATATATATATATATATATATATATATATATATATATATATATATATATATATATATATAGATAGATATAGATATAGATATATATATATATATATATATAGATAGATATATATATATATATATATATATATATATATATATATATATATATATATATATATATATATATATATATATATATATATATATATATATATATATATATATATATATATATATATATATATATATATATATATAGATATATAGATATATATATATAGATATATAGATAGATATATAGATAGATAGATAGATAGATAGATAGATAGATAGATAGATAGATAGATAGATAGATAGATAGATAGATAGATAGATAGATAGATAGATAGATAGATAGATAGATAGATAGATAGATAGATAGATAGATAGATAGATAGATAGATAGATAGATAGATAGATAGATAGATAGATAGATAGATAGATAGATAGATAGATAGATAGATAGATAGATAGATAGATAGATAGATAGATAGATAGATAGATAGATAGATAGATAGATAGATAGATAGATAGATAGATAGATAGATAGATAGATAGATAGATAGATAGATAGATAGATAGATAGATAGATAGATAGATAGATAGATAGATAGATAGATAGATAGATAGATAGATAGATAGATAGATAGATAGATAGATAGATAGATAGATAGATAGATAGATAGATAGATAGATAGATAGATAGATAGGTATGTATATTAAATATCTTATTCTCAAAGCAATCGTAATGTGCGTCACAAATAATGTATTTAAATTATAGATATAAAATAACTGTCATCTATAAGCTCAATTGAGTTGTCTATGGTTTAAAAATAAAACTCTTCTATTCACCAATAAGAAATAAGGTGATTTTGATTTGAGTTAACTCTCTGAAACAATTGGTTCATATGAAAACTCACATGTAAGATTTTTTTTCATTTTCCTTTAATCTATCTGAATTTTGAAAATGAATTGAATTGTATTAAAACATGAAGGAAAATATCACAAAGCATGTTTCTCTCTTTGTGGTTTGTGGTTTTATTTTTGAGTTAACATCTATCCCTAAAAATATTATGCAGTATCCAATGAATTCCTAAAAATCCTTTTTAGAGTAACTTTGCTTTGCTCTTATTCTTTCTAAAAATAATTATCGTTTCTTCAAATTCTTTGTTGTTGAAAGCCTCATGTAAAAATGTTTTCGCATCCTGAAAGTTCGTCGTATGGATATAGTTCCTAAGTGTTTTAATGCTTGATGTTTGGACTGCTTGTGGCTTGAGCTAGTTCATTTTTAAGTACCCACAACTTATGTAATGACTCTTATAACGGAAATACAACATTTATTTTCCAACTTGTTGTTCCATACGGACAACTATAAGTCAGTACAAAAAAACTATGGGAGAACCAAAATATTAAACACTCTCGTGCAACTAATTTGAATAAAACTTTCACCGATTCTCAGCTTCATCTCTAGTTTGATGTAAATCAAGACTGAAAAAAGCTTTCGATTAACATGTAATTTCTTGCCTGTTGCCTGGTGATGAACTTTGCTAATTAAATAAATGTTACGGTATTTCTTCTTAAACTACTTACCTTATATTAGATAAAGAATAACAACAACTTCAAATCAAAATCTACACTGAATTAAATATGGGATGTTGAGAGATATTAAATTTCTGCCAATCCCCTCACCCGGCAGATGTGTACTAAAATTTCATCCCCTTTAATACCCATTTCTGAGTGGAGTTATTTATTCTGCAATAATTTCTTAGTATTTGGCATTTGACCGTGTTTATCTAACGTACAAACGAAATGGTCAGCGACACAGCATAATTCAGTAAAATGCGACTTCAGGATGCGAACTTCAAGCTCGTTGCTGCATGGGTAAATCACTTTTACATTTAAAAAAACGGTCATAATAATGTTTTTATAGTCAAAGGAAAGAAATTGGGAACTAAAAATAAATATATTTAAAAGTTTAAAAATTAAGACCACCCTACGCAAATCGGTCTTTAAGTAAAACATGTTAGCCACAAAAAATCCGCTTTTGAACACAAGTGATACACCGTAGTACAATATCTAATCAGGAGAAAAC
Source organism: Linyphia triangularis (assembly GCA_963978545.1). Taxonomy (NCBI): domain Eukaryota; kingdom Metazoa; phylum Arthropoda; class Arachnida; order Araneae; family Linyphiidae; genus Linyphia; species Linyphia triangularis. The sequence continues at coordinate 19,112,188 of OZ021721.1, forward strand.
ATACATCCATTTGAAGCGGGACAAATAGAAATATGGAAGACATAATCATAAATCATGTTTCAAACAGTAATCTATAATTTCACTTCATTTATCAATTTGTCACTTTTAATATGTACTTCAAATATCTGCAGATTCAAGGTGTACCAAAAGTGACTCCCAATCCTTGAAAATGGAACATTTTGAATTTTTACAGCTAATATTCAAACGTATTTCTATATATATTGATTTTATATGCATGTAGTGACTATTCAATAGAAATACGTTTGAATATTAGCTGTAAAAATTCAAAATGTTCCATTTTCAAGGATTGGGAGTCACTTTTGGTACACCTTGAATCTGCAGATATTTGAAGTACATATTAAAAGTGACAAATTGATAAATGAAGTGAAATTATAGATTACTGTTTAAAACACGATTCATGATTATGTTTTCCATATTTCTATTTGTCCCTCTTCAAACGGATGTATGTTTTCTCCTGATTCGATATTGTATTACGGTTTATCATTTGTGTTCAAAAGCGGGTTTTTTGTGGCTAAAATGTTTTACTTAAAGACCGATTCATCAATATCTCGTCAAGTTGAAAATGAAAGTCTTTGTAAGTACGTAACAATAATATAACAATCTCATAAATTGAAAAAATATACGATGTCTTTTAGCGATAACATAATAATGGGTATGTCAATGAAGTTATAAAGTGGGCGCATTATTTATATGTGTATTCATGTGGTTGCTATAGAGATCGTTCTGGTGAAAGTTCCGTTATTGACATTCCCTGACAGGGAGCTTACAGCTGACGGCGTGGCGCCGTTTTTATTACAGTCATTGCGTCTTGTTAGTACAACGTTGTCATAGGGATAGTGCGAATATAGAAATTGAGACCCACCTCAAACTGGAAATTGTCAGCCAACTGATTCGCTGCTCTTCTGTTCAAGTCAATCAACACATTCATCCAAGCATTCTCTAGATCATAATTTAACTGCTGTACTGAGGATTTGGCATTAGCACAGAAGAAAACTTATTTCGAGGTTTTATGGGGATTGCCTTTTGTTTTTTCAAATACTATTTGCGTATTTGGGGCTTTTTTAACTCATTTTTTTTTTCGTTTAAAGTTGTATATGTTTTTTTATTTATAATATTTCTTTTCGAATTTTACTTATGTAAAATAATTTTTCAACCTATTTAATGAGTGGATTTATTTTTAAGATAATCTCAAGTTTTACAGAAAATACGTTTTTACAAATGAGTGCTTTTGGTTCTAAAACTGCATTAAATCATTAACTTGACATTGAATACAAAAAAAAAAAAAAAAAAAAAAAAAAAAACGTTTAAGAAAATAAATACACAAATAAATCAAGTAAGCATATTTTAACTTAAGCAAAGAAATACAAATACTTATTTCAAAATATTTAGATACAAAATAATGAATAATAAAAAAATTATATAATTGAACAACGGAGTAAAATATTTGATTAAAACAATTGTAATATGTTTGAAATCACTTGGCCAAAAGGTATGTACCGAAGACAATTACAAAAAATTTGAGAAACCATTAAAATGTATCTTCCAATCACTTCTAAATCACATCGTTATTTGATATATGTAATAAAAAAGAAAACTTCCTACAAGTTTCACTACTTGTAATTGCTTTTCATTTTGAGGATCAAATTAAATTCATTAAAAAAAGCATCATTCATACAGTTCCATCGCTCCTACTTACATATCTGCACACGCATTTTGTAGTTCCGTTCTCTCTTTATGAAACACATTCTTTTCATTCTAGAATCTTAAAATTAATTAACTGAGGTGAATGCCTCTCATATCTCAAGTAGAGACGCTCTCTAAAGAATTGCTATGTTCGTGTTTTAATGTATGCATTTCTTTTGCATTTAAGACTACTTCCAAATTCTCAAAGTATTTGCTTAGCACGCAAGATTTATACGTAAGAACGTTCTTCGATATCAAACTCTTGAAGTATACTTTCACAAATATGGTCTTGTTTAGTTTCAGGAGAACTTAGTAACCAATGATAAAGGACATTCATATGTTTTTAAAAAATGATGTGGGCTCAGGGAATGGTTTTGAAAGTTAGAAAGTAGCTAATCACTAGAAACAATATTGCATGATGGTTAATATGTTAATAAACTTTCCTTTACTACCTTTTATTACAGCACATTGTGATATTACCCTGGGCCTTAAGCCCATTGGTATTGTTTTTAATTAGTCACAAGTGTGGTCCGGTGTTCGTCCACACTTAATGTTTGGGCATGCGCAGGAAATGCATTGTGTAGGCATGCTGATGTTTGTTCTGATGTATTGATGTATCAATGTTTTATAAAACTCAAATAAATTTAAAAAAACCCCGCTTTTTAATGGGCTTGGACTTAAGACTCAGGGTAAACTGTACATCAGCCCTAAGCCGGTTATTTATTTTTTAAATTTTTAAATGACATAAAAGTATTTTAAACTGTTTAATGCTAGTATGAGATCATTACAATAGATTTTCAATCAACCTTTGATAATCAGTAAACCAAAATGAACTAAGGTATAAGAAAACATTCAAAGGTAATTGCTGTAGTGATTGTTTTTTCTAGTTTTATATTTTATATTTGATTTTTATTACGAAGTAGGGGGAAAATGTCTTTGAGAAAATGTCGCCATTTAATTCCCGTTCCATTAAAAGTAATCTTGCAATTGAAACACGAAGAACTGTCAGTTGAATGACTGAGCAAATACTATACTTTCTGGTCACCCAGGCTTGAATATACTAGCTCAGAATTTGAGCCACCTAATGAATGTTGATTGTGCACAAACATGTCTTTAAACATACAAAACCTATCAACTCCAGTTCATCTAACTAATTTCGGAAATAATTTAGCCATTACAAAAGGGATATTAAATGGTTATTTTTTTACCATATGGACCTCAGAGAATAACCTGAGTGGGATCATGTGTTTTAACCAGTAGCCCATTTCAAAAATGTTCATCTCAACCGATAAAGAGAATTCCTTTGATCTATGTCTTACTTATATCCTTACAATGAATAATACTTGAGTATTAAAAGAGACTTTGTTAGATGTTAACATCTTACATTCTCTCGAGAGAGATCCACAGATCCAAGCATCCATTAGTTAAACTTTTATTTAGTTTGGAATTCGTCTTTAAATCGAAATTATATCAAGTTGCCTATTTGAAGTATTGCTTTTAAAAGTATTGTTTACTGTCATTAAAGTGCCTATATATTATTCAGGGCACTGAAACTTAATTATATAGTCTAATAACTACATCATATTCAATTCAATGTTATACAGAAGGAGCAAATAGTCTTTCACAGAATAACAAAGAATATTCCAAGAAAAATGTTGTAGTGAATAAAAAGTTGGTTTTTATGTATCAAGTACCGTACTTATAATATTTCATGTACAACAATTGCCTTATAGAAATTGTAGTTGATTGAAAGCTTGGGGTGTGTAAAGCCGGTAACCAAGTTCTTGCTACGCGTTCATCAACATTTTCCATTTATCACATTGATACGGCATCTATTATAGAGGTTTCAATTTTCAATATCAAGAACAGAATGTTTGCCTCACCCACATCATGAAATTGAAGCTTTTAAATTAAGTATCATTATTAAAAAATACCTAAGAACTGTTTCTTCCATTTTCAGAAAACCATTTGTTAATCAGTAGAATAGTTTTATGCGAAATATACATATTTTTTAAATCCGGGATTTTTATAAATTCCTCCTCAACCTATATTATTAAAATGTATATTTAACTGACCGTATATTTTTGTATTAAATTAAAAATCATTCCATACAACAATGAAGAATATTTTTGTTTGCTTAAACATTTTCCTCTTTTACTGTTTTGCTGACTTTTGTAAGTGGATTACAGCCTAATGATAAAAATCGATTATTGAGCGGAATAAAAAGCGATCGCAGCAACTTCTGTATGGTTGCGCTTGAACTACTTCATAAGGAATTGCAATCAGTTTGTATGCTAAACTAAAAATTTCATTGTTTTTCCCTAACATCAATATTTCAGAGTTTAGTAATCAAGGCCATATAATCTAGAATCTAATACCTACTTATAATACAATAAAAAAAATTCCTCAGAAAATGTCAATTTGCATTTCGCCAGCTATAATTGCAATTATTTACTATATGCAAGTAGGGGTAGGGAATACTAGGTAGAACTGAAACAATTTTAGTTTTATTGTCCATAGCATTGTTTTTACACAAATAATCTCTCAACAAAACACATTAAATAAAACAATTTTTGATCATCTTCAAATTGCTCCCGTATAATTAGCTCTAGATACAATATTTACCCTCTATTCATAAACACAGAATAGAAATGTACTTTCTCCATATACTTAGTTTTGCTTACATAACAAGTCAATTTAGAAATCCCTCCCCGTATAAGCACTACTTGTACTGTGGCATATCCTTCTGCTTTCTTGCCTTCCTTCTTACGCCTTTCCACGAGTTCTTTACACAATACAAAGCCGTTTATAAACAGTTGGTGAAACGAGTCCACGTGTGTTCGGTGATTATACAAATTGTGATACGGGCAATTTCATGAAAAAGGTAGCTGGCATGACAACGCCGTCCTATGCGGTTACTGTAAAGTGGCTCTTGATAATTATGGGATTTTCGAGTTGAGCCATATCCCTGTTCTTCTGATTTGTCCTTCCGGACTTTTGTTCCTGTCCCGAAAACAAATTCACCTGAAAGACATCGATTTCAGTACAGCCGTGCACTAAAGTGTAGTGTTACCGTAAGCAATTATATTCTCTCATATCGTTATACTAGTTCTAGTACTGGAATACAATAGAAATACCTTGCATTTATATAATCAAGCATTAATATAATGCTTGAATTGTAAGGATAAATCATCTGAAATAAGGACAGTATCCTCCAATTTCTTAGCACTTAACATTAGAATACATTTATTCAGTATATCTTTTCTTTGGTTTATTTTAAGTTAAAATTTAAGTTATATTTTTTCTTTGCCATATAAATTTCTTTTTCCTTTATAATGCATTATTTAACAAAAAATAGTTTTCAATGGATTTTTATTGCTTAATACATCTTCCTTCTCACATTTCTTGATAAATATGTAAATCCCTATTAAAAATGCATTGATATTATTTTTTTATTAAAAAACATTTCCAATGCATTTTGATCTGTGTAATGTCCTCCTAAATATTTATAAATGTCCTTATTTACGAAAATACTACTTATTTAAGTACTACAAAATACAAAGAAGGAAGAATGTTTTTTGTTTGTTTTTTTGTAATATTTACATCTAATAATAATCTTTTTAGGTGTTTACCATAACTACTACCAGCTACCTCGAGATTATAAATTCTTCGAAAAACTTCCAGATTTTCACCTTTTTCTGAAAACTTATAAAAAATTACTTAAAAACTTGCGATGGTTCTGAAATTTAAAACATGCCAAAAATGTTTAAAGTTTTAAAATGTTAAAACCCCCTCTTTTGAAATGATTTGACTAATTGGTTGAATGGTTGACTTCTACTCCCAACGACCTATTTAATTCACAATGACGGCTAATCAAGCCGGAACTTACAGCTCAACTTGATTTCCAAATCACAACGAACAACCATGCCTAACCAGGGATTAGAACCCGGCACCTTTGGCAGGCGAGGGAAGAGTGTTATCCACTCAGCCATCAGGTGGGCTTAAATGTTTTGAAACTAGAATAATAAGATATATACTGCATACAGAGTGAGTTTAAAGTCGTCGAAGTTTAATGAGACGTAATTTAGTGAAAACGCATTGAGTTTTGTTTTTCTCTCGGCAGATAGCAGTGCAGATTATTTCGTCTATATATTATCATAGTACCACGCAATAGACACATAACTTAAAAAAAAATATCAGAATAATATCTACAATTACATGAATTTAAGAATGTGTATTCCCAGAGCACAACCTTAAAATTATTGTTTTACACTTGTACTTAATTTTTAATAAGAGTAAGGTTCACTTGATGGCAGTGGGGTTAAGAGCTCTGGCCTCGCATGCCAAAGGTGCATGGTTCGAATCCTGGGTTAAGCATGAATGTTCATTGTGGTTCGGAATCCCCGTTAAGCAGGAGGTCCCGGACTGATTAGTCATCATTGTGCATAAAAATAGGACGTTGAGCGTACAAACCAATCTAATAAGAGCAGCATATATATATTTGAAATTGGTTTCATTACTTAAGAATATACTTGTAGGTATTTTTATTAAGGATCAAACATTTGCTCCCTTAAGAAAAAAGAAAAAAAAAAAACTTCTTAAGTAAAAAAACATTTTTTCAACTTCCCCCAATGTTCAAATTTTCTCTCTATAAAAAATAACTGTAGCCATAAAGAAGTGGAAATATATCACTTTGAGCTTTTCTATGTCAGTAGTTTTACGGAATTCGCCAGCAAAAAGAAAATGCACGCGTGGTATTTTGACACGATCCACGATTTATAACCCTTACACAAATTGCAACCCTCCCGCAGCGAGCAACCAACGAAGGCTAGAGAATGAAGCAAAATGCTCCCTTAGCCACTTCGAACAAAACCACAGCGAACTTCATATGCAGATTTTCTTCTTTAGTGATTTATTTGGATTCTCTCCCCCCACCCCCCTTCCTTTTGCCACTTAGGATTGAAGTGGTTGAGGAATTGATTTTTCTCTTCATTCAACTCACCTTTCTCGTACGTGAACACTCCAAACCACTCTTTAAGAAGTCGAGAATATATCATTTTGGGAGCGACAGGGAGAAAAAGACGCCAAATATAGAAAACGGGGGGGAGACACTTTTTGTCGTCCCTTCCCTCTAAGTTACCTGTGAAAGCGAAAATGAAATCGCGATGCAAAAACGGAGGATAAGTGAACTTTTTTTTAACCTAGTGGAATGCGGAGAAATCGAAATAGGAGAAAGAAAAGCGCGTTTCACTATGTCTCAATAAAAGACGACTCTAGTGAAAGAAGTACTGAAACCTTGTGCACAATCATACGTTATCTCGATATAAATTGTGTGCGACCAACATTTTTTGAGAAGTTATTTGCACTTCAAATATTTACACTGCTATAGTCTGATAATATTTGAACTATAAACATAAAAAAATGTATTTTTATTAGGAAAGATAAAATATGCGTTTCATATGTTCAAGTGATAGCCAAAGTGATATGTAGTTTATTACAATTTTACGTATCTATAATTTACATACAGATAAAAAAATATCTTACATCGTGCATATATCTTTAAAACACTAATTTTTAAGAACTTTTAATTCATTAAAATATTAAGTATTTTTTTAATAAATATGCGGTTATGTTAATTCATAAGAAACAATAAAATATGCGTTTCTTATGATTCCGTGATAGTCAAAGTGATATGGTTGGTTGCTTTGTACGCTCGACGACGTATTTTTATGCATAATGACGACTAAGCAGGTTTGAACCTACATCTTAAAGTGGATTCCGAACCACAACGACCAACCACGCCTGACCCGGGATTCGAACCCAGCACCTTTGGCATGCGAGGCCAGAGTGCTAACCACACAGCCATCAGAAGGTCGTCAAAGTGATATGTAGTTCATTACAATTTTACGTGTAGATAATTTACCTGCAGATAAAAAAAAAATGTCTTACATCGTGCATATATCTTTAAAGCACCAATTTTTAAAAACTTTTAATTCATTAAAATATTTAAGTATTAAGTATTTTTTTATCTTAAAATTTATTTTAAAAAAGCCTTTATTATAAGACCTTAATGACTCAATTCAGTACCTTTAAAGAAGAATAAGTTAATTTTCTAACGAGTTCTAATATTGTAAGAGTGCAGGCATGTTCAACTGCGGAATATTATTCAAGAGTATGCTTAAGTAATGTTGTCATGAGATTTTTATCTTACACGGAAGGATAAATTTAATTAAGTTGCTTTTAAAGACAAAGGTGGCTTTATTTAGGTGTAAATTACTTTATGAACCAAGACACTTTCACAAAAATTATAAAAATGAATTCATAATTAGAAGATTGCTTTACGTTAAGATTCTAATCCAGTGTATTTTAGACTGTCATTTTTCACATGCTGTCTTCCCTTTAAATTTAGCTCCCAAATTCTCGTTTTTAAAAAGAGAGAGTACTGATGTTAGAATATTAAAGCAAACACTTCGCCATGTTGTAGATTAGTTTTATTTATGTTTCTATGCCAATTTATTTTCTGATTTTAATTTAGTTTAAATTTTATTAATAGTTAATGTATTCATCAATGTCCACACAAATTTCTTCTCGGTTATATTAATCTATTCTCAAATTTAATAAAAACAAGGTTCAATGAAAGAGAGATGTAATTAACATCATGGTTCTGTATTATATCCAAATTACAAAATTAAAGACAAATACTTACGCTTTTTCATATTTAAACACTTTATTTTCAAAAAATAAATAAAAAATATTGCACTGAAAGTAATAATATAAGACAATAGTAATACATGTTTTTTATTGCCCAGCAAGAAATGTAACTATCCCTCATCTTCTATTCAGCTTTTCAAAATCTGTCTGAGAATCTGTCCACATTTAGAAAGAAAAAAAAAAGAAGAAAAAAAAAAAGAAAAAAAAAAGAAGAAAAAAAAAAAAATGTTGGTGATGCATGTTTTTTTAAAAACTAAAAATTTAAATTTAGTAAAAAAAATGCTGCTTTTGTCTGTTTTATAATTGTTTAATATAAATAAAATTATACCAACTCCCTATTTTAGACTTTTTACTGCAGTTATAAGATCTTCTTTCAAAGCAAATACGTTGGGCACCAACTGCACCTCCTTATAATTGTCTTTTTCTAAGTTATAACGTTTTTTAAAAAATTCGAAATGGCGGATTATTATCCAAAAGTTCAAGAATTTTCCCAAGCAGGATTTTTGGGACAGGGTATAGAGGGACCTAAAAAACTTATCTCAGAAGGAATCAGATTTCCACTAATTATTTCCGTCTTGAGCCAAATTTGATTCTAATTTGCCAATACTAAACACACTTGCTGTGGTTTATTATGACACCAAAGTTTTTTAAGAGGTCTAAAATCACTCGGAGGTGTTTTAGATGCTCCTCCTTTAACGAATGTTATGAGAACGTCATCGAAGTACGGCATACAGAATTCCAAACTAGACAAAATCTCATTGATGTATCTTTGAATGGTTTGCTCTACGTTTCTTAAACCAAAAAGCAATGTTGAATTCGTAGAACCGAAAGAAGAAATCATAACGATTTTGGTTATGTCTTATAGATTCCTCGATATCTAGATGTATGCTCTTTCCCAGTCGAGGGTTGAAAATATGTTCATTCCCGAAAAATTGTGGGTACAATCATGCACATATATGAGGTAAATTATAGCAATCAGACATGGTAGCAGCTTTGAGTCGGGAATCGTCACAAGAAGACCACTCTTTATTAGACTTTTTGACCATATGAAGAGACCTGGTCCAGGAGCTTTTGAAAGGCCTAATGATTCCATAAGTAAAAATAAACTCAAATTCTTGACGAGCAATTTTTAGGAGGTAGGGAGATAAACTTCGAGGTTTAAGGTAATGCGAAGAAGCTTTTTTTTTTTTTTTTTTTTTTTGGCAGCTGCTGGAAATCGATTGTGAGACCTTTGGTTTCCCTAGTCAGATACTCTATTCACTAGACAAAAAGATATCTGGTGTCAAGGAGTTGTATCTGTTATTTGTACACGAAATCACCGCATAGCCCCTTCCCAGTGGGTCGCGCAGAGACGAACGATTGAGCGTGAGGCAGTGAGTCGCTGGAGTTTCGCTAGCAGTAAGTCGCCAAAGATGCCGAGATGATTGTGTGGAAGTCGTGCAGTATTTTTTAGAAGGTGCCGATAGATGGCAGCATGACTCAATTGTCCGATAGTCACCAATAAAGCGTAGTAGCTTTTTTTTGCCGTCGCTGGGGATCTATCGTGAGACCTTTGGTTTCCCAGCCAGATACTCTATCCACTAGACAAAAGTGATCTCTGGTGTCTAGGAGTTGTATCTGCTATTTGTATACGAGACCTCCACAAGAGAAAATAAGTGGTCCCTTAGTTTCTATGTGGAGAAAAACCGCGGAAGATTACGCGATCAGAAGAGCAGATGGGATGGTTATTTTGAGATAATCGAGTAAAAGATCGTCAAATTTTTATTTGCATAAAAGAATGGCGATGTTACTCTCACATAAGCTAAGAGTAACTCGTAGTAAGAATCATTTGCTATACTCGGTATGTTACGATCTTCTCACCTATTTTTCATTCAAAAACTACTTTGTATAAAACCTTCAAATTTGGTGAGGAGGTACGAAAATGATTCCTTAATGAAATGACTACAATTAAAAATTAGAAAATAGCGACTATTATAAATGAAAATTAAAAAAAATACTATTGCAGGTGGAGCCACTGCATATGCATTGACTTAAGGATTTCAAATATAAAATTAAATATATTAGATGCTATTTTTGAGTTTTTAATTTTTGTCATTTCATTAAGGAATCATTTTGATACTTACCCATCAAATTTCAAAGTTTCGTGCAAAGTAGTTTGTAAATGAACTAGGTGAGAAGATTGTAATATAGCGAGAATAAGGAACGATCCTTCCGATGAGTTACTTTTAGCTGTAGGAATTTATCCCCTCGAAGACAATTTAGTTTCGTTGTACACGAGACATTTCTTCCATGCATCAAGAAGGTTTAAATGAGTAAAGCAATCACTAGCCAGGATCAATTGGTTGACTTCAGAAATAACAAATGACCTTGTTAATCAGCGGTGCAAATTTAGGTCTATTTTTAAAAATTTAGTTCCATGAGTATTTTGGTTCCGTCGAAAAGAACTAAATTCTGTGCGATTTAGGCTTCAGAGAAAAGGCGTTTCGGGAGTTCCGAAATCTGCTCATGTGTTGATAAGGTTTTTTTTTTTATCATCGGCCAAACAATTGGTAGAGAAGATGGTCATCATTTTGGCATGAGGGCGGATGGAAAGAACAAGAAGATGAGTATTCACTGGCGAGGGATTGGTAGAACGAGAAATACCTTTACAGCTAGTACTTGTTCAGGTATGTTTTAAAAATGGACTTATTTTCTAAGGAACACATTTTTACAAGGAATCTATAGCAAGTGACGAGTGAAGTTTAAAATAAGTTTACCGTACTTTTAGAGGAGGTTATAAAATTTTAAAAAGCACTTTTAGTTTTTGCGATGAGTTACATATATTAGTAAAAAAGTTAACGAAGGTGACATTTCGCATTTCGTCAGGACGTACATTTTATAAGATTAGAAAGAGTGTTGTGTTAGAGTGTTGAAAGAGTTAAATGTGTTTTAGAAACAGCTTTCAAAGTTGCCGAAATGTATCTATTTGGCACAACAATTTATAATATGTCAAATAGAAAAACTCTTTTGACCATTTTATTAGAAGTAAAAGGGTGGTCAACTACAGTTTAAAAATAGTTATTGTATTTTTTAAATTAAAAACTAAAACTGAAAAATTACTGAAAGTCTTAGCACTTTGTAAAACATTACGAGCTTTATTTAAATCTTTTTTTTTAAAGAAACTTTTAAAACATTTATAAACTAATAATGTGACCTAAGAAATTTGAACGAATGTGTAAAAGTAAACAAAGTACGAAAAAGAAAAAAAAAATTCTGAAGACAATAATTAATAACATAATATAACCCATAAAAACAAAGTTTTTAATATAAATTCTTTATACGCAATGCTAATTTTTAAATCCATTGACGCAGAGCCGATACTGGTTGGTTGTTTTCAGATTATCTGGCGCCTTCAGCAACACGAGGGCTATAATGCTCCGAAGCATTCGTCATTTGATAAGCCAACATACATTTACAAGCACCCATGTTTTACACGGGACTCGAACCCACAACCTCGTGGTCTAGAAGCTAGTATGCAAACCACTATACCGTTTGGTCGGCTCAGAGCCGATTCTGTAAACAGCTTGTGCTTGGTGTTTACATCTAATTTTAAATATCAAAAACATTTCTATCAGAAAAATTTGTGAGAAACTACGTTTCAAAATTTATTTATTAAAAATGAAAGTGAATGTATGCTCTCACATCCGAATCTCTTTAATTTATTCTGGTTAAAACAATTTATTTATTTATTTATTTATTAAAAATTTGTGCAACATCAAAGAATTTCTTCAATTGTCGGTCAAATGCTATTTTAACGTGATTGGATGATGGCAAGTTTGTTTATTAGCAATCCGTAAAAGCGGATTTTTATCGACAGTTACAGCCCCAAACTTTGATAGAATGCCTTGTCATCGATATTGAATCTTTCTGCCAAGTTTCAGCCCGATTGGATGATTTCAAGGGGGTTAATTAGGCCCCCGCAGATTTGCCCGCCATTAACATACCCAGTCACACACCCACATACACACAAAATTGTTGTTAATATAAAGGATTTAAAAAGGAAAATGTTCTACTTTGGGAAATAAATGTCGGAAAGTTAAGATAACATAATGAAGACATTTATTTTACGTGCAGATGCCTTATAGTCGGCGTTTATGGAAAAAGTTATACTTCACAGAAAGAAAAAGGAGTTTACCCAACACAATCTTTATTACTTAAGGTAAACTACATTTTCTTCATAAAATTAGTATAGACAGAAGAAATGACTCTAAAAGCTATTGCCTCAATAAGATCGACGTTCTTCAAAAGCTAAATAGAGTGGTTTAACTGATTAGTATTTATTCGAAATATAAAGTTTCTAACTGAGAATCGATGAGATAAAACATCAAAACCAAGGAAAATACAGATATATTCTAATATATAGTTGATCTGATTACAAAATATTTGTTGCGTGACTTAAAATGTTTGACAACACAGATGGTATGTTAATTAGAAAGTCATTACAATCTTTGCTTCTATTTGCCATTATAATTTTATTCTGAATAGAAGGAAGTAAAAGAATCCCCTTTATAATTAAATTAATTTCTAACTACTAAAATAACATTACTTGCCAGTATAAGTATTCATTTATTTTGTGATCTTCAAATGCTTTATGGGAAAAGTTTAAAAATACTCTACGTTATATCTATAATATACTACGTTAATATCAATATTTAATAAAAATTTAAAAATGTAAATTTTGGTTTTGGATGGTTAGCGATTGGATCCAAATTTTGTAATGTTTGTTCCATACTCCAGAATTTGTAATCAGAAAATTTAGAATTGGATGCTACAAAAATGTAAAAAAAAAAAATCATGTACAGAAAATTTTTTAAAAAGAAAAGAACTTTTATTCATAATAAAAAGATTAATTTCAAAGATACTAAAGATTCGTTTTTGTCGAGTTTTCGAAAACTGGTAACTTTCTATTGATTGTTTTAATATACCAAACTTGAAAGTTTGGCTGTTACTCATCTAATAAATTAATGAATTGAAAGTAGTGAACGGAAATTATATATTATAAAGTCTATTTATACAAGTCTATCTAAACAACAACCTTGTAAATTTTCAATTCTCCAACTACAATAGGGAATAAATTAAAGAATTGTTCAAAACAATTCAAGAGCCTCTGGCTCTAATTCTTATATCACTAAACCGGGCTTCTCCAACCTACTGAAGAAACTAGAGGATTTCATTTTTCAATCTACAACAATAAATCTGTTCTAGATTTTATTTCTCATAATAAAACCATTGACACTTTTTCACTTTAAAGATCTTTTCACCAGCAGAAGGCTTACTTTTAAAATAACGTAACTACTGTTTAAAATTCAAGTAACTGTGAAATTTAATAACGAAATACGAAAATTATTATGAAGTAAAATAATGATAACTCTAAACTTTTCACATCTGTCCCATAAACTTAATTCAAATCAGTGATTCAAATCTTTTTCAACTTACTAACTAAACTAAAAGATTTCATTTTCCAAGAAGGTCACACATGGATCATCAACAACAATAAATATATTCTAGAATATACTACCTTTGACTTTAATACTTTACTTTTCACTACTTTTTCACTTTTTTAATCAATACCAGTATACCTCTGAATGATTTGAAAGACGTACTTAATATCCACTACAATGACTATAATAACATTCTCAAGGTTGATATTGAATTTTAGAATAAGCTAATTAATTCTGCGTCTTCAATAATTGCGTTTACAATAGTGAACAACTACCTCTCCAGGTTACCGGTATTCCAGAAGGGAGTATCTACTCTAGTATTTTAGCAAATCTCTTTCTATACTGGTTTGAAAAAAAACACTACATTTTTTAGAACATCTCTGCTTTCCTTTATATTAACCACCTAATTGTTCTCAATAGTTTAAGAGTTTACCAACCTCTGGCAACAGATCTATCCTATAGAACTTCTTAAATTTACAATGTTTCTTGATCTTGAATTTAATTTCTCTGAAATGATTTCAACAACTATTTTTGACAAATAAAAAGATTTCCCTTTCAATGTGGTTAAACTAATTCCTTGTTCTTCCAATCTTTCCATCAAAGTTTACCGTAACACATTTGTAATCAACTCTACCGAATTCAAACCATCAATAATATTACCTCTTACAAGAAAAATCTGCTCATTGATCTGTTCAACACCTTAGTTAACAACCAGTTTCTTCTACACTTTATCAATACCTAATATAAACAGCCAGCAATAACACCACAGTCTCACTCTCGTAATACATAATTTAAGTGTTTTGGTTCAGGCTTTCAAATTAATTTGAATTATAATAAATTAAAGTGATTTTTAATTGCTTGAAGTTTTAAAATATAAGTAATCCATGTATTCAAATTTAAAGAAGATTTACTTTTAAAATAACATAACTATTGTTTAAAATTCAAATAACTGCACAATTTATTAACTAAACGCAACAATTAATTGGAAATGAAATAATGCTAACTCTGAACTTTTTACATCTGTCCCATAAACTTTGTTCAAATCAGTGATTCAATATGCTAGCATACAATCCACCATATACAAGTAATTTTGTATCATTTACAATATCGATTTTTAGTGAATTGCTTAGAAACGTTCGCCGCAATTATTTAAAACTTCTAACTACAATTATCATTTCTATCGTCCTTTTTAAGAACCTCAAGCTGTCTAAAAGGAATCAAAACCTGAAGAACAATGTTTTGTAAGGTCTTCACTTTTATTATGTTTTCATTAAAAGTTATGATGTCCATACTACGCCAAATGAAATGTGCAGAAAAATAATTGGGCAAAGATGGTTATCTTTAAAATAATAACTTTCAGGGAAACGACGAATGAACAAATTAGGCGTTTGATAATATAGATTTCTGATAATGTTAAGAATTCAAATAGAGAAATAGTCCAGAATCGTTATTGCTGAGTAAAGGGTTACATGTTAAAAGGCCGATTGCTATTTTAGTCGACAGCAAATAGAATTAGAAAAACCGTTCCACATTAGTGCACAATAGCTCTGTCCAATTGATCTCAATCTAATTTACAGAATCCGCTTGTTTCTGCTGCTCGTTTGCTTTACGATCCAATAAGTTCCAACCGCAAAAGAAAAAAGCGAATTGATTAAGGTACAAAAATTGAACTTTTAACAACCTGTTTTCCCGATTCTTTTCGCCAAATATTTGCACAGTAAACAGATGTTTCGACCAAGAATCAATCCGGCTTTAAGTAAGGAGAGCTGTGCTGGATTTGAAAGTGAAAATTAAAACCTATTTAAACAAATTAGGAAACTGAGTTGTTGTGCAAACATAGGAATATTTACATGGAAACAAATTGATTATTTTTATTTTTACTTGAAACAGTTTGTTTTGAGATATTGAGATATAAATACAAATTAAGCTATCACGTTTAGTGTAACGTAATTGAAGTTAGAAAGAAGTACATTTTTAAATAATTACAAACAGTTTATATAACAGTAGGAATATTCTATTACTGAAGAAATAGATAATCACAATTTACATTTTGGTAATGCTGATCAATGGGTAAATGGCTGAACTTTGGCTTTTCGGGTTGATATAATCATGAATAGGGATTACTGTATTTTGTGCCTTTGATTTAAAGTGACTTGGTAGGAGTTATGACGAAGAGCTCCAAAATTAAACTGAATTTTAAAAAAATATAATCTCTGGTACTGTGTTAATTGTTAAAAATAATAACATATAGGGCTAAGCGAAAAATTATATTATACCAGTTCCGATGTCTATCCTGTATTCGTAGTGTGGGAATAATAATACTTTAACCATAACCATATCATACACTTACCATATTAGCATTCTGAAGAAACAGATATTAACACGAAGTGTTAGTCAAAATATTTCAAGAATGTCACAAGAAGGTTTTAACCTGACAAAGTTAAGTGGAATAGCTAACACACTCTAACAGTTATTAACAAACAAACAATGAAAAGTATACTAAATAATAATAAACTAATAACTACATGGTTTACTGCATGTCGCTCATATTCCAGATAATACATTTTTTGTGCGTGCAGCTCTTTCAGCAATAGTTGTGTGAACTTACATTATAGAATAACACTCTATATTTTTTTTAACTTTTTTGTGAAGTTAAATATACAAATAATAATAACATATAGTTATTTTTATATCTATTTAATAAGTACCAAATATTACTTAACGCATCTGTTAATTTTGCAGAATTTCATATCTGAAAAAAAAAAAAAATACTTTACTTTTATGGTGACACTAACAAAAATTTTCACTTTTAAAACTATAGTCTTTCACACGATAAACATTGAAAGCAAAACATTTAAAAAAAATTAAATCAAAATTGCAGGTTGTAAAACATTTTTCACTGTTAATTAATAAATGTATTTATTCAAAATTAATTAAATACTTTGAAACGTTTTTAAAGTAATAAATACATACTTTTAAAACAATGCTATTATTCATTTTTACCTTTGAAACTTCAATTTATACTTTGCTTGCGTCTTACAGAACTTAAACTAAACTTATACGTCAAACTAATTAAACATTTTTAAGCATCTCAACTAGTTTAAAATGGTTTATTAATGTAACACACTTGAAGATATAATAAAAACAATTTCTCAAATTATTAATTTGTATCTCTGTGTAATAATCTCGCAGTTAAAGAGTAAAGCAAATCTACCATTTAATTAAAACTCTAAAGTTATTCAAGTAGACTGAAGGACAATGTTAACATACATAATTAGCAGGCTGATATTTTATATTCATTTATCAGAAGACAGTAAATTCAGTGTTATTATACATCATTTTTTTTTTATTTCTTACTAAATTGTGTTTTAGTGTTTATAATCACACAGAGAGAACGAAACTAAATTTTCTTGAAAAAAAAATGAAAATTTAATTAAATTTAATGAGGTTAAACCTTCCGTAATTGCTTGAAGATCTAACAGTTTAAACATTTTACACTTTAAAATGTTTCTAAGGAATCCACTATACATTTTTACAAAAAGTCTTGTTAAATATCATAATTTAAATTTGCCAAATTTTTAACTTGTATAATTTGGATAAGTAACATTTCATAATTGGGAAATTCCCTGGATGGGGGGGGGGGGGGACACACGGCACATTTTGGCTCTTTTTTCTATTCGTAAACAGATCACAATTATAAAAGTATGATGAATCTAGCAGTTATCATTTTGTTTCATATAATATTAATTTGAGTCAAAGTTTAGCGAAAAGTATTTTTTCAAATAGGATAAATATACATTTATAATGTCTGACACACGGGACACGCTGATGTCTTATAAATGTATATTTGATCTAGTTAAAATAATTATTTTTCCAAGTAACTTTGCCTTTATCTAATATAATATCAAACAAAAACATGAATATTCTATTAATCATAGTTTTTCAATTTTTACAAATAGAAAAAAAAAGTGCAAAAGTCCCATGCGTCATCCAGATAATTACCCAATTATTTATTATCATGTAGAAAAAGTTTGGAATAAAATATAATTTTCTTGTTTTTATCAGTTAACAAACAATAGTATGTAAAAATTATTCATTGGCTATTTTTTCAAAATTAATATTTGTAAACGTATGTTTATTGATTTAAACTCTATTGATTTTCTTTAAATTGTTATACAATTCAAACTTAACAGTATTGTGGATGGTTAACAGTAGTTGGAAGGAATAATCCACCTTTGGATTTATTAATAGAAATAATTAATCCAATTTTTTTCCTTAATATACACATGTTTAGAGAAATAAATTCGCTTAAACTTTTTAAACTACGATTCAGTAAGTGCATTTTAGTAGAAGACATTTTATAGGAAATGACCAAGTCGTGTATCTAGGGCTACATAATTACCTTGTACCTAGATTCATGGCCCTAGGTACAATTGCACTCATATATTTTATGTTTTTATTTTTTTAAAAACATTTTATTAATAAATGGAGGAAAATGACCTTAATTATCTGAACCATTTTGATTCTGACAAATTTTTTATTGGCTGTTATTTAAATGAGAGGGCTATATATTTTTCTCTGAAATTGTCAACATTCTTGACTTATAAAATGTTTATATTATTATTCTGGATTACTAATTTGTTTATACAAAAAAATGCGAATTTATGAAAAAAAAAACTGTAGTATTTCATAAAGGTCAAACACACAAAAGCGTGTTTGGATTCTTTAAGAAATACTAGACTATAGCGTACAGTAATTGTATGAACAAACGCTGGAAAACCAATCACCATATACGACGTTTCGGAGAATGTTGACAAATTCTATCCTACGGCCTTAACTCTTGTAAAGGTTCTAGCGGGGTTTCGTGTACCTGAAGTATGGCCATTGAATCAAAACTTATTCATGAGTTCAAGTGCAACCGACAGACCAGAATCATCCATAAATTGTAAAAATAATGATTTTCCCGAAGAAGAAAGGGAGTCAACATTGATGGAACTGGATGTTTTTGTATTAAATTCAATTTTGCTGCAACATTTTCAGAGTCATTGACATCAAAACCCGTTTCATGTGCAGATGAATTTTGTGACCTTCCGACATCTAATTCCATTTCATGTTCCATGCCTGACCAGGTACGGCCTTTTCCAAAAGCGAAACCTCGTACAACCAAAAGAGACGGCCAGGAAGATGTAGAATCTTGACAGACACCCCAGAAAAGAAAGCAATTAAAGAAAACGTGCGATTAGAATGACAAAAAGAAAAATCGTGATAAAATCTGTTTCTAAATTAGACAACTTCATCTGTAGATTTATCAAACGTTGCATGTTCTTCTGATTCCGCTGATGATGCAAATTCTACAGTAGCTGATATAAGTGATACAACTGAAATAGTTTTTTTTTGGTTTAACAAGATAACAAGGCAAAAAAAAGTATAAAAATTTTTATGAGGCAGAAATAATAGATGTTAAAGAGGAGCAATATTGTGTTGAATACTTGAAAAAATTGCGCGCTCGAATTAGTTTCTTTATGATAAAGATGTTGTTTATGAAATTAAGAGCAAAAATATGTGTTCGAATTGCCAAAACCCAAATCTGTTGATGTTTCAAAGCGACAATGCATGCAGCTCACTTTTTAGAATCAGTGTTTCAAGTTACGAGCATACTTGTAATTCACTAATAATTTGACACATTGAAATTTATTCTAATTATTATATGATAAACCAATTGCTTATAATCATTTGATTTTGTTTCTTTAGTAAAATTCATCTGTGTATGTTTGTTTTTCATTCATTATGGAGTGAACCGAACTTTAAGAAAATGGCCCTAGGCACAAAGGCTTCTGGCCCTAGGTACAATGAGGTGCTTGTATCTAGGGCCATTTTTGAAATTTATTAAAAAACCTTCTATTTCACAGAATCTATTATTTTAAGTATTTATACTAATTCCAATGGAAAGTAATTACTATAACGATGTATGAATATCAGTTTCACATTTTTAAACGGCCCATGGTCTCTTTTTGTGCATTGAAAAAAGCGGCTCTATATATATATATCCAAACGTTGGCATGACACCCTAAAAATATTAATAATGAATTTCTGACCCCAATTCAACAATTCAATACGTTTATTACCCTTTATTACATATTGAGTAATTGAAATTAATATTACTTTGTACTTTTTTAAAGCAAACCTAAAAGCAAGTGTCTGTATTCAAATGGAACACATTTGCATTTTCTTTAATTTTCATTTAAGCAAGCATTTAAGAAAATAACGATTCCAGATTCTCTTGTATGATTTGTGATTGAAGAATTCCTTTCTTTCAATGCGTGCTTTTCATTAGCGTGTGGTTGGAACAAATGACGTGCCTCATTCCTTTTAATAGAAATGCTGGCCTCATTATTTCTTATTCTTCTTTATTTCTCTCCAATAAACATTGTGAGTAACGAATTTTCTCTCATAATATTAATACTGATGACTCTTTATTTTTACCAATAACTTACCTTATTATGTTCATGGTAGAAACTTATCAGATCAGTGCTTTGTTTCCTGAACCGATCTTTCACTAAAAAAGAATCGAAGGAAATGTATTTGGCCTTTAAAGAAATATACTTTTCTATCGACATAGATCATAAGAATACTTTTAATCTACGAAAGAGGTTTTCTTCACCCACAAATGGATCATGTCAGCACATAGCATAATTGTCTCAGATTATGTAAATGTCTGCCTATAAGTAAAATGAAATTGTTTATGACGTATTTGTATTCATTGTTTTAAGAAAAATACAGCATTTATCGGATAGTTTAGGTACTCTAGAAAATTTATTTCACATTTGCGTAGTACTCCCCAATAAGTTTTTTATGCATTTTAACAATATAAAATGTTAAATTAGAAAGTAATTTTAGATAATAACCTCATGAAAATAAATATTTAAATTATACTCAACTGTCATATTCTTACTTTTATTTGAGTCACATTTACAAAACAAATTATTTTATTTCATCATAATAAATGAAAAAAAAATATGTAACATGGTTTTCCTTAATATTAAACATAAAAATGATCGAAGACAAGCACATTCGATTATTTCTAACTTTTATGTCAAACTGTCAATCTCAGAAGTTATATGTAATCAAAACTAATTAAAATTTATTCCAAGCGTTTAAGTGGCTTCAATGGTACTCTATATCTGCAAACTCGAATTATGTACATTTTACAGGACTATTCCGTATAAAATCTGACACTTATTATTTATAATAAAAGCTACAGCTAATATCTGAGAAATCTATTGAAAGATTATTAACTGTCAATTTTAAATAGATATATGATTGGTTAATAGTTTTCATGTTCCTAACAATACTACTTTGGTAATACCCTTACAAATTCTCCTCATAAAGAAATTATCAAATATTATCTCTAAGATTGCTAACAAGGACGTAAGCAATCTTCAATAAGT
Source organism: Linyphia triangularis (assembly GCA_963978545.1). Taxonomy (NCBI): domain Eukaryota; kingdom Metazoa; phylum Arthropoda; class Arachnida; order Araneae; family Linyphiidae; genus Linyphia; species Linyphia triangularis. The sequence goes on from OZ021721.1 coordinate 19,133,531, forward strand.
TTAAGATTTGTGTTAAATGCATGTTATTTCTTGCAAACTTTTCATAAACTATATACTAATAAATACATTTTATAAAACTATATACTAAGCATCCAATTATTCCAAAACCAAGAGATATGTCACCCGCAAGCCGACCATCGATTCGAGGTTGAGTAAGACGCACGAACAAGTTCGCATCTGTTTCAAAGCAGTTAACAAGCGTTTTGCCATCTGCAACTTTTCGACAAGCCAGTTGGAAAATGTCACTTGCAAACGCATCATTAGCCGGTGCGTTCTAGCTGAGCATGAAAGATGACAACCGTAAAGGGACCGAAAAACCGAGTGAAACGGAAACAATGCGCTCGGCTATTATAAGAATTAAAAAGCGCTTTACTGCTCTGGAGCCAAAGCAGTATTGATTGCAGCTACAATCAATGCCCGTCTTTCAGCTAGCAGCTGAAAATCCAGATTGTGTGGCGATCTTTCTTCCGTGATGACTGGCATTACTCGAGAAAGGGTGTGGTCTCTGTCAAAACAGGATATCTAAAGAGATGTCTTGCAATCCTATCGCTGTCTGTAATTATCCGAGCGTGGTGTTTTTCTATCCTCGTCTTCATAGTATTCCATTGTATTTTGTTGAATTCCTGGAACCATCACATGCTTCCTTTTTTTTTTTTTTTTTTTGTAGTCTTTAATACAATAATTTCAATGTACGTAATTACGAACTATTTTTTATCACAAAAGAAAAAAATATTTGAGTTTTTTCCTAATTCTAAAATTTCCAAGAAGATAAGATATTTTATATACTTTTTTAGAGAGGAATCTATTATATAGTAACAACGAAATAATGGTACAGCGAATGAAATATTAAATGCGTTTCTGTGATAAGTTTGGAAAATACTGAACATCCGTATTTTGTAGTCCTGACTTTAAAGTACAAATATTTTCTTCGGGTAATTAAAATGAGTACCTTTTTTTTTATTATTAAAATAAGACTACGTGTTAAGAAAATAGTTATTTATGTGCAGGGTGATCAAAAAGAGATGAAACTTAAAAAAAAAAAAAAAAAAAAAAAAAATCTATAATTTACGAGCATCTGGGAGTAGAAAGGATGCAGTATTTATCAAAAAGCTCCGAAAAAAAATTTTTTTTTTCCTCCCAAATAAAAAAATTGTTATTTTTTTTTCATCAAGAAATTATATTTTTCTATCATATTTTATTCACATCATAATTAATGATTATCAGCACTCAATCAACAATTGGACAGTAGCTCACAGCACAATCAATCCATTTATGAAACAAACTACTAGTTATTTCTCTCTGTTTTAAAAAAATCCTATTTTTTTTCTAAGTATTTTTACTATCACTATTGCGGCTACCTATTTCTGCCACCATCAAGTGCTTAACACAACCGCATACGCTTGATAATTTTGAACTATCAGAAGGTTACGAGGGCGAAGCATTCGTGTGCAAACCTCTCTCTCCACGACAATTTAATGTGTGCATCAGCCCCAATTATCGAAGACGCTGGTATTCGGCGAGCCAGAACCGAATCCACGATTTCCCAATCTTGATATATCGATGCCTTTAACGAGCATATTTATGAAAATCACTCGACTCTCAAACTTTCATAAATTTTCCCTTTTTCAAAAGTTCTGTTACTATTGTATCATCTTGTATTTTGTTACAAAATTACTTATTTTAGAGTACAAATATTTGTTTTTCCTGTTTTTTCAAAATTCCTCAAAATTCATCTGAGTCAACAACGTGCTACCTAACTACACATTATCAAAAAAAAAAAATCTTTTTTTTTGTACTCGATCGCACAAAAATGACTCAAAGTGAAAGAATCTGAAAAAAAAAATCAAATCATAAATGTTGATTTCTTATCTTCTCCGCTTGTGACCGCAAGAAACCGGGTTCCCTTCGGAGACATTCATCACTGTCAACATCTGTTGGGATAATCTACGTCACGTGACTAGAGAGCCCTCAGAGAAAGAGTTAATCGTTTTTAAAAGGATGTGGGTGAAAGTCTATCTTTTGTGCGGGTTGAATTTTGCAATGCTTACTTCAATTTCCTGAGAGCATGTTTAGCTAGTTAAACACTATTTTTAAAAAAGAAAGTTTGGGTTAAAAGGTATAAGATGTTCATTTTATCGAACTTTTCAGGAGGTTTCGAAGTAATTTCTTTGATAGTGCAATTTCTAGTAAATGATAAAAGATTGAGCGATTGTACGTGGTCCAAAAGTTTCATGCATCCAAAATGCTTTTATGCAGATATATATTGTACTTAGATTAATTTTTTCAGAATAGTAATGTAGCTCATAACAAAACATAATATTTGATTTACATTTTTTCTAAACTTGATGGGTTACAAATATAAGGATTATATGAAGGGAGGTTGGAGTTGAATATGAATACTTGCTTTGTTTTGTATAATTTGATTTCAAGTCTTTTTCCAAAACCATTTATTATATCTGAACACAATTGATATAATTTTATAACTATGATTTAATTACTGATATATATATATATAACTAATAAACAAACAGATTTAATAAAATTTCTCAATACTTGCGTTTTATCAAGTTTCTCAAACCTTGACTCGTACTTTTAATTATACCAAATTACATAACTATAATTTATTTTAGAGTTAATAAATCATTCAAAAATCCAATGATTTTTGTATAATTTACTAGTTCTATAAATAAATCGTTGCATGGTAAAGCTTAATATAGTTTTCCTTAACATAATATATCCTAGTAGGGGAAGTGGAGTAGCAAAACATGGCGGAACAAGGCCGTCGCTTAACAAAAGTCCAATTACAACGAAATAATTACAACAATTAGCTTTCACTTTCATTGCATTTGCGATGGAAATCGCCTTACGGTTCTCTTGATGTTGAAATTTAGATCAAACTGTAATTTATTAAAAATTTTATCAATTTTTAACTTGAGTTTATTTTGCTGTTTCATTGGAAGTGTTCAAATTATCTGTTAACAATTACAGATAAATAGATCAGAATTGCATACAAAGCAAGATAGCTATGCACAATTTTTACTTTGGAGGTACTATGTAAAAAGGGATACTTCTATTTAGAAACGCCCAATATGATCCAAAGTATGTGTTTATTATTGAATAGTAAAATTTCTCAGACAACGTCGTGAACCAGAAAAATATTTAAAACCAAAGTTAAGTAAGAATATTATAAATTATATGATTTCCAAGGATATTTTTTAATTTTAAAAAATGCGCACTATGTATCAAGTCATAGAGTTTCTTATTGTATAGTATATATATCTAATGTATACTTATATATCTAAAAACTTAGCTATCTTAATAAATCATAAGTGTTTTTTTAATTAAATATGGATTTGCGTTTGTCTCTTAGAGTTTCATTCAGAAACATATAAAAGAAAAACCTATCAACGTTCATGGTCTTTGGAAGTTGTGAAAAATGAGCTAATATGAAAACAAAGTAAAATAGAAATCTAAACTGAGGCAGAAAACAATGATTATAAATGGAGAGGGCAAAAAAAAATTAAAATCAATGCTGATTAAGAATCCGAGGATGATGTATAATGCAATTATTGTGGTTCTTTACGGTCTCAACCAAATTAAGAATATACGAATGAAAAATCTTTAGACACACTGCTGGTGTGCAAGAGAAGGTGAAGCCCCCCATTTGTAAGCATTGTGAAATGACGAAAAGGTTTTGTTACTAGATAATATTTTGAACATATTTTAATTTTAGAACTTTTTTTTTAAGGTGTCTGTACACACTTTGAAATAACACAAAAATGAGCCATATGTTTTTTTTTTCTTTCTTTAAAATAATCTTTACATGAAATTTTTGCAAGATAAAGATATCTGGAATCTAGAGAGTTATTTTATTACTCTGAAGCTCTATTTAGTTTTGAAAATAAATCTGAATATTTCGAATTCATTATCTAAAAAATCATATTTTCGGCACATGCAACTTTATTTAAACATTGATAACTGCAGTTTGATGTAATCTTTTTGAAGAATGGATTGAGAATTCCAATCTGTATTAACTATTAGATGTTTTTTTTTCACCCTCAATCAAATTGATAAGAAAATAAAACGACTTTTTTAGATTTTTAAGTACATAAGTTTCTAGAAAATTGTAATTTTTTTCTTCTTTCAATGTTACAAAGAATTCCATTAAAAACTATATATTCTGGAAACTTGGAGATTCAAATATTAAGAATGATATTACGAACAATTTACAACCATAATTTATTTTCTTGATAAAATAAAATTTGTGTGATCACTGTTCAAAATTATACTAATTACCTAGTTACATCTTAATTAGTTAAATTATTTTAGAATAAAACTGAAACTTTTTTCATGCAAACATTATTACTAATTATGTGCTTTTAAGTGCAAACAAATCAGATTTTTAAAATGATAATTAAAAAAAAACAACATTCAAGTGTCGATACATAAATTCAATAAATGTTCGAATTAAAAATTCATCAAAGAAACAATAATTGCTTTTGATTTTATGCAGGAAATTCTTGCTTAAAGGGCTTGCACAAATTATTTTCATATTAGCTAAACTGTTTATACAACGTTTGATTGGTTTGTACTCTAAAACACATGTATGGAATGTAGGTTAGTTAGAACATTTTGATACCATAAGAATAATTAACATTTAAAATATTTTATCTCAAATACAATAGTAAATAAACATGTTATAACAAGTGAAATTTTGAAGTGTATTAACAGTCTTTATATGGTAGGTTTCCCAATATGTCCTTCTTCCCATGCTTCCCTTAAATACAGTTCATAAAACTGTTTTCTTTTTCGTTTTTTTTTTTTTTTTTATTATTATTATTATTAGTTCCTTCAAAGCAATGAATTCATTTTTCAAATTTAAATAATCGATGTTACCATTTTTTATAATAATGATTCACTTTGTATCGTAATATCACCATATACCATATTCATTTATAATGTTGTTGAAGATCTCCAATAGATACGTTACAAAGTGACTCCAGATTTATCTAAGTACAGTTCACAGTTTTTCTATTATTCTCTGCTTCTTAAAAAATTTACGATACCATATTATCACCCAGTAATTATCCGATTGCTAAATTGGAGAATAAAGGCGTCTTCTTTTTCTCTCTATGGTCATCTGGGCCATTGAAAAGCCATACGAAGGGCTTTTCGTTTTCATGTCCCTAAGGATAGTCGACAATACGAATCGGAGCGGAATAATTCAATAATTGGTGCTTTTCTAAAATCGAGTTGACTGCACTTGGGAGCAAATAATTAAATTTATTAAACCTTGGTCCAATCTGATTAGTCACAATTGTCTCCTGCAGTTTCTGTGAAAAGGTTCCTAGTAATTCGATTATAAAACCACGAATGTTTATAACTGCTTTGAAGTTAGAGATAGGAAGTTTCTATATCAATATCCAGGATTCAGTTCGACATACTTTGGCATTTTAGGGCTTCAGTGACAGGTGTACCTTTCGTATTACTCTCATTACAATGAACTTTGGATTGCTCTTTAGTAGTTTTTCTTTTCAACATCATATGCTAAACATTCAATCAATACTAAGCTTTACTAATGTAACAGCGTTTAGCACAGTGGAGATAATAGAAATTAATTGATTCTTGTAAATACTTATTCATTGTTTTATTACCATTAAACTACATAGTAGCAAAGGTATATTTCAGGACAAATATTAATGGTTTAATATAAAAAAAGTAGTTTAAAAACTTATAAAAACCAGGAAAAGTTTATCACTGTTATTGCATTATACAGTAAGGGCGACCTGTGAAAACCTCAATATTTTGATGCAACTGATAGTATTTCTCCTACTGGTGTATGTTAGTTATTAGTACGTTATAGTAAGCTACTAAAATTAAAGAGTTAAAAAAAGAATAAAAGAAATACGGGGTACTTGGAATCATTTTAATATTAACTTTTGAATTCAGTTTTATTCCAGAACAAACAGTCTATATTTAAAGAAAGAAATATTAACATATAATCTGAAGAGCTTATTTTCAAAAGAAAACACTTACACGGGTTCCATTTTTGAACATAATCTCTTCAATTGTTAAACTTAAAAAAAAAAAAAAAAAAAACTTTAAACTGCTAAACAAATCAAACATATTATTCTGATTAATGTCTAGAAGATTTATTTTCCCAAAGATCATTAAAGTACAAAATGCAATTACATACACGCATATTAAATATTTTTTTGAAAAAAGAGTAAATATCTTATGCGTAATAACTATTTTCAACTATTCCGAAGACTACCCGAGACAATATTATGCAAAAAAATGACGTCCCCTCATTGCACGATAATTCATCCTTACAATTATGTTTCTCATTGCAAACATTTCCCAATCTGACATCTCAAAAGCGAAACATATTTTTAGATCTGTTTTCGAATTCAAAGAATTGCGGTGCGTTAATAAGAATTTTAAGTAACCGCAATGATTCCTGAAAAGGGACAAATGAGTTTGAGTTGCAAAATACGACTGTGTCGCTTAAATTAGTTCGAAAAATGTCGGAACTTTAAAAAAGAACGCATACGTCATTGAAAACTTGGGTTGTCCTTTATGTATTTTATGAGGTGCAAATCCATGAGTAGATTATTTCAACGGAAATAAATATTTTTAGCAGTATTATTTGAAGCAAAACAGCTGTAATTATGATAGTCCAATCGACTTTCGGAAATTAATTCCTTTCATTTTTATTTATTTGTAAGTTTATATCTTGAATTCAAAACAAATTTTTGGCTTATTTTAGTTTTTGGCAGATCATAGCTCGTTTATGGCATTTATGATGAAGTCCTAGTAATGATTTCATTCCGTATACTCGCTATGTTACAATCTTCTAGCCCATTGCATTTAGAAACTACTTTCTGTAAAAACTTAAAATTTTGTTTGAGAAGGAACGAAGAAGATCGCTCAATGAAATGACATAAATTGTTTGCATTTAATGTCTATTTATTATAAATAAAAATTAAAATAGCAAAAGGCAAAACCAGGTGGAGCCACTGAGTATGCATTAACGTGAGGTTTTCCACAAAAAAAAATTAAAATATATCAGAAGCTATTTTTGAGTTTTTAATTTATGTCACTTCTTTAAGGTAATCATTTTCGTAACTACTCACCACATTTCAAGTTTTCTACAAAATAGTTTCTGACTGCACTGGGCTAGAAGATTGTAACATAGCAAGTATAGGTAATGATACTAGGACTTCTTCTTCAGTCCACAAGCCGTGTAAGGGTAACAAAAAATGTATAGGGTAACAAATATATATATATATATATATATATATATATATATATATATTCATAGTTAATCTTAACGTATGAGAAGTTTGAAGCAGATCGATTGAATTTGTTTTAAGCAATTAATTTTCTCATACCCTAAGTTTGCTGATTTGGCACACTTACCTTTAGAAGTATAAGTCCGTTAATCTAGTCCATTTTTCAAATACGAACTCTTGTAAAATTTCATACTTCTTATAATGTCCCACAAAAATATTAGAAAATGAATATACCGCAACGTATTTAACTAATATACACAAAACATTTAGTTTCATGAATTTATCATAAATTCAGAAAAATACCGTTCATTGTTTAATAGGTTGCAATTGTTGAAGGGAAAAACATGGCAATTGTTTAGAAAATAAGTGACATCTATGGAAGAATTCATAATTGTGTAAATATATATTATTAAAAAATACTCACTAAATTTAAAACATACTATTCTAAACAGAACCTAGAAAACCAATGTAGGCCAATTTGCAACTGGTTTGAAACAAAACGATTAAGCTGCTACTCCAGAACAACATCTGTTCAGGACAATTTCATGTGTTGGAATGACTGATAAAATGCTCTTCTTTACATAGTCCAAACATTACCTTAGACATAGCCTCATTTACATAATTTGGTATATTCACTAGGTTTGACTTAGGTATCAATAAAATCTCATTTTATGCAGCAATTTATACAGAAAACTTCCTTACAAAAAGTTGTGGATCTTTTAAAGAACGTATTTCTTTCGTTAGAAATCAATTGTCTCGATATTAGATGGCTAAATTTTCTTATAAGAAACACTTATCGTCGACAGTATAAATTGGCGACAATGGAAAGCTTACTGGAAAAGTGATATTTATTGTTTTCGCAAATATATTGAGCACAAATATACCGAACAAAAGGTGTCTGATCTGAAGTAAAGCAACGAATTTACTTGACAATTATTGCATTATGTTTCTTTTCTTTGAGCCAATTTTGAACAAAATATCTTTAAAATTTTAAAGTATGCATTTAGCTACTATTTTAACTTAATATGCATTACATCTGAGGTCCGAAAAATGTATAGTAAAACACACGTGGATTTAGACATGATAATAAAAATTAGAAAGCGTAAAACGATGAACTAACAAACAAAATGGAAATCAAAATATGTTCTGCTCAATTATTAGATAATGTAAACATGAGTAAAAATATATCATACTAATCAATCGTAGAGTGAACAAGCATTCAGTTTGGGAAAAGTGTTTCTGCCACTATCTAAACCTTTGAATGTAGCCTACTTGATACCTTAACGATCTGAGCACAATGTGTTAGCCAATGACCTCTCTTCGCAACAAACATTTGCTTTCCATTATTTGCCGATCTGTCGATATCCGTCAGATGCAAAGCTCTCTGTTCCGAATCTATAGCTATCGTCCTACAGTAAGAAGAAAGACGCTTTTCTCGGAAGGTTATTCGAAATCTGAGTGGATGTTTTCTGCATGGTTGAATATATTCCAAAATAGAAAGAATTTTATATCTTACCGAAAGGACGCTTATATTACTCGTATGTGCATGTATGTGTCTCGGTATCCACATTGAATAAATCTTTTACGATTGAAATAGAATTTTCGTACAAAGAAAGGCTATAGAAAAGAAGTTTTTTTTTTAAATTTAGAAATTTGATCAGTGCTTTCTCATCAACTTTACATTATACTGAGAATGCATAGTGCATACAATAAAAGCTGATTAGATTATTCAACGTGTATAGATTACATGCTTACAACTTTCGTTTGACAGAAATGAATTAAAAACTATGACAACTTATGAAACTAATAAACAAGAGAAATATTATCTCAAGCAAAACAATATCATATAAATCATAATTTAAACACCTGATTAAATTTCCAAGAAATTATTAATTTTTTTAGCCCTGCCTGGAGGAGAAAATATGTTAATGCTAAATTTCATTGTTAAATAACAAAAAAAAAATTCTCGTTTAATACTTATTGAACGAAATTATTGAAAAATCTACTAGTAATGTACCTTCTAACAATAATGACCATTGTATGTTAGGAAACGGCACACTCGGAATGTGAATGTTAGGTTAGTTGCATTACTCGGTTTAGTTTTGGCTGGCTATATTATTTTGTTTTTAGTTTGATATTTTTAAAAACAAAATCAGTTAATCTGTCTTAGTATACCGACGCGAGGGCATAAATTTATATATGTTTCTACATCTTCAAATTCAATTTAAGTGTGTTTTATTACAATTTATGTCCACTTACATAAAGGTACAATGAAATGAATCTAGCGAACTAAAATACCCTATTTAAGAGCTTTATTTTCAAATGAAAAGATATAATTTTAACTTAAAACTGATTAAATGTAAATCTAAATTTAGTGTAACTTTTTCATTGACATTAACTTTTGCATTAAAAGTAAAAAAATATCTAATATATCTTTATAGTCCACCGAAACAAAACAAAAATGCTGAATTTTTGTAAGCAAACGATCATTTTAGTGAGGTGCTCCCTAGAGCGAAGGGATTCCCCCAGGTGACGCTGTGAGGTGAAGGTTCCTCAGGGGACAACGTGAGAAACAAGATTTTCCCTTTAAGCAGCATTCATGCAGGATGGACATGAAACACGATACACTCGCCAGATATAGAAATGGACTTTGTTATGCAGCAAAACAACTATCGATAGTTTTCTTTTCTTTATTCGAACTAAAATCAGTCGATTGAGATATCTTAAATGAAAAAGAGCCAATGCACTTTTACGTTTTGTGGGAAAATAAAAAAAAAAAAAAATTAAAAAAAAAAATTGTAGAAAAGTAGTATACTCAGTTTTGAAAAAATTATTAGCACTATTTCCAGCTCTAAATTTTGTCTGTTCCGTGAACAGGAATAATTTGTAACTTTATTTCATTTGCAGTTATATCCGACATTTGTTTTACATTTTCCAGACAGTATTTCTTATATTTAAAACCATAAAAAATTATCTAATATTACCAATGTAAAAAATACACCAAGAAAGTACTTAATTAAATATTTCTATCACATAGCTCGAAATAGCAAATAATTTTACGGGAGTTTCAGGCTGCTGTTAATTTATAAGGGGTTCGTAGTGTTTTACATATAACTTGAAATCATGAAAGTTTATTTATCCGTTTTCCCACATGGAAGTTTTGAAAATCCTATTAATTGCAATTTTGTGGGGTAAGATAAAAATTTTCATCGGCTTGTGGGAATAATCTTAAATAAAGACACTAAGTTCTTTCAATAGCAAATTATTCAATTAATAAGAAATTATAAATCTTTCTAAAGATGGTTATGCCAAGTAGAAATACCATCTTTTCCTTCTAAACTACTATATGATAGGTGGATAAAAACGTGTGTATGTTTACATTTTCAAAATAATGCTATATAATTTTAATAGATACAAAAAATATTGTTAGATGTACAGTTTTCTCAACTTATTGTGATGGTTAAGGCAAATTGTAAAGTCTATATTCCAATGTCAATCCTAGAAATACATCATTAATCAGTAGCAGATCACATTTTACCTTCCAAATTAAAATAAAAACTGCGAACATAACATGAATTTACACCTACAGCTTTCTAGTCTAAAAGAAACTGCGATGGCTTAAACAAATTCTAAATTCTACTGTCAAATGCATAGTGTATTGAGGTAGAAGTACATCATCAACTCTGTATAAAATCCTATTTTAAGTTCCGAATTGCAATAAAAAAGGCGAACCAAACACGAACTTACACCTACAGCATTCTAGTCTACAAGAACCTAATAAATCAAACAATACTTGCACAGCGTTCTCGACTAGCGTTGATTTCTCATGTCTGCATGTGAAGTGTGCTAAAAACTCCGAACCTTTCTAGCAGACTGCAACCCCTCTCTTTGAGGGAGTGGGGGGGGGGAGATGATTCATCCACAATGCAGATGTACACCCCCTCTTAGAAAGGAACGGAGGGGTATCAAGGGACACGCACTGAAAAATAGCTTTTATCCTGAAACATGAAAAAAACAAAAGTGGGTGTCCATAATTGAATATCAATGCACGTCCCCAAACGGATCAAGAGGATTGCGTTTCCCAACCTGGAACTGCCTCAGAATCTCTAAACCAAAAACGCATTTCTACTTACATTTCTAATGGATTCGAGGTGTTACCTTTCTAATGGGTTAGCATGGGAGGGGTTCGAGCCTTGCATTATATAGAGCAGTTTTGTTCGATGAATACATTTAAATTATTCTGTAAACGTAATATACACTTTTCGCAATCTTACTTTGGAAATTAAAAACTAAATGTCATATTGCCTACCTGACGAATGAATTTTATTATCTTTTTCATAGCATATATTACACTATCTGATGATTTGGTTTGTAATGCACTGATAAATGTGTTCGAGTATTCTTTGTATAATTATATTCATTTGAGTTCCTCCGATATGATTGTAAAAAGAATGGCTTTAACTTCTTTTTTTAAAAAGGATTTTTCTTAGAAGTAGGAAAAAAGTAATTATCTACATGAGATTATTATATACTTTAATGTTCTAGCAAATAGTCCTCATAATGATATGAACATCCATTAGTTATGTAAAGGAAAAAGATAAAACTTTGCGCATTTACTACAATATTACATACTATGTATGTATGTATGTATGTATGTATGTATGTATGTATGTATGTATGTATGTATGTATGTATGTATGTATGTATGTATGTATGTATGTATGTATGTATGTATGTATGTATGTATGTATGTATGTACGTATGTATGTATGTATGTATGTATGTATGTATGTATGTATGTATGTATGTATGCATGTATGTATGTTACCTATTTCCACCTATCAATAAATATATTTTTCCTGTTTTGTTTGTTATACTAATCGTTTGATTTTACATTGAAATAATATGGATTAAACAAAGAAACGTACGGGATATTTTATGTTTTAGTACTTTCATTTTTACACACATATATAAAATACATATTTTATACATGCATGTATACATATTTTATAACACACATATATAAAATAAACAATTATTTAAACACACATGTATAAAAAGCAAACACATATATAAAATCAGCAATTACGTTACTATGATAAAACATTAATTTAACCTTAAACTCTCTATCGTAATATTGCAAACAGTTGTCCTAGAATTAAAAAATACCTGTCAACTTGAAGTTACGAATTTTTTCATCTAATCCGAATTACTGTTGTATAAGACATTAGTGATAAGGGGAAAAGCAAAAAATTCGTAGAAAAAACTATATATGATAAATAAAACAACTTTTTCCGGGAGACTCAAAGTTCCGAATACTCACGCATTTAAAACTAATTTATGAAAAAATAGAACTACTTCATATTCAACTGTATCAAATTGTCCAAATCATATTCTGCATACTGGTTTACAGATTTTAAGTAGAAGATGTTGTGTTCTTGTAAACGCTCTTATCCAAGAGATTCATGTTCTAAGTGAACTTGATTCCAAACTACCCATTATCAAGTAAAATACCAAAATAGACATTCAATACAGAAATCAACAGCAATCAATGGAGTGAAATACGATTTATATCATGGTTAAGAGAGTCCGGATAAACCAAGAGGAGCTTATCCAAAAGATTCTTATTCTAGTTGACCTTGACTCCAAACATTTCCTTTGTTAAGAAAAATACCTACATTCCACTCCAAGTCTTCAATAAAGAAATCAATAGGCAAACGTAGGAGTGAAATAGGATATGTATCCTGCTTAAGAGAGTCCGTATAATCCAAGAGGAACTAATTCAAAAGATTCTTGTTCTAGATGACCTTGACTCCAAACATCTCCTTTGTTAAGAAAAATACCTAAATTCCACTCAAAGTCTTCAATAAAGAAATCAACAGCAATCAAAGGAGTGAAATAGGATATGTATCCTGCTTAAGAGAGTCTGGATGAATCAACACGAGTAGAAAAATGTCCTCTTGGAATTGTGAGATAACGCTGAGAAATCCTGCGCCAATCTCAGCAATTGTTTGCTAACCATGTCAAGGGGATGTTAATGACTCCCTACAGACTAATATGGAAATAATACAGAAATGACTCGTTGGTGAGATATGAAGTGGAACGTCACGTAATTACCCAAGAAACATCTCGGAACATTTTGCTTCGAAGAATACTTCCGCTTATCAGGGCTTCAAATAACCCGAAGGAATTCCAAGTCTTAATTATGATTTTTATAAGAGCACTTCTCTTGATATGTTATCATGCGATATTAAAACGTTTCGTAATTTCCTGAGGTGCAAACTTGGTGACGTGTGAATTATCCAATTTTGTTAATTTGAACATTAATTTAAAAGTGACGGGAAGGCTTCAAAAAACATTCCTTCCCTATGTAATTAAATTTTCGAAAAGGTTCTCTTAAGTAAACTCTTGCAATAGCGGATTCATGGTTAGAGTGGAAAGCACATATTTGTTCAAATACCTCTCAATATTTAACAATTTAAGTAGACATTTTAACTGTTTAACTGAGCAATATTTAGAAATAGTTAGATATATTTTCTATTAATTTTTAGTCTATCGTTTAAAGATTTTAATTAAAATGATTGTAAATCAATTTAATACATAAATATCAAGACATTTCGTTTGACTAGCATTATTTAAGATTTTATATTATGCAGTTACTTTATTTCATAGTAAGAATATATAACGATATAGTTGATTTTAAGGCAAAAGTACAAAATATAAGCAATGTACTCTGTCATGATACTTTGTAAAGATTAAACTATTTATATCATTTATTGTAACAAGCTTTATCTTATTATTCTCATTCATTATGTTAATATAATTTTTTATATTATGAATCTCATTAAACTTTCTTAAATAATACACATGAGTGTGTTTTAACTATATTAAAATTTGAATTGGTTACCCATTCCATTTGGTTAACTATTACATTACTCCTTTATTAGAATTTTTTTTTATTTGATTTCCTTTCATTCATTTATTTCTCCAAACACCAATTCAATTCATTAAATTTAATTGTATAATAATTTGCAATGTATACATAATCTTAATCATCATTTGAATTGACTCAGTCATATTTAATTACCACAAATTTTTTATTTATTTCTCCAAACACCAATTCAATTCAGCCAATTTAATGGTATAACATATTGAAATGTATACTTTATCTTAGTCATTCATTTGAATCGACGCAGTTCGGTCATATCCAATAACCACAAAAAATTCATCTATTTCTCCAAACACTAACTCAATGTAATTGTATAATATATTGAAATGTATACTTCACCTTAGTCATTCATTTAAATCGACGCAGTTCAGTCCTATCCAATGACTACAAAAAACTTCCACTCTGTTAGTTTAATTCAAGCGGCAGTTTATATCTACATAATAAACAACAAAGATCCACATAAGATCCGTGTCCACTGCCCAGTAAATTACGAAAACAATTCCCTTTATTGACCTTGTATATCGTAACTTTAGTGAGCTCCGTAGTGACAGCTGTCTCAATTCTTTTAAGCACTCAAAAGACATTTTTGGCGTCGCAGCCGTAAGTGTCCTTAACAGCCAAATTATCGTCGACATTCGAGGGTAGTTTGACCGTCCGTGTGGTTGATAGCCCAATTCTTCTGTCAATATCGATACTTCAACTTTTCATGCTTTCCACTTTTATGACTATAGATTTTGTGAACACCATCTAAGGCCGTATATTTTATTCGAGGCCATCTTGCTTTTTACTGCTTACAATATTTCTTCAATTAATCCCTGATGTTGCGGATCTTCGATCACTGTGTTTCTAAGATTTCGAAGTGTTTCAAACCAATTTTTGGGTTAAATTGATCTGAAATTAAGTATTAAAATGATTTAGTTCGATATTTAGAATGAAATATTAGATTCAGCAGAATTAAAAGTTGAATTTAAAAGAATGTATTCGTTTAGTTGTTATATTTAAATAAAGTTATACATAATTTAAACTCATTTTAAATCAACGGCTTAATAGAATTGAGATAAATTTGAACATGACATAATATAAATATTAAGACATTTGGCATAAAGTAACGATATAACAAATCTTATTGAAGTTTATAAATCAAAAGTATGTTTTTTGATTCACAATAAATTTTCTTCATTAATACCTTGCAATCGATGATTTTTTTTTAAGAAATAAAGAGGTACTTCTTTA
This sequence comes from Linyphia triangularis, assembly GCA_963978545.1. NCBI lineage: Eukaryota > Metazoa > Arthropoda > Arachnida > Araneae > Linyphiidae > Linyphia > Linyphia triangularis. The sequence continues at coordinate 19,149,008 of OZ021721.1, forward strand.
GTTTTCTAAACTATCAATGCTTCATGTTAATTTTTTTATGCCTCTACTAAAATTAATTCATGAGTAGATATAAACATCCTATACTGATGTGCTCTTATGATCTAATATATTTTTTCAAGAAATTTGATCTTCTTTTAAGAATGCATTGCGATAGTTTAAAGTTACTAATTAAAAAATTCTACAGATTGAAAATAGCAGTGAGTTTCTGCCAACCAAACGGTATAGTGGTTAGCGTACTAGCTTCTAGACCGCGAGGTTGCGCGTTCGAGTCCCATGTAAGGCATGGGTGTTTGTAAATGTATGTTGGCTTGATGAATGTTTCAGTGAATTATAGCCCTAGTGTAGCTGACGGATCCAGATAATCTGAAAACAACCAACCAAGCAGTGAGTCTTTTCACAAGTATTGTAATTGTTGTCGACTTAACATATCCTTTTAATCCGATTTTTTACCATAAAAGTATTCCGAAGACTATTTGAAAGTAAGGATTAACTTCCGATGCCTTCCTCTCTAGTTTTGAAAATGCCAAATATTCCCCAACAAATCAACTGAAATTTGAACTCGCGTGCACTTTCAATTCCCCTGTGCTTCTGTCGAGAAACTGCAGATAATTCTCGATTAAAAGCAGACAGTTAATTAACAGAGTAACAATTGTATAGCATTTCCTGGAAGTGCAGTTTCTATCAATAGCAGCTCTTAGAAAACGAACAATGGTATCAAGATAACTCATCTTACAAAAACAAACCTTAGTAATTCGGCATCCTGCTTGGATTAGCGATTGTTCGTTAAAATAGAAAGGGGCCTTTTTTGTCTGAAGCAATCTTGTAAGACTACGATACTAGAAACATTTTAATTGGATAAAGATTTTACAAAACTAATTATCCTGGTTTGTGATAGTTTCAAACTTGTTTTTGAAATGATAGTTAAAGGAAGGATGGCTTGAAAAAGTCGTCTGTATGATATGGGAGACATAATATGATAGGGATCGATATACAAAAAAGATTTCATTTCTTTTTCCTGTATCATTACATTAAACTTAGATAAATGTATTACTTAATTTGACCATACATATTCGCAGGTATTAATTAATATACACTTAGACCTTCCAATTACCGACATAATTTTTTTTTTTGAGTGAGTTATTTTTAGAGTATCATAGTTTTAATTTTTCAAATACATATAAATACAGGAATTAAAGATACATTAATTAAAAGAATTTTAATAACCATGATGGTGAAAAATAACAATTACAAAGGATTTTTAGTTCGATTCACATTCATTAAAAATGTTTAGCACATTGTAGTAAAATTAAACAAATAATTATGAATTGAAAATATTTATTTAGAAAAGTAAATTCACATGTTGCTGAATGCAATGTTATAAAATTTGCTCTGATATAATATTTGTTTTTTTAAATTTTATGTAAATCTTTCTCTTAAATAAAATACTTTCCTCCCAATTTTGTAAATTAATTATAATTGTTAGGATATCTTAGATATGATTAAAAAAAAAGAAAAAAAAAGAAGAAGAATATGGTAGTTTACCTTAACATCATCAAATAGCTCTTATAAAGGATAGTTGATCGAGTTTTTAATGTGTTGTGTTTCAATTAATTTTAAAGATAAAGTTGGTTTTAATTACTGGGATTTCATCTCATGAACACTTTTATAATTTAATTAGAATTGCTACAAGGGCTATATAAAATTCAAATCAATTCTGATGTAATTTTTGTATTACTTCACTTTTACCATAAAGAATAATTCTTGCTTTTTTATGATTCCTTAATTTATTTTGAGCATTTTTGCAATTTCCCCTGATGCCTTATCTCTAAAATCACCAGAAAAGAACATGTGGTACACCCAGTGAATAATACAATAAAATAAAAATAATATAGATCATTGAAGTATAGTCTTCCCAAAAAATGCATAAACTTGCTTGTTTATTACAATATCTGAAACAAATATTAAAATTTTCTCAAATTTGAATATGTTTTTAAATGCGTTAACATTTAGCAATCATGGAATTTTGCATACGTGTAAAATTATATATTTAAACGATATAACAAGCATTCAGAAAAGGCAAATAATACTATTAAGAATCGAATAGCAATTTTAAATCATTGGTTGTAAGATTTTTTTGGGATATTTATGTAGTATATTTCTACTGCACCTTTTCAACTCATAGAAGTTGTACAATATTTCATTTGCTAAAAACATAATATAATAAATTCAACCTTAATATTTTTGTCTAATAATACGTTTTAATTAACAAGCCTATACAGTAACAACTATTATGAGAACAGTATCAAATCTATTTTTCATTCATAAAAACTTAATATAGTTCAACGTATGCTGTGAAGCAAGTGCCTCATCCTATAGAAACGGAAGTATAGGATACTTCATGAAAGTGATTGCAACTGACTCTGGTGTAATTAACTAAAAGTTTTAAATTCTGTATCAAAAACTATGAGAAAAAAAATTCAACCACAAAACTGCAAAACATCCTCTATTTAGTATAAATAATTATATGCTCTGATTTGTCTATATGATTTCATACAAATTCACTTGGACAAATCAGACTTTATAATTATTTGTACTAAATAAAGGATGCTTTTAACGGAAAATGAAATGAAAGGAACTAATAGTTACTTTACAATGTTTAGTAAGGACACTGGAATGAAATTAACTAATACTAAATAGAGGCTTCCATTTTTTCAATACGGGAGGAAATCAATTAGTGTGCAAATGCTTGTTAATCCCAAATATGCATTTTATGTTTTATTCCCTTACAAAATCTGAAAATGAACGTTTTAGTTTAATTAATTAATAATGCACATACTAAGGGGTATAAAAATTGATTTCTAAGAACAAAAACTATAATTTTGATGTCTGACATGAAGTTTTTAAATTAGACAGTCAAGCTGTAATAAAACGAATAACACCTTATAGTAATTCTGAAAAACGAGCATTCGTACATTATATATTTCACTTATTTGAACGATTATAAATATGCTGACAGAATAAGTAATACTGGAATAGAAATACCAAATTTCAAAATATCTTTTAGCGTTTATTATTTCAGGAAACTTTTTTTTTAAACTAAAATTTTATTATAATGCTTATCACCATTTAATGCATATAGAACTTATTAATATTGTATATTAAAAGCTTTTAATACATCTCCTTGTTTCGGCGCATTATAGCTCTCGTGTTGCTGACGGCGCCAGATAATCTGAAACAACTTTTAATACATCTCATTACACCTTTTCAGAAATGTGCGTCATAATTCAAATGTTTATATTCCAAGTTAATTATACTTAATGATAAATTCTTTTCAAAGTTAAGATTAATTTGCTATAGGTGGCTATATACATGAACAGTAAATTAAAATACTATATCTTTTTAAAATGCGGTTTCAAAATGAATATTTTGAAAGCAAGAAATGGGGTTTGAAAGAAAGATATATCCGAAAGATTCCCAAATTGATAATTAATTACCATTCTCAATTAGCTGTCTTGAACCAGATAAATCCATTCACGTTCATTCAAATATTTTTTATCTCAGTTCTAGCTAATAATGATTTATTCCACCATAGCACTATTAATTGCTGCCACACAAGGAGCATAAAAAGGAACAATCAAGTCGACGACAAATTAAATTTAATTGTTACACTGCAACAATACTTCAAGTGTACTGTTATTTTCTTTTTGTCTTACGTTAAGCTTAATTTTTTGCTGTTTATTTAACTGTTATTTGATAATCAAATGTTATCGACTCGAATAGTTTTTAAGTTTTGTTAATAATTTTTCCAGTTTTAAATGGTAGAGTCATTCAATTGCACCATAATTACCTCTTTCGCTTTCAGTAAATTACAAAAAAAAATAAAAATAATAATAATCTTTTTAGCCATTTTAAGCAACAAATTTTAAAGAAGCGTTTTTATAAGCAATTACAACGACTTTATGCTTCTTAAATTACTTATGCCACATATTTGCTTTGTGAAATGGTGTTTAATACGATCAAAAGTTACTAAGTTACTTTTGAACAAATTTTAAGGAATTGTATTGTGAGTCATTTAAATACGTTTCTACTTTATCGAAACATAAAATGGTGGCTGAAAATATTGGTTAATACCATTTAACTCTGAACATAATTGTATGTATTTAATAGGGATTACGATATGACACATAATGATTTATTGTTCTTGTAATATATATATATATATATATATATATATATACATGCTGACAAAATTTATAGAAACCAACAATACGCTTGAAAATGTATAGTGAATAATAATTTCTTTTTTTTTCTCACAAAAATGTATCATGCACTTAGATTGAATCAATCAGATATCAAGAACTAATTAATTAGTCCTACGTCTGAAATATATTTTTAATTTAATGATTACATCATTTTCTTCATAAGGAATTTCCTTTTAAGTGAATACAAATTTGAAATTCGAAAATTCTATTTCGCTCTGAAGCAGAGATTACAGAATTTGAAATTAATCATTTTTTTCCCTTTATATAATTTGCAATAGAAATATTCTGAATAAAATAAAATTGTTTATAGAAATGTTATAGAAATGTAATTTGTGACACACAAATTCATCTAGTAGCTGGAAACTACAGTCAAACCCCATTAACGCGTAGTCGATGGGGCCACCGAAATTGTTCGCACTAACCGAATTTCGTCTTAAACGAATAAATTAGCTTTAAGTTTTAAGTATGAGATACTGTTCTTTCTTCACTTTGAACGTGATTTCATATTAAGCTATTTCGCGTTAACGAGGTTTAACTAATATTCAAAGTTATTTTTTCGGTTATATTTATTAAATTTCTGAAAGTATATGTACAAACAATGTGGTCGTATCTACGTACAAACAACTAAAGAGAAATTCTTTGAAAACTGAAACCACCACACTCAGAAAATTTTTTGAAGGAATTTCTTTGTCATAGAAAGTTTGCCAATCCCATTGACTCTAAATTATTACAAAGAGGCGTTTTTTACAATAAGGAATTCCTAAAAAACGTTACTAATTGTAGTTAATGTAATCTTTATAATCAATAGATTAATGAAAAAACAATAATATTACACTCAAAGTAGGAAAAGTTTTCAAACTAAACTCGAAGTACACGTCCCTTGTGTCAGTGAAAATGATGCTTTAAAAAAAAAAAAAACTCATATTTTTGGAATTTCAATTTTTAAGAAACTTTATTTTTTCTTTTAAAACACAATCAGATATTTCTATATAACTTTTCATAAAAATACTAAATTAAATTAAATATAATTTTAGGAAAACACATATGTTCCATGCATCGTATTAAAACAAGTATTTTTGAAAACAGTTTATTTCGCTTTCAATTTTTATAATTTTTTATAATTTTTATTCGGAATTTTTTTTTTTAACATAATCACTCATTTCTATTCATTTTCTTAAAAATATAAACTTAAATTATATATTAATTTTTAAAAAAATACATATGTCCCGCACGTAATTAAAAGGCAAAATTTTAAGCACAAAAATTATTTCAATTTCTATCGTTGTATAATCAATTTTCGGATTTTCATTAAAAAAGTCTTAAACTGATTTTTAAAAAGCTTTTTAAAAATAGAAACACAAAATAAATGTTAAATACGTCAAATACTGACAATGTATGTGTTCACAAAGCCTCACTACAAATTTTCAAATCTTAAATATCTACGGGAAATTATTGCTTCTACTGGGTTTAATAACTTAATAACGTCTTAGTGGAATAAAAAAGTTTTTGCTCCGTATCTGTTAATTTAAAACCTTCCATCAATTTAAAAATATATATATAGTACTCTACTTCTTCTGGAGGTATTAGAGCATTCTTAAGAAAGATAGTTATATTGCATAGATTGGTTCTTATTAAGTATTTTTTATGATATAAATACCAAAAGTAAAGCCGGACTTTTAACAATGCTATCATTTATAATAATTTTTGAATAATCCCGAGAATTTGCGAGTATGTGCGATGCAATCGGCTAAGGAAGATTTATATTTCATTAAAAACGGGTGATCCGATAAGTGATTAATTTAACCGCCCCATCATCAATTTGTTAATATGAGCATTAAACCATCTGTTAAAAATTGAAAAGTCGTCGACTTGGATGAAGAAAATATTTCTCCTCTCAAGATAACAAATATTTTGCAGTCGACTGTACAGAGAGCAGATGGTGCCATAATGGCGGTTGTTATGAGAAAGTGTTGTTTGCGTTGAAATGCGCAATATTACGATATACCTAATTCTTGTTTAAAGTTAAACTGTAATCAAAAACCTGTAATTTTTTTTTCGGTTGGGAATGGAGGTGGTTTAGAGAAATACAGGCATCACTCTTTTCGTTAAAAAAGAGATAAAAAAATAAATGAATAATTGGTGTTTAAATTTTCTTGGTGAACTTTCTCTCTTCAAGTTAACAAAATATTTGTATAACTAACATAACACATCAGGTTTTTTTTTCTACACAAAAATTATTTACTTAGTGTTACAAAGTGTAAATATTAGAATAATATACACAATATTGGCAAACCTAGTTATCAAATTGTTCCAAAATTGTGAAAATTGAATAAGAAGTAGTACGCAGTATGTATGATTTGAAAAACAAATATGGCAACTACTATTAGTTATAAAAATACGATTGTTTATCACTCACAAAAAATATATACCATAAGTCAGTTCATGTTTTTGTTTATTAAATTCACACTAAAATTTTTTCTGCTAACAGTTTTGATAGCTATAGTATTAGTAATATCTCTCCAAATATTTCTATCTATTTCACAATTTTAATACTTATAAATTCAGTGAAAATTGAAACTTTTGTCTTGAACGTAATTTTCTTTTGTGTCTACGTGTTCCGTGCGTCAGTAGCTTATAATTGTATATTTGACCTAGTTAAAATAATTACTTTTCCACCTAATTTTATCACAAAATAAAATTATCGAAAAAAAAAACATAACCAGTAAATTATTTTGTTATTTTAATCTGTTTGCTAGTAGAAAAAAGAGCGCAAAATGTCTCGTGCGTCAGACAGAGAATCCCTCCAAACAATAAAAATGGGAACACTATTAAAGTTTAGTGTTTTTTTTTTTTTTTTTTTATTGATTTAAAAAAAATTCTGTAATCCGAGTAGGAAATAAATTTAATAAAATCAAAGTACAATAGAATATAAATTCTAAATAAATAGCATTATTTAAAAAAAAAATTACGTGAGAATTGAATAAATTTTGTATGTTAAATTAAAATCTATACTAAGAACTTAATTCAATTTATAATTATATTACAATACACTGTTAACTTCCTGTAAATGTTCTTCTATACGAGAAAGTTAGTGATAGATGGAGAATCCCACCATCAAACCAGGAAGCTGAAAAGGAAAAATGAAATTGACCAAACAATTGAAATTGGGCCATATTCTTTTTCATCGCAAGAGAACTTTCTTCTTAGCAGCAGAAATTGGTGGTAGAGCCCAGAAGAGACAAAAAGAAGAAAAAAAAAGAGCGCCCTCAGGGACGTTGTGTTAGACCTCGTGAAACCAAATTCTCTTCTTTTTCCTTTCCGTGCATCTGAAAAAGTATTCGCCAATGTTTTCCGAGTGCTTTTCTACAGGGCTTCAGAGAGTCAGCATCGTCAACTAGTTTGTAGACCGCTGGAACACCGGATTTCATTTCCTTCTTTCTTTTATCTCTACATAGAGAACGTGACTTCTTTCTATGTGCATAAATGAAGAATGGATAAAGGGCTTTACTTTCATCATTCTTTCAAGAAATTCAATTTACAAAGAAAAAACGATTTTAATCAAATACATTTCTGTACAATTATATTTTCTAAATTTATAAAAGTTTTTTTTTTCTTCAAGAAAATCAATTTACACACAAAAAAAAAAAAAAAAAAAACTGAGTTCAATCAAACACATGTCCCTACAATTATATTTTCTAAGTTTATAAATATTTTTTTCTTGCAAAAGAAATCAATTTACAAAAAAAAAGATAACGCGAGTTTAATTGAATACATTTCCCTACAATTGTATTTTCTAAATTTATAAATGCTTTTTCTGGCAAGAAGATCAATTGACAAAAAAAGAAATATATATATATATATATATATATGTGTTTTTACGTTTTTTTCTTTCAAGAAAATCAATTTACAAAAAAAAAAAAAAAAAAAAAAGCGAGTTTAATCAAATACATTTCCTTACAATTATATTTTCTAAATTTATAAATGTTTTTGTTTTTTTTCTATTTAGAAACTATTTTAGACATAATGCATTTTAATTTAATTAAAAAATTTTTAGGTAATCTGATGAATATGTGTTTAATTTAAAATTTACTAGAGTATTTTATTTAAAGCATTTCAAATAACTCATACCAAAAGCACGAAAATATATCCTGTAGAAAATTAACCTGAGCATTTAACAAAAATTGTCTGTAGTTTGTTGACATCAAAATAAAATACACAACGGTATAATAGGATAAGCATAACATATTTCATAATATACATAAATGTAACGTATATATTCAAGTTTTTACAGTTAAGATATATTCAGATATTGTAGGTTATTCAAAACATGCTTTGGTTCATTCCGAAATATTTAATTATTTATAATATTAAATTAAAAAAAGTGCATAATGATGCACTTCACTATAATAAAAAATATCTTTTTTTTTTCGTATCTGAAAGTTCTTTTTTGTGGCGAGCTGTTTTTCGCCCTTTATACAAAACCATAAATAGTAAATGATAAATGAATTTAGTCTAAAACCTACATTCTGATGAATATATAATTAACAATTGTGTAATGTGTTTGTCGTTTGAAAATCAAAGATAAAACAATCAGAAAAAATATCATTCCAAAAAATATTTTTTTAAATATCACTTTTTATTGATATCAATGTTGATTTAAATACACTTTCGATTTATCGCAACACTGATTGGTCAAATTTTTCAGCTTCGAATTTGTTCATTGAACTTTTTCCGGGTTAAAATAATAATTATTTTTTCTGTTCCGATATGGTTATATTTTATTTAAAAACCAATTTTATTATTTTAGTTAAGCCTTTTCTTATAAAAACGTTATTGCATTTGATTGGCTCTCTTCTACATATATGGTGCAAAAGCTGCGTATACTGTATCAAAATATCGTTTTCTGAACAAAGGTGAAAATGCCTTCCCGAAGATATTTCAAGACAATGCCGTTGAAAAGTGTATATTATTTTGAACTATATGTAATTGTTCTCGGAATAGAGTTTTCTAAACATTCTGATGAACATTAATACAGTTTTCAGTACTTTTGTTTCGTGAAATAATATCAGTGGGTAAGTGTAAGGAATATAGATAAACTTCTATATATTAAACATTTGGCCAAAAATATGAAATAGATTCAGTTGAAATTGATTGAAAAATTACTTTAAAGCGTACTAGTATGTGTTCACCTCACAATATTTTGTGCAAAGAGCTTACAAAAACCGACGTAAGTGCGAATCTTTGATATTTTGCAACTGACTTTGGCTTATGAATAATAAGTTATTTTATTTCTAAAATTTATTCAGCATTTACTCTTTTCTCTCTAAGCTTTATATAACATATCACTCCAAATTTGCTGTTTACAGAATAGCCCAGGCAATTATGTCATACATGACATTGTAGAAAAGGGGAATTGCAATTTAAGCATATTGAGGAATTCTATGGAATTTTATACTTCTCAGCAAAATCTTACATTGATGAACTTCCAAAAGGGTAATTCACCTAGGTAATGCTGGATGCATAAGGGTTCACTAGTCCGTGAAATAATATTGATACGCATCCAATGCTTCAACATGAAAATTTTTCAATACCTTGAATTCATAACCAGAGGACACATTTATGAAAGAATCTGAAAAATATGCGTTTAAGCCATCCATGCAACTTTGTATTAACGTGTTCGTGATCTAGTTGTACACCAGATGGTTGAACTTTTAAATATAGATTAACTTTAAATTGCAACCGAATATTAAAGTTTTTTTATTATTAATTTACCGGATATTAAAATCATTAAGAGGGCGTCCTAGTAAGGATTATTCCCTATACTCGCTATGTTACAATCTTCAAGTCCAGTTCATTTAGAAACTACTTTGTATAAAACCTTAAAATTTAGTGAGTAAGTACGAAAATTTTCATTTAATGAAATGACTTAATTAAGTGAATAAATTTCACTTAATAGAATTATTTTCATTTAATGACTATCTATTACAAATGAAATTTAAAAAAAAATGGCTATTTCAGGTAGAGCTACTGTATAGCCATAGACATAAGGATTTTAAATATAAAATAAAATATACGAAGGTTGCTACTTATATTTTTGGCATGGCAGCAGTAAGTGTAGCTACGCAACCGATGACGTTTGCAAACAATAATTTAATACTTTTTATCAAAATTTCTTTAGATCTTTTTATCATTTTAGCCTGATTTGTATTGTTTACAATAAGTTGAAGAATTCAACTTGGGAAAAAAAATGGAATTGACTCGTGAATATTTTCGTGTGATTATTTTTCATAACTTTCGACGTGAATTATCAATGCAAGAGTACTTCGATACACGAAGTACAAATATATCGTTATACTTCGTATAACGAATTAAATCGTGGTGGACGTTCGCTCCAGGACAAACTCTGTGAAGGTTGTCCAAAATCGGTTGTTGTGCCAGAAAATATCAATGCTGTGCATAAACTGATAAAGCAAGATCCTCATGTGTCATACCGTGAGATTGAGGAATCTTTGGGTATTAGTATGACAAGCATCAATAAGATATTACTCGAACATTTGGCGGTAAAAAAAAAGATATGTTCCCGTTGGACCCCGCATAATCTGACAAACGTTCAAAAGAAGACTCGTGTCGTTTGGTGCAAGGAAATGCTGAAAAATTACGTTCAAAGTATATCAAATGCTGTTTATAACATCTACACAGGTGAAAAATCATGGATCTGTGCATATGAGCCCGAAACAAAATAGTAATTGACTGTATGGGTCTTCCAAGACGAGCCAAATCCAACAAAAGTTGTCGCGGAAGAAGCTGACATGCAAATGGTTGCCTCTTTCTTCGGCATTACCTGTCACATGGCGACAGTGGCGTTAGAGCAACACAGGACAGTTAATTTTGAATGGTATACGACCATTTATTGGCCAGAAGTCATAGAAGAAATTCGAAAAAAGCAGAAGAAGAGGCGAATCATTCTTCGCCACGATAATGCGAGCTTTCAAACAAAGGATTTTTGACCGCTTAAAACGTCGAACTGATGAGTCATCTTCTTTACAAGCCCTGATTTGACACCCAATGACTTTTTTCTACTCCGGCACATCAAAAATAAATTACATAGCCAACGGTTTACGACTTTCGACATCCGAAGAAGCGGTTGATGCATTCAGAGCGCATGTTTTGGAAGTACCTCAATTGGAGTGGAAAAAGTGCTTCGAAAATTGGTTCAAACTCATGCAAAATTGTATTGATCTACATGGGGAATATTTTGAAAAACAATAAAACCAATTTCGATCATAAATATTTGTTTTTTCATCATTAAGCCAGAAATATAAATAGCAACCCTCGTATTAGACGCTACTTTCGAGTTTTTAATTTATGTCATTTCGTAATAACTCACAAAATTTTAAGGCTTTATACATAGTAGTTTCTAAATAAACTGGCCTAGATAGAATATTCTAACATAGTTAGTATAGGGAATGATCCTTTCGAGGACATCTCTTGAAGGGGGTCTGGGACTCAAAATTTAAAAAATTCTCAATTTTTTTTTTTATTAATGTAAAAAATAATACAAATATGTTTTAACAAAATGGCAAAAATATTTTTTTCTACCTTTAATTGAACTTGAAATTTTTAAGTTTTTGTTACATGACAACTGTATCTCAGACATGCTATCTTGAAACATTGAAACTATTTTTCTCGGTGATTGCTTTTTGTCCCTTTTTTGAGTTTAAATTGATATAACATAATAACTACTTGGTATAAATCTATGAAACTTTCCACAATTATTTTTCATGCATATTTCTTTAATTTGTTTTCATGAATTATGTTTGTTTTATTTAACTTTTTTTAAAAAGCTTTTGAAGCTTAGCATACTATGGATTTTATACAGTTTTTGCCCAAAATATTTTTTAAAATTTTTTCTTATTACTTTATTGAAAAATAACGAAGAAATTTTTTTATATGAATTCTAAGAAGTAGTTTTAAGCAAACATTAAGTGATTTTTTAAAAAAGTTTTTTAGATATATCAAATTTAGAAAACATCAAAATTTTGAAGTTTTTAAATTTAAAAAAAAAATATTTTTTAAATTTGAAAATTTAAAATAGGTTTTAAAGTTTCAAAGCATCATACATTACTGCATAAAATATTTCAGAAGAATAATTCGAAAAATAAAGATTTTAAAATTTTGTGTCCCGGCCCCCCTAAACATCCCTCCAAAACACTTACTAACATAATTTATAAAGCATGATTGTTATTCTAAAAAAGATTCTGTTCAGTAATGTTGGATATGACTTTTCTTAAATAACAGCAATTAGAACTTTCCTATGAGTTTCTTCACTGTGACTTCTATCCAAACAAACGAAAGAAAGAAAAGTCCATAAAAGTAACTTATACCACAAGTTCTATTACCCTTCAATTTGTTGCACTTTCTCTCAAAGAAAGAGAGAAAAGACAGGTAAAGATATATAGTTTGTTAAAGAATTTTTTTATGTGGAGTCGCAATTGTTTCTACAAAATCAATGAAATTAAACCAAAAAGTACTGATTGTGGAAGTCCAGGTGGTAAATAAAACCAACGTAAGGTCATTTTATCGATGAAATCAACGTGTTTAATTGAACTGCTATGTTTAATTGAATCGTTTTATTTCTAATATTATTCTCTCAGTTAAGTATTTAGAATAACTGTAATATATTAAAATATCCACTGTTAATTTTGATTAGAAATTTTATATAATAGATATTGTTAACACAATCATGTATCTCATATTTTTTGGCAATTATTTAATTTCATTCGAGTAATTGCAATAGAATTTGCAGATTTTAAAAAGCACCTATTTTCTGAGATTCATATTTTAAATTGAAAAGTGGTACACTTACTTGTCAAATTGTAAATTTTAATTTGGTTGGTTGTTTTCAGATTATCTGGCGCCGTCAGCAACATGAGGGCTATAATGCGCCGAAACATTCATCATTAGACAAGCCAACATACATTTACAAACACCAATGCCTAACACAGGACTCGAACCCGCAACCTCGCGGTCTAGAAGCTAGCACGCTAACCACTATACCGTTTGGTCTGCAAATTTGAATTTGGAGAATGTGAATTAACCGACCAATATAATTATAAAATAATTTTCTTATTTGATTAGAACCAAGAGTAGACTAAAACTCTATTATTTGTTGTTTAAAAAATAAATGGATTTCTACAACTAGTAAACTTTTAGGAATATGAATAAAAATACACATTTTATAGAGATTTTCAACATTTACTTGCTATTTGTTCTGAAAGTACAAGATAAATATATGCATGCAATAAATTCTCCTCTACTTTTACAAGCGATTTAAGGAAAAAGTCTTTATAACTATACAGACATATCGCTATGAATAAAATACACTGTAAATGTAAAAAAACATCAAGTGTGAGACTTTTCAAGAATAAAGATACTTCAAACTTTGGATCGGACACTTCTATTTAGTGGTAAAAGCATTTCACATAACGAATATTTATTAGATTAAAACACAAAAGGAATAAAAAAAAAATATATTAAAAATATTATGTGATTTTTACATTTAAATGGACTTTCATTAGAACTTTATAGGCTGAGCCTTAGACCCGTGGCTGCTTAGTGCAATGTCTTTACATTATAGTCAGTATAAATTTTTCTAAAGTCATGTTTAAATAATGAAATCCACTTTTCTACACTAAGGCCACTTTTTTGTTCTTATGAAACAAATTATCACTTCTAGGCACAGCATTAAAAGTGCCACTGGATGTTTTTATTAGAATCAAATGTGCAAATGATTAGGAGACATCATTTGCAAACTTAAGGTTCAAAGGCAAAATATTCTCCTAAAAGGTAATAGGGGTAAGTTTCTATTTCACAAGTTTGACCTCTACTATCTGTAATATCAAAAACGTGTAGACTAGACGATGATTGTGATACGTAGCTATTTTCCGTTTATTGGGAGATGAGAGTTTCCCTACATTTTTCATATTCTTTTACCTAATAAGAACGAAATCTTCATATCTATACTTATTCCTCTTATTCACAAAATAGAGAAATTAATATCATCCTCAGAATAAATACAAATTCAGTTGATTATAGTTTTGAATGTTGTATCCAATTTAAAAATAATTTGATATTAAATTTTAGTTTTTTGTTATTACACCTTTTATACATTTTGATAAAACTTAAACACGATTTGTTGAATTTATTCTCCATAATGCATCAATATTGAACATCTTCATTCGTTTTACTGATATTTTCAATTTATCTCAGACGCTATAGGTATTTTAACTTACAAAACCAAATTAATAGTACAGGTTAAAAAAAAAACGCTATTGCATTAAGTGGGTTCGTGCCAATTTTGTGCCAAGGAACTTAATTTCCAAGGGTGTTAAGCCCACCTGCACTTCATGCCATTCGAATCCAGGGGGTTTGTTGTGGTTCGGAATCCACGTTAAGCTATAGGTCCCAACCTGAGTAGCCGCTATTGAGTTCATAAATATTAAAAAAAAAGTTCTAAATATGCTTGTCTACGGACCGACGGAAAATATCTTTTTGAATCCTTATTTGAAATTTAAAAATGTAATTTTTTTAGTTATCTACTCTTTGTAAAGATCTTAATTATCGAGTTTATCGAATAGTTGAAATATATCTCATATATGAAATATTTCATAAGCGTGAATTAAATAATACTTAACATCATTTTTTGCTTATGAATTGTTTTATTCTATGAAATCTAAATTAAAGCATGAGATTATAAACTTGATCTTATCATTGAAGTATCATTCATTCCACCCCACGCAATATTTACATAGTGTAAGTTAGAGAATATGGCTTTGTTTATTTGCTGTAGAAACAACACTTCAGTGTAGGGGTGACGGTGAACCATGCAGAGAATTGTGATATAAAAGGTTGTAATACGGCATTCGTCTTCTTGGACTTAATCCCCCCCCAACTTTAAATCGACAAGTCTTGTTTCTATAGATTCTACAGTACAAAAGTCCATGGTAAATATCTGAAGTAAACGCACCCCTTCATTCATTGCAAAAATTGAGATTTGTAAAAAATGCCACATAGCCTTTTCATCCACTAAGTCATTCAGTTGCAAATTGTGCAACGACAATCATGCAAAATTTTATATTAGAAAGTTATGTAATAAGATAATAAACGGTTTTAAGACATGATGATATTTTTTTTTTTTATATTTACAACAATTGAAAAAATAATACATAGTTAAGAATATTGTGAAAATAATAACACAAATATATGATTACATATCTATAAGTAATACATATTTATATAATAATAAATAGCTATGTAAGTAATAGTACATCTATTTATAATTTTACAACATACATTTACATACATATTATTCGTTTCCAACCGCATAGATTATATGTGTTAAGTCAGGCAACTCTAAATGAAATTTTAGTGTTACAACTGTTCTAAATTTCCAAGATAAAATTACAAAATTAAATGAATTCATCAATTTACGCCAATGAGTTTTCGTGCTTGATCAGAACACCCCTATTTTTTACTTTTCGATGGTTTGGTAAATGTTCTTTGTTGGCGAAACACAGTTTTCAATCATGATGAGAAATCTTGATGTTAAATGTGCAATATCTAAAATTTAATCATCAGAATCCGTTTACAAGATGAAGATTTTTCAACTACTTACACCAATGATTCTTTCAAGAATCTTGTAGCGAATAAGAATCTTTATCAAATTTTTAATCCCTTGAGTTTGGGTAAATACTTTACTGAGACACATCATCTTTTAAACGAAACCAAAGTTATATTATCCTTCCAAAAACTAATATTAAATGTAAAATATTCAAATTTTACCATCAAGACGATTGAATATATTCACTTACTTACTTCAATGATTCATGGGATATTCTTGCAGTGTGAGATGAACGCTCTACGATTTCTTTTTTCATCTCCATTGGATTGGTAAATACTCTTTTGAGACTTAGAAAGTAGAGTATTAAAAAAGTAATGATACATTTTCTTTTCTTTTAAAAAAAGTTTCCTTCGGCATTAACTTGATTTAAAGGCAGTGTATTGTAGTGATTGAGAAAGCCCAACCCTTTGGCCGCTCTTCGATGCAGGGCCAACTACAAGATAAAAGAGAAAACCCCCTATACAATCTTTCGAAACCACGGGATGTCTTGGAGCAGTTGAGGGCGATGAATATTTCAGCACTCCAAGAAAAACTATTATTTTGCTTTTTTCTCTGTTCCAGCATTCCTTTTATTTTATTTTTATATCACGACGGAGGATTAGGACAACAGAGTCGTTTTGCAAAAAAAGACATTTTTTCTCTTCGTGCATTGAATACTAAGTCCTTTTTTAGATAAATATAGAAAAGGAACGACTTCAAATATATAGAGATGAAAGGGAACTCAAGAAGAAATATTTCAACTTTTATAGAAGATCGAAGGAAGATATAAATAAATCAGTTTTGTAGATATATATACCATGTTGTTGGTATTTCTTTAATAAACCTTATTTTTGACTTTCCCTCCACAAGGACGGATAAAATCATCAAGGCAATATTATTCTTGTTGAGGATAGCTTAAAGATAATTAACGTTTGCATTTTAAGTACTTTTTTCTTATTTCCAAATATTTAGCTGTTCGCCAAAATCCAGTTGCTTTTCTCTTAGAAATGGAAAAAACTAAAAGTATTTTTTTTAAATAATTTACTTGCTCTTTAACAGCTTTTTATTGAAAATATCGATGATATTTTTTAAAATAACAAATATCGAAAAACTAATTTTATTCAATTGCTAACATGTGAAAGCATCTAACTCCGTTGAATACTAAGTAAAAAAAAACGTCAATTTTTAATGTATGGATTAAAAAAGGTTAACCAAAATATAAATTTATCTAGCACACGTTGTTGGTATACGCATTTTTTGTTTTATTATAAAAACATGATTCATTTAAACATGCTAAAACGTATTGAAGGTGAAATACACTAGATAAAGCAAAAAAGTAATAAATATTATTTGAAATCTGTATATATAAAGCTGAGTTGTCTGTACGTATGAACCTTATACAAATCCAGATTTTTGCACCTAGAGGTATGAAATTTGGTAGATAGAAGCTTTACTACATGGAGATTGTAGAGAACAACTTTTAAATTTGTTTAAAAGTTGCATTCATTAAAATTTAATGACATTAAAAAGAAATTCTTGGAATGGCAACGATATTTTTTTATTACATCAGAATAAAACCAAAAGTTATTTTAATGTGTCCCCCTTATTTTTTCTGATTATTTTATGTATCACAATCATCTGTACGCAAAGAGTGTTTGAATACTATTACAATTTTCCATATATTTACTGTTAATCGGCCCTCTGCACATTTTCCGTTTGAAAGCGTAACTTAATATTCATATAGTATTATTAATAACATAAAATTCTGATGTAAACATAAAGCTAAGATTCACAGAATTCACCGAAAACTTTCAAATCATTTCGACATTTGTTCATATTTCTTCTAATTCCCAAGTTAATATTTATTCATTTTCTTTAGTATTTAACCCAAAATATAAAAATTCTTTCTTTTGATTATTTTATTTCTTTAGTGGGTTTTTTCCTGTGTATCAAGTTCCATATTATTTCATCTAGATTTGAATACATTTTTTGTATTATACATTTTTTACTATTTACACCAGACTATTTTACAATTTACACCAGACTATTTTACAATTTACACCAGACTATTTTACAATTTACACCAGACTATTTTACAATTTACACCAAAAGCATTGTATTTCATTTTCAAATTCATTCCTTTGCTGATTTATTTTGGTCGTGATTATGAAGTTGGTAGGGGGGGGGGGGGTACTTTTTTTTGTGTACTAAAAATTTTTGAAGAATACTAAATTTTTTTGGTACAGATGTAGTTTAAGATATTTCTTTGGCGCGATTTTATTTGGTTGGTACAGATAAATGCTGTTTCTCACAAAGGTTTTTATTTTCAGTTAAATTTTAATTTAATTTTATTATTTATATTTTAACTTAATTTATTACTATTCTGTTAGCCGGGTAGCAGATAAAAAAAGCCAAATTGCAGATCTTACATCCTTTAAATGACGTATTTCCTATATTTAGAATTGGCGATACATTTACGCGTCATTTAAACAGGTAAGCTTTTAGGCTTGATGCGAACTGGATGGAAGGCTTGATGCGAACCTAATGGAAGAGTACCCTTCATTTTTATATTTTAACTTAATTTTATGATTAATGATGTTTTAATTTTCTTTTAGTTACTGTGTTTTCGATTTTTGCGATTTTTCAAAACTTTAAATGAAAAAAAAAAAAATCGCCTAATTCTGTATACTACATCTGTTTCACTTTTTCTTAAATGTAAACTTCTATGTCTTTCAACGGGTCCCCAGCAGTGCAGGGCCACACTGCTAGTATCTAACAGTTTCACAATTATGTATTACTTTGGAGTGCAAAACTGTGCAAAATATTGCTATTAGTTACAATGTAAATAGATTTAATACCTTTTTGGCAATTTTACTTTTCCTTTTACTAATTTTAAAATGCGTTTATCAATATTGAAATGTAACACAAACATATTTATCCACATATGTAACATATTTTTTCATACAATAATTAAACTTTAGATGTTAAATACGTTTCCAAATTTAGTGTTGTTATAGTATAATAACAGTTGGTGGCCCCAAAGTTTTTTCCATACTCTCGGCAATTTAGTTCTATACTACTGTTTACAGAGATTACTAAAAAGTGGAATTTTCACTGAAACCAAGATTATTATACGAGAGCCCAATCATCATTATTATTTGAAAATTCATTAGCAATGAAAAACAATTTCTCGATTTTTACTCTCAACTAGTGTTTAATAGACGATTCCTTTTTATGGAAACAATATTAGGAAAATAAGATTTTAATTCGAGGTATAATTCAATTTTTGTTAGTTGAAAAATCTTTTTAAAAAGCGACTATATTTAATTGACAATGCATAATTACTTTTAGAAATTGTTCGTTTGAGGGAATACTCGATGAGTCTTAAAATATAATCAAAATGTTCAGGCGTGAAAAGTTTGCATTTAAAGTTACTAAAACGTTGTTTAAACTTTAGTGCAGAGGAACTGGTGTTGACATACGATAAGCGATCCTCAGATTACAAGAATCAATCACTAGGGCAGATCCAATTGTTCTCTTGAGGATAATAGAACTAACAAAAAGCTGGATGAGTTTGAAAATAAATGAAATTTATGGTGGTAATTGCGAAACCTTTAAACTCTGATGAAATTCTCCATGGAACTGATGTGAAACTAACTCTTTTATTAAAAATGCCGCTATGTCATATATTCAATGCTAATAAAGTAGCCCTATCCAAAACATATTTTGGAACAACTTTAATTATAGTTCTTTTGAAAATAAATCCCATTGTGTTTCTTTTAAAGTGATTTAGTAATTATTATTTATTACTTATTTATTACTATTCATTTGATTTCAAAACTATTTATAGATTTACTTCCCCGTTAAAAAATAATAATAATAATAATATTTATTATTATTATTAATAATAATAGTATTTATTTTTATTATTAAATTACATCCATTCTAACTTCCGAGTGTACTTTCCAAAAATTTAAATTTGGGAACATACAAATATCAATTAAACAATCTTGTGTATTGAAAATGTAATTCTGTGGAAATATTTACCTTGGAACTTCAAATTTCCTTTAGTAAACAAAATATCCCGCCAAATAGGTGAATCATTATAATCATTTGGTATTTGACCCATTATTTTATGTATACCATGTTATTGTGGCCAGTATTTTAGTAATATGCTTTAAAAGCTTAGTTTTAGGTTTGAAAGTATTAAACACGAAACATTTTTAATTCCTTTTATTTATAATATAGAGATGTCCATTCATAATATTTATATTTACACTTGTTAAGGTCATGCTATGTATATATATATATATATATATATATATATATGCAGGATGGTCATAAAACATAAAATAACTTTGCCAATATATGGACCTCTAGCGGTCGTCCCGTTCATCAGATTGAGATGAAATTCAGAGGTATGACCTCGAGATTCTGTAAATGACAACAAAATGGCGCTCACGGTTACGGTTATAGTGACAAAAACTCGAAATTTTCTCTAAAAAGCGTTGGAACGGTAAGTGTATCACAAAAAACGACCCGTTATGCACACACAAAAAACAGTTCTGCAAATGGCCAACAAAAATACAATCAAGACGCACGGTGGAAATTTACAAATAAAAAAGGACAAAGTTCACATGGGTACCACAACAAGCAATTTTATCGGTTTTATAAGTGCACATTTCCTCCATGAGCCCCGATCATGTTTCTGTTGGCCATTCACATAGCTGTTTTCTGTGCGTGCCCAACATATACGGTGTTTAAACACGCCCCGTTCCAACGCTCTATAGGTTTTTCGCATGTGCAGCATTTTGAGACAGAAACAATTAGGAGTTGCCACTCGAAAATTTTGAGTTTCTGTAATCGTAACCATAACTGTGAGCCCCATTTTGTTGCCATTCACAGAATCCCGAGCTCATACCTCTGAATAACTATCCCTGAAATTTCATCTTGATCTGTTGAACGGAAAGGCCACTAGAGGTCCATATATTGGCAAAATTTTTTGATGACCACCCTGCATATATATATATATACACATTGATTAGTTCATTTTATATTGCAATGATTATAATCCTACGAATTCAGAAAAAGGATTTCTGAATGCTTTACAATATATAGTGTTTACCAATTTGATGTATCTGATGATTTGTGTCTCTTTGCTTGCAGCCCCAGTTTGCCACTTTCCAAACAAATTAACGGGACTTTGGTTCCAGAAAGGTTGGCAGTCAGCCATTCGCATTGAAGGAAGTATTTTCTCCATCAAAGGGACCTGCGTAGATTCTAATCAAAATATGTTTCTCATTGAAGATAGGTGAGTTCACTATTTAGGGTTATTAGAGAATAAAGTTGGGATTAAATATTCTAGTTAATTACTCTGTATTTGAATCTATCCTGAGTTCATATCATGTTTGTGAATGGCAATTAAGCTAACAAGTTCCACTATTCAAAAAAATAGTTGAATTGTTCGTATTGTTAAAATTCAAATATTAGGTACTTTTACAATATTTGATTTATGGTTATATGAATAAATTTACTTTAATGTTATGAAATTGAATATTGCCTTGCTATAATTGATTTATTCTTTCCAATAATTTTAGTGATAATATTAGCTAGAAATGTGATTTTTATGTTTTTTTATTAAAGTTTTATAGCAAATGTAAAATTCAAAATATACATTTACTTGCATTATTTTTATTTATCAATGCCATAGTTTATTTTGCAGAGTTCATTAAAATATTTATTTTATTTTCAATCAATTATTAAAAATTATATTGATTTATTAATTTCAAAACACAGTTTATAATTGAAAACTGATTTTCTTAAAGTACCCATTTTGCCAATTTGTAAATTACAACTCATCTAGAAACGTGAAAAACGCTTTGTTCGTATTTAGGTGACAAGACCCTAATCAAACGTATGCTGACCAATGTAAATATTGACTAAGCTTGGATGAATGTATGCATTCTCATATTACAGATTTATTTTAATTATGTGTGATCTACGAAATGCGGACTTGCTACAAGTACATAACATACCTTAATAATCTGGTTGAACCATTGAATAAATTGTAGTAGGTTGTGAATAATGTATATATGTCATCCACTATTACTTTGTAATAGAATAGTATTAATGAGGTAAAACATATTTTGTTTCTTCCTTTAACGATCATAGCAAATAATTTTTTAAATTTATTCGCCATGAACGCCCAGTGAATATTTAAATAACTTTATAGAAAATACCTCTTTACCTCTTTATAATCAGAATAATTTCATTAACTAAAGCTGTTCTTGAAAATATTTTTTTAAATATAATACAGTTTCTAACTCTTCATTTACCTTTTGCGTCTGAATTTTATCTCAGGAAATACTTCAGTCTCAAAAGCGGCACTTTAATTAAAAATTAATAAGATTTAAATCCGTCATAACAGTTGACTTTTTTAGCGTTGTGTTCTAATGCGCCTTTTTGTGAGCTATTATTGCTGAAGGAATTTTGCATTTAGCGAAAAAATGCTTTTTGCCTCCCATCTCTTTCTCGTTTGGAATACATTCGATTAAAATCCGCATCTTATTATAATTAAATAAAGCTTTGTGAATTTTCTTTTGCTCCACTAGTCCATTTTTTTCTTTTTTGTTTACTTATCAAATGATACTTTTTAACTTTTGGTTTTTCTTTTAATACTTTGAGTTAAAAATATAACTGTAGTTAAAAACTGTGTAGGTAGTTGTTAGTAAAAGCTCCCAAATTTAATTTCCAAAAAATCCTCCCCACCCAAATATTAAATAATTCTTTGAACAAACTACTAAATATAATACACTTTTTTTCTTTTTTATAAAGGGGATTTTGTTGTGTTTGTTCTGAACTACATGAATAATGAAATTAAAATAAAAGCAACGTGCTTTTAACAATTATTTTCTTTTTTATCAATCTTGAGACAAATATCATGTGTATATATTTAAAAAAAAAAAACTACTAAATAACTAATAGTTACATCCATAAACTTTATTTATTTTTTATCGAAAATATCTTTAAAAAAAAAAAAAAACGAATTTTCATTTTATTTCCTTTTGAGAAATAAATATAACCACATGTATCTACAATTTCTTTACGTTACTCTAATATGAACTTAAATTAAAATGAGAGTATTAGACCATATCTGATATAATTAAGATAAAAACAAATTCTTCGGAATTTTGACTTGTTTCGGAGTTATAGCAGTATTACAAATGAGAATATGTAAAAAACCAAACAACTCATTTGGTCTCACATTTTCATGGTATTCAATCTACTTCACAGTCTGCAACGAATATTTTTATGAAAGTTAGTAAGACTAGGTGTGTAGCGCAGAAAACTTCAAATTTTTATAACGCCAAAACAGGTTTCCTTTCTACTTGGCCAATTTAACTACTTTTTCTGTTGTTAATACCTACCCTATATTTTAACAAGTGAGGCAGGTATTTTTAGGATTAAAATAAAGGAACCTTGCCCCAGATGTATATATACTAGAAATATGAAAGCATAAACTATTTCAATATAGTATGTCTATGAATCTGTTACTGCCATTTGAAACTAATTGTAACTATGGGTTGTTAAAATATTTATATGGAAACAAGAAACATAATATATATGCGCATTCAATGGATGTGTAGTATTTGTTATAAACTATATTTCATACCCACTATAGTTACGCAAACATAATTGCATCGCCAAAATTCATTATACCATGATGGATATTGAATTAGATGCATCGGATTTCATTACATCGTCATTACTTTGAATGCAATTATTATTAAAATATATATTCCTGTATTTCAAAAATAAGAGAATTACAGTTCAGTTTGTTTGCAATAAATTTTCAAACATACAAATGAACTCATCCTCTAATAGACGAGAATTGTTAAAAATATTTTATATCTTTTCATTCATCAACGTAGAAATGTGTTTTATAAAATATATGATACGCATCAATTGCTTTAAATATTAAATGGACCTTCATTTTATTCATTGTAATGACTTTTTATGTTTATAATTGAAATGAAAAAAATCTTTCCAATTAATCTTTTGGTATTTAATAAAGAAAATAATGCACACACGCGAGAACAGTGTCAAAATTCTTCTCATTTGAGTTAAGGGTATACAGTAAAAGCATCATGGAATTAATGCTGAAAGAACTACTAAAGTCAGTTTCAACTTTAGAGACGTCCTCCAGCGTTAAATGCCTCAAAAATGAAAATTTTTAAGATTTATTAAATATTAATATAAGTTTAGTCCTTTATTTTTAGCCACAATACATTCATTTCTAGAATTAACAACTGAGTGGAAGGAAAGACTAATTAATAACGTCATTTAATTAGACTCCCACTCGAAAGCCGTTCTTTTATTCAAACAGTGAGTAAATGTAAAGATGATGTAAAAGTAAGTCGTATAATATAGACATTTTTTATATTTCGATTCGGTACTTAGTTTTGATCGGATTGATTTATATTTAACACCATTGTAAAGTGAGGTTTATTTCATTTTTCATTTTTATTGTGACATTCATGTACCTTCGTAATACTTATCTCGTATGAAAGTTAAAATTTACATACCATTATATTAAATTTTAGTTATATTTCGAAACTCTTTGATTTTTAGTATTTTTTTAATACAACTGAAATTGTCATTGGAAAAACTATATGTGGTATGAAGTCATAAAAAAGTTACATACTTAAATTTTAAAAGTTAAAATTAAGAATGAATAATATTATTACAATAGTTGTAGAAGACAAATATAATGGTACATTGTTTAGAATATTTTTATTTGTAATTTAGAAGGATTTTTATGACCTTATTATTGAAAAATACAGACATAAATTTACTTGGAATATTAAACAACCTGCAAATTAAACTTTCCTATATTGTTAGAAAAAAATCCGTGTCAATATCAAAGAATGATAATATAATTGTATTTTAATCT
Organism: Linyphia triangularis; assembly: GCA_963978545.1. NCBI lineage: Eukaryota > Metazoa > Arthropoda > Arachnida > Araneae > Linyphiidae > Linyphia > Linyphia triangularis. The sequence goes on from OZ021721.1 coordinate 19,173,882, forward strand.
TATTTCATTAATAATTATGAAGGAACTATTTATTTCCATAACTGTAGTAAGCACCTAAATTCAGCATGCTCAGATACACGAAATTAGATCATGCAAATTTTATTTTCTCCTGCATTAACCTCTCATTAATTGCTATAATATAATGATAGCTTCTCGTTTTATGAAGGTAATGCTTTAATAATAAGAATGCGAGATTTCATTACTTTCCCTTACATCCACACTTTTTGAATAAGACCAATTACGTTTGAATCGATTCAATTCCATGGCATCCGAGTATCTCAACTAATAATCCTGGATGGTCGGGAAAAAAAGGCTTGACCTAAAGCAGGGTGTCTTATCAATCATGCTTCAAAGAGCTGCCTTCAAAATTCCTCTCTTGGGTAATGCCGCGGAAAGAAGCAAAAAGAAACGAATTCGAATGACAACACAAAACGAAATTATTATGCTAGGCTTACTTTGCAATCGATACTAATGCGAATGTCGTCAACAATTTGGTTTGGAAGGGAAGTAAACTGATTACCTTTCTTTCAGGCTTTAATCTCTCGGAATACCTGCAGATTCTTCTGGATTTTAATTAAGGTGTCTTGAAAACATAATTTGGGCATATTGAATCAAAAGGAAGGGAGGCAATAGAGTGGATAAAAGACTTTGTAAGAAAACTGCGGAGAAATGTAATGATGCAAATAAGGAGAAAATAAAATGACGGCCAAAATGATTTTAGTTAGTGGGGCATTTCATACATCGATTACAATTTACAAATCAATTAGGTATATTAGAAAGTTTCGTATTCGTAATGTGCCATTTCCGAGCTGAGAAAACTTCATCTTTAAAATATAAGCAATAGCGTGGAAAACAATCAGCAGTAATATGAGGACGATTCGCGTGAGAGGAAATCAATGGTACCCTCTTTTATACATATATACACGTTTATATACATATACTCGCTTATGTACAAACACTTTATAAACATGTATACACGCTTGTAGACATATATTGTTTAATCAACAGAGTGGGTATAGACAATTAAGACGACTCTTTTAAAAATGAACTATAATTTATTTAAACGTAAATTAGAAAATAAAATGCAACTCAAGAGAAACATACTCGCAGTATCATAGCTACACAGTATCGTAAATATCTATTATCAAAGCATGCATAAGCCATTGAGTGGAGAGATGCGGTGCAACCGCTTGCTCTCACTTATATAGTATAAATCACATGAAAAATGTACATATACTCAAAAACTAGGTTACTTGATTAAAATACGAAAAGAGTTCTCAAAATATTCACCTCAGTTCTTTTCAGATACTAGAAAAGAACTGAAGTGAACTGTTCATTTGTATTGGGCGGGAATATTGGTCCAGTGAAAATAAATACGGCAAGTTCGAAAACCGCAATAAAACCATTTTTCCTAACATATATACACGCTTGTATACAATTGGGTGGCACTAAAAAAATATATATATATATTTTTGAAACGCATTAGGTGGGAAAATTGTGACATATCTTGATAAGAAAAACTTTAAAAAAATAATAATAATAATAATATCTAGCGATCGCCCATTCACCGCTAAGTTTTGGAAAAATGCAAAAAACAACTATTTTTCATAAATTTTTTAAAATTTCTAAACGTTATATATTTGAAAAGCAATAGTTAGCAATGTGTAGTGAAAAGGTGGTATAATACAGGAAAATACTACTCTATGCATTTTTAGAACATATGTTAGAATTTAAAAATATTCAAAAACACATTTTTGTTAAAAAAATGATTTTTCTATAAAATGGATACTAAATTATTTCTTACATATTTTTGTTAAAATTGTTTTATTTGCTTCAAGCACTCACTTCAAAGTTTTGGATAAATACAAAAAAAAACCCTTTTTTTCCATTAATTTGTAGAATACACCAATCACTAAATTATCGAGGAACAATAGTTTGTGTTGTGTGGAATGAAGTAGATAGAACTTGAAAAAAAAATCAAATTAATAATTATTCAATAATAATAATCATTCACGCATAACCTTTGAAACATTTATAAAAACTGTGTTTTGATCCATTTCAATCGGGGTGGCGCTCTTTCTTCTTTTGAAACTCAAAAACTTACTTGCTTTTTGGATCATACCCTATTGGAAAAAAAAAATTTCCGGTATAAAAAAAAGATACCGGCTTATGAAACACCGGTTCCGGTATGGATACTGGTTCCGGTATCATACCGGAACCGGTGTTTCATAAGCCGGTATCATACCGGATCCAGTATCATACCGGAACCGGTATCCATACCGGATCCAGTATCCATACCGGAACCGGTGTTTCATAAGCCGGTATCATACCGGATCCAGTATCATACCGGAACCGGTGTTTCATAAGCCGGTATCATACCGGATCCAGTATCATACCGGAACCGGTGTTTCATAAACCGGTATACATTTTTTTATACCAGAAAGAATTCTGGTACAATGCCGGTTTCAGTATAATATATCGGTCCTAGTGTGAAACATGTACTAGTATAATACTAGAACATTGATTACAGAATTGATATTTATGCAGCACAGGATTTATCATAGCAATACAATTACATCAATCAATTACAAATGTAAAACATCAAATGAAAGAATAAGAAAGTTAACTTATTAATAATTAGCTGAGTAGACCCGCGTTGTGGGGTACTCGTTGAGACACATAGGTTATTGATTTAGATAATTCAAGTTATAATATAAGGTGACCAGCATAGAAGAACCGTTAGATAATTTTCAAAACAGAAGTTTGGAATTGAAATTACGTTTAACAATCTGAAAAGCTAGCACTTTTTAAGTCTGGGGTCTCTTTTACACTGACCACTCTGAATAATTATTACAAAATAAAAACCCTAAAAACAAAAACAATATTCGTACCTGCTCTGTAAATGAATTCAGTATAAACCAGCAAATAGTACTTCTTAAAAGGTTTGGATCATTTTCGAAAAAACCTAAACTTTTGGCAAAAAGAAGCTGCAGCACATTGTCATCCATAACTATCACTTAAGCTGCATTTTGGCGACAGATTCGATTTTGTCAAAATTAGAAAATGGAATAATTTGCAAGTATTGTTAATTTTAAACCTATATAATTTTTTATGCAAGTACAAAAAGTGTTCCCCATACATATATATAAGTCAATGATTTTCTTATTTTCTGAGCATTAAATTGTTAAGGGCATCATTATCATTTCTCCGAGCCAAAATAGCTTTTTTAAGCAGCTGAGATGGCAGCCGGATAAGTGTAGAGCTCATTTCAGGATTCAAAATATTTTTTAAATCAACATTTTAGGTAATATCACAAAAACCAACTTTTTAACGGAAATGAAGCGGTTTTGCACATGAAAAAGATCATTTTCGAGTTAGAGCAAATGATTGCTAAGTCACTTAAATACTATTATTATGAACAAAGGCTTTTTAACACTGGACGAAACCTCATATCATACTATTAAAGAGCAAGTTGTTGCTGCAACAGCTTAGCAACATTGCCCGGTTTGGATATGTTGCAAACTGCTATAGAGTCTGAAATAATATTTAAGGGCAATTTGAACATAGTGTATGCTTTTCATCAACAAAAAGTTTTCAACAGTCTGCATTATCTTTCTTATTCTGGTGCCAGAGCGTCGGTAAAGTTAGTCCATGAGAGGCATGTTTGGCCTGCCATAAAAGCGGAGGTTGCGGCCTGGGCATGCACATGTCTGGAACACCAAAAGTCCAAGGAATCTTGCCACACCAGAAATGCTATTGGCAGTTTTGTACCACCGAATGCTAAATTTGAGCATGTGCACATTGATCTGGTTGGTTCACTCCCTCCATCAGAAGGATACAGGTATTGTCTCACTTGTGAGGATAAGTTTTCCAAGTGTCCAGAAGCAATGTAGATATCACTGCTGACACAGTTGTAAAAGCTTTCTACTCTGGATGGATCACTCGCTTCGGGACACTACTCAGATTAACCACAGATCAAGGAACACAATTTGAGCCATCTCTTCATTACGCCGTCTCCAAATTCTTGAGTACAGCATGCCAACATACAACGGTATGCCACCCAGCTTCAAATGGTCAGGTGGAAAGTTTTCATCGCCAATTGAAAGCTGAGATCATGGCACATAGAAACACACAATGGTCTGCAGTGCTGCCAACAATTCTTTTGGGCTTCAGAGCGGCATGGAAAGATGACCTAAAGGTAACGACAGCAGAAATGGTCTATGGTTCAACAATTCATTTACCTAGCAAATTCATGTCACCAACTTCAAAGGTTCTTGATGCAGCCACATGTGTTGGGAAGCTTAGAGAGGCAATGAAACGGTTACTTCCACAACCTCATGGACACCCATCAGTATTCGTAAGTAAAGATCTATCAACTTGCAGCCATGTGTTTCTGCGAACAGATACCTTCAGGAAAGGCTTGCAACCACCTTACGAGGGACCTTTTATTGCTTCAAAATTCAAAAAGGGATAAAAGCCACAAACATCAATATCGACTCTCTAAAGCTAGCATACATTGCAAAGGAACTGTCCATAACCTCATCAATCATCTTGGAGGAAAAGCCCATTTCATCAGCAGCATCTGAACTGATTCAAGCTCCATCTACGGTCAACCATGATACAGCAAATCTTACCCAGGAGACCAAGACAACTCGATCAGGCAGAAGAGTACAGTTTAATCCAAGAGATGCTTAAAGTCTTGCTATCGCTGGTGGGAGGCTACTGTGGCAGTTAAGTGATGAAGCCACGATAGTAGAGCTCATAGTCTTTCAAAAGCACTTTGAACATGACTTGGGCGGCACGAGAATAGAACAGAAAGAACGGAAAATGAATTCTTATCTTTTTAGATGGATCTCAAAAAACTGGAAATGCAGTTCATTAGCCATTCAGCTTTCAAAGTTGTAAATGTCATTTGTAAATATATTATTATTAGTTAAATGAATTTGTTTCTTGTAAATATCTTTAATATTTCTATCTAAATTAAACTACGGAAACCTCCGTTAAAAATGTCTTGGCAGAGAATCTTTCCAGATTGTAAGTCCGGCAGCAATTTCTTTTATTGTACTGTCCAGAGTCATTCACCAGCATTTTAGAATCGGCTGTATTCCGCCCTTATGAAGATTTTCTTTCAATAAGCACTTTAAACACATTAAAAGTTCGAATTACGCATGAAAAACACGTTTTGAATTTCAAAATGCTCATTTGTTTACATTTAGCTGTTGCCAACACTGCCGAAGAAACTTTTTACTTGCCATTACTTTGTCTAGTTAAAATTGAACTAACGCAAATATATGCATATTTTTAATGAAATTTATTTATTATTATTTAAGTGATGGTTAATGAAAATTAAATTTTTATATGAAATTGACTGAAAATGTCCTTATTTATTTTTACAAGAGTTGTGAAGCCACCATAATGACTTATGTTGGCCAGGGAAAGGTGAAGAAATTGACGTTAAGAAACGAAGTGAAGACAATCGAATTCGTTCCCAAATCAATAAACAACTTTTTTCAAGTCTTTTATCGCTTGTAAATAATCATTTAGCGACTTCACATCAAAAGGAGGAAAAATAATGTATTGAAAGACTAGGCCGTGGCATTCATATGCTTGGCTAACAGAAATTATTAAGGACTTATGATGAAACTGAAGAGCAAGCATATGTGGAACAGATGAAATATAGGACATTAGGCAATTTTTTATTATTTGGCATTAAGAATTTTTTTTTATTTGGCATTAAGAAATTTCGCCAAAATTAAAAACAAAGTAATTAAAATAAAATATAAATAAGAAACTAAATAAAAATGTAACTTAAAGTAAAACCCGTTGACTGAAACAGCATTTATCTTTAAAAAATATCATGCCAAAGAAATGTTCTATACTACATCTGTACCGCATATGTTATTACTGTTATCCCTCAAGTGATGGTCTCAGAATAGAGCCAAATGATAATATACTGTATAATTTATCTTAGCAAAGCTTATACACGTGCTGGGAAAACAGATAATACTGTAGTCAAGTTTTGTCGAGTGTTTCATATTATAGTACTTTTCCGTTTAGCACCACAATTTTTTTCACTCCACTTGGGAACGTTTTAAAAAATCGCTGTTACGAGAGAGAAAAGTAATAGAAGATAATCATACTAATGATTGGCAAATTGCATTACTAAAATATGCAAACCTTTTGATTCAAGGATCACTAGTAGAATACATCAAAAGTTATTTCATTCGCCAGTACGTTGTGTTGTATTAGTAAAACGCCAAGATTTAAAATGTGCTTATAACGTAAAAGTACCAAAATGACAACTCGAAATTAATACACATGCTGAGAATCTGCTTTATTTTAATAGAATATTCTTGAAAAGATAGTTTGAAATGCCACAGACAGGGCCTACTTTCTTGTGTTTCTTTACAATAAATATTTTTTATACATCAAAGTATTTTTCTTTCAGTTTTGCAATACTAGAAATTTGGGTACTTGCGTATTAACGCCACCGCAGCTACAGATTTGGCGGTTTTTAAGTGCCGCCAATGTAAAAAATGGCGTCAAAAATCAGCAAACAACAAGGAATCCAAAAGATAACTGTGTGCGCGTGCAAACAACAAGATTGCTCTTTATTGGCGGCACTTGAAAACTGCTAAATCTGTAGCTGCGGTGGCGTTAACACGTAAGTACCGAAATTTAGCAGCATTTTACCAACAATTTACATTAACCCATTAAAGACAATTTTAAAATGGATAAACTCATCATTGTTTTTAACTTTAACTTTGTTTATTTAGATCGTTTAAGGTATATTTTGAATTTTTCAGATTTTTTGGAAAAATTTTATATTATCAGAGAAAAGAACTAAAACGTTTAGCAAGTTTTCTTGCCAACCCTCGTTAATGGATTAATCATGTAGGTCAAGATAATAAAAAAATTATTTGCTCGTAACACTTTTTGCTGATTTTCTACATAAGTGAAATAGCCGACTTAATTTTATTTTTACTACAGTCAACGTTGGCTTTATATGAGGGCCCCCAATTCTATGTTGTGCTTTTGGAACGAATTAATATTTAGATTGAAAATTCTCTATATGGTTTGGATGCATTTGTAAAATATATTTAGGCCAGTATATTGTCTTAAATACTTCCACTAAGAATCTATACTAGTTTCAATATTTCCAGTATGGTTCCATACTGGTTTCAAACATTTCCAGTATGTTTCAAACCTGGTATCAAAATTTCCAGTATGTTTCAAATCCCGGTATTAAAATTTCCAGTATAATTTCATACCGGTTTAAAATCTTCCAGTATGGTGTCATACCGGATTTAAAACTTCCAGTATAGTTTCATACCGGTTTAAAATCTCCCAGTATAGTGTCATACCGGCTTTAAAATTTCCAGTATAGTTTCATACCGGCTTTAAAATTCCCAATATGGTTTTATACCGGTTTTAAAATTTCCAGTATGGTTTTACTGGTTCCGGTATCATTTTTACTGGTTCCGGTATCAATTTGATACTGGTAATTTGAACTTTTTCCAATAGGGTAGCGCACTGGAAGTGATTGGCGCACATGACTGGGATTGGGACTGCCATTAATACTGGCTGGAAATAATCTGATGGATCAAACTGCACGTTGGGTGACCCCTGTAGTGAGATACGAACCTGAGTGGGAGCAAACTCAGGATTCCTAAGTCAGTAATCAGGTGTGCTAACCGCTAAGCAAAAGTGACCACTAGTGCCTAACGGCCGTATTCAAGAAAATCCTTATCCTCGGGCCGAACCCCTGGATTGATAAACACTGGGACAAGACCTTTCACTCCAGGTTTAAGAAAACGGTATTCACAGACCCAAGTAGTAGCATGACGTGTTAAATGACGTCATCTGAAGGTCATAAAATTGGTCACTTTGTCCATTTCGAAAACATCTGGACGTCATTAACGAAGCTAAAAATGACGTGATGCAATGACGCCCGAGTCACTATGCCGATGTTAAAATAACGCTTTTAATGCCCTAATATTGACGTCACCCAAATGGCCACCTGAACGGCAATTAATGACGCTTTTTTTGTTTATATTTTTTATTATTTGTCCTTATTATAGGACGATTGTTTCACTTTATTTTTCTTATTTCAGTAATATAAGACTCCCATTTAATTCAACGTTAATTCCTTTAGTTTAAATCATTAGCTAAATTGCAGAATTCATATCAAAGTTATAGTTTTAAAAATAAAATCAATTTCTAATTTTAAAAAAGGAATGCATTTTCTTATATATATTTCTCAGACAGATTTAAATAAAAGTAATAAAACAATAAAACAACACCCAAAGTATACAAAAAACAACAATACACTACACAAAATTATTTACAATTAATCCAAATACAAAAGGTAACATATGCTCAATAGAACGTCAAATGATTTTGCAGGGAAGATGAGAAATGCTTTCAATGTTGGCTTTTTATAATATAATTCAAGACTAAAATCAGTTAACAGTAAATTCGAAATATAAAATACACTATTTGTCCAAAACTTGAATTTTTTTTTTTTTTTTTTTTTTTTTTTGCAATATATTGCTCATATTATATATTGATATCATCGGAAGAACAAAATGTGTTGTCGCTGATTTTACACCACTTGAATATAAAATCATTGATATTGTACTGACAATGTGGATAAGCCAGAATATACGGTCCTAACTATTAAAGGATATAACGCATATAAGAATAACTCGATTGCCATTAATAATAGTATGAATTCTGAAATTGATAACAAATTGTATATGGCTACCAGGTGCTACTATATTTTGAAAAACAGGGTAAAAAAACAAATTAGCACACACAATTTAATTCCTATAAAACTTTAATAGGTTCTCAATTTTCACTATACATATTTTTGGATACAATAAAACAAACCAAACTAGGATATTTTCACTGAGACGACCTTATCCTGGGTCAGGTTGTAGTGTGAGAAGAATATTCTCCTATTTGAGATATTTTTCAAAAATTGTTTACTTTATAATGATAAAATCATTTAAATGGAACAGTTTCGGATAGGCTACAAGGGGGCGTCTTGGAACAGGAGATAAAATTAATTTTCATCGGTGAGAGGATTTTAGACAAACATCGTGGTTCGAATTCATTTTTTTTTCCTTTCTTTTCTGCATAGATGAGTTTTGGGTACTATTTCGTTAGCCACAGGTAAAAACCACCAAATTACGGACTTACCTCATCCAAACTGAATACCTACAAATAATTTATAATTCCTATAACAAACTCTCATAGGGTCACTATAGCATATGCTTGGGGATATGTTGTTTAAACATGTAAACATTTAATAGCGCATGAATGTAAGGCTTGGTGAGGAATCGTACTCGGCTAATGGAAGAGTACCGATTTTGCAAATTCATACTACAAAATGTTTACAGAGAAATATCTTTATTATAGAGTAGTTAATTGCATGGCATCAATTTAAAAATGATGAATACAACAAACACTACAATCTAATACATACAAAACCATTTGTTGACATAGTGTTAGATTTCCAGAAAGTTTCAAGAGTCATTATCTCGAAACACGCATCACAACATTGACTTGATTTGACCATATTCCATAATGAATTTATGCATTCATATACAAATATCTTTTAATTATTCTGATTTATATAATTTTTCCAAACACCAAGAGTTTCACCAATGATTAAAAATTATTTCTTTACATCGTTACAGAGTCAGTGATAAGCGTAATTCTTATAGTAATTGGTTTGCGCTTACTGTTGATGTGATTTTGCAAAAACGGAACATATTGACAATGAAACAATGGCCAACACATGAAGTAGCTATTGAGGAAAGGCAAAAGCCCATGTTTGGAAGTTCCTTCAAGATATTTTTGTGTATAAATTCTCTAAGGATCTTACAAGAAACACATTGATTGTTCAAGATAAAAATGGCTATTTATAAAAGTATTTTTTTTTCTGTGAATTTGGTATCAAACACACAATCATCATCTTTGACAATCAAATTGTGCACTTGAATAAGAACTAAAATTATTACGAGCTATTGCTCTTGTTATTTAGTAAAAAGAAACAATAATTAAGAAACTTTTAATAAAAAATAAAATTATTACAAACTTTAAAAAAGCTGTTTCATACCAAATGTCAACAAGATAAGTACTTGTTCTCTTCAGTTTTATATTATTTTTTTTTAGGTTGGTGACAAATTTTAATATCGCTGAATTAGAAAGACAAAGGTGTATTCTTTGACTTCTAACTGGAGCGAAGGCCTAATAATATTTTAAAAAGCTATACTCTTTTTAAAAACTAAGTTTCTTTAACTACATTACATTAACTTTTAGTAATAATTAACCTTTTTAATAACACGTATCAAAACAACATTAAAAAACACACATTCTATGAAAAAAAATGTTTGTGACAATATTTCAAATTGCATTGTATTCTTTGAAGTTGATTATTCCAACCAAAAAACATTTATTATTGAAAGTATGCACTCGATTAACACACGATAAAAAATAAACATAATTTAATAAAAGAATGGCTGATCAACATTCAGTTTACTTAAGATCGGTACTATTCCGTAAACCGGATACTAGATAAAAACCGCCAAATTGCTGACCAAACTTATCTGAACTAAAAGCCTTCAAATCATTTATACTTCCTACAACAAACAGTAAACATTTAGAGTTGGAGATACATTTACGTATCTTTTAAACATGTTAACATTTGTACTTGGTGACAACTGCTATTCAACTAACCGTAGAGTACCCAAGCACCTCTTTTTGGCTCATTTGGCACAAAAAAATTACAAGCATAAAAAAAAAAAGCAATATTAATTAAAAACATAGCAAAATCATTTCGAACAAAATATGAAAGAAGAGACTGCATTTGTATTTAGTAAAAGGGATAGAGTTAGGAATAAATATTAAAATTAAGTTTGTGATGTTTAGAAAAAATAAGTTCATTTAGAAATCTTAGCACTAGGCTTTAACACTGACTATGTCTAGAAATGAACATTAAATTGTAAACATGTGTGATAATTAAAATGTAAACAAAAGAACATAATAAATGAAACTTGAAAATAAATAATTTCTTGTATGTATTTCTTAAAACTACGTTGAATTAAAAATGTGCATTACATATTTTATTTCTGTCAAATCATAGAATAGAATTATTTTTCATTCACTTTATATGTTCATGTTACTAACAAGTGATTTTCTTTACCAGAAAACATTAAATACGGATCAATTACTTACCTAAAATTTACAAAATTACTAATCTATTAGTAATACTTACTTTTATCCATTTTCCGACTTCTGGTTAGAGTAAAAATAATAAATAATAGTATCTTTATATTTACCTAACATATTACAACTAGAATAATACAAGTGCTCTTTGATTCACAAGTCGAAGTGTGTATTCTGTTTTGGACCCCGTACAAAAAAAAATCGTAAAATAAATTCGCTTTATACGATGATTAAAAAATGACGGCATATTGTGGCCCAAAATTATTTTAGTCATTTAATATTTACAAAAGACTGCTACAAAAAAAATTTGCGTCAAATGATGACCAAAAAATTGACGTGATTTTAGAAACGTCAGTTTGTATAACCATTAGATGCCTTCAAAACTGACGCGATTTTGTACTGAATAACATCATTCTAGAAAAGATGTCCTAAAAATCACGTCATGTATCACGTCATGCTACTGTTTGGGGAGCTTTTTCAATCCTGGGCTAATCAAGCCAGAGTTACTCAACCTAGGAGTAAGAGACCTACTTGTTATTGGTTAAACAGAAATGTCATGTGACTTTTTTTCCCTAACTGCTTTACTCTCGTAAATCTTGATGTGTTTGTTATATTATTGCTCTATAGTTCTTCAATGCGTCTTTAAACTTGATATGTTATTTATCTTCTATTTGTGGTGATTGAAAAAACAAAAGATAAAAAAACATGAAATATTCATATTGTACTTAATTTATCATTAAGTTTTTTATATAAATATACATTTCACTACTTAATTCCCCAGGCTGAACATAGATATGAGACTTTTATTTCTGCAGTGGATGTTAAACTAAGAACTTACATTTCTGTAAATATTGGAGCAAACAAGGGACATTATGTTATTTAGTATTAATTTCCATGCATTTCTTTGATTGATAATATAAAGTTGCAATAATTTGCATTTCTGTCAAAAGGTGCTGCTTTGAATTTATTTATTTATTTATTTATTTATTTATTTATTTATTTATTTATTTATTTATTTATTTATTTATTTATTTATTTATTTATTTATTTATTTATTTATTTATTTATTTATTTATTTATTTATTTATTTATTTATTTATTTATTTATTTATTTACTTATTTTTTTATTTTATTTTTTTGGAAATTGTAAATTAATGTGTTAAGAAAAAAGTTAATTTTAATGTATACATAAATCTATTTGAAAAAATTGATAATAATTTTGTTATGTTTAACATGTTAGCTGCAGGTTAAGATATTAAAAAAAAAAATTCCACAAAGTTAAGTTTCATCCTGCATACAAAATTTCAAAACTTTACATAGAAATTAAAATTTAATCCCAGGGACACGCTCCTAATAGCAGTTATAGTGTTACATATTTATTTTTAAATTAAATCGAATAATTCTTGCATTTACTCTTGATTTGTTGCATTGGATTTATAACCTTGCAAAAGTTACACTAGCTGCACTGTATTAAATTTTTGTAGAAGCACCTAGTTAAAATTATCTCGGTAACGAGTTCAAAGTTACGGCCTGAGTAAAAAAATTCAAATATATAGAAATTAGAATTTGATCCTTGGGACCCTTCCCATTAAGAAAATTGGCATAAGGGCACTTAACATGGTAACTACTTTAAAATGAAATCAAATAACTCATGCATTTTTTTTTTGTGGCATCATAATTCTAATAGCGCAAAAGTTACACGAGATACTAATGCAGCGAGTTTATGTTGCAGTTTGTTAAAATTATCTCAGTAACAAGTTCCAAATTACACCCTGCGTAAAAAATTTCAAAACCAATGGAAATTAGAATTTGATTCCAGGGACCCCCTCCAATGAAGAAAATTGGCATAATGACAGTTAACATGTTGGCTACTTAAAAAAAAAATCAGATAGTTATTGTATGTCTTCTTGATTTGTTGCGTTGAATTTATACTGGCGCAAAAGTATCCTAAAGGTTTATACTGAAGCCATTTTTTGTCGCAACTATAACAGTATTTTGAAAGTTGGTATATTATTAAATTAGCTGGCTACATAAAAAAACACCAAATTGCAGACAGAAATCAAAACCACTTACAAATCATTTTTAATTTCAATAACAAACAGTAAACATTTAGGCTTAATGACACATTAATGCACAATTTAAACATTTAGGCTGGGTGACTTCTGTTACTTGGGTAATAGAAGAGTACCAGAAAGTTTATTCAATACTAAAATATTGGGCAATATTTTCAAAAACGTTATCAAATAGAACACTTTATTTTCAAACCAATCCTTTTAATAAAAGCAGTTACTTTACAGCCAAAGTACATTCATTGTGGTGTAGATGCACTATAATTCCCTGTCGATAAATCTTGAACTTATTCCCAGAATTCTTTATTGCGAAAGAAGTTTGCAATATAACAGTGTGTGGAAACTTATCATACAATTACAAAAATATGTTCATATGTTTTCTGTAGTATAACAATACTTTTGGTCATCTGTGCATTGTGACATCCTAAATTACTAATGAAGAAAGTTTTGAGATTAATAAACTTATATACAGACATGTAAATGTTGTGAAGGATTAGGACAGTGCAAAAAAATATTCTCTTGAATCGAAAGGATTTGAAATGTACCTGTTGAAGTAACCGCGGATGTCCAAAAACTTGCCGAAATAAAAGCGAAGTACAGATCCACTATAGAGACATGACAATTTTTGGTGATTTACCTTGGCTTTTTAAAGTTAGTTTGAAATAGTAGCATTTTAGTCTTGCTCTATAAACACTTTATATCTATAACTGTGTATTTTAGCTTGAAAACAAAGTTAATAGGTCTGCGCGGTACCTCTGTAACAAAAGCATCTTGGGAACTGCAAAGTAATCCCAGAGGAATTTCCCGACAACTTCTTGTTGCTTAGTAATTAAGCGTATTCGCAAGGAAACCAAGTTGTTCCAAAAAATCCAAAATATTGTTGGCATTTTTCAGCAGCTCTAATGTTGCACGAAGTAATTTGTAAATTTCGAAACCACCTTCTTCGTAAAGCAACCTCTGACACTTCTGTCATTCAGTTTCAAAAAAAAAATCTTAATGTTTGAGCACATTTTTCTACGACATTCAACTTTCTCCAATAATTCGAGACGGTCTTGTAACTTTAGATTATTCATGATTGAACAATGAATTTCTCTTGTGATCGATTCAGAGGGTAGCAATGAGTCTCGATTCTAACGAAAATCAAAACAAACGACACAAATTCATCATCTGCGCCTGCATCTGCATTATAGCTAAAACCCATCTTCCAAGGTGGGTTGAGAATAACGGAGTTTATCAACACCAGGTGGAGTTTGCTCGAGGGTGAAAGTAGTCCGTGAATACCATTTTAGCTTGCCCTCGTGTTGAGACCGGTTTTTCGAGGGGTGAGATACGTTAACGCTGCGGTGAAAAATTTTGTGAATACGGTCGTAAGTGTTGTAATTGTCATTTGTACACGAGACCACCACAGAACTACCATTCAGACTCCTATTTAAACAAGTATATAGTACTACAACAGGAACAACATCTTTCAGTGGAAACATAGATAAGAAATTGAAGAACTGTGAAAATTTTCCACTAGTTGATTTTGTACGTGTTGAATGTTCAATTCCTCAAGTTGAGATGAAAGTACTGAGTACAGATCAGTTATATCTTCTTAATATTTTTGCAGCGTTTAGATCAGGCCATTGACTTGGCAGCTCGCAAACCCAAGCCCCTTTCACACTCCAGATGGCTAACAACAAAAAACAGAGTAGTTAGACTATATGTGAGTGAATGTAAACCATTCGATGAACACAAGCAAGTGGTATTTTTTATTTCAAATTGTTACATGCAACATTGATTTCGAATGAAAAAATATGTTAATTTTCTGAAGGACCTAATATCATATATGAGGCAATTCTATTGTCTCGATACCTCACTGAATATTTACGGGATGTTTTAAATCAGTTATTGAACGAAATGCTTTTTTCTCTCACTCAAAAAATTGATTTTGACAATGTTTTTGGACGAAAGGAGAGATGTAAGAGAACTGGGCGTCGAGTTCTGAAATCTCGAGAACTTTTCTAGAGAAAGACAATCAGGCTTTTCAAGGGAAACAAACTTAACTTTATTGCCACTGATTATGTGGACATAATTGGAATTCTTGTAATAGGACTCCTTCTTTGTTAAGGAAAGTAACAAACGAACATTTATTAGTAAAGACTGGCACACCAGAGGTAGCACATCTGTATTGAAGGAAACAGGGGAAGACTGGAAGATTGATTCATTCTGTCGGAGTATAGTTCCAAAATACACTATTTTTTAACAAACAAACATGTCAAAACCACCATATATTTTTTGTTCGCCAACTTTTCTCATAATTACAATATCCCAATTTTAAAAGTATGCATCGACATTTCAAAACCTCTTCCATATTTTATCCAGAATTAGCCGATATTGGCCAATATTGTTTCTCAACGATTGATTCATATCGTTCTACATCGGGATTAGCCTACGTCTGGCATTACTGGCCGGCGTTTCTGTGCTACTGGGGACCACTGAAATCATACTTCAACTCGTTTCCTTATCAGTAACAAGCTATAGAACGCTTGGGTAGAGACAACGCAAAAAGTAGGTGGTGCTGACGCCTAAGACTTTAGGACCACAACTCTTTTTTACGATCCATAATGCCCGACTTTTCTGCAAAAGTTTCCATCATAGTGTATCACTAGGATAGAAAGCTCTAGCTTTTTTTTTGCTTTTTTTTTTAATGTAAGAAATAAAGATTGTATCCATTTTATAAAAAAATAATTTTTTAACAAAAAAATGTGTTTTTGAATATTTTTAATTATTGATATATGCTCTAAAAATGCATAGAATAGTTTTTTCCCGTATTATACCACCCTTTCACTACACATTTCAAACTATTGCCTTTTAATTATAACGTTTAGAAACTGAAAAAATATTGTGAAAAAGAGTTATTTTGTGCATTTTCTACAAACTTTAAGGTGAATGCGTGATCGGAAGATATTTCTTTTTAAACATTCTCTACAGTTTTTCTCATCAAGATATGTAACAACTTCTTTCACCTAATGCGTTTCAAAAATTATTTTTTTTCGAACCACACTAATATATTTATACACACGCTGATATATATATATATATATATATATATATATATATATATATATAATATCAGCGTGCTTAGAAAAAATAATTTTTTCTACAAAAAGTAAAAAGGAGCTCATTTTAATCAGCAGACGAAACTTGATATCAAAATATTAAAATTTGGCAGCCTTAATCCGCTTTTACGATATAATGAATGGGTCATTTTTTAAGTCCTGGTACTTTTGGATTACCTTGTGTTACTTCAATTGAATATCGTGAAATAATATGATATTTTTAAATATCAATATTTAAATTTTTGGTTACCTGTACCTTAGGTACATTGTATTATTTTACCCAAAAAGGAAAAAAAAATAGAAAAAGATAAATATAGGAGAAAGGAAGAATATTTCATTATTTAGCTCTCATCAAGATAATTTAAAATTTTATAAATTTAGTATATACATTTCAAAAGCTATATAGATTTCGTTGAAGGACAGTTCTCTGCAGATTTGTAGTTATAATTTATGTTTGTAAGCTATTATTAATTAGCATCAGCTAAGCAACTTCTCATCTGATTTACTTAATTTCATACCTAATTTTTTAGAAAGTTTTCCTGTATTGCCTTCATAGGAATAAGAATAAAAGTCATTTAAATAGTTCTAAAAAAATAATGTGTTACATGTATAGATTTTTATTAAAGCATGTAGTGGAACTTACTACTCAGCGGGGATGAAGACTGTTTATTATTTTTTGTGCAAAAACTCTCAAACTAATTCTTAATGTAAGGTTTATTATTAGTCATTATTTAAAAAAAAAGTTAAAAGGTTGTCATCGCACAAGTTGCACATTTTAATTGTAATTTCAGCAATCATGTTGAGAAAAAATGCTTAAATATACATACATTTTTTAAAATGTACTATAGATAATAAAACTAGTTCTTATATTAAAATTCTTCGTTTTAATACTTGTTAAAATTGAAAAGCTTAGATCCAGAAACATACTTAGAAATTATTTTCATAAATTGAAAACAAGTAAAAACTAATATAATTGAATTAGAAATTCATTAAAAAATACATTAAAGTGCATTTGGAAAGTTAAACGGCATCAAATCTCATTCCCCAATCGTAATAAATTATTAGTCCTTGTAACAGTTGACAAAATAAATCAAATTTACATAAAATGTCCATGATGATTTATTCAGGTAATCCCCTAGCTAAGATAATACAAAGTAAAAAGTTATTATCTAAAATCAGTTGTTTTTATCATAATAAATAAAATATATATGTGTCAGGTATATCGTAATAAAATCTAACATTAATATTCATTTTAACGAACACAAATCCATACATCTACCTAAGAAATTTTTAAAGTCAAGTATAATTGAAATATTAATTGAAATAAAAAATGTTAAGGTTAATATTTCAAATCAAATCAATCCAATAGAGTACATCAAACAAATTGAACAGTATTCTCTGAAACTGTTGCACCCTAACATTTCTAAAATTTACATCCGTTTCTGAGTTTTGAAATTTTGATAATATTTCCCTTTGAAATGCCGAGAGTAAGAGCTATCTATCACTTCGAACCTGAGGAAAGCACGCGTCATTTCTCTTCGAAGCGAAAATTATTTTCCTAAAACCGTTAACGCTAATGATTTCGGTTAGTTGTGGCGATTAACAATTTCAAAATGAGTTTAAGACTCATAGTTAATATGTTGTAGGAAAATCATTAATTAACGACGCGAACGTTTAACTTAATCGTTATATAGTTATATGCATATCAATTTGTTAAATGGATCGGATATTACGATTGTTTAAATTTTGTGAAGCTAGGAACTTAAAATTGTTTAATAGGATACTGATAATGACAATGCATATCAATATGGTTTTCTTATTTATTTTAAGTAATTAAATTTTCAAATACATTTTCTCACAGTAAATTGACAAATACATTTTTTTAATCATGAATATAATTTAATGTTGAATTAAAATTTCTGGCTAGTAGACAAATGTGTGCCTCAAAATATTTCAAGAATAAAGTTAATTTCCTATTGGAAAAGTAAAAACCTGTCATAAAATTCCACTCGAATATAAGTTTTAGTCTTAAGGGGGAGTTGGTACTCTAGAATTTATATAAAAAAATGATTTTTAAGTACATTATTGTTTATTAAAATTTAAGGGATTTGGCCTTCAAAATTTTAAAAATTCTCAATTTTTTTTTTTTTTTTTGTAAAAAGTAAAAAACGTTATTGTAAAAAATAAAAAAACATATTATCTTAAAAAATAAAAAACATATGATCTTAAAAAATAAAAAACATATTTTTGAATAAAATGACAAAAACTTTTTTCTATAGTAAGTAGAACTTGAAATATTTAACTTTTTGTTACATGACAACTGTATCTCATATGTGCTATCTTGAAACTTTGAAACTGTTTTTGTTGGTGGTGGCTTTTTGCCCCTTTTTTGAGTTTAAATGGATATAACTTAAAAACTACTAGCTATAAATATATGAAACTTTTCACAATTATTTAGTGTTCACACTTTAATCTGTGTTCAGGAATTGTATATTTTGATTGAACTTTAAAAAAAAAAAATGTTTTTTTCTTTTGGTGTTCTTTTAGAAAAGTTTTTTTTTAAAAAAGTTTTTTTAATTTTTTCTAAACATTTTATTAAAAATTCATGGACACAATTTATGATATGAATTTTAAGAAGTAATTTAATGCAAAAATGAAGTGATTTTTTAAAAATGTAATACGTAAGAACTGTCAAAATTTTGAATATTTTTCATTTGAAAAAAAAAAAAAAAAAAAAAAATTAAATTTGAAACTTTAAAATTGTTTTTTGAGTTTCAAAGAATAATTCAGTAATGCATAAAAGATTTTAGAAAAATAATTCTAAAAATAAAGATTTTATAATTTTGGGTCCTGGACCCCCTTAAATTTTTTCTTTAAAATTTTACCTTATTTGTAATTACCTCAAATAGAAGTATTTTTAATAATTTTTTTAAAGAAAAAAATGGGAACTATTTGTATAGGTAAAGTTTTCTTTAAAATGAGTTTTCTCAAAACTTCATATTTCTTTACTCTTGTGCCTTTTCTCAGAAACTGTGCGTACTATATACTTACATTTTTATCACACATTCCTTTCATATATCTGTGTATACTGAAGTAGAATTTTGTAGTTAATATAAAAATATTTCTTGTTCTGGCTTATTTCGTCAAAAAAACTTGAGATTTTTATCAAATTCGTGTAACTTTCACAATACTTCATTTGAAAATGTCAATGAATTACGAATCAGTGAATTGTAAAATCAGTGAAATGAATTATGAATATTCAACAGAATAACAATTGTCAGCTAAATGAAGTGAAAAAATAGGCTTCTATGTCGATAACTTCCTGAGAAAAAGGTGCATGAAATATGTCAATTTAATAATACCTGTATAGGGGTCACTCCCTCTCTTCAATTGTTAATTTTATTTCAAAATAAACAAAAAGATTTACATATCGTGATGTATTCGTTATTTGAGCTATCATTGATATCAAGGATAACTTTTTCTTCTAATCGAGACATTTCAAATCTATAACTTTTAATAGCTTTATTTTAGTTTTGATGTTTCAATAAACTTGAATAGTTTTGTAAAAACAAACATATTTTTTTTCTACGTATAAAACCAACAAAACTTAAATTTATAACACTCAAGTAATTAAAAACTTATTTCTGCAGAATGACTTAGTAACAAGGAATAATAACCCATTACAATGTACAAGCCAACATTATAATTTTTTTAAATCAATTGAAAATAATCCTACACGACTGTTTGGATTTACTTAATTTGTAGCGCAAGTATATAAATTATTAAGTGTAACCTGCCCTGAATTATTATGTAAATTTGCTTTATTCTCCCTTGGCCAACACCATCCTTCACAAAATGAATTTTTTTTTCCACATTTTCTTTTCAAAGAAACTTAAACCGATGGAAGAATAATAGCCCACTACAATGTATAAGCCAAAATTATACTTTATTAAATCAATCGAAAATAATCCTACAAGACTGTCTGGATTTACTTAATTTTTAAAGCAAGTATAAATTATGAAGTGTAACCTGCCCAGAATTATAATGTAAATTGGCTTTATTCTCTCCTGGCCAACACCATGTTTCACAAAATGAATATTTTTTTTATTTTCTTCTCAATGTACCTTAAACCGATGTAGGAAAATTCTGGCTTAAAGGGACCAAATGCAAAAACAATCTACCTCCTGAAAAGAAATGTAGTTGAATGGTAAAATCTAATCTCATAATTGTGCGTGCAATAAATATTATTTCTTGTAAAGACGGAATTCTACCGCTCAAGGACACTTTTCCCAAATATTTTTATTAAAATTTGTTGGAAAAAAGCTTTCATTCCAAAGCGAAATAAATGAAACGGATTCAAACCACCTGAAGCAAATCTAAAAGCAACATCGTTCAGGGTGATTATACATCACAATCATACTCAGGTTGTTTGAAAGAAAATAATTTTGAGTTCCACTTTTTTGAATGCAACATGACTTCCAAAAGATTTAGTGATGCCCTGCAGTGATTCTAAATAGCAGCAAAAAATACTTTTATAAAAGAATTTAGGTGTAATATAAAACTATTGTTGAAAAATATTGGTTGGTTGGTTGGAGTTTAACGGTGCAAGGGCAACGCGTGGAGCATACTGCGCCAATTGAAATAAGGTTTAAAACTGGTTTTATTTCAATGTATAAACTTCATTACATTCCAATACGAAATAAACATTGAGGAATGTGCAATCAAATTTCTTGGAATTAATAATATTCAACTATGTTAAATATTCTTTTACTTTCTAAAAAGATCAAAACGCATTCATATGAAAGAGCTAACAAGATCTTACCGTCAAATTATTCGTAATTATGCCAAAATGATCATCTTGACCTAGGACTGATAAAATAAAGGGGAAGAGTTAACGATTTATTTTTCTTAATCAGAAAATATCAATTTGAACTTGGTTCGCATGTTTCTTGTCAATGGGTAATTGTTTTTTTCTTGTAAATCCTAATTTTTTGTGTCAATTTCTTCCCAATAATTGTGGATAAGTGTCGATGATAATCAATCCAATAAACTAAATCAAAAGGAAGAGTATGCAATAGGCAACATATATTAAATATTTGAGTTAAGAACTCACATAACAAGCATAGGATAACGTTACAAATTACCTAAAATAAAATATTTAAGTATGAGGAAACATACACAATTAATTTTCATTTAAGGAGCTAAACTTGACAGGCATTAGAAAAATCGAGTAAATCGGCACAAGTCTAATTAAGTGACATAATTTTTGTTGATGTTTACAGGGGATGTAAACCTGTTTAGGTAACATGCACTTGAAATTTCCACTAGCCCACCCCACAAGCAATAAGAGACTACTGTCGTAATCAGAAATACAGGGGGGTTATAATATAAGTTCAACTTACAAATCTGTCAAAAAATAAACACTGGTCAAAAGAACTTGAAATTTGACCTGAATATACTTAAACACTGAGGAAATGTTAAGGCATAAGAAAAAAAATTAATTTCAAACTATTTTTTTTCTTCTTAGTTTCATACCATCCTCCTATTCTTCGCGTATATTCATTAGGTTGGATCGCTCTTTTATGGCGAAAAAAAAATATTATTAATCAGTACCTACCTATGGGGAAAAGATGTTCGATGATACGGAGATTAGGAGAAAATAATTAAAAAAATTAATTGATTTTATACTAAAAGTAATTATTTTTTACAATATAAATTCTAAAAAAGTGATGATTACTGAATAATTAGTAGTAAAATGTACAATGCAACCTTTTTTTGACCCAACTCCCGCCACCCCAACATTGTTTATGTATTTGGACTAATACTCTACAGTGGCGTTGTTAAGAAAATAAATGATTTGTCCTATATTTGGGTTAGGCTGTGATATGTCGACGAATATGATTCCTACGTACGAAAGCGAAATACGGTGCGTATATTGGCAATCCAAAAAAGAAGCAAAGAACAGTGTATTTATATGCACTTTTCTCCACGTGTAAATAAATTGCAAGTCAGTTAGAAGATCTGGAAATCAGCCTTAATACCAATGAATAACCACTACAACATTCTGAGAAAAACAAGTTCATACAACCACAAATATCGCCCTTTCAAAGCTAGAAAATAAATTGAAAGCTATCGCAAGCTAATTGATACTTTCCAAAAGAAGGCAAGTGTTTGATATATCTACATGTACTTATAAATACTTTGAAAGTTGCTACTGTAAGAAAGAAGGAGTGTACCAATGAAAGGTCGAGAATTTCTATTAAATCAATAAACTGAAAGAAAAAAAATATATATATGCCGACCAACCGGTATAGTGGTTAGCGTGCTAGCTTCTAGACCGCGAGGTTGCGGGTTCGAGTCCCGTGTTGGGCATGGGTGTTTGTAAATGTATGTTGGCTTGTCTAATGATGAATGTTTCGGCGTATTATAGCCCTCGTATTGCTTACGGCGCCAGATAATCTGAAAACAACCAATATATATATATAGTAATAAGGTCACTGAATCGGAAAGTCACTCTTCAAAAAACTAAGATCGCGAAATAAAAATGAACAGTGACAGATATGTAACAAAGCTGGTTTCAATAATAAGTTGTATGTCAACACAGGTATCAAAGAAAGTGTTAAACGAAACATAGAACTGATTCTGAAGCGTCCTCTACAAGGCTTAGTGTGCGAATTACACACTGACGAGTGACTGTATGCGAGATACTTCCTGTAGTTTCATTCACGTCAAACCCAACCCACTATACGAACCGACTAACAAGAAAGACTTAAGTACTGATCAACTGTGCTTAATCGAAATTTGTGAAGCCATCACTGCCGACAATGCAGCGAAGAGCTGTTGAAGAGAAATTCTAGAAAGATTTGCCACTCAAGGTGGTTTTCATCCTCCAACAGAATCATCATTTTCTATTTAGCTTAGAGAAAGTACAACCAAATCTTCAGTGACATTAATTACGTTTATCTTAAAAGTCTAGACACCTATGTGGTTCAAGATTAAAACCAAACCATCGGTAATTAATGGTGAACAGCATTTGCATCTATCAATTTTTCTATCGCGTTATTTGTCAACTGATTTGAAGAAAGTCATTGATCCAGTAATTTTTGAAACGGGGTTCTTTGGCTTTCCTGCAAATATCCTGATATCAATGCTAGCTGTCGACAACAAGAACATAAAGGAATCGGTCCTCCAAAGAATTTTGAAGGCACGCAAAGTCAAAACGGTTTGCTGCAACCCAGCAGACCGTTTTATCCTTTTAACGAATAATATCCATATCTGAAACGTACCAACTTTTGTCCCTTGTGCGACAGTGTATGTGGACTTGATTAAGTGGGAGAATGTGACAGAAATGACAGAACGATTTAGTAATGACATGATTTCAGGAGCAATAGTAAACTCAGTAATCATTTCTACGACAATACTATCAAGGGGTTTCCCTCTCATACTCAAGCTATAGAACGAATAATCACAGAAACATTTGTTGCTGTCCGCAGATCATATAGAAAAGACGGGTTAGTAAGAAATAACCTGGAATCACGAACCTCAAGCCAGTTTTCCAAACCTAACGTGATTACCGTCCACTGCAATTTCGAAGATTTCTTAGGTTTTTTTTTTATTTAATATTTCAGAAGCTGTTATATGTACCTAAAGCTTTTTTTCCTGTAACCATTTAGTATATGTCCTCTCATTTCAATAAACGTTTAAAAGTACTAAAGGCCTGCTTCATTTGAACAAAAATCACTTTGACTTTTTACCATAAAAATGCTCAAATACCTAAATTTCATCCCCCTTGTGCAGAGCTTAATCTTAAATGTATTGCTTTTATTTTATTTTTACCTTAATCAATGTACCTTAGATCAATTTTTCCGTATAAGTAAGTTTTGAAATTCCTCAGAAAAAAAATTCATTTGACTTTGATTTTTTGCTATAAAAAGGCCAAGTACCTAAGCTTCATTCTCCTTGTGGCGGTATTGAATTTAAAATTTAATTTTTTATATTATTTTCCATGTATTTATATACCATAGAACATCTTTTCCCCATAGGTAGGATTTGAAATTCTGGAGGAAAAAAAAATCAATCAACCCTAATATTCATGGCACATTTCAGGTCATTTTGACGTGTAGTTCTTTTTTAACAGCTTTTTGAAAGTTATAACTTCCCTGAGGTGTAAACCTATTTAAATTTTCATTATCCCACTGTACTAACAATAAAAGACTACCTGTCGTAATCAGAAATACAACTTTCAAAAAGCTGTACAAAAGCTGTAATCATTCTTTAGAACGGGCTTCTAGACCGCGAGGTTGCGGGTTCGAGTCCCGTGTTTGGCATGGGTGTTTGTAAATGTATGTTGGCTTATCTAATGACGAATGTTTCGGAGCATTATAGCCCTCGTGTTGCTGACGGCGCCAGATAATCTGAATACAACCAACCATTCATTAGAACGAATGGCTTACTCACATACCTGAATATCAGAGAAGAATGAGAACACAAACCCAAAATACAAATATAAATATATATAGTTCAAAATAGATTTTTTTTTCTATGACTTACCATGGCTTCAGGTAATTCTGACCACTGACTATCTTTTTACAGCTTTTTCAAAGATGAACTTTAAGTATTCGCTTCAAAGTTCGCTTTTTCAAAGAGAATTTTAAGTCGCCTTGTACTTCTATACGTTTTTCAAAGCACATTACATAAGAAGTGTATGCTTTGCCTCGATCCACTAGTCCGACAAATGTCTATGAAACCTTAACACAATTGAAAAGTATGCTATTCCTAACATTTCTATTTTAAATAAACTGATCTTAATTCCAATAACCGATAAGGTTCAACTATATTCTTAAAGCATGAAAATTAATTTCCTAATTTATAATTATCTGGTCATTGTAATTTATATACCTTTACCTGTTTCGATTTCCGTCATAAAGATATTAGTAAATCAATATATCCTAAATAAACTCAAATAAATTTTTTTTAAAGATATATAATTTGACTAAATCAATATTTTTTTTTCTAGTATAAAAAAACGAACAAACTGGTAAAACACAAAATGACCGAGCCAATTTGATTTCTTAAGTGCTCTTTTGATTAAATTCGTTTACCTAGAAAATTTCATTAGTGTTCAAAAATGGGACAAGTATTAATTCTATTCCCCGCCTTAAGAATAGTTTTTTTGACTCCTATTTATTATACAATAGAAAACATTTCAGGAAAGGCATTAATTTAATTCTAATGTATTATGTTTTTATTACCGTAGCTAATTGAAAGACAATACATGTTACAGTAATTACATTCATTTTTGTTTTTTCCACAAGAATTTAATCGTTAATTCAATAACCTCATCTCATCTAAAAAAGTACGTAGTTTTGAATTTAATTTTTACATTAAGTGCCGCCTTAAAGATTAATATAGTTTACAGCATATGCTTAGACCTTTTTACTTATACGCAAAAACGATGCATGTACGTTTATACAGGGTGGTCATAAAAAAACTTTACCGATATATGGACCTCAACCTTCCGTTCTGTTCAACTGTTTGAGACGAGGTTTTAGGTATAGTTATTCAGAGGTATGGAGCTCGGGATTCTGGGAATTGCAACACAATGGCGCTCACGGTTACGGTTATAGTTATAGAAATTCGAAATTTTCGAATGACAACACCTACTTTTTTATGTCGCAAAATGCTCAGAGCATGCAATAAACCTAAAAAGCGTTGGGACGGTACGTGTATAAAAAAAAAAAACACGTTATGCCAGCACAAAAAACAGCTGTGCGAGTGGCCAACAAAAATGCGATCTGCTCGACATAACTGTTCCCCGAATTTTTAATATAACAGTATTTTCAGCACTCAAAAATATAAAATATGATATTTGTGTGTGAAAAATAAATAGTACATAAATCAAAAGTAAATCGAATCTTTTCTTCATATTAAAAAGACAAGCTACATAACTTTGAGTTTTTTATATGCACTCTTGTCCTTTAATAAATTAATACTACTCTTCACTTGCATCTTTTTTATATGCATAATTTTGAGCACTCCAAACTGAGATGTATTTTTATAAACAAAACGACTTGATGATTTCAAACTACGTAACGTATATTTATGATCAAAATGTAGTTGGAAATTATTGTATTTTAGAGGGATCAAAGCTTACAATGAGAGTAATAAAACAGTTTATTTTAATTAATGCAATTTTCTTGTAGTTTTCATTAATACACTTTAAACATTCTTCTACGACGAAAGTGTTTTTTGATAATCAAAGTAGGGACACCGAACAAGATTTGTCTTGTTACATTTGCAATTTTTGGAAATGCATTTTTAAATGTTCATGAAAACTATTTTACGCAATTAAATGTTAATCGAATTTCTCTTCGAATTAAATGTTTTGTTGTTCAAAATAATTGTTGCTCTTACGGGGATTTTCTTATAGTTATCGTTTGACTTCAGGGTTTATATTCTCGCCATTAGCATTCCCAGCAATAAATAAATATCCTGCATATGAAATTATTGGAATATAGTTCCTAAGACACAGACAGTTATCATCCTAATGTTATTCGTATATTTTATGATAATTTCAAATGTTTCTAAGGGCACTTTTGATGGAACTATTTCTGGAAAAGTTATAGAATACGCCTTCAATTTTTAATATTTTGAAAATAAAAGTGTCTTATGTTATTATCAACTACTATAGATGACTTCTAGCTGCGCATCTTTTTAATAGTATTTTTACTCGTACCTATATTTCTATAGTTAAGAGGCTTTTTACACAAAAATGCAAATATGCAGTAAAAAAACACAGAAAAAAATCTTAGTCTCAAAAGTGTTTGAAAAAAAAAAAATAGTTTTAATGCTATTATTATAATTTGAAAGTGTTGTAAAATACTTCACATCAACATGAGTTCAATCGCTTCTACTGTAACCGTAATATATTTTTAATAAATAATGCAACAAATCTTTCCTATTATGCAATGAAAAGTAATGGACCAATTCTTGTTGCCTGTACTGTTAAAAAATAATTTACATCTTGCACCGAAAATTTGTTCCCAATTCGCTGCAACCAACATTTGGTGCTTAGTTTCACAATTTAATGATGCTTACGGTCCGAGGTAGCACCATTAAATCGTGAAAATAAACACCATATGCTGGTTGCAGCTAAATGGGAACCAATTTTTGCTGCAAGGTGTAAAAATTTTAAACAGTGTACAGCTGAAATTAAAAGGGAAAAATGCATTTTTTTATTTTAATCAACATTCGTTCTCATTTCCCTCCTCATCTCCTTTTAGCAGCTATGAATCACCAATTCGTAGTAATATTTCAATCTTCTTCATGGAGATCTTCGAATTCTGACATAAATTCGTCTTTTTATATTCGTAAACACGAGGAACTTATCATTTTTCAAGTTTCTGGAAATAAGGGTTAATTTGTTAAGTTTTGGGAACTTCGATGGTGTTAAAATAAAAAATAAAGATTCAGATAAAATGAAGAGATTATGAAAAATACATTCGGTTCTTGGAATCCTTTTCACTTTCATACACTGTTAAAAAATTTGTTCCACCTTTCAATAAAAATTGGTTCCCATTTAGCTGCAACCAACATTTGATGCTTAGTTTCACGATTTAATGGTGCTACCTCGAACCATAAGCACCATTAAATCGTGAAACTAAGCACCAAATGTTGGTTGCAGCAAAATGGGAACCAATTTTTAGTGCAAGGTGGAGCAAAATTTTTATCAGTGTAGCTTGAAACTTTCTCGCAAGAAGATTCTATTCAGAGCCCCCCGTGAATCTTTCGAGAATTGCATTATTTTACTTCTGCGTCAGTACTTTGTGCACTGTGGAGGGTAAGTAGTAGTTCTTCACAAATGTTACGGCAATTTCTTTGGCATATGATCCAAACTTCTTAGTGCATATGCCTACCTAATGGCTGTGTGATTAGCGCTCTGGTCTCGCGTGCCAAAGGTGCCGAGTTTGAATCCTTGGTTAAGCTTGGATGTATGTTGTGATTCGAATTTCACGTAAAGCTGTTGGTCCCAGCCTGGTTATCCGTCATTGTACATGAAACATATCTTAGGTCATATCTCCTAACCCGGTGAAATTGCTTGTAAGATTATATCTGACCTCTTCATAATTTCTTCAAGTCCAATGGTTTAAAAATAGTATGAGAAAATATATGTTCCTACTTCTTTTACCACCTCCCACAAAAATTAATAAAGTGATAATTAAAAAAATTCCGAACTTATGTCTTAGATTGCATATTATGTTTCATCCATAGACAGCAATATCAAAAGAAGCAACGTTATGACAACAAAAAAAAAAATCAATTAAGTGCCCTTCTTCCCTTTGCACAAGGATTTTCACATTATATTCAATATTGATGTGTCCATATTTAGTTTTTTACTTACTCATCACGATTAATTAATATGGAAAAGAGGAACGTAAAAAATAAATTAATTTGTTCAACATTTCTACCTCCTCGTTGTGGTAATTTTTTTGGAGTTCGCCATATAACAGAACGTTTCTTTAAAAATATGAATTATTCATCTCCTTGTGCCCAATAAATGATTTTTACGACTCACATAAGCCAAGAATACAAAAATCAAACCGATAAAATGCTTAAAAAACCCATAAAAGCCAGGACCGTTGCCAGTGTACTGGAAACACGCGCTCTGGGAAATGTTCCCGATACGTCCAATAATTCCTCTGATCTTCGAACTCCCTTTGCTTGAGTCTTATCACTGAATGCTTTTTTAACTCCTCCGAGTTTTTAGAAAGTTCACGATGCGTTGTAAAATATTTGGATTTGAAGATTCACAAGTGTATTATTAGTAGCTTCTCTTTGGAATTAAAGAAAGAACTCGCTTCATAATGTTCTTTTACAAACTAGGAGCAACGGGAGGTAAATACTTTCAGAAATCCATTTTTATTATTAATTAAAGAATAGGATGGATTTATAAATAAAACTCACTTTTATTATAATCCATTAAATAGTTTAAAGTATGCGTATTATAAAATTAGAGCAATCTGTGGTTAATACTTTCATAAATCTGTTTTTATTATTAATTAAATAATGGGATAGATTTATAAATACAAATAGAAGTCACTTTTTTATCTTAATCCATCAAATAATTTAAAATATGCATGTAATTAAAATTAGAGCAACGGGTGATTAATTCTTTCATAAATCTATTTTTATTTTTAATTAAAGAAAGGGATAGATTTATAAATACAAATAGAAGTCGCTGTTTTATCATAATCCATCAAATAATTTAAAATATGCGTTTAATTAAAATTAGAGCAACGGGTGGTTAATACTTTCATAAATCTGTTATTTTTTTATTTTTTTATTGAAGAATGTTATATATTTTTAAATAAAAGTGCGGTCAAGATTAAGAACTCATTTTTATCATAATCAATCAAATAATTTAAAATATGTGTATAACTAAAATTAGTGCAACGGGTGGTTAATATTATCATAAATATGTTTTATTTTCTTGCATTTTTATTAAAGAATGTGATTTATTTATATTTTTAAATAAAAGTGATCAAGATTAAGAACTTATTTTTATCATAATCTACCAAATAATTTAAAATATGCTTAAAATTTAAATTAGGATGTCAAGATAACTTAATTTATTTTATAACTATTTAATATTCTAAAATCACGATTTTAAAGTTAAAATAGATTTTTATTTAATTTCATTCATTGTTTAAAATATTTCTATATACAAATGTACAATTGATATAAACATGTTTTAATAGAAATTGGATGCTTAAAGAGAAAATTTAAGACCAGTCCGTATGACACTTTTTGGTAAATTGTTATTGTTATAAAATATTAAGTAATTTTTATGTACTGGCAAAAAATTACAACAGTATTAAAATGTAAATGCAAGTCACTGCATTTCTATATTTGTAAACAATAAATTAAGACTAATTTATTTACTAATTCTACGCTCTTTTGGGAAAACTTTACTCTATAGTTTAACCTTCTACAGTAATTTTAATAAAAAGTAATCAAATGTGCTCATTTCTAATTTATACACAAAATTACTTTAATTGCAAATATTTTAATAGTTGAAATGTACGTCATTTTCAATTTTAAAATGAAAGAAGTATACAATACTAATCATTACTGATTAGTTTCTTATGATATTTGTATATGATAGATCTTTCCCAATAAATCATTAATTTTAATTTAAATATGCGATACACATAAAATTTTACCATTTTCAAGTTAAACAATTCATACAAGAATTACTTTTGCGAATTAATTGAATACCATTCCAGTCATTCTTGCAACACCTCAAAAACGAAAATATTTCTTGAAACTTCAAATTTAGATATAATTTTATGATCATGATTAAATTTTTTTTTATCTTGAGCACTAAGCAATGTTACCTGAATAATTCGAGAAATCTATATTAGTGTTGAACGTTCTGCTCTTGTAATGCACTCTTGCAATCTTACTTTGTGAAGTACTCACGATATAGATAAGCATTTTACTAATGTTTTAAATTATATAATTTTAATGTAACATTAGATAATAACATTAAAATTTATTTCTAAAAAAAAATACAAATGTTTCTACAAAAATCGGCAAAACTAATTTTGAAAACCTTTTTTTTTTCTTTCTTTTCCTGTTATGGAATGTACACAATTTAATGGTATTTCATTAAGATTTTGTTAATGCTAAGTTTTTAAAGTAAATTTATATTGGCATACAGTGAGTTATAGTTGCGTTAGGAAGTTCTCAATTTTGCATGATTATTATTTAACTAAATCGGCATAAATGTATACTTGAAGGTAATGTGGCAAATAGAGTCATAGAACTGACAACATTCTTTAAAATGAAACAAATAAAGTATTTGTAAATAATTCATATTTTTCGTCATAACATAATCGTGTATCCTTTAAAAAAAAAAAAAAAAAAAGAACAGGCACTATAAAAAAAAAAAAAAAAAAAATACAAAGGGGTATTTTTTTTTTTTTTTTTTTTTGCAATTCTCTACGTTTTGGATATTCTTACATCAAAAAAGTGGTCTGGAAAAAATGTCTGTCTGTGTGAACATGATCAGCATAACTGACGAAGGAATTGACCTACGATGTTCAAATATGATGTATGGGTTAGTGGTAGACATGGAACTTACCATTTGAGTTTTTGTCAAAAGTCTCTAAAATTTTCGTAAAAATGCAATAAAGGCGTAAAAAGTTGAAAAATGAATGTATTCAACGCAGAGTTCTTTTCCTTTGAACACTCCTAAAGGGTCTCTTCTATTTCACTTTCAGGAAAATATAATGTAAGAATTATCGAAAATATATTTTGTTTTTTTAGTCCCATATAAGAATTACTGCCAAAAATATTGCCAAACTGGCAATTTTTTCTAAATAAAAGTATTAAAATGGTAAATAACTCCACGTCAGTATAATAGTGTAATTGAAAGCTGTGCGAGTTTCCACACCCCTTGTTATCAATTATATCAGGTAAATGAAAAATCCTAAATATCTCAACTATCCAGCACTCGTATTTTGAGTCTATAAAATCAAATATGATAAATTATATCGATTCAGTTTGAAAGATTATGCACTTGTTTGCAAAACTGTATCTCATGGCAATAAAAAACATATTCTTTATGTTAAATAAGGTTTCCTCCATTCATACTAAACAAGATAGTCCATAATTGATTGCACCAAACTGCCTGCCAATTAATTAGTTTAGTTGGGCAATTAAATTAGCGAATCAAATTAACTCTAACATATTATTATGTGCTATTGGAAGTTGCAATTTCCAATATCGATCCACCATTTAGCTTCAGAGGAAGGAAAGCCAAATTTCTACTTTAAAGTAAAAATTTAGCGTAAGAATTTGCTAAGTGATAACAGAATAATAATATGATCATAAAATAATTAATATTCATGTCCCTATTTATTCGTACGTTAATCCTGCTTTACCTTAATAAATTATTACGTAGAAGGATTAAATGATAACTTAAATTATTCAACATTTGTTGCAAACCTCTCAACTAGATTATCACAATAAACGTATTTGGACTGAATGATATAAAATTCAGTTAAAATGGGGGCAGAATCCAGCATTTTATAAAGGACGCCCATTAAAATTGGCTAACAATATCAACCTAATTGTTTCATAAAGCCAGAACTTAGAGACGAAAACCGTTTAAATAGTGGGTTTTCGCGAAGACCATCAGATGAAAATTTTTCAACAATAAATTTAAAATTGAGACGACTTTCAGTGAGATCTGAAAAGTTTTTGTATTATGACTTATTCAAAGTGGCTTTTAATTGAAAACTTCTTTTATCACAGTAGCAACTACAAATATTTAGTTTGCATATTAAAGCTTCAATAAATTCATATAATGTTTCACGTCACCATGATAATATTTGTAATGTACAAACTTGTTATTACAGGGTGTCTAGCAAAGGACTCCCTGAAATAACTAAAGATCGTTACAAAGTATGCTTATTTTGAAAGCTGTAAAAACTTTCAAAATTAGTTACAAATATTCCAAAGAGGTGTAGTTCTAGAAATGTGTTATCCTCTGCAATCAGTCATTGCAATCACCCTTTCATATTTAAACAGTGGAACTGTCCGAAGACTGATTGCTCCAAAATTCAAAACCCTCTTGATTCATAAGAACTACAGTGTACCACGCCACCTGTTGGCAACATTTGTAACTAATTTTGAAGATTTAGTAACTGATTTTTACAGGCTTTCAAAATAGCTCTACTTTTTGTTTCATTATTTATCGATTTTTGTTTTTGAGTTACTTAATTTTAAAATCTTCACTGGACACCTTGTATTACGCCTATACAAATACATGGTTATTTCAAGATAATTATTCATGAAGATTTATCTCAATTTATGATTGAATATTGCAGATTCATTTACTTTTCCGACAGTAACGCAATTCTAAAAATATTCCCCGCTTATTAACCATATAAACTATTACTTACAACGCTATTTATAAGAACAATGATCTGAAATAGGCTATGAAAGGCAAGATCCTCAAAGAAGCTATATTTATAAAACATTCAGATCAGCTTTCTTTATTAAATTCAGTTTGAACCCACTTCCACACAGTGACGTAATTTCTTTAGATTTGCTTTTCAAATATGATTTGAATTACAATCGAAATCAAAATGCATTTCCTTATGAAGGAAATCTTCCCTTCAGTTTATTTCTTTGGTTATTTATCTCAATCTTATAAGAGAAGTGTCACCTGATACCTTCATTGGGATATGTTTTTATTTCAAATATTGAAACTGTGACCCCATCTGGCAATCTGATACATATTAAAATACCGCTACGAGTTTCAATAGCTTATAAAATAAAAACTTTTAATCAACGATAAAAAAAAAAATCATCTTTTCGTGAGTTACATAATGATTTCAGAGATGATTTTCATTTTCTTTATGAAGGTGATGATCAGATCTCTCCCTTAATGAGATAAAAATCTAACTTTGAGTCAAAGAAAAGGGAACAAATTTTTAAAATATTGAAATTATTTTATATAACATCGTGCACATTTTCTTTCAGTTACATCTTTAGAATGAAATTAGAAGTAGAAACAATTATTAATTTAAACTATTTCTAAGATTTCTACGATTGAAAGTTTTTTTTAAATTTTTTGTTTTAATAATTGGTCGTATTGTCACGAAACTCATGAAACTTTTGATGGCGACGGAGAACCTAACTGTAGCAATTTCTTTTTTCATTTTCGTATGATTAACAAGACTTAAATTTGAAAGGGTAATTTGAATATATGTGATCATTCAGAAAGTGCAGGTGCTTCAATTTCTGGATATAGTTTAACCAAACTAATTAGAAACGTTGAATTTTATTTAGTTAATTTTAAATTTGAATAACTTTTCAATTTCTAAAAGCTCTTTTGATTTAACTTGTAATTTACCGTTTTTGATCCCTTACCTTTTCTTGGTATACTATTAGTGATGATGATGATAGATTAAAACTAGTGACATTTATTCAAAAAGTATCTGATACTTTAAAGGAATCAAAAACTGTTGTACATCAGATCTGAATCACACTTATATAACGTTAACATATTTAATAACAGAGAATATACATAATATATTTATACCAAAAAATATAATGTATTTTCTAAAAAAAAAATGTATTTGTATGTATATATTTAAGGTATTTGTATATATAAATTTAATATATTTGTATGTGTATATTTAAGGTATTTGTATATATAAATTTAATGTATTTGTATGTATATATTTAAGGTATTTGTATATATAAATTTAATGTATTTGTATGTATATATTTAATGTATTCGTATTAATGTGTTTGTAATGTAATGTATTTTTGAAAAAAATAATGTATTTGTAAATACATTATACTTTTATACAAAAAAATATAATGTATTTTCTCTGTTGTGTATTTAGTTTCATTCTAATCTTTTAAATTTTAGATAGTGCAATAATGATCTAACCGTAACAGTAATGATAGATATACTTAATGATAATTAAAATTTTCTATAGTTCTTCACCAGCGAAATTCCTTAATATTTTATTGCTTAAGATATGATCAAAGAAATTATTTTTATTCCACTTTAAATAAGGACAGTGCATATGAGGGGTTACAGATACGAAGAGCGAACTCAATAAAAGGTGGTTATCAGAAAAACGTATTTGAATTTTTTTTTCATGTATTGATTCTCCCATGCTTTGTATCATTCTCTGAGTAATTTGAAAGGAAATAAAGAGCGAACTTAACATGCAAAATATATTTGTGGAGTCTGTAAAGGGTCTAGATTCGGATGGCGATTTTTTTTTTTTTACCCGACGTTGATTTCTTCGTATGTATTTGCAACGCCTCGTATGTTTTACTTACCACTAAGCTACAATGACTGTTCAAGATCCTTACAAAATACCTTAAAAATAAGTGTTGCATACGGGTGGAATTTTTTCAAACTGATTCATGACTATCAACATTTTAAACTTATTTATAAAATAAAAGATCATTGTATCAAAAATGTAAGAAGACAAAATTAAAAATAATCAAGATATATTTATTTTTTAAATAAAATTTTATATATTTAGAATTTTAAAACTCATTTTATATTGTTTACTTTCTACTTTTGTATTAAAATTTCAATTATTACATTTTCGATAAGACCTTTAAAATTCGGCATAAATCACTAAGAATGCACATTTCTATCTTGTAAAGATATAAATTTCATGAATCTATTCTTTAGACCATGCTCTAGACTACTCTAAACAGATGCAGTTGAATTCTGTGTAAAAAAGAGGTCAATCTATTTCCTGATTTCTTACCAACTTTAAAAAATGCATGTTTCACCGAGGCTGTTTTCTAGGCTACTTTCTTTTGACACTGACTTCAGTTTGTTTCCATACAAATCTGACAACACCGCTGATCACTGAAGAATCCTCTCGAACTAAATAAATAAAATACACAGAAATATACACTTAGTTCGAGGGGGGTTGATTTTTTCCCTCTCTAGGAATAGCTAAGATTCGAACCTTGCCAAAAATGTGTCAGTTTATGAGTTTGGTGAGGAGGAGAAATGTAATTGAACCGTTTGGGAAGAGTGAGTTTTGCTTAAAAGAAGGCGCAATGTTGATAAGGCCTCCACTTCAGAACGCAGGAGGAATCCAAAATTTCGTGGCAGCTCTCGTTTCGGAATATGTAATCGATGGAATCGTTCCTCGCTGTGTTTGGAAAGAGTCCAATTTTTTTTGACATGTGGCCTCGAATGTATTCTTTCATACAAACGGCTCCCTTCCAACATCCATACGGACGCCATTAAGATAGCAAGAAAACTTGCCCTCAATGTCCCGCAATAAAACTCGAAGGAGTTTAAGAATTACTTGGATTTAGGAATCGTATCTTTATGGCCATTAGAGACAATAAAAAACATGACAATGTCGTTACAGGTGCTCACCCCTATTTTTACGACGTGGGTTTGTTACTTTATATGTTTCCGTTGTTTTATTTGCTTTCTCTGGACTTTAAAAATTGGCATTGACAAATACGTTTACCTTGTGTCTGAGCGATGATGCGCAATTCGGGGTAAAACTTTTTTTATACATTCAATTCAACTTCAATTCCTTTCACTGTATGAATGATGTAAGAGATGATTTTGATGTCAATGAAGAAGTTACTGAATTTGTTTGCTTATAAATTTATTTCATAATTGCATAGCAAATCCTAGAAATACTTTCATGCTGTTTATAACTTTATGTTTGGGATATTTTTTATTTCTATCCGATAACATATAAAACTTTTTAGAGTCATATAAAACTTTTTACAACCTTTTCCATTCACTGTTAAAATTTTTGTTTCACCTTACTCCAAAAATTCGTTCCCATTTAGCTGCAACAAACATTTGGTGTTTAATTTCACAATTTAATGGTGCTTATGGTCCGAAGTTAAATCGTGAAACTAAGCACCAAATGTTGGTTGCAGCAAAATGAGAACCAATTTTTGGTGCAATGTGGATCCAAATTTTTAACACTGTATTATAATTATCTAATAATTACAATAACAGACGTTGGGGCAAATTATTTATATTTTTTATACTATATTGATCTTAAATTATGAATGCGTTGTGCAATAATCGGAGTTTACAGTTTCTTTAATGGACTATGAAAACTTCCGATTTCACTTGTGTCACATTTTAAAATATACATGGAATTTTACTCTGTCCAAAATATAATATGATCTTATATGATATGATATGATATGATATGATATGATATGATATGATATGATATAATATAATATAATATAATATAATATAATATAATATAATATAATATAATATAATAAAATACAATGCAATATAATATAATATAATATAATAAAATATAATGTAATATAATATAATTATTGTGTAGTATAGTGTAGTGTAGTGTAGTGTAGTGTAGTGTAGTGTAGTGTAGTGTAGTGTAGTGTAGTATAGTATATTATAGTATAGTATAGTATAGTATAGTATAGTATAGTATAGTATAGTATAGTAAAGTATGGTATCGCATCGCATCGCATCAAGTCGCATCGTATCATATCATATCATATATCATATAATGTAGTATGGTGTAGTATAGTATTTTTTAATAGCATAATATAATATAATATAATATAACACAACATAACATAAAATAACATAATTATTTGAACGGCAGGCAAACACATAATGAAATATTCAAAGTTATTTAAATACGCCAAAATAATCAGTTTGAGAAGTACAAAAATATTGCATTTGGAGAGTTAATTGGAATAATTTTGGAAGCTCTCAAATAAAGAAAAAGTGTCGCAGTTCAGATAATTTAAAAAAAGTAACTTGATACGGTATATTTTTGAAAAATTGTTCTATTAGATGTAGTTAAACACAATAGATGTTAACTACATTTAATTGACTTTGCTACTTACATCATACAACAGCATTGATTTTGCTTGTAACATCTACAGAGATCTGAAATGTGTAAAACAGTTCAAATTACAATTTGTAATTACGCAAAGGGTCATTGTAAACAGGTAATTTAGTTTACAAAAGAATACAATAAAACCATAATTTATAAATTAATATTAATATTAAAATGATATTTTTATATTTTTAAATGAATAAAATAGATCTATTTAATTTAAAAAATATATATATTTCTATGTTTAAGTAATTAAAAATTATTAAATATCACTTATATATGTAACCATCAATTTGATTTTTGGAAGCTGCAGTATTTGTGAAATCGCGAATCAAACAAACCAAATGCCTACCATTGTGAAGTGATCCAAACTATTCGGAAGCATAGAAAATGTAGATGAAGTTCGTAACATTTCGAATGTCATTA
The DNA here is from genome assembly GCA_963978545.1 of Linyphia triangularis. Classification (NCBI taxonomy): domain Eukaryota; kingdom Metazoa; phylum Arthropoda; class Arachnida; order Araneae; family Linyphiidae; genus Linyphia; species Linyphia triangularis. The sequence goes on from OZ021721.1 coordinate 19,212,138, forward strand.
TTAAAGTTAGGAGCAGATAGTCATAGTAAGCTTTTGCAATTCCCTATCGCGCAGAGTTCCACTCAAGATTGTAACGAGAGAAGCGAACAAAGATTGATTAGACTACTTAACGTTCAATCCCAATTTCTCGTGCTAAATGGCTTTCCTTAGAAGCTTGTAATGAGGAACATTATGGGAGAACCGAATCGTGTAGCTGGGGCAGTTGTGATAAAACGATACTGAAAAATCAACGATTTGATTATTATTTGAATGACTACAAAAATAATATCTCATTGTTTACAATTAAAGGAAACTGTGTGTTCGTCTTAAACAGCAATGAGTTGCAGAACTTATTTACATAGGTATGGGATGGATAACGTAATAAGGAAAAATAGGCCCTCTATTTCAACTGCATAATGTTATGAATTTTCACAGATGGAATGATGACACAGCTTTTACAAAATAAAAGCTGTAATTTATTCTTCGTTATGAGACTTACAAAACTTCTTAAACAACAGTGAACTCGCTATTAAGCTCTAAAAACAGTTTCGGTGCATATAACTTCCCATCCACAACTCTAATTGCTGTTTGCGTTTATTTTAAATTTTAAAAGCATCTCTATCAGCAAATGTGCGGCAAACTACGTTTCAAAATTTATTTATTTAAAATGAATGTGAATGTATGCATTCACGTTCTAATATCTGTTATTTATTCTGATAAAAACATTCTTGGCAATAGAAAAGAGTTTCAACAATTATTGGTTTAAAATTCTTTCACTTACAGCGTTAACTAACGCAATGCCAAGTTAAATTGACTGGATTACACTCCATAACGCAAGAAAACTCCACAAACAAGTTAATATACAGGATTTAAAAATCAGAATTTCAGTGGAGTGACTTCTATATATATATATATATATATATATATATATATATATATATATATATATATATATATATATATATATATATATATGTTTGCCAAAATCTAAGAATCCCGCAGCCAATTTCGCCAAATGTTGCCCACTTATCGTTAATACACTTCTTTAACCAACTTTTGAAATTAGGAACATTTGATATGGACAACCGGTATATTAAACTCATCAGGTTATGACATTTTGATTCAGAATATAATACTGACTCATTACGGAAGAAATTATTTATCATTTCGTTCTGATATATTAATAGAATAATATTAAACTTTATAGTTGATATAAAAACACAATAATGACATTTTTTAACACATTTTATTAAATTACATGAAAGAGTTTTCTTCAATCAGAGTTGAAACATTATTAATTTTCTCAATAAAAAAAGTTCAATTTGTTCCATTTCCGTGGATATCATTTAATTAAGATTCAAAAACAGTCCAGAAATAAATTATTAAAGTAACCGAAAGTTATTTATTGGAATGAATTAAGTAACTTTGCATCGATGGTGTTTTCGGCAAACTGCCATTAGTAGAGAGATGCTGAAAAAATGTACTTTGAACTTTTACAAGAACTTTTTTCTAATTTTAATCCCGTAATTACAGGTGCTTAAAATGGAATTACCACTTTTTGATAGAAGTTTAAATGCAAAATGCGTTTTTCAATTGCGTCAAAAAGATACAAAAATAATAAATCATACATATTGAAACAAAACAAAAATATTTATTAACGCTTTTGACTTTGTTTGTCATAAAATTTTTAAACATTTTATTGTACGGTGAATAATACACTGTATAGTTAATATATAATTAAGCTTTGAAGTAATCTTTATTAATGAAAGTAATTAAAAATTACTAAAATGGTATTAAAAATATTATATTAGTTTAGTTATAATTAACCTATAAAAACAGTAGTATTTCTTTAAAATGTTACCTTAATCATTTATTTGTAACTCATTAACTTTTGAACGTAGAACATAATCAAGGTACACTATATTTACATTTAATTACTGTGTTGTATCGTTAGGATATGTTAAGGTGCGACTTTGATGTGAATTTCATGTGCTGCTGTTGAAAAGGTATTAACAAAAAACAAATAATTGCTTAAGTTTTGCCCACTTAGTGATTTATAATTTTAAATTAATAAATGGGAATTTTAAAAATTAAAAAAAAAAACAAAAAAAAAAACTGAACAATCTGATTATTTATAAACTGACAACATTTTTAATTGGAATGAAATATTTTTCTACTTGAAATTTTGATGAGCGTGTTGCCGAGTACTAGATTTTTTGTGAACTAATAGGAAAAAAGTTAAATAAGTAAACGCAGGAAACGGAAGGTGAGTAGAAAAATATTAATGACTCTCATCATCTCTCAATATTCAAGTTGTGAATAGAAGATAGAATGAGTGATCTATACAACTAAATAAAGATCTTGTTAATCAGTTTATCAATTCCCCACTTTCTACAAAACTTGAATACCTCCTCAGTAAGTGACATTTCATAAGTAGTTAATAGATTAATGATATTAAAATACTTAGTACTTGAATTTTAGCTACCTTGTTTTTAAGCAATCTAAGTTAAAATCTGGTTGATTCATTTAAATGAAAAAGAAATCCGGAATAGATTAATAATAGATCGATTAATTTCTGGTTAAATGTAATACCATTTACGTTTGTGAGGGTAACTCATCAGTGAAATGATACAAATACCCAAAACCAATTCAAACGTTAACTACTTTTTAAAAATTAGTGTTCAGAATTTCATCATTATATACATTTGTACATTTTTTTATTTAAGTGATAATGTAAAATAATGGAATAATATGTAATAGGTGGTTAACATTTTAGAAGATGAATGAAATTTGAGAAGAAATAGATTTAATAAGTTTTTATAGTTTTGTTTATTTTGCATAAATCACTAAATAATAAACTCTACCTGAGCTGAAATAATCAAGGTTGACTACATATAATACAGAATACAGTATCATAGCCTCTTAGTTAAATGGCTACCAGCTGTAAAAAAAGACTTATATAAACAATTATTCATTGAATGTACTTAAATTTTAAAGGTAAACATTTAATAATCAACCTATTTCTTTTTTTTTAAATTTCTTGTAGAAATTTAAAGCAAATTTTACTCGAAAGTAGTACTGCAAACAAATTGAAGACACTGATCATAGTGCATATGCTTATCATTTAAAAGTATTTTATAAGGCTCTCACTTGGCAGAAGCACTCAACGGAAAAATCTCGGTATTCCATATTACAAAACTTCATATTAGATAATTCCAAAATACATAATTTCATATTAGATAAATCCCTATTGCATAATTCTTTATTACATAATTCCATTTTACATAATTAACTTTGAATCGGAGATGTTTTCAAATAGTTGTATTACAAAAAAAAAAAAAAAAAAAAAAAAAAAAAAAAAAAAAAAAAAAAAGATTATGGATTCTACCAAAAATCCTCGAAAGAGACCTGTCATCTTCTAATCCATCATCTACGATTTAGAAACGTAAAATACACGTTATTTAAATAAAATTCCATCCCATTTGACACTAACTGGGGTTGTTATTTGAGGGAATATTTTTTTTTTCAACTAGTTAAATCTTCATAGAATACGCCCATTTTCCTGCTCAAGTGCCATCCCATTTCTCTAAGAACATTAAAAGGAAGGAATTCCATGTTTCCTTCCACCTTTCTTCTATTTGCTTGACAGTTGATTTTATATGGAGTTATTTTAGTGATACGGGACAATTCAAGTGGTTCGGTAAAAGAGCGTTAAGAAAAAAAATATAACCCATAAAAACAAAGTTTTTAATATAAATTCATAACTTACATAGCCATTTTTTATATCGATTAACATAGCATCGATTCTGTTGTCCACTTGTGCTTGGTCTTTGCATCTAATTTTAAATATTAAATAGATCTCTATCAGAAAAACATGCAGCAAACTATGTTTCAAAATTTATTTCTTAAAAATAAATGTTAATTTATATAATCACATTCCAATATCTTTTACTTATTCCGATTAAATTAATTTTGGCAATAGGAAAGAATTTCAACAATGATTGGTTAAAATTCTTTCAGTTAAATCATTATTATGCAATGTAATGTTACTGGACCACACTTCATAATAAATTTCTGCATTCACGTCCAATTATATTTTATTTATTCTGATTAAAATAATTTTGGCTACAGAAAAGTGCTTCAACAATGATTGGTTAAATTGGATTTATATGTATTCAGAAACGATTATAGAAACGTGTGTAAAAGTGTCCCCAAAGCTTGATATAATGCATTGTCATCGACATCAAATCTATCTGTTAAGTTTCAACCCGATCAAATGATGGCAAGTGGGTTAATTAGGCTTCCTCAGATTTTCCCGGAGCAAAATCGAAGTTAATATAAGAGATTTAAGTAGAGCAATTCTTCTTTTAGGCTTCTACTTTATATCACTTCGATGCATTTCTTCGTGTGTTTGGAGAACCATTCATACCCGTTGAAGATACTCGATTTCATTCGACTCGATATAGACTTTTTCTTTAAATTACATTTTACATCAAGTTCATGAAAACTATGCTTTGGAGATGGATTTTATAATGACGATGCTATTTTACTTGTGTGAATTTGAAATTATTTGTTTGATACTGTTACTGGTGTGTAAATGTGAACTAGTATGCCATAAGCTGCTAAATTTGAAGTTCATAACGATATATATATATATATATATATATATATATATATATATATATATATATATATATATATATATATATATATATATATATATATATATATATATATATATATATATATATATATATATATATATATATATATATATATATATATATATATATATATATATATATATATATTCATATCGCTTGCTAATTGCGATTGATGATTTTCGAATAATATAAAGGCATTTTAAAATTTGATATATTCTTAACTTTATTTATACGGAATAGTTTAATTATCGTTATTTGCATCAATATAATGTGCATAAATATACGAGTTAAAATGAAAAAATACAGAAATTTGGTATAATTTTTAATAAACTAAAATTGAATGTTATGTGTTAATATACATTTTTTAACTTAAAGATAAAATATATTTAATATCCAAATTCTTAAAAATATATTTTGTATTTTCAGTAAAGAAAAGTGTTATCGATGCATCATAATACATGATAAGCACCCCAATGTTCTTCAATATAGAGAAAGTAAGTAATTGTATTGAAGTATAGTAAAATGATATACCTAAAATGATATATCTAACAAAAGCAATCAGGAAAATTTCTGCTTTGAATACAAAGTGATAGTTACTCTGAGTTAATTTTGGTAATCAACTCATCGCAAATAATAGTATTAAGATACTCTATTAACATTAGAGTAGATGAGAACTAAACCGAGTGATCAATATTGAATTAATATTAAATTGAATGCATAGAAGTCAGCAAGTTAAAAGTTATGGGATTTACTATAATGTGACAGATTTATATGGTAAATAGATTAAAAGTTTAGTAATTGTTAAAGTTACTAAAATGTGATAAATTTAAATTGTAAATAGATTTAAAATCTAGTAATTGTTAAAGTTACTATAATGTGACATAATTAAATTGTAATTTGATTTAAAATTTAGTAATTTTTAAAGTAAGTACAAATTCATCAATTTCAAAAGTTGTAATATTGAAGCAGGATAAATATATGTTTAATTATCTAAAGGTTTCAAATGAGTAAATATAAATTAATCTCATTCTAACTTAATGTAGGTCGAGTTAAAAGACTTGGAAGATTTGTAATTAAGATTTTAAATTTCTATAAACAACAATAAATCTAATTTAATGTGTGTTAATTATGCGAAAAATAAACATAGACAAACTCAAGAACAAAGAAAACACTTCATACGAGAAAAATATAATTACATATTGAATTACCTATGAAAATAATTAAGAAAGATAATCAAATAATATATGTCATAATTATTAATATGTAATACACACAAATTTCATTGAAAACAGCCAATAATTATAACGAGTATAAAACTTTTATAGTTTAACATTATATTACGTCGTTTGATCATTTATCTAACGTATTTGTCCTGCGAAATTTTTCATTGCATGACCAGTTTCAAATATTGATTCCGTACCTGGCATGACGTGATCTGAGAATTGAAGAGTGCGCTCTCGATCTGATTTGATTTTGGTTGAATTCACTTAGTCATCAAATTTGTTCATAGTATAATACTTCGCAAAGGACTCAGCTAAAATAGTACTGCTATTAACTAAGAGTTCATCTAAGCTTACTTATATTTTAGTGGAAAAGGTAATTTTATATAGTTCTTATTTATTCCATTTTTATTTTGCGAAATTAAAAGAATTGTTCCCACATGGAACTCATGAAAATAATTTAGATCAATATTAAATATTGTATGCGGTTACATGATGAATTACAATAAATTGAATTTGGATTAATTTATAATAATTTCTTATATACTTATTATCATTTAAAAGCACTTTAATTTCTCTTTACTCAGTGTAAGTATTTTTTAACCATTTAAGTATTCAGTTAAAGTTATTTCAAAACGACGATTTTTGGAAGGCAATCAAAAGAATAATAATTCTTTTTTTTTGTGTTATTTAACAATTGAATATCAGTAAAATAAATAGTAAGTAAAGTAAACAATTTTTGAGTGAATATCCTAGACTTAATTTATATATTTCCTTATTCTACAGCTTACTGTGATGAACATAGGACTTTGGAAGAAGCGTGCAGCAGCTTAACTGTGGATAATCATTTACATACGATGTTTAAATGTAGGTAATTCATACGTTACTGATGAAGTTTCACTAATAGAATAAAATATAACTTTTTACTCAAAGTTTCTTTTCCTTTTGAATCAGAGTGCTAATATACGAAAAGGGATAAAAGTTAATGACAATTCAAAATACTTTTTAAGTAAACGCCCATGAGTCAGATGAGGAATTATCTGTAATTTTAAAATGTGTTATGTTGCTATTTATATATTGGTACCAATAACTTTAGTATAAAATAGAAATAAACGTTGAATAGAATTATACAATAAAGAAGTAACTTCACAAAAATATATTATTAAACTTTTTCTTAAATTTAACTAAAGAAAATAACTATAAGAATAACATGTGTTCATTATTTCATTTAACTGACAGTAATTGGACAGTTAATAAAGTATTTGGTAATTGAAAAGATATATAAATCATAAAAACCTGCACAAATAAACGCCAATAGTATGATAACATCATCTTCGCTGCTAGTAGTTAACATGTATTATGTCCATATTAAATTGTAAAAGGCAATAATTGGTAAATGAGTATTGAGTTAAAGATTAACATCAGTCATGTTTATATTTTATTAGTTTGGTATAATACGATCAACAATACTCATACCATTGTTAAATCTGATTTCATAGTAGAAAACCGAGAAGTTATCAAATGTCTCATTGCAGTGTTTCTGTGGCATTTATTTTAGCTTTGTATTACATTTATACTTGAAAGTTTTTGTTATCTATAACTATTCAAAGTAGTTGAATCTTAAACAGTTGAATTGTTATTGGATGGGGCGAAATCGTTCGCATTATTAATGTAATAGTTAAATTTTACTGTCATAACTAATGTATTATTAATGCTTACAAAATTTAATGAGTAATTAGTTGTTCAACTCATTTTTCACATTTTTACAACGCATTTGTTAGAATGCATTTTAAAATGCACTTATTGAGTTTAAAACACATGATGCGTTGTGGTCATATTTTCCGATCTGTGAGTCTGACACATGTTCTTTAATAAATATTTTAATTTAAATTTTAAATCGCACATGAATGTATTTAAGAATTTGAAAAATAAAAAAATCGTACTGTTCTAATTTTAATAAATTCGATTTTATTGTACTATAATCTAATTTTGTTAATGTATTTTTTTCTAGACAAATCAAAGAAAAAATATAATTCGTTTCATAACTTTAATCGTGGAAAATTTAGAAAATATATGTGGGAATAATTTTCAGACTTAAAACAATTTCTTAAATTTAAATTCGTCAATCAAAATACTTGTATTTAATTTGTATATAACAGTTTTCTTTGATTAAATTGATTATTAAAACCACACATACTACAGCTTGTTTTGTTTTTTTAATTTCAAAGATTGCTTTAAAATAATACAAAATAGTAAACTATAGCCAGTTATCTTTATAGACATTATATGATATGATTAAAATTATTAGCTCATTATTTTCTGCATATTACCTTAGTAATATGCGCAATCCCTTTTAAACATCAAGTTGTATGTTCTTATTTAAACAAACACCATTATTTTGAAAGACTTTAAAATTAATTTTGCACCACAGAAATTGAGTAATGAAAACAATAAAGCGGATTGGTTTTATTAAATAAAATACAAAAAAAAAAATGTGTGTTAGTACAGATATTCTTTTCATTCTTAATTTTTTATTGCTTTTAATTTTATGTACATAAACTACACATGTATAAAATGCTTCTATTAAGAAAAAATAGAATACAATTGACTCCCGCCCATGTTCATAAATTGCTTCAATCGAGGCGTTTCTAAATTGTAATTTTCACAAAATTTATTAAAAAAAATAGAAATTATTTTTATAAGCGTTTCCTTTTATAAGGGGCTTTATGGCTCGAAACAACAATGTATTTTCCCCCTTTAAAATAACAATCTAAAAAACTCTTCTTGTGTATCTCGCAATTAATCCAGCGATAGGTTTTAAAATACGTTTCACTTAGAAGTCATAAAATTCTACTGAGAAAAATTCTCCTTCTCAAAAAGCATAAGTAGAAAGGAAAATAAAACTACAAACAGTAAAATAAAACAAAAGTGTACTTATTTGTAAGAAATTTGAAACAGCCAACTAGGGACACTTTTTTTCAAGTTATTTTATTTTATTACCATTTCTGTTCCAATTTCGTAAGCCTTCAGTTATATTACCACTGGGTAACATTACCATTTGGATAAAGTACCGCACCTCTGCATCGAAAAGAAGTCACAATGAGAGTTATAAACGTTATTAAAATGAAGTCAGCAGAAGTGTTGTGAATAATTATTCGAAAGTGAATGAAAATGTTCCAATGTCTGGGAAAATGCGATGAGCAAGCATAGCAGCGTTTTGATTGGAATCCCTTGGGAAATGACTCCTAAAAAAATCCTACTGTTTTCGATATTAATGATTGCACCAGTACTGGCGTAAGAAGAAGAATGCTAAAAGAGCAGTTTTGTGACACATGCCTTGTGTGACTCGTGTTCTGACTGTCACTTCATGCTCAGAGAGAAAGAAGAACATTTCTTCTTTCGCTCTGAACATGGTAGTTTGTAAAAGATAGACAATAATGAGATAGCTGTTTCCAACAACATAAAGCAGATATTTTCATTTGTAATTTTTTCAGAATCAAGAGACTCAAACTCATATTACATCTATGACCTGAATAATTTTTAATGTAAATACATATAACAAGTTACACAAGAAAAAAGGAGGCAAGTCGTCAAACAAGATTTCACAAAGTTTCGGGTCAGAATATGATGAAAGTAATATAAGTATAATTACGAGAGTACACGGTTTTATTGAAATATATGTGTTACATTTATTGGTTTAGAATTCGCATAAAAACCTTTATGATACTAATGCGTCACAGAATATGCTAGTAAGTTGAAAAGAGAAGAAATAGTTTATAAAATATGTTGCAGTAAACTAAAATTCTTTATTTACCTGCTCAGTTCATTTTTAGTTTCTTTGCATGTGAAAAAGTTAATATAAATTAATAATATTTTTCCTATTAGTAAGAATATCGACATGTTTGCAGAGTAAATATTATAAAGTTTATGAAATTAATTACCACTTCTATCTAAAATGTTAAAACAGTAACGTTTTTACATTCGTGAATGCGAATGTATTAAAAATCATACTTTTTAAACATTTCATCTGTATATGAAACTTTAGAGGGTGCTAAACAAATCTCAGAGGTTTACTTTGAGTTACTGATTTGATGAGTTCCAGTGCTCTCATCTTTGGAACGATTCAAGCAGGATTGTGGAACTTGGATCTCAGAGAAGTGGCCTGACATGGAGCTTTCCTTGAGAATGATGTGTTCATTTATGTAATCATCAATGTCTTAATCGTTCGTTCAAAGTAACAGTATGCTCTTAAATATGCCATAAATATTAATAAACATAAATTCGAGACCAATATTTCATCCTCATGGACTTGTTTCTATTTAGTATTTAGATGGGCACAAATTGGTTGTGAAATGGAGTAGTAAGGCTATATAACAAAGCTATATGAAATCATTACTTTTGTCCAACTATTTAATATCTACCATACCATTATATATTAAAATGAATTATTCTATCTTTATAGTTATATTATGTGTTATGTATCTTCATTGGGACTCAATTACACAAATCCATAATATTCACTCTGCATATTTGTAAAAAAAATCAAATTTATTCGAATCAACCATTAAAATACGATGTTAAATATTACATTCATATTAATAAACATAAATTCGAAACCAATATTTCATCATCATGGACTGGTATCTGGATAGTATCTAGATAGACACAAATTGGTTGTGAAATAGAATATTAACGCTATATAACAACGCTATAAGAAATCACTACTTTTATCCAACTATTTTACATCCACCATGTTAAAAAAATAACTATTCAATATGTATAGTTATGTTATGCCATGATATGTATAGTTATATACTATGTAGTTATGCAATTGAGTCCCAATGCATCTTCAATGGGAATTAATTGTACAACTCCATTGTATTCACTCTGCATATTTGTAAAAAAATCACATTTATTCGAATCAACCATCAAAATACAATGTTAATTATAACATTGGTATTAAAGAAATACCACTTATCAGCTGTTCAACTATCAAATGTCTGTGAGAAATTAAAAATAATTAGAAAAACTGCTATTCTTTTTGTAGTGCATTCGACTCCTGTAGCGTGCCCCTTCAAAGGCCCCTTCATTTTCAACTACAGTCGTGGTCAAGGGGAGTGCAGGCATCCGCCCTCGACCATCGACACCTGCACAGATGATTCACAGCTATTATTCAGGTTCCAGGCTTGTGCAGATGTCATAGGGACAGAAAGCAGTGGTGAGTCACGATTCATTACTACAATTATTCCAAATCAATTATCCTCTTATATAGGTTTCTCAACCTTAGTTACCTCCGTTTAATGGGGGTACAGTACCAAAAATAAAACTTTATTTATAAATACTTTTATTCCAAAAATTTATCTTATGTCTAAGTTACTATTAATATGACTTTCAGATTTTTTTTTTTTTTAATACTGTGTTTACTTATTAAAAAAATTTAAAATAAAGAAACATCCATAATAATTTATATTTGCGCTTTTTGATATAAGTCAAAAGAGAATTATTTTTTTTTTTCAAAGTGAAAGTTTTCTGTAATACATAATTACTTAAAGAGAATATAGAATTTTGATAAGTAAATCAGAATTTTTTTTTAAGAATCTAAAAGTTAAAATATTGAAATTTTTGCTTTTTTTATGTAATCATTTATGCTCAATGTCAAATTTTAAAAGAGATTTTAAAAAATAAAATTCTGTGAAGAGAAAATGTTTTGAACTATATAAATTAAATGCTCCATAAATTTGAATCGCAAATTGTTCTGGAGATATATCTATTTGAATTTGCAACATCTCTGAAAAACACTAGTGCTCGAAAAATGCACTTTAAGTAGGTGTTTCAATCGCTACACCCATTAGTGATGTTTAAATAACAGGTAATTTTGGGCGCTCTAATCACTGGAGAAATAAGATAAAATTATATTCATTAAATCATTAATCAGTGTCATTATCTTTCTGTACCATGCATTGCATTATTAATAATTAAAATCAATCTGTATAAGATGAATCACAGTAACTACATAAGGGCAGTCAGAATTTGGAATAACTTATTTTTGCGCTCAATTTACAGTTAGAGTAAGCAGGAAATTGAATTTAGCTAAATGTTGTCTTTCTAGAACAATGATTGATTTTTTATCTAAAATTGCATAACATCCATATCACGTGGCTAGCTTATTACGAATCAACAATTTGACAATAGATTTTTAGCCATTTCATTTTAATATTCCGTCAGTTTTGGAATTATTCGAAAATCTTCAGATCCTGTCAGAAGTTGAGACTTTTTTTATAATAGAAATATTAAAAATTGCAATTGCTGCAAAATTTTAAAAGCAGAAATCTTCAAAGATAACTTAGCACTGTATTTATTTATGGTTCATAGATATTTTTTACATGGCTATTAGATTCTTATGAATGTCATACCCCGTTTTTGTTGACTTTCAAAAACATTTATTTTTATTTAAAAAAAATAGCTTTTTTGTTCTTCAAACTTTTTAGACCTTTGTCTTTTTAAACAAACTTTATCCCACAAAATCATCTCTATGATAAAGGCTCAAAAATTGCATTCCTATTATAATCGAATAATATTTTTTTTAAAATATACATATCAACTCATTGTCCTATTAATGTGTTTTATCTATTATTAAACGTTTATCCTAATAAAATACAATTTTATAGCCTCTACCGTTCTTTAAAAATAAGCAAAACAATTAAAACACTTATTAAAATATTGAAAAGAAAAGGAACAGAAGCAATCGAGGCTGAATTTATCAACATAAAAATTAATTCATTAGAGCGAATGCCATAATTTTTACAGGACCGAATCAGAGAAAAATAAAGTAAATGATATAAATCTACGCATCAAAATAGTCTAGAAATATAAAAGTGAATAGTGTACGTGTTAATGTTATGGAATTTTCAACTTTGTTTCTGGCACTCTGATTTAGCGATGATGTGTATAAACTTAAAAAAAAAAAAAGTGTATCACAAATTAAACTGACAGTGAATATGAGAAATGTTTAAAAAAAACCTTAAAACATTTTTCTATAAAAATGGGCTTTTATTTAGTTTCTATAGGTCGTAGTGACACTTGCTTCGATACTGTAAAATAGTGAAGCATTTACAGAATATCAATTCATAATTTTGAAATTAATTTTTTTAGAGAAGTTAAAAATCTATCAACAGATTTTTAAACAAAATCAGAGTTTTTACATAAATCTATAACATGCAACATTAATTGCCAAAAAGATAAATAAAATATTGTTTTCATGATAATTTTTTCAGAAATAATCGCGTTTAAGTCGCGTGTTTTAATTGAATTGTTAAATTGAGAGGCAATAAAAAGTTACATAACTTAAACAATATGTACTTATAAATACACATCAACATACACAGCCATAAGCTCAGAAAATGTGTGCAGTATCCAGTAGTAATCAATAAAATACATTAAATGAAATTACTCTATATACAATACTAAAACAGTTTTATTAAAGATAAATCCAAATAGTGAAACTTTCATATTTTATACATGGAGAGATTGCCAGATGAATGTGGGGAGGATAATCTAACACTATTTTAATAACACTATAAAATCAACTAAATTTAAGAAATAAGTTTTAGGCTGATTCCCCCATATTCTAATCTCAACCACCTTATATACTAGGTGAAAATGCAAATTAATAGATCTTCAACCATTTAGAATAATTCATCAAACTTCCAATTATTTCAAGTTCGGGCTATTAGGTGTGCACATCATGTAATGAAACTTTAAGTGTCAGACATATTTTACTTGAAAGTTCATTGTTCTATACCCGCAGTTTTAAAACAATAACTTCTAACCGTACACACCTTATAAACAATGACTCAAATGAACAACTCGTTCTATTTCTCAAAGATACAGGATTTTAAAATTTAAGTTAAAAATGAAATTTTAGTTTTTAACAAGTCATGTAAATTTAGTTATATTTTGAACGTATGCTTGGCGTAGCAAAGCCAACTCGTTTCTTGCACTATTAAACATTATTCAACCAACCATCCAATGGGGAAGTTGCACCTATACCCAAAATGCCGTAAAATTATATTTTTCCAAGAGAAAAATTGATGCAGTTTCTGAATATTCAATCAAAATGTTCAAAAAACGTTTCATTAAATATGAAAAATGCAATTAAATATGAGCGAAAACGTCAACAACATCACGTGACCGAAAACAGCCCTGTTGACCGGTGACGTCAGGATGCACGAAGGCTCCGCACCCCGAGCTAACTTCACCTCGTGTGTGTGAATGCATTGAATGAAGCGATTGCTTGGATAATCTATAACTCCACACGTTAATATTTAAAATATTCATTACGAATTTTTTAAATTTGATCTTTATTTTTTTTAATAGTCCCTACAAATTTATCATGCCGTTAGACCAAGGATTTAAAAAAGTACAATCGGATAACCTTCCAAGAATAGATTCTATCAGTATGATATCATTTTCGGCAAGAAATCCAACCTTTTTGGGTACAGAAATAAGAGGAGTTAATATTCAAAGATTAGTGATTTTTAAATTATAGAATTTTCTTTAAATATTCGTTATCATTCATATGTTTTTCCGAGTTCTAATGCCGACCAAACGGTATAGTGGTTAGCGTGCTAGCCTCTAGACCGCGAGGTTGCGGGTTCGAGTCCCGTGTAGGCATGGGTGTTTGTAAATGTATCTTGGCTTGTCTGATGACGAATGTTTCGGCGCATTATAGCCCTCGTGTTGCTGACGGCGCCAGATAATCTGAATACAACCAACCGAGTTCTAATATAATTTTGTTGGTCTTAAGGTTACTAAGTTGTATACGTTTTTTCTTTAATTTTTGAACTAGACTCGCATTTTTTTCACACTTAAACAAGTGTCAAAAAATATATTTTCAAAAAATTTCCATTTGATATTTAATCAATTAAAATGCAGTTACTTAATTAGAGTCTGATTGCACGGGCCATAACTTAATTTGTAATTTTTTAGAACTTTGATTTCAATTGCAAATGAAATAATGATTCACTACAGTGAACCTACTAGAATTCTAAATAGAAATTAAATACAGCTTTTCTTTTTCATAGTTTTGTTTTGAAAGTATTTAAAATAACCCACTTTTTCTAAAGACATGACTCAAAAGTAATTTCTCAACTACCACAGTGTAGTAGTACCTAAAATTCAATACGTTTGTATAAGTTATTTTCACAGAAAAGGACTAAATTTTAAACTGCCTCTGTTTAAACACATTGTGTAGACAAATAATATTCCCCCCCCCCTTTTTTTTTTTTAAGAGCAGGGTGTGAAAGTTATGGCGATAATGCCATAGGATATATTATCACGATTTGAAAATCGCAAACAACTGTTTTTTAATCTTCAAAGAAAGAAAAGATCAATAATATTAATAAATACTCTTCAAAGACCCAACTGAAATATCTCGCATAATTCGTTTGTTAATTGAAGGGAAAATATTATTACAAAACATCGAATTCTTAACTATCTATTAAAATATAAAATGAGGCAAGTTATTGATCTGAAATGGTAAAAAAAAGCTATCCTTACGAAAACAAATTGGTTCGTGTATATTTTAAATCAATTCAAACAAAAATAATCTCAATTTACTGAAAAATAACGTTCACAGCAGTAGAGAAATTTCATAAAACAATTTCGTATTTTTGGTTTTGTCTCGCTTCTTTGCAGTGCACCATTGTTTAAGGATCCTTAGGTTCACTAAAAAAATACTTTATCCGGAGCATAAATGGTGGTATTTTTGCATCAAGAAACAATACAATACTTTTACGGCACTTTTGACATTGTAAATATAAAATTTCTGTGCAATAACTTTAAAAGAAAAAACCCGAAATCACAACCTCTTTGGTTTTGCAGGAATCGAAGAACCGGAAGAACCTATGTCATGTATCGTGACGTCACAGTGCAAAGACGGTGTTTTTAAAGGAAGTGACGTCAGGGTCATTCAAAAGTCAATTTAAATAATATAAATTGAATTTTATCAAACTGTAAATGGTACCATTATGATTATTTTAAAAGGAACTATTGTTTTCAAAAGAGTTTGAAAATCATGCAACTTCTCCATTGTGCTATTAGAATGGTTTTTCAACTATTACTAACATTACTAAACGATTGTTAACTTATCTTTATGCATTTCTTAATTCTAAGGATTAATTCCATAAGACACTAAATGAATTTCTGTATTGCCGCTAATACGTTTTATGATTTAATTTGGACCTCTTAGCACATTAAACCAAAACATTTTATTCCAAATTCATTATAACTAATATTACCTTGTACTAATAAAATTGAACAGTCTTTTAATTGTAATTGTTTTATTATTTCGTAATATTGTTAAAAAATGTCCTTAGAAAATGATGACGCAGTTTTTACAAAAAAACAAACAAACAAAAAACTATACTTTATTCTTCATTTCAAAGACATACAAAATCTCTCCGAATAACAGTAACCTCACTATCAAAATATTAAAAAAAAAAAAAAAAAAAGAGCTTCGGTGCATACAACTTCGGGTACAGCGATAATTCAGGCTCAACGAAAGTAAACAAGCCCTCAGCTCCTTTCAAAGAAACGTCCGAAATTCAACTGATCTCCGATTTCATGCCGTGGTCATATTTATAGCAGCGCTTGGGAACTTTCTTGAAAAATCCAAAGCAATAGATCTAGCGATCAGCGCGCGCTGAAAACATCTTGAAATTTCCCTAATCACTCAGGTGGTGTCAACTTTTTCTAGCCTGTATTACTTTTTATATATAGCCTGTCAAATAAATTTAATAAAATAGAAGTTTAAAAGAAGTATGTTAAATATTTTCAATTATATACAGATCATTTATGTAACAATGTACTTCTGAAATGTTTCCTGAAATAATACTTTTGCCTTGTAAATATTCTATTGTTGAGCATTTCTTTTACAGTGGAAGAATTGACGTGTCTTGCTACATGGAAGGAAGGTTCAGCTCATTACTTGGTAGGCCGAATGAAACCAAGAACGGTTTATGCGGTCCCGTATGGAGATGAAAATTATTATAGATGTTTTGTAAGTTTCATTTCAACATTTATTAAACCTAAAAATGAATCTTAAACGTCTATTAGAAGGAAAGTAGTTCCTTCTCAGAACTAAAATATCACTGGAGGTAAAACGTCCACAGCTACTCATTACAATGGAATAATCTGGATTCCGAGGAATAACTAAAGTGAATGAAACAAACGGACAAAATTGCAGAAAAAATAATAAGAAAGGAATTATTGTGAAGTTGATTTTGAAACAGAGGTAAAAATCTGGTACCTAAATTTAGAGAAAAACTTAAAAGATAAGTATTTTTTTAACAGAATCAACCAAAAAATGTTCTAAAAGATTTAGATTTCTAATCCCCCCCCCCCCCCTTTTTTTTTTTTTTTTTTTTAAAGGGCTCTCGCATTTCAATTTTTTGTTGGCACTTGATGCTGATTTTGTTAATAAAGGACATGCAAAATGGGAGAAAGAAATTGATCATGAGGAATTTACTCAACGAATGTTCTGTATCTGTTTAGTAAATAATACGATCGTTGAACAAAAAGGAACAAGTCCACTTTTCCTTTTTTTATTTGTACCATTGAATTCTCATTGTACAATTAACTAGAACTACAAAATTTATATTTAATTTTGTTTCTACGATAAGACAATTTGGTAAACCTATATAATTATCCATGAAACTTTGTTATTTTTTATAATTTGTATTCTTTCGAACTTCTTGAATGAATGAATGAATATTTATCAAAATATACTTTGAGATACAATATTACTCCTTGGATTTTTTTTAAACTTCTGGGTAATGTATAAGAGTCAAAAATTATATATATTTTTTTAATTTTTATATTAATTTTTAATTTTTATTTAATTTTTAATTTTTATTTAATTTTCAGAATTTTATTTTTTTAAACAATATACTTTCTTCTAAAATGTGTATTAAAAACTTTCAAATATCTTATTTTATGTATTTATACGCACTACCTGAATGCTAGTCCTATAAATGATATTGCACAATTAGGGTTAAATTTTTAATATGTATGATTCAGAAGACACAGAAAATAAAAATAAACAGATTATAGAAATAATAACATCGTGAGACTTTTATTCTTGAATCGTTTCTTTCCTCAAGCGGTTTGAAATATTAAAAGTGGCACATATTTCAAACCATTTTTTTATTAGTAAAGTTTATTGAATGATTTAAAATCAGGATTTTAAAAACCATTGCAGTCCTATATTTATTAGTGTACGCGAAGTAAAGGAAGTTTTTTTTTTTTATACTGAAAAATGTAAATGCGAACTTCCCATGTAGCAGCGAAAAGTGTGAACTTCGTATAAATGAGAAGTCATTTCATTTTAGGTATACGAAAAAGACAAGGATACCTTTGACATTTCACAGTCAGCCGATCCAACGTGCGATGGACTAGTTTCGCCAAGAGATGGTTCTAGAATTATGAAGCTTACAAAAAGTAAGTACATATTTAAAAAATACACCTTTGTAATCATACAGAAGAGTATTTTTCTCTAAGAATATGAGCATTTTTTTCTTTTAATGGTATAAGTAATTCAGACATTTTTATCATTTTGTTAATCTCATGATTTACAGTTACAATTCAACATAATTATGCAAAGATTGAATTTTCAGCATCGTATGATATGCATTTAAGGTGGTATAGGGCACAAAAATTAAAAATCTTCCAATTTAAAAGTAATTGTTATGAATATTTTTGGGTATCTGTATTTTAGTTAAATTAGTTAAAAAACTATTTAATATTCAAATAGTACTTTTTTTTTTTTTTTTTTTTTTTTTAATTTTAATTTATTCAAAATGTTGGTTGTAGATTTTATATTAAATTACTCGTAAAGAATCACACAATAAGTTGTCTTTTAAATTTTTCTTAAACATCACTAGAATTTTTTTTTAAAAAAACGGTAACTCCAAAACTTTAAATAATATTTCATTAACTTTTTTTTTTAAAATGCAAATTTTTTAAATGAAATATCGAAAATTCAAAAAACAAATTTAAGAACTATATTTAAAGAATACCTGCAAAACACTTTCATACACTTATACACTCATGTCCAAATTTATCTTTACCGAAAATAACGATATTCAATGAAATACTCAATCAATGTGATCTATTTTTGTAGAGAATGTGTGAAAAATAAGCCGTATTAGCATTATCTAGTCAAAAGTAATCAAACGGTAATTTTACGGCATTTTTAGATGCAAATCTA
Organism: Linyphia triangularis; assembly: GCA_963978545.1. Taxonomy (NCBI): domain Eukaryota; kingdom Metazoa; phylum Arthropoda; class Arachnida; order Araneae; family Linyphiidae; genus Linyphia; species Linyphia triangularis. Next base: position 19,231,268 of record OZ021721.1, read on the forward strand.
GGCTTACGTCATCTGACATTGAATCAAGCGCTTTGCTCAAAGTGAATATCTGAGTGAATTTCTGCAACGCAGAGTTTGATTGCAGTGTGTATGAACTTAAATCGTTTTGTTATGGCTTCGAAGTATCATTTAGAAGAATCTATGAAGTGGTGGCTCATCGGCCGCTTAGAAGCAGGACAGCCAATCACGGAAGAAGCCAGATGTCTGAACATTTTAAGACAGAAGGTCTTTGAGGTTTTCGAAACAATTTCAAAATGATAGAACTGTTGTAAGAAGGTCTGGACAAGGTCGTAAATAAATGACAATTGCTTCTGAAGATCGATATCTGGCAATCACTGCACATCGTAACAGGAAGTATTACTGCTCGCCAGTTAAGTTCAGAGCTTGCAGCCACCACTGGAACTACTGTATCACGGCAAACGGTATACAGAAGGCTTAGTGAGAAAGGCCTTTATGTCAGAAGGCCAAGGGTATGTGTTTCACTGTCTTCACAAAAAAAAAAAGAAGAATCGCATCAGAAATGGAGTGAACACCAACGATCCCATATTATCTTTACTGATGAGTCCATGTTTAGTTTTAAAGGTGATTCTAAACGTGTTTACATATGGAAAGAGTCAGGAACAAGAAATTATTTTTCGAGCATTATGGAGAGCGACCGTTTCGGTAATGGAGGTGTGATGGTATGGGGATGAATAATGATATATGGACGTATGCACCTACACGTTTTCAACAGCGGATCTGTGACCAGCCACAGGTATCGGGATGAGGTCCTAAAACCTTATGTAGGGATTTTCAGAGGTGCATATGGATCTGACTTTTTATTTATGGACGATAATGCTCGTTCACATCGAACAAACCTCGTAGATAAATTCCTTGAAAATGAAAACATTGAGCGAATACCGTAGCTAGCAAAGTCTCCTGATCTTAAATAGATCGAGAACTTATGGGACTACCTTGGAAGAGCAATTACACGTAGACATCCTCCTCCTCCTACAGATATCAATGCTCTGAAGACGGCATTTCTGGAAGAGTGGATCTCAATTCCCCAAACTGTGGTTAACAACGCTATTGCCAGCATGAAAACACTTTGTAATATGTGTATATAAGTCAGGAGAGATCACATTCCATATTAAATTTGAAAGGATTGGTTTTTTTTCTTAGTTATTCTTTTAATAACTCTCTTTTTCACATTTTATACCATTTTTATTGTTTCATGCTACATTTTTATATCATATACTGTTCTTTTAAATTTTTTCCTTTTTTTTTATGTGTTATAATACTATGCATCATTCCAGAAAAATTCGTGAAGTTATAGTTCACATTTTCTGAGAAATCCGAGAATTTATGAATGTAAAGATAATATTGGACATGAGTGTAATTTATAGTTCTAGAGTTATATCGATTTTAACTTCAAAAGACTGGGGAAATATCGTCACTAAGAAAACTGATATAGTATCGATGAGAAGTATTTACATTCTTGCACAAAAGTTTAGACACAGTACAAAATTTGTGTTTTATAAAATAGTATGAAGACAGAAGATTTAATCTTTATATCACTTAATAATATGAACTTAATACATTCAAAATAGAAATTTGAAAATGAAAAACAAATACGTAGTGAATTATTCGCAAAAATAACAAAAATGACAAAAATCTGTTGCACATAAGTTTAGGCACAAGTTAATTTTTTTTTAATTTTTATAAGTAAACGAAAAGTTTTAGTAATCAATTAAGCTTTCAAATTGTTTTATAAAATCAAAAACAAGGTTTTTCATTAAAAGCACAAGCTTTGCTAGGTTTCAGTCTTGATTCCATACCACGCCTTTTCAGTGGCTTCTTTATGTTCAAAAACGGTGGAATACTGCTTTCCAAAGGTATACAACTTTTGTAAGAAATCCTCATGCATTTTCGATAGAATTACAGGCAAGACTATTAGCAGGCCAATCGAGAACCATGATTGTTTTAGCTCAAAACCGCTTTTTCGTTGGCCTGGATGTGTGGATGGAGGCATTGTCTTGTTGAAATTTCCAGTTAGGACCACTTAAAAGCTCGCCAAATGGTGGTAAGTTACTTTTTAGAGTTGCCTGGTAAGCCTCAGAGATTTACTTCCCCTTTAAAAACGCTAATGATGCTTGGCCGTTGAAATCAAAATCCACCCCAATCCATGACTGAACCTTCCCCCTGACATCGGCTAAACTGAGTTACATGAAGATCATGGGCCAGTAGTAGGAAAATCTTTCTGGACCATCTTAAGCTCCATTTTCTTCATCACTAAAGACCACCTGTAGCCATTCGTCACTATACGACATGTGCTGCTGGGCTTAATTCACTCTTGCTTCTTTGCGATGAGACTACAAACGCGGCTTGCGTTTAAGTTTGACTTTTTTTAAAAAAAACAACCATATTCCACAATTCTACTACGTAGTTTCCCATAAACCTTTAATGGTAATTATATTTTTTATCTTATTTGCAGAGTAATGTTGATTTGAATCCAGTTTTATAATTTGTCTATCATTCCGTTTGCTGGACATTCGAGGCCTTCCAGATAGTGATTTTGGTTGATATTGGTCATCATGTGCTTAAACTCTATAAATACCTCTTATGGAACGATTTAGTGCAATTTAAATATCAGAAATGGTTTTTCTCTGGCATTTAACATCCAAATGCTTAAAGTCTCTACATATGAAAATTACGTAGACTTAGGCATCATTCTAACCAGTGAAAATTACTTCAAATCTTTATAGAAACTTAAAAACACTCCTCTTTCATGATGCGATCATTTCCTCTCAAGAATTTACATAAATCTTACGTTGCCTATACTTTTGAGGCATGGAAAGTTTGCAAAGTTTCAACTTGTTGACATTAGACAATTTTATTTCCTTTTTTCTGGACATTTTTTACTCTACACTTGTTCCTTATAGCTTTAAGAATAAATATTTGCAAAAAAACTAGTGAAATTTAAATGAATACTATTATTTTTTCGTGAATTGCCTCTGTGTCTAAACTTTTGTGCAGGACTATATACAGAGTATCTCAAAATGGTTTTAACAGAGTTTATTCTTTTTGCTATTAGATATCAAAGTAAACTGCAATTAGCTTAAAATTAAGATAAGGAATCATGAAAAGATAGTGTGGTTATGAGTATTTTTTTTAATGCAGAATTTTTGTTTTTATACAGCCCTTGCCAATTACAAAAGTTTTCCTGACGTCAAATAACGTTATTAAAAAATTAACACCAAATCATTAAAATTAAACAAATTTTAAATATTTTAAGATTCATAGAGATTTAGCAAACTAATTGGCTTGTTCCAGGTAGTTATGAAATCTATTCTGACGCAAATAGTTTAAAACTTTTTACTAAAACTTTCTTTTGAAAAAAAAAAATTACTTACTTCTAAAAGTGCTTTTTTAGCTGCTACTAATAATGCAATGAGCACCTAAGATCTACAAATTAAAATAATCCATTTGGATAGCTTCCATGCTTCTCTCATCACGTAGCTTTTCTAAAATGGTGTAAGCTCCGTTTTTGAATTTTAGTCGATATTTTTTCTGTGTAAAGCTAATTGACTTCAAGGACATTATGAAATTGACCTGTCTCCCCGATTTAAACTTATGAATATTAAATTGAGTAATTTTTAATGTAACATACTTCAGAAAATTCTGCTGTTTGTTATGAGTTGTTACTTTTTTTAGCATTCAAGCAATTTACATTGATGCCCTATCACCAATTTCAAAAGAAATAAATTCCACAATTTTTTTTTTTTGGATATTCACTCTAAGGTTGTCTGATAAGATCAGCATATTGAATAATACAATTATAATAATACAACTTACATAAACATTATAAATTTGTATTTTTATTTATAATAATAATATAATAATTGCAATAAATATTATTATTATTATTTTTTAGCCAAACATCCTACTTCTGGGTGCCAGTTTCCATCTTGGGTAACTTCTACGCATCATTGGCACACTCTTGATGGGCGAATGAGTTATTACTTTAGCCATCGGAATACTAGTTACAGAGTCATCCATAAGCATTCAGGCCATGCCGAAACAAAAGTCACTTGTACAGATGAAATTTCTTCAAGCCCCAATTCTACGACAGTTGTAGCGTACAGTATGCAAGGCTGGTACGTAGATCTTTTTACACACAAACATGCATTCCTTGCAGGGAGGCGCGTCATTGCCTTTAAGGTGGTTACACATAACGGCCACGTTCTTTCATAAATATTGTCTCTCTTCATTTTGTAAAGCCGTAACCAGCTTGTGCATGAAATCTGGATTGACTTGCGACCATGTTTTGAAAGCAAACTATCAACTTCAATTTGGATTGTCACTGCTTTTCTTTTTGCCTTTGAACAGCGATAGTGTTCATAAAGCGTGGCTTACTGTCATTCAGATTATGTGCTTAGCTTGGCGTTTCACTGTTCGCCTAGCTGTCTTCTAGAAGATTGCCTTTCTGCATAAAAATAATAATAATAATAATAATAAAAAAATGTAAATTGTGTTATTCTGTAGATTCAGAAGCTCTTTATGTTGATTTTCTTTCATGCTCGTTTCGTTATTTTAGGTGGCATATATATTTTTTTCCTTTGCAGATTTTTTACCGAGTGCAACGAACCTTTTCAAAAATAAGGAGTTTAATGCAAGCATTTACTTCATTTGAGAAATTAATAGAACATATTAATTCAAATGCAATGAACGCATTCAAATTATAAATATGTCTTCGCAGCGTATTACTGTCGTTAAATAGGAAAAAAAAAAATCTGAACTTGGTCTTCATTACATTTTTAAGGACACTTTTAGCCTTCATTAGATATAGCATAGTCGAATACCCCTCCCCCCCCCCACCCCCCTTCCCAACACACACAATTACACAATTTTCTTTCTTAAGGGCAGTTAGAGCTTATATTCAGCTGTACCACTTCATTATTCGAGAAATGATGAAACGCTGTATGTAAATAATCATATCCCCATAGAATCCTTTCGGTATGAGCATTCAATATCGCTGTAATCTATTAAATAATTGCATAGAGTGTACATGTGCTTGCGTCTTTCTGAAAAGTCCATATATTTTAGAGTGATATATTATGAGGCCAAATTTCTTGTAATCATATGATAGTTTCAAACACCATTTGGTTGCACGGTTATTTTTTTTTATGACGCAATAAAAAACTAAACGAAGGCTACGCTGCATTAAATTTTTTAACATCTAAACTATTATACTAGTTTCAATTTCATGAGAAAATGCCTCTTTAAAAGAATCTTTGACTTTCAAGTATCGAATGGGAAAGCTTCGAATTGAGAACTCCTATTTAGAACAACCAATTTGTGTCTATTTATATTTGAAAGCATAAATTATGTAGCACCTACGCTGTGTATTGCACAGGAGTCGTATCGCATGCTAAGAACGTGTGTTGCCTCTGATCCAGGAGTTTGGCTCGATCACTAGATATAACTTAAAAAGGGATGAATTTGGTGCATTATTTCCAAAACTTTCGAGTTGCAAAATGTATAGCATAACATTTCATAATTCATTTGTGAATATCTGAATCTACTAGAAGCAAAATGTATAGCACACTCCTGTATTCGTTTGTAACTGTCTAAATCTCAAAAAAAAAAAAAAAAAAAAAAAAAAAAAACTCAACTAGACCTTGTAAAAAAAAGCCCACCAAGTAAAATAATCAGTCAGAAAATGTTGTGTAATCTAATGTTTGCCGCCAAGCGGCCGCGTTTAGTTTTTTTTTTTTTTTTTAGTACTTGTACACAATGAACTAAATTGGGATTAATAGTGGGAATCCCCATAATCAATCAGAACTTGCCAGGCTAAAGTTATTTCAGATTAATTTCATTTCATTAGCTTCTTGAGATTAATTTAATAAAAACTCGAGCCTGCCAAGTACTGATTGCTTATGGGGATACCCCCTAATAATCCCAATTTAGTTCATTGTGTACAAGTACTACAAAAACTAAATGCTGCCGCTTGGTGGCAAACATTAGATTTCACAACTTTTTCTGACTGATTATTTTACTTGGCGAGGCTTTTTATACAAAGTCTAGGTTTTTTTTCAATGATATCAATTAACTTTGTTGCGTTTGTTATGTTCTAAATGAGTAAGATACGACCACTGAATATTTTAGCGTGAATAATCATATTATAGCTGAAAGAAGAAGAAAAAAAATGACGTAAGCGACAACACTATTACATTCACTTACTACTCTTTGTATTAAGAGTGACAATAAATATGATTATTAAATATTATAGAACGATTTAGGCTTGCGATTCAAATCCTTTTAGTTTCATTTAAGAAGAAATCTTCTTTACCACAACAAGAAAAAAATTTCATAATCAAAAATATGTATCTATTATAACTTGGGCACAAAAACATTCAAATATATATTAAAAAATAAGTAATTATACAAAGTAAGTAAAACATACAAATAAATTACTTGTTTTTATGCGAAATTGAGGATAACCAGCTTTTTCATACGAATAAATATATAAAGAAAATGCGTTTCAGAGCAACTTTCGCTTTAAGTTTGAAATATAAGACTTGTTATTATTTTAAGAGAAATTCAGCAGGCATTAGTGGGGGGAATGGTAAAGATATCAGATTAATGATCAGAAGGTGAGTGAAAAGTTGAAACACTTGTTTTCAGAGCTTTGATAAGCATGCAATTTAATTGAAAAATAAGTATTTTTTTTTTCTAATTACATCATTTTGATAAAATAACTTAAAGTATTAAAGTCACTTATTGAAAGTGAGCAAAAGGTTATTATACGAAATCCATTGATCCGTTTTCATCAGTCATTACCCAGGCTAAATTTCCCAACTTCCGGGATCATTTCTTGGGGGTATAGATCCTCTAACTCATTACTTTATACAAAAGACACTTCCTCATATCAAGCTGAGAGGAATTAAAAAAGAATGGTATGAATATATTAAAGCTTTTAAGCTGTAGGCCTGGCTAAAATTCCCAAGTTTAGGGATCATTTCCGGTGGGTATAGACCCTCCTACACATCAAATCTTAAAAAAGGCACTTCCTTTAATCAAGCTGAGAAGAATAAAAAAAAATGGTGTAAAAACATCAAATAATTTTTGCTGTAGTCCTAAATTTTGGTCACAACCAGAAGAAGAACAAGAGGAAGAACAAAATTCCGGTGACTTCGGCGATTTTTAAAGGATTTTTTTACCATGTTCCCTTGTTCAATAATAACAATGATGTTGTTGTTTTTCGTCTACTCACTCGGAGCAACACGAAGGCAAACAAATCAGGTTTTAGCTATCAAAGAAACTGAGCTGTGAGGGTCGAAAACGGGCCTAAGCTCTGTCAACATAATATACGATTGCATGTTTACCACTTTGGCATCGGACTTGGTGGAGGAACACTGTCACTTTCCTAGATTTACTAGTAGCAAAATGTGTAGCGCATTTCAGTATTAGTTTGTGAATCTACTAGTAAAACATGTAAAAGTTTACCACTTATGTTTCTAAGAATTTGAAAAGATGAAATGACTACTTAAAATTTTTATATTGAATTTTATTACTTCAATTAAACGTTAATTGGTTTCTTTCAAATGCAATCTAATATACAGTCTCTCTCCTTTTTTCATGTTTGTCAAAATATTAAAAGCAATTGTCAAAATGGAAATAAAAAATAATTTGGATGAGCAGGGGTTTGACCATGATAAATCAAATGTAAGTGGAAAAATACATGTTTCTATTTCAAAAAAGGTAAACATTTTTTTTATTAATTAATAATTAATCATGAAAAAACTGTTTAAAGAAAAAGTTACCAGTTATCTAGGTGCACGGCAGTGCATCCGCCAAGTTCACTGCCAGCGTGCCAGCCATCTTTTACCGGAAGCCACTCAGCAGTTTTTTGAACTCTCATATCTGCGTATTACAGTACGCCTGAAAGCTGTATTTTTTTACGGTTAGCTGTTAGCCACTTTAAAAAGACCCCAAGTTTCAAGTCTTTTTGTTGTCGAGAAAATCAAATTCGAAAACGGCTTTTTAACTCTTAAGTAAAATTATTGCAGATTTATAGAATTTTGTTTGTTATTATGAATAAACGTTTATATTATAATTAATTACTGCGAGTTTTCCAGATTTTAATGTCAAATTTTGTATAATATAGTTCAAAGAATTTTTTTTATCAAAATTCTTATTGTTTAAAAAAGCCTCCACATTTAAAAAAAAAATTGCAAAATGTTTGAAATGTTTAATTTAAAAAAAAAAAAAAAAAAAAAAAACAGTTTTTTTTTTTTTTTTTTAATATTGCTATTTCATATAAATTCGAATAAGTGACATTGTTTTTATTTAAAACAACAATATTAAAAAAAAAAGTTTAGATGGTAGTGTATCCCCTTAAAATTCATTCACAATTTTATTTTATTTAACATAAAAAGATTATTTAAAAGTGGTAATTAAGTATCTTTAATCTCTATTATGTGTCGATACAATAGCCATCACTAGTCTCAGTATCTATAATTAACAAAAGTTTCCTGTTGAAAACACCAAATATGTTGGTTGGATCGAAAACTGCCTTCGTAAGTAATAATAGATTGTGTAAGCGTTTGAAAAGAATTGGTCGAACTTCTTTTCTGGCCTGTTGAAGTGTGTCCATTGAAGGCAACTGTCACTAGCTCTAGAAGCAGCTGCAAAAGTTGAAAAAAAAAAGATGGAATGAGGATCGATTTCTTGTAGTTGAACGTATCAATTACAGTTCACAAATAACTACACAGCAACAAATCGATTTGTTAGAGAACGGGTCGCTGTAATTTGAACCCAGAACAATGTCTCTTTTGACATCTTTTTTCTTGGAAATGTTACACTGGATTGTTAGGTGTAACCTTCAGTTCGTTACTTAACAAAAGGTATATAATATTGTAGTTGGTATTTGCGGTCAACTCCGAGTTCGATATCGTTTTTCCATCATCGATTTCACACTGTTTACATTTCATCTGGTTTAATAGTTGAGATAAAAATAACTGACCGCGGGATATTTAGGATATCTGTATTCGTAAGGATATACATTTAATCATATTATGTTTTCTCAATTATTTAATATGTTTATGGTTTATGTGTACCAAATCTATTTTGTTTAATTTTTTTAGTACTAGGTGAGCTAGTACAATCGAGGAATTTTCTCGTTTCAGTTGCATTTATGTATCAGAAAACTATTTTTTGTTTATTGAAATCTTTTTTCATTACATTGATAGCATTTGGAAACATTATTTTATAGGTAAAACATTATTACATTAGACTATTGCAATTGTAAGGATTTTTATAAAATTAACAATGGAAAAAATCTCTTGTATTTAAGTCGAAATGTTTGTAGTGAAAACAATTCACAGTTTAGATTCAATCATAAACATTTTCATTCTTAATCAAATTTGTTGAAACAAATTTATTAATATTGCTGACAAACTTGCAAGATTTTGCTTCATAGATTTTAAAGATAAAGTACGCAGTTCATGGTATGTTTCATTTATCTGTGAATTATATTTTTTAAATACTCAACCCTCATTTGCTTAAAAAACGAAATTTCTGTGTACTTTTATAATATATTATGTAGGTGCACCACATGAAACCATAGCTCTTAATAAAGCCATTCTTATTTGTAACAAACTCTGCTCGTAATATCCGCTATTTAATGGCAATATGTGCAATAAATATTTTTTAGGGAGTTGTTCTCGTGATAAAATATGAAAAGAGTGGAACAGTTAGCAGTGCAGATTTTTAGGCAACGAACATGTAGTTTTCTAATAAATACCTACGGCTTGAGCCTTTTCAGACTGATTCATATTCTACCTTTGTAAACAATCAACTGCATTTTTTTAATACAATAGTAGTATTAGTAAACAAATTAATTACGTAGTTTCAAACAATTACAGAGAACAATTTTCTCTGACCAAATGCATAACTTCAAGCATCTTACACAAATCATAATTTCAGTAATAAAAGTGATGTTTGACTTGCGCACTTATAAGAATATCAAAATGAATGATGGGGCCTTTTTGAAAAGATTTGAATTCACTTTTATACTCACAAGACAAGCATTATTCAAATATATATTCTAAAGAAAAAAGCATTGAAAAATATGCTTGTTATCCATATTTTAAGTCCTTCTGCAAGGATCACTAACAGATCGAATTATTTGAAACCACCAAATCATACTTTCATGAAAAAATTATTTTTATGTTATTTTTATACTTATGCGAATTATAATAATTTTTGAAAGGACGAAAAATGAAGCCATTGAGTATTTTCCTTGAAATATTATCCGATTTTTTTGTATTTTATTTCCCCCATTATTTCAGTAGCATGAATTTGATAAAGGTCTAATGACACTACAAAAGCGAACCTAATTATGAAAACTCAGTAAATACCTTGAAAGGCTGCTATTCAAATGATTGATCGCCACATCATTTTTATGTACATTATCATACTAGAAAACGTTTTTGAATGTAATAAATGTTTCTTAATTTTTTCTTGTGTTCTAATAATAGCGTATGTGATATAAATAAATAACTTCGTTGCTCTTCTTAAGATTGTTTCTTCTATGTAGCTCCAATGGCTTCGTCTGTCTTACATTCCATCAAAGAGAAAAACACATAATTGAAATTCAAACAGGTAAGCTATTTTACACTCACTCGTGTCTTTTTTATTCTTTCAAATAGTATTTGTGACATGCAACTGAACAAGTTTTAACGATTGAATACATAAATACATAAATTGAGCATTCGCAGATCTTTGGGCTTTCTTTTAGGGTATTACTTTAAGTTAATGATAAATTCCGTATTTTAATCAATGGAGCATAATCGTACTAAAAATATTGCATCGCACTAAAGTGAATTTTGCATATGTACTTGTGCATGTTTTCATTTAATTCAAATAAAATATTTAATTTAATATTTCTTCATTAGTCAAACACTTGCTATTCAGGATAGTATACATTAAGGTCATTTATGTTTTACTAATTTAGTTTTTAATTTTTACACTTAAGATTTTAAAAGTTTTGAACTTCAAGAACAAATGTACAAATAAGTTTTAATTAACTAAATATTCCATTTTTAAAGCATTTTTCCAGGCATTTAGAAGAGTACAGAATTTTTGGCAAAAAAAACGCAACTGGAAAGTTAATTTCTCTTGAATTTGCAACCATCCTAAGAAAATGGTTTAAAAACGACAATCAGTTAGCAATTGTAAAATCCACTTGTTTTGTCTTGATGATAGCTAAGGCTATTTTATTTATTAAGTTGTCAATTACAAACTGTATAAACATATTAAGTTATTTTATTCATAATGTACACTCATGTCCATAAATTAAGGATAATTCAGTTTTTCCCTAATAACTTCTCAGTGAAGCAGCATAGACACTTGATTCATTCAAAGAGACATCTTTATGCAACATAATGATAATTAAAATAACTCAGTCGCAAATTGAAATGCAATGTGTACAACGGGGGCATATGCAAAAGAATGGAGTACCATTAGTGTGCAGTTGTACAGATGCATTTACATTAAAAATCACTCAACTCATGGAGTTGACTTCTACTGTGAGATATGATCTCCCCTGTCATCAGTGTTTACTTAACACTGTATTCTCATACTTAACATGAGTTACTTGATGAATTGTAGTGGCTAAATTGCTCGCCCCACCTTTTGAACTGTTTGTAAGTGATGGAAAGTTCCTAATACATCAAGTCTTAACACAATTCATATCGTAGAAGCGTCCCACACATGCTTGAAGAAATTTGGATTAGAGGAGTGACCTGGCTTACTTATAGGGGCGATATTCATATTTTTTAATCGCTTATCCAAGGCAAAAGTGGAATAAAATTTGCCATAAGTATCAATAAATACGATTTAGAAATCGATATATCACCATTAAAAACTTGTCTAGATCAAGTTAACATAATTACAGGGAAAAAGTGGAACTTAATTATCTTTTGGTCTCTTGGGTAGCTTATGTAACCAAGTCAACATACTGCCCAAAGACCAAATCTTTTTAACATCAGATACTATTTACTGAAAATAATTTTGTCAGTCTGATGGGTAATATTGGACATCAGAGCATCTGTAGAAAGGTGGGAACTTGATATTTCATGGTAAATGCCAGTTCAAGATAATGATTTGGTGGGAAAAGAGTTTTGGTCTGTATATTCAATTTGTTGAATTTGTTTAATAAGCTCCCCAAGAGTGCAAAAAATAATTAAATTCCACTTTTTTACTGTAATTACGTTAACTTGATTTAAACACGTCTTTAATTGTGAAATATCAGGTTCAAAATCGCGTTTATTGATAGTTATGGTTTATTTTATTCCACTTTTGCTTTGGATAAAGGATTAAAAATATGAGTATCGCCCCTATAAGTAAGCCAGATCACTCCTCTACTCCAAATTTCATCAAATATGTGTGGGACGCTTCTACGATATTCATTGTGTAAAGATTTAATGCATTGGAAACTTTCCCTCACTTGCAAACATTTCAAAAGGAGGGACGAGCAATTTAGGTGCTAGAATTATTCAAGTAACTCATGTTAAGTATGAGAATACTGTGCCAAGTAAATATTGATGACAGGGAAGATCATATCTCACACTAAAAGTCAACTCCATGTGTTGAGTGATTTTTAATGTAAATGCATCTGTACAACTGCACACTAATGGTACTCCATTCTTTTGCATATGCCCCGCTGTACACTTTGCATTTCATTCTGCGACTGAGTTGTTCTAATTATCATTTTGTTGTATAAAGATGTGTCTTTGAAGTAAATTTCAAGTGTCTATGCTACTCCACTGAGAAGTTATTAGGGAAAAACTGAATTATCCTTAATTTATGGACATGAGTGTAAAATCATGCTTGTTGTTACCCTGGGCCTTAAGCCTAAGGGTGTTGTTTTAAATTGGTCAAAAGTGTGGCCCGGTGTCCTCCCCACTTAAAGTTTGGACATGCACATGAAAGATATGCGCCTGCTCCGCCTGCTTGTATAAAAAAAAATTATGCTTATGTTGTTCAGTTGTATTGATGTGTCGATGTTTTATAAAATTTAAATAAAAAACACTTATTTATGGGCTTGGACTTGAGGCCCAGGTAAACTGTACATCGGACCTAAATCTATTATTTTTTTAATATATAGATTTTAAAGTATTTTATGATTCACTATTTTTTATTTATTTCAATTTTTTTTTCTAGTTTTAGTACAAAGTGCTACATTTTAATAAAAACATACATTAGTGTCTGTAAAGGACTCGTTAGTGTTGCGTAATGATACAAAAAAATCTAGTAGTTAATAGAAAAGTGCAATTTTCAGTTAAATTTCCTCAAATTTCAGTACAAAATCCAAGTTTTACATGTTTTGCAAATTTTCTAAATCTTTAAAAAATTATTAAACTTCTGGCTATTTAAAATGGGTTACAATTTTGAATGTATGTAGTATTTCTACGTAATTTTGTTTGTTTTAAATCAATAGAATAAAAATTTCATAATTCTAAGTAATTTGAAGAGAAATTAGTATGTTTCATTATACTGAAAGTTGTATTTCTTTGACTATAAGAGATATTGAATGGTTGTAAATTGCTAAATTTCTCAAGAAAAAGGTAAGAAATCGGAATACTTAGTTTATATAAGTAATATTTTAGTGAGGTTTTCAAAGCTTTAGATTTCTGGTAATTTTAAAGATGGGTAATGATTTTTTTTTTTTTTTTTTTTTTTTGCATTAATGTGATTTGATCTCAGGATCACTTATGTGATTCATCTTTAAGAGGCCGTTTTAAAAAAAATATTCTGTAACTTCCAAAATACATAAATCCCACTATTCACACTTACATTAATTTGAGCATTTTGCAATTAACACTAATTCCTTATTACCAATTATTACATAAATTAACTCCTCAACAACCTCTATGGGACACCTTGTATATTGAGCAATAATAATATTAGTGTTTGAATTCGAGACAACCAGAGTGCTATCTGTGCATGATTTAAGAAAAAAGATGTGAAGAATATTAAATAATCCCCATCCAGGAATAATTGAAATAAATTTCAGGGCAATTCTCAGGCTCATACACGGGACATTTTGACTATTTTTTCTACTCGTTAACAGATAAGAATTTTAAAAATAAAATTAATCTGATAGTTATGTTTTTATTTTATATAATATTTCTTGATGACAAAGTTTTAGTGAAAAATTATTATTTTAACTAATTCAAATATTTATTTATATCCAATGACATATGGGACACAGAAGTTCGTCGGTGGCTTTTAAATGTATATTTGACCTAGTTAAAATAATTATTTTTCACTCTAACTTTGCCACCAACTAGAGTTGTATTAAAACAAAAACATAATTATTAGATTCATCATAATTTTATAATTCTAATTTGTTTACGAGTAGAAAAAATAACCAAAATGTGCATACAGCAAAGAATTGCCCTTCTGAAATAATCAGCTGATATGACATTGAAAGGATCTTATGAATCATCAATTCTATTCGACGGCAATATAAAAGAGGACATCTCATTAATAATAAATTATGATTTTTCATCATTTTAAAGCATGACATGTTTCCTCACTTACTGTTTTAAGACGCATCATACGCCAATAAAATACATAGTAATTAAATTGTATTATTTATTCGTAAATACTTGGTAAAGTTTCTTTTCGTTCTTTTCTTATTTTTAATGTGTTATAGAGGCTTCCTTTTTAAACAATAATTAAAATTGTGTTATTTACTACAATACAATAACTGTGGAACATTTTAAAAATAATTTATTGAAGTAATTGTTTTCTTTAAATAATAATTGCAATTATGATATTTCCTGAGATATTGCTCAATTAATTGTAACGTATTTAGGAAGAAATTGTTTTAAAAACTCCCTCTGGCGATTTTTCTTCATTTAAATTCGCAACAAATTAATTTATATTTCGTTGGCTTATATAATTTTAATAAATACTATTTCTTCAATTTAAATTCTTTGATTTCTATTAAATACAATACAAATTAAAGTCAAAACAAACAACATATTTACAGAAGCGACTCTGGCATGTAAACAACTTTTTATATTTAGGAATATTAATTTGATACCTAAAAGATTTGTCTATGTATTTACTATAGAATAGCAATATAAACCTATTTTATATCATCATTTTTAACTAGAAAGATGGTTTCACTAATGACGGCCAAATTTTGCATCAAAACAAGACTTTTAGCCACGCACACATTTTATTACATTTTTCATTCTAAAAAACACATACGATTAATTTAATCTGTTTTACACTCATGGTTAAAATATAAGGAAACAATTTTTTTTTTTTTTTTTTTTTTTTATAACTTTCCACTGGAGTATCTTAGGCACATAAAATTCATAACAACGAGAAATTATTACGTATCATACTGATCAATGAAACAACACAATCGCAAAAATAAATACTTAGTGTACACAAAGTGCAGCCAGTTTTTGACATAGTTGGTATTTGAAGTATTGCAAACAGGAAAATGAAATTTATCTTAAGCTAAAAAACATTTTAAAAGAATTCCCGGGTAAGCGTAGCAGATATTGCCCAAGGCTCTGTGGTTGCATTTGTACTACGTGAAAATTTACTAAGACAAGTAGATAGACGACTGTAAGTATTTTTAGATTAACATACTAGAATAAAATAAAGCCCATGGCAAAAATCTGGGAATTGAAATTATTTGCAAACGTAAAAATCAGTAAAAATAAGTGTGCGAGGCTCTTAAAAATTGTATTCTATCGTTATTTTGTTAAACTAGGTATAAGTGTTTTATAGCCCGTGGCTGCACTTGTTCCATGACTGCTTTTCAGCTACCTTACCCTATATCCAAGCATTTCAGTTCTAACAAATATAGTTTTTTTATGAAGATCCTAAACTTATTTTGGATGCATCTTGCCTATCTCATTTTTTTGTATTACTTTATGTTAAAATTAATTTTCATTTTGTGAAAGTAATTAATATTTACAAAACTTGCAAAACTGTTCCAAACAAAACTTTGGTAAAAAATTTGAAAAATGATTCTTTCAAATTTTTACACCCTGCATATTTTAAATCCTTGCTATTTTACTGAATATGAATAAATGAAAGAATATTGAATGAAGCAGATGAAATGGACAGTTAATTTATAACCATATCAGTACAAAAACCACTAAAGGGAATACGTATTATCTTGTAAATAACTCTTTTTCCGAGAAATTACCAGAAAGTACATATTATTTGAAAATTTACTCAATACATTAAAAGAACTACAAATAAATCTTTGATTTATGCACCCATCTATACAATAATTGAAGTAACTTATAATTGTATAATTAGGTATTTTAAACATTTCATTGGTAATATTTAAAATGTCCCTATTTTGGAGATATCTTTAGTTTCATAAAATATCATATGCATACAGGGTTCCCATAATTAAAATTAAACTTTCAACTAGGGGTGTGGAATACCGCACACCATTCAATTGCACTAGAATACTGGTCATTACATTTAAATTTGACATGTAATATTGTTATTACCATTGTCATATTTTCATTCATTTAAAAAAACGGCAAGTTTGGTGATAATTCTATTAAAAAATTGCCAGTTTGGCAATTATTCTATTAAAAAGTGGCTAAACTTTTGGCAATAATTCTTATATGGGAAAAAAAGATACCAAATAAGCGATATACTTTCGAAAACTCTAACATTAACCTTCTTTGTAACTGAAACAGAGGAGAAGAGAAAAACGGTAGCTGAAGCGCGATGCTCAAGGGAAGAGAACTCTGTGTTAAAGATATTCGTTTTTCAATTTCTTTCACCTTTATGGCATTTGTAATTGAATTTCGGGGAGAAGGGGGTTTAAAACACCTTAAGAGGTATTACCACAACGATTTTGATCAAAATCATTAGAGCAGTTTCTTAGAAATTGTTGGAAAACATCATTTGTTCATGGTTTTTTCATGTTTTCATGTTTTGCGCATGAGCAATATTGACAAAAACCTTAATTACAGATGACACCCACTAACCTATGTACCAAATTTGAACATCGAAGGTCAATTCGTTCGGGAGTTATGCTTGCCACATACACACAGACATACGGTCACATGGACATACATTTTTAGACCACTTTTTTGAAGTCCGGATATTCCAAAACGATGAGAAATGCACACACAAAAAAAAATCGAAATATTTTTTGACTGCGAAAAATACTTTCATTAGCCTATGTTAACATATTTGTAATTGAAAGTGAAGAGTTATATAAAAAAGTACTGGTCAGAATGGAACTCTTTGAAAGGTGAATTTAAATTTATAATCTACTGAATGTGATTACAATTCAAGTTAAGCTTTAAAAACGATGTAAAAGAAAGAAACACTCGTCAGAATACCCTAAAATAAATTTTACATGAATATAAGCAAAAAAGGGAAAAGTGTATATTAAAAGAAACAAATTGTAGGTTTTTTTTTTTTCTGCCATACCGATTCCTTCTTCTTTGAGCACATACAAGTCAAATTTAAGGTTATTTTGACCAGTGAGTTTTTTACAGCTTCTTAAAAGTTAAGCTTCAAATACTTAATGTGACTGACTACAAGGGAAATTAAAATATTGCTTTTTAATTAATTTGAACTGAAAAAAATCGTTTAAATTTCAATTCAAGAACAACAATTTCATGACATATATTCCAGATTAATTGTTCTTTCTTCTCTTGGTTTCATTCACAACTTTCTTTCACCTTTATAACGTTAACTTTTACGTCTTTAAAGTGATAATTTCTATCTCGTGGCAAACAATTTCAACCAAATTTATTTCACATTTTCAGATATCATTTTCCATATTTTCAATAGCATAAATATTAAATTTTTATTGGGATTATATTCTTTTGAACACAATCTAGGTGATTTTAAACCGATGCATTCTAATTATAACCACATGGCTTTTCAATAGTAAACTTTAATATATGTCATGTTAACAATATATCTGAAAAAAATACAAAGCTAGACTAAATTACATTTACTGATCGTTATAAAAAATACACAATTACTTATGAAATATTTCATAAGAAGGGCTTTAAAAAATGTATTGGCACTAGAAGGACTCGAAAAAGTTTTTAAAAAAAATATTTCCAGTAATACACAACATTTTTAAATTTATAAATAACATTTAAAATAAAATATTTTTTAAATATTTTTATTAGGATGATAGTTTATAACCTATCTAAAACAAAATAAATAAATAATAATTCTAAAAAAATATATATTTGAATTAGAAATATAATTTAAAAGTTATTGCAGGGAAAAAAGCCTGTAGGATTTCTCTCATTTCTTGGACCGTCAGTAGGAAGAGAAAAATTATTAACAGTAATCCAAGTGAATTAATATGGAGAGTTTATTTTTTCTCATTCAAGATTTGATTTTTTACTCTAAACACGAATTCTGTTCTTCGAATGGTATTCGCAAATTTTCATCATTGCACCTTCAAAATTTACTAAGCGTATCTTTTACAACGTGACGTAATGGATTGATTAGCACACCTGGTAATGGATTGATTAGTCGCCTAGAAAAAAAGCTATTTATTTTCTCAAAATCCAAACTTGACGTGAAAGGTGGCAAAAAAAAATCAGCCTTTTCGGAGAATCATCGGTTTTCAAGGCACGTTAAGAAGGACTTAACGTCCTGCCGTGACGAACATAGAAATAAAAATAAGAAGAATAAAGTGGCTGGAAAAAACCCGCACATTGGGCGATGCTCTAAATTGAATTTCTTGCGTGTTTATGAGTTGCGTGTTATCACGTAATTTAACTATCTCCAGTGCAGCGGAACGGAGCGGCGAGCTCTAGGGCCACTGAAAAATTGAGAATGACGTGCGCGTCAAATTTATCGGTTTCGAACTACGAAGCCGTGTTAAAGCGGTCTGGTGCTATCGAAAACCCGTTTTTTAGCAGCTTGATTGCTTGTGTCTAGTAACCACAAGCGGAAATGTTCAGATTAGGTTTTTATCCTGATGCTCTTCCAAGTCTGAACAAATTTAGTGTATTTTTAGGAAATACCCCTTTTGGGGCATGTAGTTATTTTGAAATATATATCATCAAACAAGAAGTCATTTGTTTTCCTATTAGTTTAAATTAATTGCAATTTCGTTAATAAATTTATTTCATGAACTAATCCATTGATCCGTGTTTTAAACTTAAGGAATTGATTTATTACAGCCTACTTACTTATTTTCATCATACAGATAGTAAATTTCTTTGGCTAAAAACAAAATGAAATATTTTTGGTTGAAGTCTATATTCATTGCTCTTAAGTAACTACTGTAATAAATGATGTATGCTCATGTCTATGTCTAAGAAACACATGACATATATTTTCAAAAAAATATCCATCCACTTGTATAAGAAAGAAGCTGCATTCCGAATTAGCAAGGAAATATAGAGAAAACTGTGTTATTCTTCTGGAGTTTGTCTTCACACATCTTCTATAAACTTTTTGTTATCTATTAAATCGCGCAATATATAATCATTATTTCTTACACATATTCCAATAACTTGCTTTTGCATATTATTTTTATTCTAGAGGGGCATTTTGAGCATTTTTTTTTGTTTAAAATATTTTAAACGGCCATACATTTCCAAGTGACAATACACCACAATCAATATGTTAATTTAAGAACGAAGAATCTAAGAAAACATATGAATCTTTTAACAATTTTATTAGATTTTTTTTCATGCATAGAATTATTGCATGTACCAATCCAGTTTGATGAAAATGTGCATCATGAAACTACAATGTTGTCCAAAACCAAAAAATATAGTTGTTTAAATGCTTAAGTTATCGCAAAATTTTAAATTATAAGAATATATTAATAAAAGGATAATATAAAATAACTATAATTTTAGCATAAAAATTGCTTCAAATCTTCCTCAGGACCATTTGCTTTAAAAGTTGTATTCAGGAGTAGTAACAATGATATTAAATCGATATCGACAAGAAGTGGGTTTTTTATGGCATACCTAAAAGAAACAATGCGATAAGCTTCGAAGAAAATAATAAAACAAACTTTGCTTACATTTTATCTTTTGCTATCTTTCAAACTAGCATAGTAATTGCTTTAGATGATTTCTTTTATGCACTGATTCCGTGTAAAATCGAATTCCTAATTAGCGTAATGTCTGGTGTGGCCAAATGTGAAACGACAACCCATAATCGCGATGCGAAACTAAAGATAATCAATGCTTTTATGAATTCAGGTGCTTTGTAGCTTCCTCATATTTTATTTCTTTCTCTACACTTTAATTTCTGTTACTTCTCTTTTGTTCACCCTTAAAGAAAGAGTGACTATATGACTTAGTTCGAGTGAAGGATTTTTCTTCCTTTTTAATTGAATTTCCGACAGAATACCGAAAATTGTTACTGCTGTTAATTATTAATTTTCAGTCTAATGAGTAAAAATAAAATACATTCAAATAACTTGTTTGAACTATTTCTAAACTTTGACTTTTTGTATGAAACAGATTTTCTTTGATTTAAACCAAATGTGGTGAAGAGGTGGGCTGATTGATTTTTATTTGTTTTTATCAACAAAAGAAAATATAATTAAATTATATTCTTGCAGTTCCATTGCATGAAACTTCAGAATAAATATAAAAATGGAGAGAGAATAAATATTTTTATATTAGTTAAATATCATTTTAAAACTTTATGAAGGTCTAAATGTAATTGATTGAACTAAATTTAAAATATGAGCTATTGGCTTTTACACGTATAAGATGCAAACATGATATATTTTTATAATTAACATAAGAAAATAATCTTGATACTAACCAATGAGAAATGAAATAGTTTATTTTTATCTTTCATGCAAAATTGCTACAAGTAGACGAGTACTCATTTTGAAACATGACATGTTTCCACTTGCGCTATTATTAGTTTGAAGCTTGTTGGTTGGTTTGTAAGCCCAACGACCTGTTTTCATGCACAACGACGGCTAACCAAGCCGAGACCTACAGCTTAACGTGGATACCGAACCAACATGACAATTCATGCTTTTTACACAGGCATTCAAACCCGGCATCTTTGGCATGCGAGACCAGAGCACTAAAGAAACAGCAATCATGAGGGAATTTGAAGAGGTATTATACGCCATGAAAATACACTTGCACAATAATTACAAATTGGGTTATTTACTTCGATAAAATGAGAATAATTGTGAAGTTTTTTTTCGTTATTTTGTTACAATGAATTTACTTTAGAGGTTTTCATTTGAACAATAATTTCAAATTGTGTTATTTTCTTCAATACTATGGGAATAACGGTAGAATATTTTTAAAATTATGTATTAAAGTAATTGTTGAGTTTGCTCTAGAAGTTTTCTTCAAATAATAATTGAAATTGTGGTATTTTTTGTCCTATTACAGAATAACTTCTATCGTATTTAGGAGGAGGTTTTTTTTGAAAAATTCCTTTTGGATTGAAGGTTCTACACCACTCAAATTCGTATAAAATTAATTTAGATTTCTTTGACTAACCCATACTTTTAATAAAATACTATTTCTTCAATTTAAATGCAAATTTATAATACAAGTTAAAGTAAAAAGAAAAGAAATGGCATAATAGCATAAACGACTCTTTAGTTTGTAAACAACGTTTTATATTTAGGTACTTCAATTTTAAATAAAGAAAAATTGTCTACGTATTTACAATACAATAACAAAATAAAACTATTCTATTATCATTGCAAATTAAAAAGGGGGTTCCACTAATAGCAGCAGAATTTTGAATCAAAACAAGACGTTTAACAACACAAACATTTCATTACATTTTTAACCGTAAAAAACAACATGTGCTTAATTTAACTGTATAAAATAAAAAAATAAAAATCAGTTTTTTTGTTAATAACTTCCCAGTGAATTCCATTAAAATATAAAAATCATAACACCGAGAAATCCTTACGTATTTTAAGCATTAAAATTTTGCATTCCAACAAATTAAATAAAAATTTGGTTATGTTTTAATGAGATTATTTTTATTTTAATGCTTAATTCTAATATTGTTATAATTAAATGACGATTTAGTTCTAATAATAGTGGAATGAATTATTTTAATCATTTTAATAAAGTGTCTATTTAAAAACCATTTGCAAATCATTTCAGTATTCAAGCTGTAATGCTTTGCACACTAAAAAAAATCTTCAAGATACTCGAAATCATCTTTTCATTTACATTTTCGATTCATGAATTCTTATTTTTATGTCTTGTATCCAAAATATAAATTATTGATTTAATTCGTGTTTAAAACTTTAAGGCACACAATTTATAACAAATCATTTACCATAGAACCCATATCGAAATTGTTCAATTCTTCTCTCAATTATTTATTCTTATGTAAACATTCTACTAACAATCGAAAATAACTTCGATTAGTTTTCTTATAATAAACTTATATCATTTAATTCCCTTGTCATATACAGCGTGTCCCCTTATTAACTGGCCGACCATTATTTTCCACACCTTTGGTGCCAGATGCATAGTCCCAATTGAAGAATTGTTTTAAATGGTTAAAATATTTTTACTGAATAGTTTTTGAGTTATGAAAGGGGTTGGTATAAAAATTACGGATTGTAAATTTTTATATAGTCCCTAGTTCCTCCAACTCATATTTAGAAAAATGTTGCCCATGAACACACTTCAAACAAAAAATATCGAAATTTCTACTACCAATATTCATGGAGATATGAAAAATGGAATTTAGTGAATTATACCACTTTAAACCCGTGGTCATTAACATATTTTTAGGGCATGCACACAAAACGAAATACAGAAAAAAAGCATGAATACGATCTATCAATATCTGTATTGAATTGTGGATTCTGAACTCGTTTGCAAGAGATAATAGGTGCTATACTCCCTGAAACTAACAAAAAATATTTCGACTACGTACGATCAAAGCAAAAATGAGATCTGTCGAGGCAGAACAAATTCACACTCTTGTATTGTGCAGGGATCACATTCGGCCTAAAATTCCTATAATTCCTTAAATTTTTGTTTCTCCCTAAAATTCCTAAAATGGTACTGAAATGTTTCGTTTCTCCCAACAATTTTAGAAATCTCGTAAAAAATGTCCGTTACTGATCAAAAAGAATTACAGAAGGGAAAACAAATAATACTGCGTAAAATAGTACTGCGAGATTTGCAGGTTCCTATGCAAATTTTAGTGGCAGATTATTGATTGGTGGGTAAAAAACCAATAATGTAAGTTCACTTCTGAATAAAAGTAGCTCATATTAATACCAGAGGCAATTAGCTATTTCGTCAATCTTCGTAGTTAAAATGTACACTGCGGAACAGAACGTAGAAATGTTACTTCTGTACGTCCAATGTAATTGAAATGGGTGAGAGATTGCAAGACAATATGCAATTAAATTTCTAAATGGTATACATCCATCTAAAGATACGATTTTAAATGTTATAAAGCGTTTGTGAGAAGCGGGTAACATAGGAAGACATTTTCGATATAGAAATTCAAGAGTGGTTGTCTCTGACGAAGGCATTTTGTGCTATGCTCTTGCTTTCCATCAGTCTAGTGTCAAGGACATTAGTGAAGCATGTGGATACTCAAAAACCCGTGTGTGGAGAGTCTTAAACCGACACGGTGCACATCCTTATCGCCTGCGATTTGTGCAAGAGTTTTTGCCCGGGAATGAAAATAGACGGTTTTATTTCTGCAATTTCATCATGAACAAGCTAGAATTGGATTCATCATTTGTGAATAACATTCTATTTTCTGCACAAACTGGGGTAGTAAATAGGCAAAACCCACACTTTTAGTCCCTGCAAAATCCCCTTGTAATCCGACCAGACAAGCATCAAGTGCGATGGTCCGTTAACGTTTGATGTGGCACATGGAAGGGAGCGTTAGTATGACCTTTCTTTTTTGCTGATACATTAACAGGTAAAAAGTATGAGAACCTGTTACAGGGACCTTTATCTGACTTTCTGGATGACCATTTCGTGTTAGCAGACCTTAAATAGATGTGGTTTCAACAGGATGGTGCACCTCCCTACAAGGCAGCTTCTTGACTTGTGGGGTGGGTTTCAAGACAACATTATAGGCTATGGAGGTCTGGTAGAACGGCCTCCTAGATCTCCAGATCTAAACCCTTTAGAATTCTTTCTTTGGGTATTTTTGAAAAGAAAGGTCTATGAAGAAGAATCGACGAGTCTCTTAGATTTGCAGAATCGAATTTTATCCACTGTCAGGTGTATTACGCCTGTAATGATGAAACATGTTGAAGATTAATTTGAATCACGTGTGCGCTTAGGTATTTTAGTCGAAGGAAAACACTTCGAACATATATGTAATTAGAAAAGAGGTTATTTATCCTATTCACTTTGCTAATTTCTATCACTTTTATTTTTGTTTGTGTTAACAAAAAGCGGTGCTTTCTGATTATGTTATTATTTAAAATTACGTAATTAAAATTTGCTGTTTATTATGTGTTGTACAGTTTGTATTTTTTTTTTCTTTTTTCAAAGCAGTTTCTAGTTAAAAATTATAATGTTTTAGGTGATTAACAATAACTTGTTTGCCAAAGTCAAATTTAGTCTAAAAGCTCGTTGTTATTCTGAATGGACGATATTTTCTCATTTCAATTTATGTACTGGCCCCCCTAAAAGCGTTAAAACTTTAAACTCCAATAACACCGTGGCTATTGGTCGAACAAATTTCAATTTTTTTTATTTGAAATGTTTTTTCATAAGCAACATTTTTCTAAATATGAGTTGGGGGAACTGGGAACCATATAAAAATTTACAATCAAGTTCAAAAATTTACAAAAAGTTACAATCAAAATTTACAATCCCCAATACAGTCATTTTTATGACAAAACCTTTCTTGGCTTAAAAACAATACGGTAAAAATATTTTAACGATTTTAAACATTTCTTCAATTGTGACTATACATCTAGGACCAACGGTGTCGAAAATAAATGTCGGCCAGGACACGCTGTATAAGTCCAAGAGTTTTCAATTGGTTAAAAGTGTGGTCCACAATGTTTAGGAATGCACAGGAAAGGTATTATGGGGTCCAGATCCACCTACTCGAATAAAAACAAATGCATGCTGATGTTGTTCAGTTGTGTTGACGTTTTATAAAGCTCAAATTAAAACAACTTTGTAATGGGCTCTGACTTAAGGCCCAGTCTAAACTGTATGTCGGTCCAAAGCTGATTATTTATCTATTTTAAAATTTATTTTGAACTTGGCAAATAAAAAAAATCCAGTTTGAGATATATTTTACAGATAATACAGTACAACAGACACTTTCAAGATAATATCATGAATCGACGAAAATATGAGAAACCATAGTCAAGTCTTCAAATCTACTAAACAAATATTCCTACAATAAAAGTTAAAAAAGGTTTTTCGAATAAAGCAATCTTCTCTTAAGAAAGAAGATTGGGTAAATCAGAGCGCACTTTCCTCAAACAAATATTCTTTTTTTGACTATTTCGACTTCCAGTGGAATACAATGGAAACCGAATATTTCTTGGCCCCTATCAGATCACGCATTAGTTCTTTTCACATTATTGCAATATCTATTTGCCTTCAACGAATTTGCTTTCGAAAAGACACAATTTGGAAAAGCCTACAAAAGTTCATAGGTGACACGGCAGGGCGAAAAGAATGCACTGGAATGAGGATGAATGATATCGGAGAGTGTTCAGGATGAAGGGGATGTGGATTTTAAGGAGACTTTGTATACTGTGTTTTCACACACAAAAAATTATACTTTGTTTTCACAATTTTTTTAAAAAACATCAATTTTTGAAAATTTCTCCTTTATCTGGCAAGTTTTTGAGCTGATCCGATAGCTGCAATTGCAGGAAAATTATATTTTTATTGAGAATTTAGCATAGCTGCAATAATTCCGATGTTTTGAACTCACTTTTTAATGTTCGTGTTTTCTGGAATTCGCACCTTACTCATAAAGTTAAAACTCTAACAAATATCAATGAAATTACTTGAAATTTTTTGTGTGCCATTCTAAAGATCTATTTGACAAAACTAGGCTTGCAATTTTGAATAAAATGTAAACTTTTTTTTACAAATTCAAATGTTGAAAAATATCCTTTTTTTACGATTTTTTTACCTATAGGTATCGTATTAATTGTTTTCCTCCAAAACTATTTCACTTATTCAAAATCGGATGCCTCAGAGTTTAAAGTTTATTACAAGGAGTATTTTTTTTTTTTAAAAATCGGGTAAAAATATTGAAAAATAAAAAAAGATAGAATTTGAAATTTTATGATTTTTTTAAATATTTTTTTTTTAAAATTTAGAGCTTATAATAAAGTTATTGCCTGGTAATAATTCCAAATGCATAAAAAATATAATTTTCAAGACTTAAAAAAAATATATATTTATATTTTTAAAAGCGCCAAATCCCCTCAAATAGTATTCAGTATATCTAGGTGCACGGCAGTGCACCCGCTAAGTTCACTGCCAGCCATCTTTCACGGGAAACCACTCAACAGTATTTTGACTTCTCATATATGAGCATTACAGTATGCCTGAGAACTGAAATTTTTTTTACGGATAGCTTTAGAACCCTGAGTTTCAAGTCTTCAATTTTATGGTTTTCGAGATAATAAAATTCGAAAACGACATATTTTGAAATCCACGTAAAACTCACTGGTCATCAAATTACTAAGGTACTTCTAGCAGAGCTAGAAGTATGAAAATTGGTATGCTTGTAAGGTTTAACATGTAAACAACGGAAAAAATCTAAAAACATAGATTTTTCCCACCGAATGCACTAAAAGGAGCAATGCTCGAAAAATGTGAATCTCAATTCGTATATTATTCCAATTTAACACTCTTACTCAATTCTATACTACTCAATCTATTGGGTCTAGAGTTATAAAACTTAGAATACTAGTAGCTCTTAGCATATATAAATAGAGGACTAATAAGTAATAATAAAAAAAAATGTATTTGGCATTATAAAATTGACCGTTGGCTATATATTATCGCCTACGAAATGATAGCAAATTGTAAATTTTGCCCCCCCCCCCCTTCCCCTTTGCCAACTTTTTTTTCATATCTGAATAAACTATCTACTTAAAATAATTTTTTATTATCATGTTTCATATTGAATTCATAAGTACGTTATGGACTGTGGTCCAGTAAATTTAACTTTCTTAGAAAAACTCGAGTAATTCTCCGTTGATTGGATATTGTTGAGAACTTTTTTAAAACTTCCATAAAACCGAATAATAATGAAAAGAATGAAGGAGTCGGCTAATTTATGAGTAAGTACCAAAAAACAGATATGCTTAACCCTTTCGATTCCAGGAAGTTTTCTTGCAAGTTTAAACATTATGAACACTAAACATTTGAATATTTGTTATTATTGCGCAAAAAAATAATACGTTTGAAATTAGTACCTTAAAAAATGAAGTGAAATCCCAACAAAAACATCCCTGTAAAAAGGCACCAAGTTCTTCATACAATGATTATGGCCGTGAAAAGTATTGAGATCTAAAGTAGAGCCAATTTGAAAGTTGTTATAAATTGCGGGGGGGGCAATGAAAATTAGTAAAATGTTCTTCTCAAAGTCAAAATTCGCCTGCATAGACCTAAATATCTAGCTACAAAAATACTTGTGTGACTTGACTATTACACGTCAGTAAACCAGAATAATTAATGGCCAAGTGTCAAAAATCTTTTTACATCTAGATATTTAAGCCTATTCAGGGGAATTTTGACTTTGGGAAGAAAATTCTACTAATTTTCACTGCCCACAATTTACAAGAACTTTAAACTTGGCTGTGCTTTAGATCTCAATGCTTTTCACGGCCGTAATCATTGCATGAAGAACTTGGCACCTTTTTGCAAGGATGTTTTTGTTGGGATAGGGATGTTCTTAGCAGTAGAATTACGAATTTTATGAGATAAAAAATTTAAGTAAACATTTTTAGAAAATTTCATAAAATCAATACCAACATTTTCAGGATGATTCGCAAATTTGATTTTGGTGCAATTAGTTATAAAATGAACATTCAAATGAGTTTTTTAAAATATTGTTTGAAGAAAAACATATTTTATTTTTGCTTCTTTATTTCAAATGTGCATTCACATAAGGTAATATGAGGTTTAATTATTACAATAATAAGAAAAACATCCAGATGAAAATAATGAACCTTTACATTACTTACGTCTCATTAAAAATAGAATAAATTAAGCTGCATCGATATTTTTTTTTTTTTAAAATATTAGTAACGTATTGCCAGAGGGAAATAAATTGAAGTTTGAAATATATTTGAAATCATCATAATTATCTCTTAATATTGTTGGCTTTTTAGTTGTTTATTACTATAAAAAGTTTCCGTGTGGAGTATGTAAATGAGCTAAGTTTTGGTACTTCTTTTTTTAATACATCAATTTCGACATATTAGACTAATTATCATACTCTCAAAAAAAATCATACAACTAATTATTATTTTAAATTACATATCTTTTATAATATATCCACAAATGAATGTAATAAATGTGATTATAATTCAGAAAATCATGTTTCAAACTCAGAATATTTTGAGTATGTGTATGTGTGATTTGTTTTATTTTCCATGAAATTATCGATCAATAAACTGTATTTTTCCACTCTTACGACTTAACTGTTTTAAAATTAAAATTGAGTTTGAATCTTACGTCAATTTTTCATTAGAATTAAATTTTTTAATCTTCTGATTCTTTAATTAAGGGTTCGAAGTATACAAAAAATAAATATAATGTGCTTTTTGAAGCGATCTTAAGGGAAATTTTCTATTGGTTCGATAATCATATTTAATGTTATATTCGAGCTCATTGAAATATAATAAATATGAAGGAAGGCAAAAAATACTCGAAGAGAAGTCCCGTATTTTTTGTTTCCCTAAAATTCATATAAAACATAAATAAAAATAAATTATATTTTTGATTGAAGTTTTACTTCGTTAATATTGTTGCACATTTTGTAGGAAAGTTTGCGAGAAGGCCGCATGATGCATGTTCTTCGCCGAGGTATGACTCAAGTGGGATGGATTATATTACATTAGTAGGTAAGTGAAAAAAGAATATACACTTCTGTAATAAAATAGTAAATTTAAATCTGCGTCCACAAGAAAATATTTAACATTTAGGTGTATAAGTAGTTAAACTACATGTTTGAAATGCACCTAGTTAGACAATTATACTAATTCATTCAGGGGTGTGTCA
This sequence comes from Linyphia triangularis, assembly GCA_963978545.1. Lineage (NCBI taxonomy): Eukaryota > Metazoa > Arthropoda > Arachnida > Araneae > Linyphiidae > Linyphia > Linyphia triangularis. Next base: position 19,260,523 of record OZ021721.1, read on the forward strand.
AAGTTCTCTCGCATATTTCAAAAAAATCTTTGAATGATTTTGAAGTGATCTATAATGCAAGTCTATTTCCCTTTTCTTTCCAGCCCCTTCCGCTAGTGTGATAGCCCTTTGCCCCCCTTTAGTGGAAACCAACGGCCTGAGGATAGCTGCCAACAAGAATCACATCCGATCCGATCAATGCCAAGATTCTGCAGTTAGGGTCGTTGGTTGCAGAAGTCAAGAGACGCTCGAGTTTCTGTCCACGTGCGAAACACTTCGTGAGCATATGAGTAAGGACTACAAAAATATCTTATTATTAGTTATTTGAAATCTACTCATCAGTCACTTATTGATCACATTATAATGAAGTAAATACGAGGTTTAAGAGTAGTTTTTATTCTAAAAATTATAAAAAAAAATCGATTTGAGTTTATTACTGTTCATTAAAATTTAAATTATTTTCTTTAAAATGATACCTTATTTATAATAATACCTCATTTAAAAGTATTTTAATATATTTTTTTAAAGATAAAACTGGGAACTATTAGTGTGAGTAAAGTTTTCTTTAAAATGTGCTTTTCTTAACACTACATTTTTCATTACTTATGTACCTTTTTCTCAGAAACTGCATAAACTATCTACTTAAAATGTTTATCACTCATTCCTTTTATGTATCTATATATACTGAAGTGTGAGATTATATTGTTATTTTTTAAATATATTTTGTTCTGGCTTATTTCGTCAAAGAAAAAAAAAAAAAAAAAACTTGAGAGACTTTCACGATAATTCATTTAAAAAAAGTAAATGAAGTGCAATTAAAAACCAACTTCAGTAGAATAACAACGATCTGCTAAATGCACTGAAAAAATAGGCTTCTATATCAAGAACTTTATGAGAAAAAAGGTACATGACTAATGAAAAATCTAATTTTTAAAAAAACGCATTTTAAAGAAAATTTTACTTATTCTAATAGTTTTTAATTTTATCTTCAAAAAACGTGCAATGAATTATTATTACAAATGAAGCATCATTTTAAAGAGAAGAATTTATATCTTAATGAACAATAACATACTCAAAATCTGTTTTTGGGTACCCACAAATCCCCTTAAAGTTTTCCTGTTTCAAACCATTTGAACACTCTGTAAAAATTGATAGTTAACGTACTACAGATGGAAATCGTTCGTTTAAATTTTCGCCTCCAGAATTAATGACTGATCATCAGAAGGGTAGAATTAGAGCATTTATTTTGAAGGTTTTTACCTAAATTCCCTAATTGTCAAATTTAAATGATCTTACTCCACTACTATCTAGAATTACCCCGAAAACATCCCTTTCATGTAATTGTGATTGCGTGTTTTGGTATAGTTTTTGAGAACTTCAATTATAAACATCCTGGATTGAATAAAGTTTCCAAATAATTTACATTGCTCTATGTAGAGATGTTGAGAAAATATATTGGCTGTACAAGTCAGGACAAAATTGAGTTTCTGTCTATGATCAAAATGTTTCCTAACATGAAATATTAAGCCTTTTCCTTGTATAACATTGTACTCGCCATGCAATCATATTCATCAGTCACTATTTATTTCAGATTTGCTTCTAAAAAATAATGTTTAAAAATAAATGGTGGGCGAAATAGGTTATTTTTACATATGGACTCGTTTGCATCAAGGTTTTGCCGTTACATCTCGTCTTCTACAATTGCCCACTCTGATAAGGAAGAGAAATGTAAAAAATTAGATATAAAATATAATTTTTGTAATAATTTTTTTGTATTTTTTATTCATTTAAAATCATGGCATAGCACGTTAAACTGTGAATTTTTTGTTAGTACAATATATAGTAAGAAATTTCCTTTTAGAAGGTTCTCTTAATTTAGTAGAATGAAGTATTAATCCAATGTAAACTTTAATTAGCATTTTAATAAATATATCAATTAATCATTAAGAAAAAAGATCAATATAAGTGAAATATTGCTTAATTCTCTAAATTGTACTAAAAAAATTGATTTAAATAACATATTAACTCAACCTGACAAATGTTTTCGTGACATTTTCTGGTTGAGTATTTCATTTGATCGGAATTCTGTCGAATTTTGATAAATTATTCGGGACTATATAAAAAAAAATTACGTGAATCATGAATATCGAATAAGAAAGTAGGAGTTCTGAGGATTTTCCTCCATATGAAGCACAAATCTAAATCATATTACCTTGAAAGACTTCTCAAAGGTATAAATGTGGACTACTCTTAGCAATGCGGATTTTGTTGTATTGTTTCTACTCAGTATAAATTTCATCCACACACATAAGCACCCAACATTTTTATTCGATAAACAACCTGTATTTTTCATTGTCAATTCATTTGTGTGGATTTTATAGCCTTTCAATGTCAAGGAATGTGGGAAGAAAATGGCAGGAACTACCTCATTGCTGGACTCAAAGGTTCAAAAGTTCGATATTGCTTTGTAAGTATTTCTTGGTGTAGATTTTATCAAGAACCTTGCATTTCTTTTAAAAGAATATTAAATTCAATGAATTACGTAGAATATTTCGCTTGATTCATAAATTATTGATTTTTCTTTATAGAACATTTAATTTTTGTTTTAAATAGTAAAAAGATCACAGAAAAGTAAAACTAGAAAATGAAACTTACCGACGTTTTTTGTATAATTAGGTTTCTTGAATTTACTAGCTTTAATTGACTATCTTGTCTGTTATGCATATAATTAAGTGTGAATTAAAAACATGATAGAAGTTGCATATAAATATATATTTTTTACTTGTTTACTTCAATTAAGAGAACTTTTAAATTTGTTCGATGTCACACAATGTACTATGATAAAACGTGTCATATCATCTAAAAAAGATTCCTTTAAAAAAAAATTATAATTATCCAAAAATATAAATAGTGTTTTGTGAAACTGACACATGAAATAAAAAGCTTTTTACAAAACAAAATATTTTGTTTCTTCTAAGATAAAAAGGTGTACTTCGGAAATTTACGAAGGCCAAAATGCTCCGTAAATCATCTTCGCCAACCATGAAGAGTATTTTAAGGCAAGCAAAGTAAAAAGAATTAAGGATAAGTGAGGAAAAACTCCCATTTGAGCTTCTTCCATTACTCATTAATATGCATCTAAAAAGTAAAAAATGAAACGTGTCCTATTAAACTAAATTGATAAGTTACACTAACAAGAAAGTCGAGATGGCAAGAAAATGTAAATTTCTCGCCAGATTGTGAAAGAATTCTCTTGAATCTAGAAAAAAAAAATCTCTCAAATTCATTTAGAACTACAAACTTTCTAATTGGTTGACTTTAGCATCGTTTTTGCTGAAATTTCGCAAACACGTTTTCTATGACGGGTTCTTTAATGTCTGTAAACTAAAGTGTTATGGATGCATATAAATTCTTTGCTAATAAAGAAATCGAAATCAACTAATTTGTAAGCGAACTGCTCAAATGGTAAAAATTCTTGTTCCACTCACTTTGTATGAGTTTCCCTTTGTTACATTTCTCGATTGAAAAATAATTTCATCAATTCGTATTCAGAACACGGATAAAAATGCATATGGAGGAAAGTTTAAGTCAGATAAAGTTAGATACTTTTTCATTTTACCTTTTAAAGTTAATAAAGTGGTTCCAACTAAAATAAAATAATGATAATAATAATAATAATAGCAAAACTATTGCTTACGAAATAAAAAAAAAATATTATTATAGATACTACGTCATTTTTATTTTAGTAATCGGGTTTCCTGCTAAATTGTAATTAGCTGAGGACTTGAGTAATTTATTTTCTAAATGTACCAGTGTTCTTTACAAATAGGTTTCAGTAACTTGGTAACAAAATTTAAAGAAAAGCATTATAATAAGATAGGCTATTATGCAAAATTTAAATTCATTCTTCAAGGAATCTTAAATGTTTAATTAAAATAATAAAAAAAGGGACATCTACCAATACTTATACAAAATTTGAAAACAATCAGTATTACGTATACATTGGTAGAGATAAACATAAGTTTATGTTGTGTGAAAATGCCTGAAAATGAAGCCATAAAATATAATTGTGTATTTTTAATTTCGAATGAATTAATTTGTATATTTTTATTTTTCAGTTAAATGAATTTTAATTGATATTCTTATGTATGATATTTAAATAACATAAAATTTGTGTTGTAATATAGGCTCAAACTATCAGTATATTTAGTAAGATATTTGATTAGTTGTAAAGTTATTGGACCTGTTCAAATTTTAATCTTGTTTTAACGCTGTATTTAGCAAAAACTAAATTACTTAGAAAAAAAATTGTAACATTAAGATATGAAAAAATCTATATTTTTTTTTTCAATTTCAGAATGAGTTATCGAGGGTAGTAACATATTCTTAGATTAATTTTTACTTAGGTATACAAAAAGATACAGATTAATTGCTTTAGAAACACTAGTAATGTAAAGAATTATAAATTTAGTCGCTTTATACTGTAATAGAATGTTAAGATCAAACTTTGTGCTTTTAATTATAGTTATAAAAACGTTGTTTCTAGACATGAATGTAATTTTGAAATAAAAGATTTAAGAACAATCAACAACACGAATGTAAATTTTGGAAACTAAAGTTGTTCTTATTTCTCAAAACACTCTTGCATCCTTAATAAGGCGAATTATTCCTAAACAATTGAATATTATGAAACATGCACTAACTTTGCTTAAAATATAAAACACGTCCAAAAAAAAAAAAAAAAAAAAGGCCAAATAAAATTACCAGCCAGAAAAAGTTATGAAATCTAATGTTTGCCACCAAGCGGTCGCGTTTAATTTCTTTGGGATACTTGCATGCAATAAACTATATTGGGATTATTGGGCGAAATCTCAATAGACAGACATTACTTATCAGACAAGAGTTATTTCAGAATGATCTCATTTTATATGCTTGAGCTACTTTGTACACGTCCCACGGAATTGCGATTAATTTTATAAAAACTCCAGCCTATCAAATACTGAATTCCAATGGGGATTCCTCCAAATAACCCCAATTGAGTTAGTTCATTGGGTACATGTTATGCGACAGGCTAGTGATCAGATAGGTGCCTGGTTCAAAACCAACCATGCGCATTCTGAACTTTCTTTTAATATGAAAGTGGTTTTGTAACTCGAAGTTGAAACACGTGTTTTCAGACCTTTGATAAGCATGCAATTTAATTGAAAAATAAGTTGTTGTTTTTTTAATTACATCATTTTGATAGTTCAACTTAAAGTATTAAATTCACTTTTTGAAATTGAGCGAAAGATGAATATCCGAAATCTGATTATTCGTTTTAATCATTTATTGCCCTGGCTAACAGTCTCAACTTCTAGGATCATTTCTGGAAAATACAAACCCTCGTACTCATTAATTCATACAAATGCACTTTCTCTAATCAAGCTGAAAGAAATATAAAAGAATGAACTGAATTTATTAAAGCGCTTAATCTGTAGGCATGGCTAAAATTCCCAAGTATCGGTATCATATTTGGGGGATACAGGCCCTTGTACCCACCAAATCATACAAAAGGCACTTCCTCTAATCAAGCTGAGAAGGATAAAAAAAGAATGGCCAAAAACTATCAAATAGTTATGGCTGTAGCTCTGGCTAAAGTTTTGGTCGCAAAGAACAGAACAAATTTCCGGTGACTTCGGCGTTTTCAAATTATTATTATTATTTTTTTTTTTTTTTTGCCATGTTCAATGTACACAATTATATTATTTTCATCCGGAGCAACGCGATGACAAAAAAAAAATCAAGGTTCTAGCATTAACAGTAGCTCAGCTCTGCGGGATCTAAAACGGATATAAGCTCGGTCAATCTAATATATACTACTTGCCTGTCTGCCGCTTTGACATCGGATTGGCGGTGGAACACTGTCGTGTTCCTGGATATATAGTCCAATTCTATGTTTCACCTTTTCATGACGCTGTCACTCATGCCAGCTTACATCTCATGGATCTCAGTATTTTTTATATAACATCAAGCTACACTCAAGAACTCCCACTCAAAAATTGTATTCGAGACAAAAATTAGACAGGCTTCATATTATCCCTTGCCATCATGGATATAGAGTACGAAAATTGAGCAATTGTTGTTAAAGAGAAGATCAAATCAACATAAAGCAAGAGTGAATTTCAGTAGGTACAGTACCCCCCCCCCTCCCCCCCAAAAAAACCCTAACGATGACTATATCGTCGGTTCTAATTATTGTAAAATCTTGCTGTTTGCACCAAAATGCTTTGTTTACGATTTTCAAAATGTGTAATGCAATTTCTTTTTATTAGGGGGCTGTATACTAAGTAAATTTAATTCTATCTTTAAAAATTTCAATACGAACCCCTGTTTTTTATGTTTTTATTCGATTTAGAATACCTCGTTTTCCCTAGATACTAAATTTCAGTTCATTGTCTTGAGAAACACGTCACTTATGAGCGAAAATGTTTTGGCCGATCTTGAGGGCAAATTTCTTTATAGCTGGCTGAATCGAACGTTTTGCATGCTTCAAGACAGAATCTATTACGCGGTCCGTTAAAGTGAGCTTTTTTACATTTTTGCTAAAATATCGAGAGCCACATGTCAAAATGAAATGAAAAAAATTCGGGAGGCGTTTTCGACCATGATAATTCTAATGGAAGCAAAAAAAAATTATGTTTCTATTTAAAAAAATTTAAAACTTGTTTTTTTAACTAAATATTAAAAAAACTGTTTAATATAAAAGTTGCATGTTTTTATGTTTGGCCTTAAACCAACTGGCCTTTGAAATAAAAATTACTAAAATATATTAACTACATAAGAATGTATGGCAAAAAAAAACAAATTTTCTTTTTAACATTAATTTATAATTTTTTTGACATCATTTAAATTACTAACCACTCATTGGAAAATAATGAAATTAGGTATTTAGATTGGTGTTTTTTTTTTTTTTTTTAATTTTAAATCTAAACATGGTATAATATTATGGGGTTCCTATTGAACTTTTTAAAGTTTGGTTTAATTTTAATGTGTAGATGGCCCCTCATAATAAAAAATTATAAACAATTAATAAAGACCTACCACATTTTACAACGGTACTTGAGTTTGTTATTTTATCAATTATAATACAAGATATAGTCATCGTTATGATTTTTTTTTTTTTTTTTTTGCGTACTATACCACAAATTCTTCCTCAATTTTCATCTGTTCAGGTAGGCGCACTATTTAAAAAAGCTATTTTCTGACTATTCGGAAGTACTGTTTAAGGTTTTTTTTAATGATATGTTTCCTTTTGCAGGTGTATTATTCGAATCCAAAGATGACGCATTTCTCTGGCCTTCCTGATACTTGTAGGAGAACAATCGTTCCAGGTGTCACGGGAAATCTCACGTTTAACATTACATCAGCAGGTATCAAATTAATTTTATCTCAGTAATAATAAGACTAGACTTAAGAATGAATTTAAAAATTAATTATACAATTTTCATTCAATGTTTTTTTTTTTTTTTTAACACAGTGCATCTTATTTTTCCAATGATATGAATGCATTTTTTGGGAAGAAAGCATTATTTTGTTCTAATTTCAAAGTTGATATCTGATTGATCTCTTTAAAACGATGGCGCCAGATAATCTGAAAACAACCAACCAACCAGCCATTGAAATTTATCATTCTGAATCTCTCTATGAATTAATAACTGTATACTATAACAGATGTTACCAACACGAATGTATGGTAAAGCTAACTTAAGGCTGTTCTTTTAGGTATTATCTCTGCAAAAAGATTTAGAATTGGAAATATTGTCTAATTTCGAACTTTGAAAAAGAAAGGAAATTAAAATATGGCCTTTCCTGAATAAATAAAAACTACTTTCTGACACAATGTATAAACTGCATAGAGCGGTATAAACTGCAAAGAGCGAAAATCTTCTCTCGGAATACGTGAAATTAACCAAAAACTCATACTTGTACAATTCTCCCTTTCGAGAAAAATGGGAAAAGTATGACGTCACATCCGTCACACCAAAAATAATTTTTATTGGAATCATGTAAAGCTGCAGAACGATTTAGAAACAAAATACTTTGAACACAAAAAGGAAAAGATAAAAGGCTTTTGTTTTTATTTTTTCTATCAAATTTTCGTTTCTCAAATGTTTTGCAGTTTAACGCGATTCCAATAAAGCTTATTATGGTCAAGCTTATTATGTCATACTTTTCCTTTTTTATTTGTCTCGAAAACTATGCATTAGGGAGGAACGCTCTTCTATGGGGGAAAAAATATTATTATTAATCAGAACCTACCTATGGGGAAAAGATGTTCTAATGGTAGGGAGATTAAGGGAAAAATAATTAAAAAAAAAAAAATTCAATATTTAATATTGCCTCAAGGAGGTTGAATTTTCGAAAAAAAAATGAAAAAGTCTTAATTTTGCTTAATGATTATAAACTAAACATAATTGTTTTTTACCGTATAAATCCTAAAAAAAATATGATTACTGAATAGTTAGTTCAATGTACATTACAAACATTTTTTACTCAACTCCCCCTCCCCACATCACCGTTGAATCAATCCGACAACCCTTAGTGCATTTGTCAGCGGGATTACGGAATTGGACGCCTGATCGGCTAGCGCTGTTCTAGTAAAGTAAATTAAATTACGATTTTATTGTGTGAGATCCGTTTGTTTGTGTACTTGAATTAATACTGCATTGTGGCGTTACTAAGAAAATACATGATTATTCCAATATTTTGGTCTGGCTGTGATATGCCACCGAATATGCTTCCTACGTACGAAAACGTATAACGTATGTTGGTATTCCAAAAGAGAAACAAGGAAAAGTGTATTTATATACACTTTTCTCCACGTGTAAATAAATTACAAATAAGTTAGAAGAGACCTGGAAACGAGTTTTAATACCAATAAATGACCACTACAGCATTTTGAGAAAAATAAGTTCATACTACGACAAATATCGTGCCCTTCTTAAATCTTACAAAGTTATTATATACTTAGAAATCTAACGCAAATTGACTGATACTTTCTGAAAGAAAGCAAATGTCTGATATATCGACAGGTATTTGTACATACTTTGAAAGTTGCTACTGTAAGATAGAACTAAGTCTACCAATGAATGAGCGAGAATTTCTATTAAACCAACGAACTGAACCCGCCCTAAATCGCCTTGTAGAAAAATTCCCTGCCAGTCTCCTTTTGGTCTGCTATGGGCTGGTCCAGGGGGGATAAGGATATTTCAAACTGTGGTGAAGTAGTTGTTTGAAGCATGACGGTCCTCAACAATAGGCTATTTTGGAGCATGTACAGGGGAGCCATGGGTTTAGAGCACTCATTGTCAAACTGCCCTGCCCTTTGGACACTGAGTAAGATAGTTGGGACGAAGACTTGTGTAGGCGCGGCAAAGTCAAACGGTCTGCTGCAACCCCAACTTTTTCACCGAATAATATCCGGTATCGTAAACTTACCAAGTTTTGACCTATGAACAACAAATTATGTGGACTTGATTAAGTGGGAGAATGTGACAGAACCTCCATTGACAGAACGATTTAGTAATGGCATGATTTCAGGAGCAATAATAAACCCAGCAATCATTCCAAAGGCAAATACTACCTACTATCAAGGGGTTTCCCTGTCCAATTCAGGCTAGAGAATGAATAGTCAAAATAGTCACACAAGCATTTGCTACTTCCCATGGACCATATAGAAAAGACGGGTTAATAATAAATCTCCTGGAATCACGAAACCTCATACCAGTTTTCAACACCAAACGTGATTACCATCAACAGTAATTTCGAAGATTTTTTTAGGTTTTTCTTGATTTAACTCTTAAGAAGCTGTTACATGTACTGAAAGTTTTTTTTTTTTTTTTCTGTAACCATTTAGTAAATATCCTCTCATTCCAATAAACATTTAAAAGTATTAAATGCCAGTTTCACTTAAACACAAATCACTTCGACTTTTTACTGTTAAAAACTCAAATACCTAAACTTTATCCCCCTTGCAGCAGAGCTTAACCTAAAATTTAATTTTTCATTTTATTTATCCCTTAATCAATGAACCTTAGAACATCTTATCCGTATAGGTAGGTTTTGTAATTACGAAGAAGAAAAAATCGTTTGAATTTGACTTTTAGCTATAAAATGGATCAAATACCTAAACTTCATCGCCCTTGCGGTAGTACTGAATCTAAAAGTTATTTTTTTTTTAAATTTTTTTTTTTCATTTATCTATGTATCATAGAACATCTTTTCCCCATAGGTAGGATTTATAATTCCGATTTTTTTTTCGATCCACTCTACTCTTTATTATATATGCAGATTGTAGATGTATGGTTATTTAGTAAATTTATATATACTCCGAGAGAGAATTATTGCTCAGTGTGTGCACAGATTACACTATCACGTCAAAAAAACTTATTTACTTTAATTATAATTTTAATGCAAATAAAACTTTTTGTTTAAAATACAATTGCAAATTGATATTAAAGCATTCGGTAACCAATTATAATTAAAGCTATTTTTTTTACAATTCTTGAATTCTTAAAATCAGAGTAAATTCTCTTAAAAAAAGCAAGGAACAGAAAAAATTGCAACATATTTAATAATTAATATTTAAAAATCAAGTTAATTAAGTACCGTAAATTAAATTACATATTTACCAAATCGACAGACAATTATACAACTTGAAGATCATTTGAGAAAAACTATTTACGACCCAGAAATTGATAAAATCTCAACAACAAAAAAAATCATTCCGATAACTGTTAGGTTAAAGCATTTCCACAGGTATCAAATATTTTGTAAAGGATTATAAATTACATGTTATAGTTTTAGCCTATAAGTAGATATCATATATTAAAATACAGAGAATAAGGACTCATTGAATTTACTTTTCTACTATAAATTCTATGGGAGCAATTATGTTCTAATTGATACATAAGTATTGACATATTTAAAAAAATTTTACTTGTATTTTATTAAAAAAAAAGTATGATCTTACTCTTACACAGGGAAATTATAAAACTAGAAATTATTCTAATTTTAATTCTTTAACTCATTTTGCTTCTAAATATCGAACAAAAATAACAGCATCATTCTAGTTCTTACCCAGTTTTATTTATAGTTTTTATTAGAAATTATATATTTAATATCCATAAATAAGTGTTTTACTCTATAATTCCATGTTCTTGTCTTTCTAAGTGGATTATAATAAAATAAAATTGTTTACTTAATCAGCTTGAAAAGCGAGATAATTCATTTAAATTTATTTGCCAGTTCCAAAAATTCAATTAATCCTTAGCATATTATTGCTGTAAGTGTTATTTTAAAATGTGTTATTTATTAAAATAGAATTTATGCATAATTTCAATTACAGAGAGCTTATATTCCTTATTTTCACTTTAAATTAATAATTAGCATTAAGGATTTGTTTTTAATTACTAAACACTTGAAAACAAATCAAATAAAATGGGAGCCTTACGACTTGTAGGAAATTGCTTAAGTTATAAAATAATAACTTGGAATCTACACATGCTTTTGTATAAAATAATATTACCACTGTTTTCTTTCACCTTTCAATACAGCAATTCTAAATTATTTTGAAACATATTCCTTACATTGCACGATGTTTTGATATGCCACGTTGATTAAAATGGCTTTACTTTAAATTTGTATCTACTTTAACTTTTAAAATGCAATTTTCTTAAAATCCTCTCTATCACAATTTTCGTTCTAATAACTATAATTTGGAAATCGATCTTTATCATTTTATTTACAAATCATGCTCTTTTGTTTTTCATACTGAAGTATCTCCACGTTCTAATATTTTAATATCAAAATTTTTAATTTTTTCACCATACAAGTATTTAAACAAACTATATAAAGAGAAAAAATTCCGACTAACATATAGAACTTCGGTAGGCCATATGAGAAACAAATCAGTTGAAATGAAAAGGTAAGTGCAAGCATTTATCATTATTTTTTGTTTGTTTTGAAGCTCATTTGACTAAAAGGATGTGTTAGTAAGAACTATTTTTGAATTAAGAATCTAAAAAATTTAAATAAATAAAAATATTTCTAAAATTCATAAACAAAAAAATTTACTCTATAAACTAGCAAGTATCTTGCTGTCAAATAAATAAAACTTACCACATTTATCACAATATATTAAAATATGGATCTCTTATAGATCACAATATATTAAAATATAGATCTCCTATAGATCACAATATATTAAAATATAGATCACTTATAGATCACAATATATTAAAATATAGATCTCTTATAGATCACAATATATTAAAATATAGATCTCTTATAGATCACAATATATTAAAATATAGATTATGTTAATAAATAAATTCACAATTGTCTGCAGTAAGTTCTTATTGTTCGTAATTTATTTAATTTTCTAAATTTGTTAGGTCAAATTCATGGAAAATGAAATGTTTGAATGAATACAGCTAAATTTAAACATGATGAAGTATCAAAAGTTCTAAAATTAAATTCAAAAATATCAAATATTAGTTCAGCCAAAAAGAATTCTAGATAATTATAGAAACAGCGCTCAAAACTGCTAACAATTCTTGTTCTCCAAATTTTAACTGAGATGCTCAGTTATTTTACTTCAAATTCTGGTCAAACTTCTACATTTATGGTTGGAACTTAAGAAGAATGTATGTATGCCATAGACAAAATCGATAATTGAAGCTCATGTCATGGGATTAGCATTTGTGTGTTATCTTGGAATGTTGTTTGTATATTCACATATATACATAAGTAATAAATATCGTTTACTCTACTAAATTGGGATAAACACTATAGTGCATAAGATAGCTATCACTTCAATCCTTATTAACTAAGAAAGATGTGATAGTGACAAGTATGATGTGGAATTGTTTATTTACGCTGCTTATGATCCAAATCAATCATAATTCAGATGTCATGCCAGGGATTGGAATAAAATGATTTTTTTTATAATTTATTTTAAAGGAACGTTTTAAATGTACAGAATGGTATAAAAATAAATAATATCTCTGAGAAAATAACAATGAAAAAGTTTAAAAACGCAAGTTATAAATTTATGTAAAATTTTAAGAATTTTATTAAACAAGAAAGTCTGTGTATTTTTAGAAGAGCCATACCAATTGTTTATATACAAAATATAAAAATATTATACTAAATAATTGATTTGACTATTTTTTTACAAAGAAGTTATTGTTAAAAAATTTGAATATAATTGTGAATTAATAACTTTAAATGTACAAAAGAGGCATAAAAAATATGTGTATGGAAATTTTTAAAGGGACTTTTTGTTTAACTCAAAATTACTTTATTTCTTAAAAATGTAATACATAACTTCTCTTTAAACAGCTGAAACTCTTAAAATATATTTACATATAAACTAAATAAACAACAGATAATAAAAAAAACAATGTTTTATTTTTAGAGTTCTATTTTTTTCGCTCTCTCGACTTGCATTTTAATTTCGGATCCTAAACAAAACTTAAAAATTGCATGCCAAATAAAGTCAGTTAAAAACACTCCTTTCATTATCTCTTTCCAAATAATTATTCAGATTATTGAGAGTCTACTCATTTACATAGTGAACTATAAATGTAAACAAAATAATACACAATAGTGCTCCAATAAAAAAAATATTAAAATTAATTCTTTTCCACCAAATCACTTGAAAAGCTAAGAGTTTTCTTTTAAAAGATTTTTTATTCGCCAATGTCTGTGTTCTCCCTTGTTAATCAGTTCCGAATGTTCCCTCCTTCTTAATCAGAGCCACCCAAAAAGGGCCCTGAAGCGTATCCAAAGACATGTCGCTCATCAGTTCATTTTTCATTCCAGAGTTTTCCTCTAGGAAAACTCGAACTCTAGGATCGATTCTATGCAAAAATCCAATTTCACTCCAAAAGTATGCTAGTTTGAACTCTTTTCATGGAGGAATTTTAAAGAGCGCATTCAAGAAAAACAGGTGTCTTCTTTCAAAGACGTCGAAAAAGAACATCAATTATCATCTAGAATGGAAATGGGCTTTTGATTCATTTGGGCCCAAGGAGGCACTCAATTAGTGTATACATTTTGTTTTAGATTTCGAAAGTTTATAATGTACACAATATTGGAAATGACGGAACTGAACTTGATCCATCCTTGACCAATTTATAATGAATCGAAATAATTAAAAAATTGAGTTGATTAACGCGTTATTATCAAATTCTGTAACTGGTTTGTTGTACCTTTCAAATTCTTCGCTTATATTTATCAATATTACTGCACTCAAAGTAAACAAATACATAACGTGAAATAGTTCAAGGTTTTAAAAAAACTTCAAAAGTCTATCCTTATGAAATATCAATTATTTTTAGTTTATATGAAAAATGCAAATAAACTGAAATTTAGTTATTTTGAAACTGCTTCTAATTACATAAATTGACATAAAAAATAATGGTGTAAAATATAACAATATTTTTCTTTAATGTTTTATTTTCATATAAAAAGTTTTATACCTTATATACCTAGGATATATACCAAATACCGCAAAATCTTTTCCTTGAATATTACGGAAGAAATTGCTGTTCAAAAGGTTATCCTGCTGAATTTAAAAAATACAAAACATACTTTTTAACATTTCGATCATGTAATACGTTGCAGATAAAAATTAACTATTGTTGTGAAATTCCAATAAACATCTATTCGCATTTCACAATTAAGATTTTCAAATGTTGGACATCATATTTTTGGAATGAAAAACAAATGACCTTTTATAAGTATAAAATTATAAATAAGAAAAAAATTTAATCAATTAACCACAAGACAAGTTCCTTTAGCCGATTATTTTTTAAAACTCAACTGAAATATTAATGAACATTCCAATGTAATATAAAAATAAAGCTATCAGACTAAATAAAAATGAAACAATTTCAACATTGATAAAAAAAAAATTGTACAAACACCAAGATTTTTTCACTTATACTTTTTGTTGAAAATAATATTACTCAATACATACGAAACTAAGAAGAAAAAACGCATTATGAATATTTATGTATATTAACTCATTGATAAAGGATTAAAATACGGATAGAATTTAAAAAATGCCATAGACTACAATATACCAAAATAAAACATTACCGAACAAGTATTAATTTAAGAAGAATACTCTACCAAAATACAGAAAGTACATTGCGATGGTGTAAATCCCAGTAGTGATGTTAATTGAATAAATAAATGAATTATGTCTTGTAACAACTATTAAAGTTGCTTTTTGTGATACTTGGAGGAAAACTTATTCGATTTTAATCGAACCACTTTAATTTCTAATTGAATCAAAAGGATTCCTTAAGTAGAAAGAGAATAATAAGCAATTATATGAATACACAACTAGGACAGTCTTGAAAGTGATTTTTGTAAGCAACTAAAATAAACGTTTACCCCATTTTAATAAAAAAGTGTTCACTTCAATTTCAACATTTGAGGTAAGTTCATTTTAGTATTTTGCTGGACAATGTATTCAACTCTCTGATATAGATGGTAATTTCAACTTTTGTATAAGTAAAGTACTTTTGCCTTTGCTAATAAAGATAGATCAAATATCGTTAAGTTACCATGAAAGTTACCAACCGGATATATATAAAAGGTATCATATTTTATAATAATTTTATTAACTTTTTGCTTTTAGCTGGTTTTATAAGTAAGAATTTATTTTTGCCTACTTTTTATTTATAGGAGATAAAGGGTTTATCAGAATAAATATTTAAGAAAAGAGAGTCCAAATTTCCAATGAAACTATTGAAAAGCATTTCAAAAGCATTCTTTCGAATTTTCACAGAAATATGTTTATTAATCTAAATGTCAATATATGGCTCAGTGACCTGATTTTCAAGCATTAAATTTTAAATAACTTTTGAATGAATGTTTTCTTTTTGTGAGAGTATCGAGCAATTAGAACATAATTGAACAAAATATCATTATTTTTTAATTAAAAAAAAACAATTTTTTTTTAAAGTATGCTTGACTGTGGAAATTAGTATTTTAAATATTTTAAAGTTACACATCAAATATTTTAATAAGATAGCATCGTACTTTGAATATCCTTTAGTTTCATTTCAGCCTTGTGGGTAAAAAGAAGACAATTGACAATATTCTGTTTATATTTTAACATAGTACATTTACAAAGAAATATAATTTTCAATTTGATGAAAATTTATCTTTTGAATAAATATTTCAATTAATCGCAATTGCAAAATATTTTGAGCAGGGGATTCAAAATATTAGAATACTTAAAAAAAAATTCTGATTGGCCCGACAAAAAGCATAAGCAAAAAATAATTAAGTTTAAGGAGGACTGCTTCTTCAGATTGAAGTGCTTATATATTGCGGTAATGCTCATTATCTCCAAAACTATGGGATACACGTGTGACACATCAATCCTTGATCAATAGTATATTACTAGTTACATGAAATTCTCTCAATTAAGTATCATAAGGTTAGTTAAATAATAATATAACAATGGTCAGTTTGAAAATATTCGTGTTAAAGGCGACTGAAAAATAAAAGAGAATATGCCTAAGAATTAGCCGTTTCAGAATTGTTTACCTAGTCTATATTACTCGGACAACACATCTTACAGTGACATTCAAAACATTCATTGTATTATTAACTTCTCAGTTTTAAGAAACTGATACATTTAAAGCATGATCTAGAATAATAAATTACTAATAGGAGGTAATTTCTTAAGGTGACGTAGATATAAAATGACATAGAATACGTAAACAGGAGGGAACGTTAGTGGAATCAAAATATATGCTTACATTTCAAGAATAAAATAAAACTTTCCTAAGTACTTAAGACAAAATTATACAACCTAATTATAAAAAAACTCTTCTTGATATTTTTAAATTATGGGTTCTTTTCAATGAAAAAAGCCCCAATTTTCTCAAAAAATAACCAGTTTGAGTTAATATTTTAAAGGCATACATTTTCAATGTTTATTTTTTAATTAACATGCCATAAATATTTATTAAGAAATCGTGCTAAACATGATCACAGAATTTGAGACAACTTAACATTGAAAACGTAAATACCTGAGCTAAACGTAGTAATATGAATGACATTTTACGCAATTGGATATTAGTGACAGAAACAAATGCTCGTCACTTGCACACACTCCACATGACCATCTTCGATTGATCGCACACCTGTCTGATCGACCAGATTTTTATGAATTTTGACAAACTTTTTATTTAATATCTAAACTGCATTATATGTTTAACTTAAAGAGTTATAAAATTCTCGCAACTTCTAACATCAAAGTTTGACGATGTAAAAGAAAAAAAATTGCTCAAAATACATGCAATTATAAGTAATTTTATTCCCACGTGCAATGTTATTTAAATGGTTCTCTGCTCTATCTCTGCCTTTTTTGCAGCATCTCTGCTCCCAATGCTACTTATTTCAACCAATCTATACACCGGAAGGAATTTAAATTTTAATGATATAGTAAATACTTAAAAAACAATTATAAAAACGAATAAGGTTGTTTTAACATATAATTCAAACAGTTTTAAGAGCATAAAAAAATTTTAAGAAAAGTTTGAAAATAGCTTATGGAAGTGTCAAAATATTTTCCAACAAAACCAACAATTATTCATTGATCACTTAGTTTTTTGCAGTGTGGCAGCAATCGAAAAATTATAGTCATTCGTCCCACTCATTATCTTATACTAGCTATTCTTCTGAATACTCAAATTTTACGCAAGCTGATTTCAAATAATATTTCTAACGATATTGACTATTGTAGAACTTCTTTGCCTGGTTATCCTAGCTTACATCTACAAGCTGAACTAATAGATAACGAACGCGTTGCAAAATTTGTTTCGGTAAATATGTAGAGTGAAGAAATATTCTCAAATATTTCAACAGTTTCTGATTGTTATGTATCTGCTAGGCTACAATATAAACTAGCAGACCTAGTGACTCATTCAATCTCGTTTGTGTACAGTTAAACCAATATATTAACCGTCATAAACAACAATTCATACAATTAATTTGGAGGGTTTCTAATATATTGATTTTGAATTTGTAAATTCTAAAGGAAACCTTCAATTTTTTAAAGGAAGCAAGGATGTGAGACCCCCCCCCCCCCCCTTCTCTTCTTCCTCTGAAAATAGAGATGAAATTTCTTTCCAGAAAGATGTGATATAAAATTTCCAGCCTTATGCAGTAATTTTAATTTTTCAGTTCAAGAATCTCTTTAAAGAAATTTATTTTTTATCATCAAGTACGTACGGATATAAAGAAAATAAGTAGTCCTAAATGAAATCCTTGAAAAAACTAGCAAGACAAGGATTATTCCTTAAGCAACAATATATTGGAAATGATCGGAAGAATGTCCTTTCGGTTGATATATTTGCTGCAAAGAGCAGTCCTTTGCGGAGAATAAGAATTCTACTTTTGATCCAAATCAATACGGACAGAGATGCGACTACATCAGAGCAAGACGATGGAACAACACGACTCTGATTTCTTCTCTGATATGTCTCAAAAAGGAGCTTCTATTTTGTGTAGGACTCTTACAGAGGGAATAGCACAAGAAGTACAAATATATTCACCAATTGAAAATGTGTTGGACTTTTAACTTATTTTCAATGAGATCTTTGTTGTTAAATTTTTATTATTTTATAGTTATGGTTGTAGGGTATATCAATTATCAAAATAAGGTTTTAAGTTACTTTTCAAATTACTTCCAAATCTTGATGTATGTTTTATTTAATTACAATTGTAGTTGGGTTATCACAGTAATTTGATAGATTCAATGCTATTGATTATTTAGTCACAAGTTACACATTAAAACTGAACTAAATTTTATAAAAACCAATAGCACCTTAATATTATTCAATATTTGTAAATAGCATTCGAAAGAACCGACATACCAAGTTTCATAATTTTTCAATTAGTGGTCAGTTGTTTATATAATATTCAATAATTTGATGAGATAGTAAAATATCACAATATCTCTTTCTTACCAAGATGATGTCAAAAAAAAAAAAAAAAAAAAAAAACTTGGACCACATTTTGGTCGTAAATATTCCTCCTTTTATTATTTAATACACCAAAATGTCTGCCAAATACCTGGGTCATTAGTCCATAAAACTATTGGTTTGATTTCATTGAGAACTTCCTTTCCTAAATATAATCAACAAATGCATACTAAAGATGCGAGTCTGAAAAAGTGCACCTACTTTTAAAAAATTAAACGAAAATACTCGATAATTTACGTTTCTTCCTTTTACTATACTTCATTTTTACAATCTGCAATAATCTTATTGAAACTATACATAATTTATCAAACAGTTTGATGATACATTTTCCCTACACAGGATGTCCCAAAAGTGGCTTTCAATGTATGTTGTTTTATAAATACGTGTATCAAAACAAATAAATATATATGAATTAAAAATAGAAAAGTACACGAAAAAAAAAAATTAAACACTAGCTATACCTTGCATTCTAATTATTGAAATTTAAAAAAATACCATTGTAATACGTGGAAAGTTTTTAATTATAGTATATAGTGATTTTTTGTCATAAGGAGTTATCTACACATTAAAGCTGAACTATAATTTAAAAAATTCAAAGGCATGATAATATTATTCAATATTTGCATTTAGCATCTAAAAAAACTTCAACATGCCAAATTTCATAATTTTTCCATAAGTGAATAGTTATTCAAATGATAACTAATAATTGACCAACTAAACGTTTCTCTTTAACATTAGTTGGTCAATTATTAATCACCATTTGAATAACTATAAATATCTGAATCGAGTCGAAACCCCCCAGAAATACTTTGTCTTCCTATTTTGATTTATGCTTATCACTATTTTATATATTTGATGGTTGAATATTTACAAAAAAAAAAAAAAAAAAAAAAAAAACTTCTTTTATTGGCTAAATTGGCTAATTTGCTTATTGGCTAATATTATAATTAAACTCATTCAAATTAAAATTATTTCAAGTTGTCTTGACATTCCTGAAACAACAACCTTCCCCATGGTTAAATTTGGACCGATATAAATAGTGTAGGTGTAATGACCTTTCATTCCAAGCAATAAAAACGTCGCAACCAACTTCTGTTTAAACTTCTGTTAACCTTAAGGACAATTCAAAAAGACACATAATAAACAATAAAAACTTGAAATAAAAAAAATATTGTCCATGAGAATGGGATTTCATCAATATGTGATGTATAGCGATTTTTTGTATTTAAACAAAAAATTAGTATTCATTCATCCTTTCTTTTTGATATTAGTAAAGCATAAAAACGATGCAACCAACTTCTATTTAAACTTCTGTTAAAATTAAGAACATTTCAGAGAGACACATATTAAACAATTAAAACATGAAAGAAAAAAATATATAATCCGTGAGAATGGGATTTCATCAATGTCTGATGTGTAACGATTTTTTGTTATTTAAAGAAATATTAATATTTATTCAACCTTTCTTTTTAATATTAGTAAAGCATAGAAACGAAACATATATTAAGAAATGAGTGATATCTAATTAGATAAAACAATTTTATCATTGTCACATAATACCATAACGTAATAATTTATATTGATGTACAATGATTATAGGAAAATATGTATTTAATTGTGTTTTTCAAAAATAAGTCATTTTTTCGAAATGCAAGGAGCATTGATTCATATTGATTTGAATATAACTAAGAATACATATTCTTAAATATATTTTGTAGAACTTTAAATGTCTAAATACGATCAAATCATTTGTTTTCAAATCAAAATTTCTTATCAATTTCAAGAGGTTATTTATTAAAATATGAATTCACACATAATTTCAAATGTTTTTCATGAAAAATACAATTCTTTGGTAACAAAAAAAAAAAAAACTCCTGATGTAAGAAATACTAGCAGCTAATTCGCTTAACCAATCGAATGGAAATTTCGGATATTATTACCTGAAGGTATGCGCTCAAAATTTTGATGATTTCAAATAATAGATTACGATTACTGTTACTCACGGTTACGGTTACTGTGAAAACATTTCGAAGTTTTCGAATGGCAACACCGAATTTTTCTTGCTCAAATTGATCAACTCATTAAAAAACCATAAATAAAGTTGAAATGATAAACGTATGCCGAACATAGGTGGCTTAAAATTTTTGCAAAGAACATTGTAAAGCACCAATGACATCACAAGAACACCTGTTTGAAGAAACAAGCTTCCCACTCTCCGTTCTTCTCTGAAAATGTTTTACGCCCTCAATTTTCATCATATGTGTATTGTTCCAATCATATTTGTGGTTTTGACCTATTTGCCCAAGAAAAAGGTGGGTGTAGACATTCCAAATTTTTGATTTTTTTCCTTCTAGTAATCGTACTGTGAGAGTTCTATTGTTTCAAATCATCACAATCGCGTGCGTATAACATCAAATACCAATTCAATTGGGTAGCTTCAAATTTCATTAGGGTGAGTAGATAGGCCTCTAGGGGTTCATATATCGGGACAGATTTCTTATAACCACCCTGTTCATTAGTATTTACAGTGTTACGTTTCAGTATAAATTTTTTTAATTTGTTGATTACTTTTATTTAAAATTAATTTTATTATCAAGACTAATGGACGTCGCGTCGTTCAGTTATTGTTTCCGATCTTCAATTGGACTACTGGCAAAATTGCCGCAACTTCAACTGTGTTACTAAATTGTGTTATATTTGACTTCATTTCTGATTAATTTACTTTACTTAATTTGAATTAGCCCGAATAAAACATATGACATTATAAATCTAAAAAGTTTCCCTGTAATTTTATAAATAGAGTTCCTATAAAATTCCTATTTGAATAATAGAGTGCATATCTCTTTACAATGTCCTGAAACACGCATCCTTCCATTTCCCAGACTTATTGCTGAACCGTATGCTTCTTAATATCGAGACTTACTCTGCACAAATTTTTGCTCATAAATGTATTGAATTTTTCAAATTTTAAATTTAATTTAATAGTTGATACAATCAGCTTTATTCTACAGCTTTTAGAAATGAATATGCATATAGTCGGAGTTCGGATTTTTTGGCATTTTGTACAAGGTATTAACTGTTACAGTAGCATGTAATCGTCAAAGCACATTGCACACTAATGGATGGCTTCATCCATTTCATCGTCTCCTGTATCCCAAAAGTGAGCATTGAGATTGCACTTTTCACTGTATCTTATCCATTCTTCTTGAGGCCATAAATTATGATAATATATCTTCATCACTTTCGGATTCTTTTATCTGGCTTTAATCTTTTACCATTTTCTTTTTAATTTGAAAATTTGTAATTATATTACTTCTTTGTTTCTTTTAGATGGCATTTATCATATTTTTTTTTACTTTAATTATAATGAACTTTTATTCTATAAATGGACATAGCTCATCTTTCATAGCTTTCAAGGGCCGTGATTATTGGTCAGTTTTCTTCGATATACTCGAACCATGCTGCCTAAAATAACTGCAAACGAATAAATATACAAAATTGCCTCTAAAAAATCTCATATAATTTAATCCGCTTATTAGAAATATAAATAATGCTATAGGATAACATTAGTCTTCATACGACGTTTATGTGTTTTAAAATATAAATAATATTATAGGAAAAAAAAGTATGATTCAATAGATCCTTACTTCAATTTGATTGTTCTGATTCAAAGCAGTCTCTTAAGAAGTTTTACTTTTAAAAAATACATTTCAATAATTATGAAACTGTATGAGATATAAATGGGTTCAATGGGTTCTGTAAAAAAAAAGTTCTGCTCTATGTCCTATCCGGTATAACCCACTTTTCCCCAATCTAGCCGCCTCCACAGTAAGGTATGGACAGAGCTATCAAAATCTAGTTTCTAAACAATCCTATTATGCATATATATATATATATATTAGGGTGGAGTGAAAAAATTAAAAGTTAGAAATATATAACGCCTATATGTAGATAGCAGTGACGCAGAGAAAACATTAGCCAGAGTCAGAAGAGCATGAACGTTAGCAATGCACATTTGAAGGCCATTCGTGATTTCAAAGGTCATTTAAATATTCATTGATTATTTATTTCTTCTAAAGTTTAATTTAAACCATTCGTAGTTTCATATGAGAGATATTATATTTCACCATTCCATTTCGTCCATTTTGGTGAGAAATTGGACTAAAAACTTAATATTTAAAATTATTTTGGCAGCCAAAGATATTATTTGATTTAGCTGAAATTTTGTATGATAAATAGGCTTTGTAAGAGACAAATTTTCCACATATAGGCGTTATACATTTCTTACTTTTCATTTTTTCACTCCACCCTAGTATCTATAAATGTCTACCACAAATAAATTGGTATACTTCCGCCACTGAAACACGCTACACATAAACTCAAACTGAGATTCGATAGAAATTGTACGAAATTGATAATTTTCAAGCTTACAATTTGATAAAATACTGGAGATAACACAACGTTCACCGCGCATGGAAGTCAACATGCGACTGAAAGAAACTTGAGAAATGGCTTTTATCATGACAGCTGAAAATGAAATTTGTTTTGCTTTTTCAGCTACTTCAATAAGCCCTTTATTTTTTTCTATTTAAAACGTTTTGATAAAAATAGTTTTGTTTATACTTTCAAAGATCACTACACTGACAATATTGTTTCAATTTGTATCAAGAGAATCAGCATCAACTAAAATGAAAACAAATATTTGCTTTATTTAAAGTATTTTATTTCAGTTGTTCGTAGAATGTGAACTAACTCCGACTGAAATGGACGGACGTTTTTATTTACCCCTGAAAGTGTTTTTCTTTGTGCCTAGTATATTTTTTTCACCAATCATTTGAGGAACTTCACGGTCGACAGTTTCGAGAGTGGATTGCTAACCATTAATGACATGATCATTGATTGTACATACAATGGTTCAACCATGTGCGTATCCCTGTATCGAACCAAAGTTTATTTGTTCTGAGGTCTTTTTTTATCTCAAATAGATCTGTATGGTTAAATAAGTGCATACAAACTATAGTGTATCAATGGGTAGTATCACATTTCAGTTTTGAACGTGAATCATTTTTGAAGCATTCTTGTACAATATTTTAAATAAGTAAGTTTTATAAAATTAAATGCGTTTTCATGACTCTGCAAGAATAAAATACAATAACGAAACTTAAAATTAGGAAAAGTGATAACTTTTAATCTCTCAAGAATAACATCTCTAATGATTGGTTTCTTACTTGTTTCTAAATATAGTTTTGTAACTAAATTTGAAGTTTTTAAAAAAAAAAAAATATCAGCGTAGAACCGATGTACAGTTTACCCTGAGCCTTAAGTCCAAGCCCATTTACAAAGTTTTCTGTTATTATTTATTATTTGAGTTTTATAAAACAACGATACATTAACAACTGAACAACATCAGCATACATTTCTTTTCATACAATCACGCGGAGCAGGCCCATGACCACCTGACCACACTTTTGACCAATTGAAAACAATGCCCTTGTGGTTATAGCCCAGGGTAATATTCGATGAAAAAAGAAATGTGAAATTAAAAATTTGGATAATGCCATTTAAAATCATTAGTCTCTATTGATATTAAATTACATGAGCTTCCTAATTTATTAAAGTTTGAATAATTATTTTGTGATCTTTTAATATTTTTTTGGTACAAATAATGTAGTTTTTTAATCAAACGTGCACTGTTTAATAATCTGATTAATTTACTTCAATGTATTTAAAGATATTTCTAGTGTTTTCTTTAAAAAAATTAATCTAATCCTATGATTTTCGCAGTAAAAAACAATATTTTAATTCTTAAAGCAACAGAAAACTGAATATATGAATGTAAGAGCTTTCCTTCTCATAGAATTAGGATGCACGTGCTCCATATAATTCATTTCTTCATTAAAACCATCATTCCAACAGTAAAAGCTTGACCCATAATGATAGGCCTTGTAAAAGAATTTAGCATTTCACTTTTTGTAGTAATGTATAAAAAGTAATATATTTGGAGGGCAACATTATAATTAGTTTATCCTTTTTTTTTTAAAGAAGCAACTTAATGCATGGAAATATGTAAATATTAAATTATATACAAATAACTTTATGAAATGATATAGAAAATATTTATGGACCACAAATATAATTAGTTTACTTTTTTTTTTTTTTTTTTTTTTTAAAGGAACAACTTAATGCATACAAATACGTAAAGGTTAAATTATAAACACATAACTTTTGAAATGATAAAAAAAATCCTTATGCACCATATTAGTAATTTAAATGTGCAATTTTGAATTTAATGTTTCCATTTAAATTTCTTCTAAACAAATTTGAGACATTACAGATATGAGTTATATTAAGTAGTTCGAGACACTTCTAAAATATGTAGGGTAAATTAAGAAGACGGGTCTTCCAGAAATTACCAAATCTCTTAGAAAATCTACTTCAATCGTTGTACTTAAGGATTATTTCACTAGGAACCTACCACTCATTAATTTCCAATGAAGAAAGTAACGGATTTTTTTTCATCCCCTTCCTCTTTCAGAACTGAGATAGGTTGGCAATAATGTTACGTCCTCACTGACGTAAATAATGAGAAATAACTTTGTCAATTTACCTCCATTATGTCTATAGCTGCCATTAATATTAAAAAATAAAAGAATAAATTTTTTGAATTAATGTAATACGTATTAATTCAAATTACATCACAGTTAGTAATTTATAACACGTTTCTTTCACAAAATTTCCAACATTTATGAATAAATGTATTGGTTGATAATATTCCAATTTAAGGAAGATGAAGAATTATTCAGGTTAACTGCTTGTTACATAAAATAATAAATTTAGAGCACAATCAAACAATGTGTAACCGAAAGCTTACACCCTTGGCCAAAAGGTAAGTGGCATGTAATCAGTACATAATGTATTCTTTAGATGTTTAAAAAGAAACAAAAATGTACAATGTAAATAGCATTTTCATACATATGGTCAACCGAAGTTTTTTACGTAACTTAAGAAATTGCTATATTTTGTTAGCATTTTAAATTTTGCAACTGCTGAGGAGCAGTGAAAAAGTATAAAATTGAAATAAAATAAAAGTAGTGTAACCAAGTCCCCCATTATAAAATTGTGATTTGCACGCAAATTTTAATATACTTTAAACTATAACTAAGCGTAAAATAAATGGATTAGCTAAAATTTATGTTTATCCGCCTTACACTCTCTTTTCAAACTTTTGTGTGAAAACTTAGAAGAATATTGATCAGAATTCACACAAAGGCAGATTCGCGTTTAAGAACTATATTATTATATGTCACCTCTTACAATAAAAATAATTATTCAATAGATTTAATGTACATAAAAGTGTGTGGTTTAACATTTTTTTCTTCCTTTTTAACTTTATAAAAGTTTTGATTACATTATTATTG
Organism: Linyphia triangularis; assembly: GCA_963978545.1. Classification (NCBI taxonomy): domain Eukaryota; kingdom Metazoa; phylum Arthropoda; class Arachnida; order Araneae; family Linyphiidae; genus Linyphia; species Linyphia triangularis. The sequence goes on from OZ021721.1 coordinate 19,286,975, forward strand.
GGTATCCAGATTTGCTCGGGTTTTCCAAAATTACACCTCAAACTTTGAAAAATAAAACATGATCATCAAGCTATTTCGACATATCATAAAAACGCCAAAAAGCCTGTCGAAGAATATCACTTATCCATCATTTGTTCAGATAGTATTAATTTCCTTTCCATGCTGATTGTTTTACTTTTATCGTTAGATTTTTGCTACCATTAAAGTGTCTTTTATTCAAAGAAATTGAATCTTTATCATTCTTTCTCAAAGTATTTGGGAGGTTTAAAAAGTGTCCCCCCCCCCCCTTTTTCTTTCATGCATCTACAAAACAAACCGCAGGCAATTCCCGAAAGTGGCTTAAAATATTTCTTAGACACGTAAATTTTTCGGTTGAAAGAAAGTATAAAACAAAATAAATTGGTTTCCGTTTCAATTATTTTTTCGATATAACCATCCGAAACATTCAGAAAATGTAAAACTTTTTATTAATAGACTTGTTATAACTTATACATAATTATGAAGCAATCATCTGATACCACTTTTTACCCACCAGAGAACCAGATTCACTCACTATATAATCTCAAATTTAGATGTATATTTAAAGATGATATCTAAAATATATAGCCCTTTTTTCTTGTAATTTAAATCAATTATCCAATCATTTGCTTTATTTTTATCATTAACACAACCTTTAATTTTTTAATATTCAATAACAACTGTACTGATTTCGCCTATTACTAGTTAGTATGTATAATTAATGTTTCGATATATTTGTTAGAAAGTGTAGGAATGCTTTTTGACGAGTTTGGAAAGCTGCATACCAAAACAGGCCTATATGGTTTTTAATTTATGTATCTCAATATTGTTCCTAGGTTTAAGCTCTTTGTGATATTAATAGATCTCTGTAAAAACAAAATTCTCAAAAATAAATCTTTTCTTGATTCCTATTTTAAAAATAATATATAGTAACTGAATATTTGAGAACTGGATTTCGATCTCCTGTTAAAGTAGTAATATTGATAGGCCTCTATAAAAAACTTTTTAAAATAAATGATTACTTGGTTTCTTTTTTAAATAATGTGTAATAACTGAATATTTGAGAACTTGATTTCGATCTCCTGTTAAAGAATGAAATTATAATGATGGACTCGATTTTTATAAACGATTTTATAGTAGTAAGTGAAGGTCTTAGGAGTTGGTTTCTTATTCTAGGTGAATGCGACAACTTGCTGAACAGTTCTTCTAGACTAAAATGTGCGTGGAATCTACTTCTGAGTGTCGTTCTTCTCAGTCTCCTATTTGCCCGGTGACATGTGACACTACGTCGTCCAATCAGGAGGGAGGGGGTGGGGTCGGAATTGAGTGTTTAAAGAAGCTTCTAGTGGGTCCGTGAACACTGACAAACAGACTATCAAGAGAGGCATCACCGACCAATGAGTGAACTTCAATGAAGTAAAAAAGTTCGGTTACTACGAACTAGTTGTTCTGCTCATACATTTGGAGCAAAAAGCACAGGTTAAATTTTATAGAAATGTAAAATATTGTATAAATATGACAAGCAACTGATCTACTCTTCGTTTTGTTATAATTTTGAAAGATGTGTAAGATATTGAAAAAAAAGGAACAAATAAACTGAAAGTTGAGGATTCGGTGTGTTTTGACTGTTGACGCACAAGTTTATTAGGAAATCGCTACGTAACTATATATAAAAATTGAAACGGTTTTGTATCTGGTTTGATTCTGATACCGAATAATCTAAATAAAGGGGATCGCTATAGTTCTCAAAAATTAAGAATACTGCATAAAGTCCAATGAGGATGAATTTGTAGGTTGAGGTAAGTAAAATAGATTTCGCTTTCTTGGGGCTACAACTCAACAAATATCCATCTTCGGTAAGTAAAAAGACCATTATATACTCAAGTAATGACCATAGATATAGAAAAACAACTTGATAGACTGCTCCGATGGCAATGTAAGGGGGGAAACGCGCCAGTCGGTTGTTGATGATGGGTGGATCTAATCACAGTTCACTTCTATAGTTGGGTGGGAACCTTGAAAAGTGCTAAAATAGATATTTTTTTTCACATTATTACTAATTACAGTCTACTATTGACAGTTCTGCTGTGTATAATCTTAGATGTTTTATTTTAATTCTCAGCAATAACAGTCGATCCAGTTGTTTATCTATATCGATGGTAATGACACTGCAATCATAGACCCTTCTACGGGATGGATGGAAGCAGTGAGTGTCATCTAAATTGCAATACATAATTCAAAATGTGATGTATTAGACAACAAACGTAATTTAGGAAACACCACAGTCTAATTTCAGTTTTACAAAAACGTAGCATACACTATTTCAGTATTAATTAAAAGTAACTAATATCATTGTTTCGTAATTAATACCTAATCACTTCATTGAATTTCAAATTTATCATTTTCATGAATAATTACATAATTTCGAATTAATCATTAAAATTACTTGTTCATATTTTCAAACTAAACAATTAAAATAGCATGTAAGAAATTTTGACCCATAATACATACTGAAAACTATAGCATTAAATACATTTAGATTACAAAATACTTGATGGAAATGCATTTACTCCCAGTGAATGAAATTTTGTTTATATTTAATTATTAGGAGTAATTTAATTTCAAAGAAGTATTGGAATAATTTTTCGAACGAAAATATGTATAATATTTTAGAAGACATTAAGTGATATGATTTACCATTTTTAAGACATTTTTAGCACTTGCAAAATTATTCTGATTTACTTAGGACACGCTTAATCAATATAAAGTTTGACAAAGATTAAAATTTATCAAAAACAAGCCTGGTTAAGGGACTTTGTAAAATTAGTGTTACTTTTATGAAATATTTTTGTCAAATTTTATTGTGTTTTACTTTTACAGAAAAAATCCTCTTAGTTAACAAAATTCGTACCACATCCTATAAGAAATAAACATTGCAAACATTTATTAACTCTGGAAAGACTTTACGCAGTATTCTTGGTATTTTAAGAAATATAGTTAGAAGCTTAAAGTGAAATATCAAAATCATTTTTAGGAAAAAAACCTCGATATTTAATATACTCGAGAATTTCCAAACTCTGAATTTGAAAATGAACTTGTGAAATGTATTAACATGGGATAGTAATTCAATAAGAGGTATTGAAAATGATCGTGAATTCTGATGTTTCAAGAACCTGCCATGTATTTCATGACTGACTCATTTAAAAGTATGAGGTTCTTTTAGGTGGTGGTTTGCATTCAATTTTCAATGTTCAACTCACACGTTCCTGATTCGTGCAGCAAGTGTAAAGGTATTTATTTGTTGAAAACTTTTTTTTTTTTTTAATTCTAACACTTGTTTAAAAAATGTACAAAAAACTTACAAATTCTAAAGATTAAAAATATAATCTCGAATTATATTGGTCCTGAATTTTTATTTACATACTTTTTTTATTTGCATTACATAAAAGTCTCAGAAAACTCCTTGTTACTATCACGAAATGCTATAATTTTGAAATTTTATTTATGTGTAACAAAAACCTCATTATACACATGCATTAAAAAAAAATGCAAGATTTGAAAACCTTCATTAATTAATTAAGTATTTGTTCATTTCAAAACCATAATAAATAAAAAGGAGATAAATTGACTCTTGAAAAATATTTTATATATATTTTTTTTTTTTTTTCAAATAGTTTTTTAGTTTTTTATGTATGTATAGTATTAAACATAATTGAGAAAAATATTCATATTTTATAAGCGTGCCAATAAGGTTGTTACGGGATGTATTTCCTTTAGTATAAAAAAAGAATCCAGCAATGTAAATTGAAAAATGAATAAAATAAAAAAATAAAAGAATAAAAAGATAGTGTAATTTTCATGGGTAATACTAATAAATTTGGAATAATAGTTGCTGTTTTTTTTTTTTTTCTTCTTCTTTTCTTCTTTTTTTTTTTTTTTTTTTCTTTAAAGTTTGATTAAATTTGAAAAAAAATCAATTACACAAGTGTTCCTAAGCTGATATAACGCTAATTAAAAAAGCACTCTACCTTTAAAACTGACGTAATTATAAAGACATTAAAATTTAGTTATCCGTATCTTTGCTTAAAAAAGTTAAATTCATATGCTGTATTAACAATGTTGTATAATAAGTTCTGAATCTTTCTGTTTTATACGTTTAATTAAAACTTTCTGTGGATTAAAATAAACTACTTACAAACTTGCTTTCTTAGATGCAAACAATTCATAATCTATTGAACATCTTCAAACTGAAACCTTAAATAATCAATCAATTTGGTAGAATATTCCATCTCAACTAGCTTTAGCTCACTGCAACTCACGTTTTTTTTTTTTTTTTTTTTTTTTTTAATCCCTTTCATTTCGGTTACTTTTAAAGATAGAGTGTTGATTTTTGTACATTAATGTGAATTGAACTCTCAGTAACACTTTTATAATTGAACATTTCCCCAATTGGGGCTGTATAAAAATTTAAATAATTTAACTTTAAAAAATACCAATTAAAATCCCAATATCTTTTTATAATTCATTATCTTATTTTGAGAGCTTTGAAATTTATATTGATGCCATATCTGTATCACCAAAGGAAATAAACCACGTCACATTCTTTTTAAGACACCCAGTTTTTTTATTAAAAACACATGCATATATTTTATTTATGAATTTTATTAATTAAAAAAACTTAGAAAAATTAAATATAATTGACAACATTTTAAAAATAATCATCTAGTAAGCAAACAAGAGGTATATTTCAGAAAAGCATTTGTTATTACTCAACTGCTTTGAACTACACATTTTTAGAACCTATCAAAAGTTTTAAGAGTTTATTCATAACCTAAAAAAAAACTATCTTGAAATTACAATGTTAGACTTAATAAACAGTACATTAAAATTTCTGACAGTTGCACGTTTTCTTATAAAATTTATGTGGAATTTGAAAATTTAGTAGATTATGGATTAGTATTTAGAACAGGTTACTTCAGATTAATACAATTTACTTATCATAATTGTTTCGATTTTAATATAAGTGCTTAAAAAAGATTATAATGTCCATTTTGAAAGATTGACCATTTTTTTCAAGTGTGATATATTTTTTGTTGCAAATGCAATTCTAGACAATATTTCCAATTTTTAAGACTTGAAAAATAAACATTGCATTTGATCATTCCACTACCAAACTAATTACAATTAATCTTTCAGATTTTTTTGAAATATTAAAAGCGATCATGTGCCATAATAGCAATAAAGAAAAAGTGAAAGCATTACAAATATAACACATAGTAGCCAATTATTCTTTTCTGAATCAACATTTAGGGTAACGATTTCCAAACTAAAGTTTATTTGAACAGATCATTTAACTATTTATCAACTGAATTGACATCTTTAAAAATCTAAAAATATTAAAAATTATAGTTGTTTATTCATAATTTACTTTGAAATGCTACTTTTTATGCATTTTTCAAATAAAAGGTATGCTTTAAAGATTGATTAACTTTCTAAAAATATATTTTTAATAAAAGTAAAATGTAAGAATATCTAAAAACAGTATGTTATAAGTGGAAGATCATCTGTTGAACATTGAAAATCTTAAATATTTTCCCTTTTAATGCCTCAAAACATGAAGATAATCAAAGGTGTTCACTGACAATAAAAAGTATTGCCATGGTGTGCACTGACTGTGACGTATACTTTAGGTGTATTACAGAAAGATTATATTTCCTGTATTGTAAAATTTCAACTTTTTTATGATATATGTCCATGTTTTTTTCTAGATTTCAGGTAGATTAAGGTGGAACATTTCTGTTTATCCACTGTTTTCTGTACCTTCATTTTTCAAAACTTTCTGCAATGGAAATAAAAGAATAAAGATAAAATCTTTCTCATTCACTTGTCTATTTCATTACATTAGTTTTATCACACAATTTTCATGTATATTTCATTACATTAGATTTATCATGCAATTTTCATGTCTATTTCATTACATTAGTTTTATCACACAATTTTCATATCTATTTCATTACATTAGTTTTATCACACAATTTTCATGTCTATTTCATTACAGTAGATTTATCATGCAATTTTCATGTCTATTTCATTACATTAAATTTATCACACAATTTTCAGGTCTATTTCATTGCATTAGATTTATCACACAATTTTAATATCTACTTTGATAATTTATCCTGATTTTAGGCAATATGTAAAATTACATTTGACATACAACAGTTGTACAACAAAATGTAAGAAACAAATTCGGGATAATGAATTAGATTACGAATAGCGGGGATGCCGACACAGAATTTACTTAATAATTACAGAATTTACTTTTTAAGCTAGAAAAGGCTCTTTTACATAAAGGAGGAATGTGCATAAGAATAAAGGGAAATGAATTGAAGTTCCAAACTATGAAACATAAAAAATTGCAATTGGAAGAACTTTGATTTATTTAAGAATGAATGTAGAATAAGCATTTCCTCAGAAAATATGCAATTTCTACATTCAGAATACACTGGTCAAAAAAATCAAAGATTAACCAGTGTTTCATTTAATAACTTGTTAGTGGAGCAGCATAAACAGATGAAAATCACATATTAGAGACATATTTATGTAATAAGACGATAAGTAAAACAAATCAGTTGCAAATTGAAATGCAAAGTGTACAGTGGGGGCATATACAAAAGAATGGAGTACCATTAGTGTGCAGTTGAACAGTTGCATCCACATTAAAAATCACGCAATTCAAGGAGTTAATCATTAATGTGAGCAATGATCTCCCTTATCATCAGGGTTTACTAAACACTGTATTCTCATACTTAGCATGAGTTTCATGGTGAATTCTAGAGGTTAACTTGATCGTCCAACCTTTTGAACTATTTACGAGTAAGGAAAAGTTCCCCATGTTCCCTCCTGACTTAAGAGCGAAAATATTTTGGCCGATCTTGAAGGCGAATTTCTTTAGAACGATAAGAAATCCGAACGTTTGCGTGCTTCAAGACGTAATCTATTACACGGTCCCTTAAAGTGGGCTTTTTTACATTTTTGGTAAAATATTGAGAACCAAAAGTCAAAACAGAATGAAATTTATTTTTCAGGGGTTTTCGATCATGATAATTCTAATGGAAGGAAAAAAATACATGTTTCTATTTAAAAAAAATTAAAAAAATTTTATTAATTAATAATTAATTATTAAAAAACAACTTTATAATAAAAAAGTTGCATGTTATTTATGTTTGGCCTTTTATAAACTATTGTTTGAAATAAAATTTGCTAAAATGTATTAACTATTTAAGAATTTATGGCTAAAAAAATAAATTTCCTTTTAACATTAATTTGCCATTTTTTTACATCATTTAAATTACTAACCACTTATTGGAAAATTATGAAATTTGGTATGAAGACAGTTTTTTTTTTTTTTTTTTTTTTTTTTTTTTTTTAATTATTATTATTATTATTCTAAATCTAAATATGGTATAGTATTATGGAGTTGCCATTAAACTTTTTAAAGTTCGATTTAATTTTAATATGTGGACGACCCCTCATGATAATAAAAATTTATATACATTTAATAAAGACCTTCCATGATTTACAACGGTACTTGACTTATGTTATTTCATCAATTAGAATCCAAGATATAGCCATCATTCGGATTTTTGTTGTTGTTTTTTTTGCGCACTGTACCATAAGACTTTTTTCGAGATCACATCGATATCTTTAACCTACTATATGAAAAAACATAGTCCATGTGCAGGCTCAATGAGAACAAAGTTGTACACTCAAAAGTTAAGAGCTACGTAGGCGTGTTTTACAAATGCACCCAGGAACGAAGAGATTTTCTTTAACAGATAAGGATGCTTTTTTCTTCCTTAAGATATTTTGAGGAAGTTGGAGTGTTACGTAAATATCAAGAAGATTAAAAAATGTTATTAGTTTTAAAGACTCTTTGGTTTATCTTGTTTTGTATTTGGTTAGGAGAAAAGTTGACACACTTTCAAAGATATGATTTGTTTTGACAATTATTTTAGCGAAAACAATTTTGGTCTATGATATTACAGGATTTTTTTTTATGATAAGCTTGTGTTCCTATTCCCCTTTATGCATTATTACTTGTTTTTTTCAATCATCTAAACGTTGAAATAAGATCAGATATAAATTGTAACAAGTGTTCCGATTCACCCAGTAGAAGGGGGAAAAAATCAAAATAAATAGAAATCATGATTTTTTCAACATTTGTAAGGTTGACCCTCAAAGAAGAAGGTGAGATCGAAGTTTTAAAGCTAAAAATATGCTTGTTAACGATCTTATTACACTTGAATTTTAGGTTGAAAGTTGAGAAGTGTTCCGATTCAGCCCTTTTTTCGATACATACTTAAAGGTTTAACTACGAAGACAGGTGAATTTAGTTGACACATTTAGGATGACATTTCTTAATATAACAATGTACGTATATTGGTCCAAGGATGCCATATTTAAATGTACGCAAACATATTTAAATGGTTAAGGTTCTTTTTACTTCTATAGTGATCACACAATTTTGTTCCATTGAACATACTTGTTTTACCGATTTAAAAATGTATATAACAAAATACGAAGGTTTCATATCCAAAGGTTGAGCCCCAGTGGGGGTCTGGAGAGGGCTGTAGCACCCATATCGGGTAAGCTTAGCCCCCCCCCCCCTATCCCATCGAGTAAAATTAGGTTTTCGTCTGGGAATGAATTTTTATTTAATTTTTAAAAGTGTATAGTTTTTGTGAAATTTCACAAATATTTGTCATATTTTTAAATAATTATTATGATGTTTGGCACAAATCCAGTCAAGCCTCTCATACCTCCGACAGCCAAATACAGCCATCCCCGACAACATCATATTTCCCAGTCCCACTACCCTTTTTTCATCAACTAATGGGATCGGATGACGACTTCCCCTCTCTCATATGAACACTGGATAGAGAACACAACAGACTGACGTGGAGGGATTTGGAGAGGTCGTTATTGTGAAAAAGCAAAAGTATTTTCCAGGAATTAGTAGGCCCTCAAACAATTCGTCCGCCAACTATCCCAGAGTAGATAATTTTATTGAGGGTTTATATTTTTCAACATTCTGTCGCAAAGGGGTCTACTATTGCTCTTGTCTACTTCTCAAAGATCCTGGGCGGTCTCCACGACGTGTAAATAAAAAATAAAAACAACACTTGCCCTTTTTACATTGTCTATAACAATCCACAAAATAGTCAGTTTTGGAGCGATTTTGTGTGTCTCTGGAGATGGGATTGAAACCCATTCTTTGCCCTTTATGTTGTTAATAATACTTAAAAAGCGGCAAGTCTTCTTTTAGCTTGTTTAAGATCTCATGCGTCTCAATAGTAAGACTTCACGAACAATAGACCCCATGTAAGAAGGTTTTTTTTTCATTACCGTTTATATTGTAGAACTATATATTTTCTTAAAGCATTTATATTATTACTAGCTGAATACCCGTGCTGCGCTACGAAATTTTACCATTAGCATTTTAGCGATCAAAAGACATTCACGTATTCTACATTTCAGACGTTTGCACCCATTTCGATCCCGACAAATTGATTTATCAAAATAGAAACTTTCCTTTGTTGACAATTTTAACGAAATTTATAATTGTGAATACTATATTGGAAAGAGGCATTTGAATATCCCTCGTTTAGAACGTTTAATTCCCTTCGGACCCTTTTAATTACGTAATCGAGATTGAAATAGTTTATTGTGTTTATGTTTGCTCTTTGTTTTAAATTTCGAAGTAGTAGCTGTATTGGAATTGAGACATTAAAATAATCCTCGTATAATTTAAATCTTGCGTCGACTTTTCATCCCTTAAAAATTCATTAATCGATATTGGAATAACTTTTTTTTTTTTTTTAAATTTGTCCTTTTAACATTTGCACCAAATATCAGAATTATGACTACATTGGAAGAGGAACATTCGGATATCCCTCGTTTGGAACATTTAACCCCTTTTCGACTCCATAAAGTAGGTTAATCAAGCTCGGAATAGCTTAATTTTTCTATGTTTGTCTTTGTTGACATTTGTGCCTATTTTCAGAGTTGTGACCAAATGGGAAGTGGGATATTCGAATGTCCCTCGTTTGGAACGTTTAACCCCTTTTCGACCCCTTAAAGTGGGTTAATCGAGATCGGAGTTGCTTACTTTTTCTATTTTTACCATTTTGATATTTGTGCCGATTTTCAGAGTTGTGACCAAATGGGAAGTGGGATATTCGAATGTCCCCCGTTTGGAACGTTTAACCCCTTTTCGACCCCTTAAAGTGGGTTAATCGAGATCGGAGTAGCTTACTTTTTCTATTTTTACCATTGTTGATATTGGTGCCGATTTTCAGAGTTGTGACCAAATGGGAAGTGGGATATTCGAATGTCCCCCGTTTGGAACGTTTAACCCCTTTTCGACCCCTTAAAGTGGGTTAATCGAGATCGGAGTAGCTTACTTTTTCTATTTTTACGATTGTTGACATTTGTGCCTATTTTCAGAGTTGTGACCAAATGGGAAGTGGTACAGTCGAATATCCCTCCTTTGGAAAGTTTAAACCCATTTCCACCCCTTAAAATGGGTTAACCTAGGTCGGAATAGAATGCTTTTTCTATTTTTACCATTGTTGATATTTGTGCCGATTTTCAGAGTTGTGACCAAATGGGAAGTGGGATATTCGAATGTCCCTCGTTTGGAACGTTTAACCCCTTTTCGACCCCTTAAAGTGGGTTAATCGAGATCGGAGTTGCTTACTTTTTCTATTTTTACCATTTTGATATTTGTGCCGATTTTCAGAGTTGTGACCAAATGGGAAGTGGGATATTCGAATGTCCCCCGTTTGGAACTTTTAACCCCTTTTCGACCCCTTAAAGTGGGTTAATCGAGATCGGAGTAGCTTACTTTTTCTATTTTTACCATTGTTGATATTGGTGCCGATTTTCAGAGTTGTGACCAAATGGGAAGTGGGATATTCGAATGTCCCCCGTTTGGAACGTTTAACCCCTTTTCGACCCCTTAAAGTGGGTTAATCGAGATCGGAATAGCTTACTTTTTCTATTTTTACCATTGTTGATATTTGTGCCGATTTTCAGAATTGTGAGTATGTGGGAAGTGGGAGAATTAGTGGTGAGTGAGTGAGTGAGTGAGGGCTTTGCCTTATATATATAGAGATGACTGAGAGGGTCCAGCTATATACGCTTGAAACTGTAGAAATGATATCGAAAATGTATATGAAAAATATGTTCCATAAAACTACAAGAAAAAAAATAGTATGTATTTTTCTTTTAAATTATCCGGATTTATTAAGATTTTAAAAGCGGGAATAATTCAAACACGTTTTGTTTCTTATTTATATCTATATCCATCACATATTGTGTAAAAAAAAAGTAGATTTTTTTTTTTAGCTTTAATTAGTTTTGACGGATTCTTTTAAAAATAACTACACAAATCAATTTGATTTAAAATGTCGTTTTCAATTGCGTAGTTGATAATTTGCAATAACATTCCAGTAAAATTATTTTTATGGAATATGACTGAATCAATTTTAATTTTAGGAAAGATCATTTTCCATTACATTTAAAGATTCATAATCATTAGATTATATTTGCCTCAGAGTAGATTGCATTAACCAAGTTTGTTTCATGGACTAATTTAATATTTAAATGTCGTTTAAAGAAGTTGCGGATTGATAAAATACCTTGTGTTTAGATTGAGAAGTAAGTTATGTTTTGAGCAATGAAACGTTAATTGCATGCTATTTTTTAAGTAGATTTTAAAGTTACAAGCTTCGGAAGGCTGATTATGGGTTCCTTGTGGGAATAGCAAATTGTCGATGCTCCATTGGATTTTCATACATTTAAACCAGAAAACTATATTTTTCTCAAAGACGATATGCTAAATTTCAAGGAATTTTCACTAGCATCATAAACAATAACATTTCCGAAATAAATTCTGATTTTTTACAAAAACTGTAATTATGTTGACATCAAACTTCATATGCTACAAATGCTTTCAAAATGCATTTATCCCAATCAATGGTGATCTCATCATTTGGACACAAAACGTAAATGGTTAATTACTTATGTAAATATGAAGTCACTCAGTCAAAGTATCGAAGGAGAATAAAGGATTTTTGAAATGGTTGAATCAAGGAACACATGTATGAGCATTCCAACTATCACTAACACGCAAAAACTACCGATAAAATTACCCACATTTTACTGGGCTAATGTTGAGTTTTAAATATATATATATATATGGTTTGTTTGTTTTTTGGAAGGGGGAGGGTGCCCCCCTGTCGGGGATGGCTAGCAATTTGGCAGGCAATTCCTGGCGCCACCACTGTTCATATCTAATCTTATATTTCACTGCTTCAATGTGCCACATGGTGGAAATTCATCTTTTAAATCATTTAATTCAAGTTTTAATTACCTTTATATTATGAACGTTTTGAATTTTTAATCACTTTTGATATAATGATAATGGCTATTTTCAAATTTTAATGATGTAATAAAGGTATCTGTCTATTTCTTAAATATGCAAAATAATTAAAAGAAAATGACGTATGAATTTTCCGTGCGCAAAAACGAATATAAATTTCTTGAACATAAATTCTAAGAACATAATAATATAATATTAATTCGAATATAAATTCTAAGAACATAAAATAAGATATGTTTAATTTAATATTATTGTGGTTAATGTACATTGATTAGTTCTAATATATTTATTTTTAGAAACATATACAAATACAAAAAATTCTTTACTGACAGTAAAAAGAATATCAGTTTTCTTTTAAGAAATTATAGTATATTTTTATAAAGCTTTGAAATGAAATGCTACCTTCTTTTTCAGCTGAAAATATCCTAAGGGAATTTTTGTTTCATTTATTACAATCTAGTCTGACGTCCCACTTTGATTCTTAACTATATCAAAAGTTTTATTTTTTTGCTTCAGTGCACGCTTTTTACTTATTTCAGTTTTGATCCAAAAGCACTTTTTCATTGAAGCGCCAGAGGGAATTCCTTCAAAAGAAACAAAAATAAATGCATTCAAACAAAAACAAACATTATTTAATGTTGGTATACTCCGTTGACTGTTAAAGTTAGTTTACAAATACTATGGAACAAGTTTGCATTCAATTGACTACACCTAAAGTGGATTTTCTTCATTAACAATTGTATTTCTAGAAGATTTTCTTCATTAACAACTGTATTTCTTGAATATGGTCAAATCATTTTTGTCCCCAATGCTTGCAGGAATACCTTGTCATTCACAATGAGACTATTTGCCAAGATACAGATCTATTGGATGATAGAGAGTGGGTTAATTAGTACTCTGAAGATTTTGCCTCATCAACCTTCTAGGGGAAAGTTTCAGTCATTAAATATCACCAAATAAAACATGTTTGAATTAAGCTTTGTATCTGGATAATAGAACGTAAGTAAAAGCTAATGAATATGACGTAAGGCAATAGAAACGTGTGTAAAAGCGGCCTTTGCATAACAATCTCAAAACTTAATAAAAAAGCGTTGTCATCGAAGCATGTACCAGCCAAGTCTCAAAGTTTCAGTTCGATTGCATGATGGAGAGTAGGTTTATTAGTAATCACAAGCGCCAGTGTAAAAACGTATTTGCAGTGACAACCGCAAAAACTTGATAGAATGCAATAATATCGACATGGGATCTATCTGTCAAATTTTTGTTCGATTGGATGACGGAAAGTTGATTAATTAAGCCTCTGCAGATTTTCCCGACAGGCACAAACGCACATACCCATCTACCCCTCCCCCCCACACACAAAATCGAAGTTAATATAAAGGATTTAAAACAAGTTTATGTGCCTGCGTTTATCATTACGTTTGTTGTGAAGCAAATTTGCTTTTCTCATATTAAGGAATTGAGGATATTTAAGGAATTTAAGTTTTCAACTATCTGCATTAATAATTAGTAGTTTCTCTTACACTTTGAAACTAATTGTAAAGAACATCCAAAAAGAAGCAGTTTTTCATGTGATACTCATTTTTAAGATGATGACTCTTAACTTATAGATAGAAGGTTATTATATCCAAGAAGGCGTTCAAAATACCGAATGGCTTTTTTGTTTGTGATTGTGTCACCTAGATTGTACCAAAACATTTAAGAGTAATCCTAACAATGAAAAACGCTCAAAAAAGTTACTTGTTTACATAAAACGAAGCCGTATATATTCAAAAATATGTGTTCAAAATTTCAAACTGTTAGGATGAATCTAACAGATGATTTAGGGTTTCCCTAAAAATTTAGGCATTTCTCTGGTATGCTCAAAGGACATTTTGGCGCTTTACTGATTAAATTTACAAAATTATGATGAATCTAGGAGATGCGTTTTTGTTTTATATAATATTAGTTGGTGGCAAAGCTATATGAAAAAACAACTATTATGACTATGTCAAACATACATGTATAATCCACTGACGAACGGTACATTTCCGAGTCTTTAAAATGCTTTTCTCTCGTAATAACTTAGTCACAATTTGACAAATGTTTAAAATGTTAAGGCTATAATGGAAGTACCTAAAACTTAATTGTTGATAGAATTTGTATCTGGAATAATTGTTTCGGAATTTTAAGTAGAGTTTCTTTTTCTTAAATAGTTCAGAATTTGTTTTCGTGAATTAACAAAAGTAAAATTTAGAAAATGTTCATAGAAACTAATATGCTGACAACAATTATTTTCTAAATTAAATGTTTTAAATAAACTTTCAATACTCTCTCCTTAGTTTTTTAGTTTAAACTTAAACATTATTGTAAAAATTGAGGTAGTGAGAAGCAAAAAGTTTTAAATGACTTCTCCTAACTTTAGAGAAAGTACACTTTAAAGTCTCTTATTTATATTAAACTCTGTGAAAATTATTTGTTGTTCAAATACTAACTACTGGAATGAAGATATCACTAGCTGTTTATTACATATGCCTATTATGAATTATAACTTATATATGCCTATTGTGAATGATAACTTACATATGCCTATTATAAATTATTAATTACTTATCTCCATTCATTTTAAAAAATCACTTGAACCCCTTTGCTTCTCAGGTCCTAAATTTAAATAGTGAAGAAATATTGAAATTTGTCTGAAGAGTAAATTTTCAAAGAAATGTGTTTAAAAAATGTCACAAAATAAATAAATAAATAAAAAAACAATTGAAAAATAATGTTTAATTGATAATTTCTTGAAATTATATGTATTAATGTATTTTATATATTAGTGCCTGTAAAAGTATTTATAATTTGTTGAGATCTTTTTTAAAGTAGATCTGAAACCAAACCAAGTTACAAAAGTATATTTAATATGTTTCTTATGAAATAAATTCCACATTGCACGACTATTTCATTTTACACTCCCACACTTTTGTTCATAAAGTGCTAGAACAAAATAACAGATCAAAGTAACATTCTAAAGCTCAATAATGAGAATTGCTCCAACTGGAAAAATAAAATAAAACTACTTTTGATGAAGGAGAACTAGTATAAAAAGATTATTGATGGTGAAAGGCCAAATGCGGACTCGGATCCCAACGGAAAACTTATTGCTGAGTGGGAACTTTTTGATAGCAAAGGACAAGCATATATCGGACTTTCTGTGGAGGATGATCAACTTATTCACATCCAAGGTAAATCTACCACTAAAGAAATAAGATATGCTTTGAAAGAATATACTGTGAAAAGTATCTGATGCGAACGATGCGTTCTTTGAAGTTCGAAGAAGGTGGAAATGTTCCGCAGCATATTACGCACATGCAAGAATTTTTTTTGAAGCTTAGGGACATTGGGGAAATATCTTTATCGGACAGTTGGAATGTAGCTCTGCTGTTGAGTAATTTACCTAAGAGTTATGATCCTCTAATAACAGCATTATAAACTCGTTCAGAAGATGAATTGACGTTCGTTGTCATTCAGCAGAAGGTTATAACTGAATTTGAAAGGAGGCAACATGCAGAAGCGACTTCATGCAGCTCTTCTGAAAGGATATTAAGATAAGTTTCAAATAAAGTTTTAAAGAAACATTCTATAACTTGTTATTTCAGCAAGAAAAGTGTCCATTTCAAAAAGGACTGCCAGAAATACAGAAAATGGAAGGATAATCAACAAAATAAAGTTAATGCCATTGATCATAAAGATCAATTGTTTACATTTGACGTTCAATCAGATGGTTGGACTTTAGATTCCGGTGCTTCTCGATATGTAACCAATGACAAAGAGTTCTTCACATCACTGAACACATCATACAAGGATAAGATCGAAGTTACCAATTGGGAATTAATTGATGTAGTTGGCATTGGATCTGAAGAGTTGATGTTTAAAAATCAAGAACTAATGACACCTGTTGTTCTTACTGAAGTGTTTTATGCTCCAAAAATTGTTGGAAACATAGTTTTTGTCAGGCAGCTAAATTTGAGTGATTTTTTCAGTTACCTTTAACAAAAGGATCAGAGGATTGTGAGTTCAATCCCATCGGTTCATCTCGGTCTGCCAAATATCGGTGTGTACCTAATGAGGGCTGTTACACATTAAACCTGTCGTGATAGTAGGGGAGACCTGTGTACCTAGGGCCGCTTTTTTTCAGTGCAAAAAAAATGAGCCACTGAGCCGTTTAAAAATGTGAAACTGATATACATACACCGTTTCAGTAATTAATTCCCATTGGAATCACTATAAATACTTAAAATAATAGATTCTGTCAAATAGAAGTTTTTTTTTTTTTTTTTTTTTTAAATTTCACATATGGCCCTAGGTACAAGATCTCATTGTACCTAGGGCCAGTAGCTTTTGTACCTAGGGCCATTCTCTTAAAGTTAAGTTTCACTCTATAATGATTGTAAAAGAAACATACATAAATGAATTTTATAAAAGAAACAAAATCAAGTAATTATCAGTCATTGTTTTATCATATAATAAATTGCATGTGTCAAATTATTAGTGAATTACAAGTATTTTCTTAACTTGACAACAGATTCCAAAAAAATGAGCTGCATTCACTATGGCTTTGAATCACCACACCAGCAGATTTTAGTTTTGACAATTTGAACTTAATATTTTTGTTCTCAATTTCATAAACAATATCTTTGTCATAGAGAAACTTATTCGAAAGGGCAATTTTTTCAAGTATTTAAGGGGACTGTTAAGTCAAAAATAAAAATTCTAAAATTTTTGTCTAAAATTCATGAAATTTTTTGTGCAGTTCAATAGCAATTAGATGAAACACAATCTAAAATTTCAAAAATTTATATTGATTTTTTTTTCAAGAAACTAAATTTTTATTGAAAAATTTAGCGTTTTTTCCGTAATTTTAAAAACGCTCCTTGCGATTCAAATTTTTTGCAATCTGTCTCAATTTTTTTGTACAAGCTAATCGAATATATATTGACATAATTGTGCATGGATTTTGAATGTGACTCATTGGTTAATTATTTAAAAGTAAAACTTTGGTACAATGGCAAAAAAAGTAAACTTTTTAAATAAAAGCATTACGAAAATTGCTGTAAAACAATAAAAAAATACCAGATTCCAAAATCCATGCACAATTGTGTTCAAAATAGTATAGTAAACAATATCTCCAAATTAAAACAAAAATACATCAACTTTTGAATCGCAAGGAACAAATCGAATACCCTAAAAATCTTAAAATACACATGAAGATAAAAATGCAATTTAAGAAGTTGAAATACATACGATTTCTGATATGAGCGCTTACAAAAACTCAAATAATATTCTTAGTTCTTCTCGGATCAGCAAAAGTAAGGTAAGTACAGAAAGCTAGAATTAAAGGCTATATATTTCCACTATAATATAAAAATAGAAAATTTTGAAATTTTTGCCTTAACAGTCCCCTTAATACTATATTGCTCCTCTTTAACATCTATTCTTTCTGCCATATATATATATATATATATTTGCCTTGTTATCTTTCGTTAAACCAAAACCGCCTATTTCAATTGTATCACTTATATCAGCTATTGTAGAATTTGCATCATCAGCGGAATCAGAAGAACATACAATGTCTGATAATTCTTCGGATAAAGTTGTCTCAATTTGAAACATAGAAATTTTCACGATTTTTCTTTTTGCCATTCTAATCGCGCGTTTTCTTCAATTTCTTTCTTTTCTGGAGTGTCTGTCAAGATTCCACATCTCCCTGGCCGTCTTTTTTGGTTGTACGAGATTTCGCTTTTAGAAAAGGCCGTACGTGTTCAGGCATGGAACATGAAATGGAATTAGATGTCGGAAGGTCACAAAATTCAGCTGCACATGAAACGGGTTTTGATGTCCATGACTTTGAAAATGTTGCAGTAAAATTGAATTTAATACAAAAACATCCTGCTCCATCAATGTTGACTCACTTTCTTCCTCTCGAATATCATTATTTTTAGAATTTATGGCTGGACTTTGTCGGTCACACTTGAATCCATGAACAAGTTTTGATTCATTGGCCATACACCAGGTACACGAAAACTTGCCAAAATGTTTACAGGAGTAAAGGCCAAAGGATACGATTTGTCAACATTCTCCGCAACGTCGTATATGGTGATTGGTTAACCAGGGTTTGCCAGCTTGTAATTAATGTACTCTGTACTGTAGTATTTCTTAAAGGGTCCAAGAACACCTCTGTGTGTTTGACCCTTTAAGAAATACTACAGTTTGTTTAATAAATTCTCATGTTTATACAAACAAATTAATTATCCTGAATAATAATAATAAACACAACTTTTATAAGTCAAGTACATTGAAAGCTTCCGAGCAAAATGTATATAGCCCTAACATTCAAATAACAACCAATAGAAGAAACTTCACTGAATCAAAATGTGTCAGAATTAAGGCCATTTTCCTCCATTTATTAATAAAACTTTTTCAATAAAATAAAAACGGTACACGACTTGGTAATTTCATATAAAATGTCTTCTATAAAAATACACTTGGAGAATTGACTTATTTAAACATCTCATTTAGTACTTCATGTTACAAACAAAATTATTTACTAGAATACAAAGAAAAGTAATTGACTTGACTTTGTAAAATAATAAAAAACATGAGCTGCAAAATGTTACTGCTGACCATATAAAAATGTTTTCCACTTATATCTTGCCACAGTTTTCTAATCTAAGATTTCAAAATGGCAGTTAAAAGAGCAATTGGGTGTTGCCACTTACCCAAGTGAGTAAAAAACTTAGAACTAAACATTACTCAATAAAAGTGGGGTGGTCATAGGTGCATGATAGCCCTAGGTACACAAGTCTCTTCTATATGATACGATATTAATTCATAGTAACCCAGAGCCTTTTCAAGAGCACGCGGAATTTTTTTAAATATTCGCCATTATTAGTATAATACATATTTCATATAGGAATGTTTCATAAATTTAATTTCAAAATCATTCATGCTAAAAAAAATTATACTAGCTATCTGTGCACAAATTGGTACTAAATCTCAAGTGAGTACCCTAAAATAAAAAGTGAAATTCCTACAAAACATTCTGTAAAAAGGCGCCAAGTTCTTCAAAACTATGGTCGTGAAAAGTATTGAGATCTAAAGCAGAGCCAAGTTTAATGTGCAATGAAAATAAGTAAGATTTTCTTCTCAAAGTCAAAATTCCCCTTCATAGGCCTAAATATTCAGCTACAAATATTCTTATGAGACTTGGTCATTACATGTCACATTACCAACACAGCCAACAAATGATTCAGAATAAGTAATGGCCAAGTGTCACAAGTATTTTTGTAGCTGGATATTTAGGCCTATGAAAAAGAATTTCGACTTTTAGAAGAAAATCTTACTTATTTTCATTACCCGTAATTTACAACAGTTTTAAACTTGGCTCTACTTTTGATCTCAATACTTCAAACGGACATAGTTTTGAATAATTTGGTGAATTTTTACAGAGATGTTTTTGGTGGAATCATTTATACTTAACACCAAGAAAGTTACTTTTTAAAAGATTTTTGATTTTTAGCACAAAATTAACAGTGTTTAACAAAAATTAACAAAGTTGTTGCTCCTTAATTGCTTGTCCTCAGAGTGTTCCCAAATTATTCAAATCCGACATTTTTAATTTGTAAAAATATTCTCAATTTTTATTGTTTTCAAAAGTACATTTATTAAAAGTGATATTTAAAAACATGACGCTTCAAATATCCCAGACATCAAAATTAAATATTTATATTTCATTATTTGATTATTCCTAAAGCTGTAAAAGTTTAAAAATTGGTTTAAAAATCAAGAGTGCTATTTTTTTACAACTTTTTTCCAAATAATTTACTTTTTGTATTTCATTTGAGAAGAAATATAAACTATAATTATTTGATCTCAAATACAGCCTGATATTTGTGCATTTCAAGTTTCATTGGTTTTTACAGTCCATGGTTGATGCAGTTCACTGCATTATAATATATAACTGAAACTCAAACTGTGCAATACAAATATATACAAAGTTTGTAATCAAAACATATCGTTGAGATTTTTTTTTACTACAAGTATTATTTTCTTCAAAATATGAAAATGTTATATCAAGGTTTTATTTTGAATATGAAGAAAATCCTGCATCTCTTTTATGCCAGATACATTTTTTAGTCAATTACGCTACCTGTAGGTTTGTAGTATCAAATATCGAGTATATAAAACTTATCTAGCTGCAGAGAAATAAAATGTTCTCAATGTAATATTCGGGGTGCGTGGGTGTTTTTGCATTGTTATGAGGGCTCATGTGAACCTTGTCTGGATTACCTATTCATTTCTCTATGGAAAAAAATTAAGTTTTGTTTTCGATTACCATATGATATTTTCTAGATCTATGTTTTTATATGTTAGCTCCTTTACGAGTTATGACTCAAACAATAAAACAAATGTAGGGGGAATCCACTTATTTTCATTTCTATTATTATTATTATTTATTGTATCTTTCATTCAGATTATGAAAAGTTTTATTTTTCATGACTCGATGTTTTGAAACCTTTTCCTACAAGATTGAAAACCGGCAAAAAAAACTTGGGATTTAAAAAATAACAGGTTTTCTATTTGTGAAGCTATGAAAGATAGTCTTATTATTATTAAAATTTTGCAGCACACAATTTTTGTTCCACAGTTTTAGAAAAGTAAATGTATAGAACGTATTACAAAGGAAAGAACTTGGGGGAAAATAATATTTGTGCAGGTTTCAATTGAAAAAACCAGGGTTGCACTTTGTTTTCTCACTCCATGGGCTAACTATAATAAGCTGTTAAGTTATCAAATTAAAGTCTAGTAACTTCAAAAAATGGCAAACAAAGTCTCACCATTTGACGATATATATTGCGAATACCTATTGTACCATGAAATATTTCTACAATTTAACCTATTTCTATTTGTTTTACCATAAATTTACTTTTTGATCTTAAATGCACTTACACGCTTAACTTAGTACACTCATACTATATTATTCCATCCTATATATTTGACCGCTACTTTTGTATTCCACTTATCACAAAAATGCAATCCATTTTCTGTATAAATGTGACAATTTATTCGTCCAAGCGACAATTTTGACATTCCAATTTCTTTTTGAAAGCAGTGTTTATTGACTTTCATGTTGATTTCCATATTGCATTGATTTTCATACTATGATAATTTACGAAATTACTCGACTACTACCGATCTATGTAGTTTACTCCGTGAATTTAAATAATAAAAAAATAAATCTGTAAACGATTATGGTAATCCCAAATCACTTGAAAATCTTATTTTTAGGAATTTCTTAACATTTCGAATAATTCGTCTGTTATTGCTGGATTTTGCCAGCTCTCTTTGATATTAAAAATTGTATATAGATTCTGAAATTGTAAACGACAATAACGCCAACTGGTAAACTAATCGATTTAAGAAACCCATTAAAATCTCCTGCTTGCATTGAATTGCGGTTCAAATCAGGAGATGAAAGCTTGCAACGAATGAATAGAAAATGCTCAACATAAAGAAATTGAACGCAATCGATACGATTTCGGAATGCTTAAGGTTTCAAGTTATTATCCATCTTCATATGGAAATGTATGCAAATACCGTATGCGCTCAAAGGACAAAGGGTTTTAAGCTAGCAAGACACTTTGCTGAGAAATTCTCTTGGTTGTGATAATGTTTTTCCAACGAAAAACAATGCTTTGTGCTTCTAAAACTACAGAGCCCCCTAGAGATTCACGCACAAAAAGCAATGCATGATATTTAAGCATATATTGCCAACATTGATCATAAAAAGAGTTAGAAGTTAGTATCTTTAGCAGCAAGAAATAATGTTTAAATTTCCATTTATTTAACTAGGGGCGCATTTCATAATTTAGAATGTAAGAATCGAGGTGATACCTGGTTTAGTTAGTATTTTCAAAGACATACTTTTATGCCCAATAGAGGCTAATCAGGCTACCTACAGCTTAACGTGGATTCCGAACCACAACGAACAACCATGTCTAACCCGAGATTCGAACTTGGCACCTTTGGCCTGAGAGGTCGGAGCCGCTAACCACGTACCCATCATATGAGTCGAGGTGACACCTGGAACACATTTTAATACTCATATAAGTATAAATATAATTCTAAAGGCAATATTTTAAATACTACTTTTTATATCCGTACAGTAAACTTTTCAAGTTTTTCCATTGTCAAATGCTAATTTGTTACAACTACGTGTATATTGAAGGAATACTCCAGACTAACATTTGAAACTTTGAACTGAGACAAAATATTTTTTTTTACATTTTTAAAAATGAAATCGTAAAAAAATATGTTACGAATATTCAATTTGGTGAGACCCGTAAGCAAAAACCTAAATTTTATATCAATGAATTTAGAAGCACCAAATTTTTTATGTCAGTAAAACATCTATTTTTAAGCAATTATTAATATTTTTTTTTTTTAATTTAATATAATTTTTTTTATTTTTGTTTATTCAATAGTTTTTTAGCTGATATACACAACTTTTTAAAAATATTACTGTCCCTTTAATGTTTAATTTTATCTTTAATTTCAAAACTAATATTAATTATGCTAAAGTATACTCTAAGAATATAGGGATAGATTTTTTTTTTTTCAATTTGTTTGACAGGTAGTTAAAAAATATTTAGTTTTTTTCACAAGAAATTTCAATTTTTTTAATTCTTCAAAAAAAATTACTACAATTACCTAAAAATAATTATCCCTACATTTATATAACATATATTCAAGATTTAAAAAACAAAAACAGTTCAGTTGTAATTTAATTTTTCTCACAACTTTACATTTTAGACACAGTCAAAATTGCCAGGTTTAGATTTCGAGAAAAATGAATTTAAAAATAAAAACTTGCAAAAAAACTCATAATAGAATTGTATGCAAAAGTTTAAAAATTGAATGTTTGCAGTACTCTAGAACTCTGAAATTGTTTCCTTGTCATCTTGAATATATATAGCTTAATTTTATGCAATAAAATAGAAAACATATTTATTTTTCATTTTTTTCTCAATATTTTGGTTCTGGTCTCCCTTAAAGAAATATAAATGCCGATGTGCCTTTGAAAAACAAACTGGATTGAATGTTACTATTAAGATAATTGAATCCAGAGTCATTTATACATATAAAGCATATTTTCTGTTTATCTGGACTAATTTGGAAGTAACTGCATCAAATTTAAGTTTTCACATTTATTATGTTAATTTTCTTACGTTTTAAAAAATAGGTCATTCCTACTGATTTGGCTGATCCCAAGTTCTAGAGAAAACAACATTACATTATATCCTTGAAAATTTTAACAATGCTGAATTAATCGCACTCAATAATGAAAGTA
This sequence comes from Linyphia triangularis, assembly GCA_963978545.1. Lineage (NCBI taxonomy): Eukaryota > Metazoa > Arthropoda > Arachnida > Araneae > Linyphiidae > Linyphia > Linyphia triangularis. Next base: position 19,310,821 of record OZ021721.1, read on the forward strand.
GAAGTAATCTTCGTCAATATCTACATATGGCTCCAGTGTTCAGATTTTCAGAAGGTATAGTTCAGGCATATTCAATAATCGACTTCGAAAAAAGAAAATTGGTGATTCTTGATCACATGTAGCTACTGCCTAAAGGAGAGGTAAAGGGGTGGAGTAAATGAAGTTATTTTACTTCAAAATATAGTACTATTTATTCATAACAAAGCGTATTTATTAAACCCTTAAAGGAAGACAAATATTTGGTTCATGCAGCTATATTTTAGTAAAAATAAACCTTTATAAACAACGCATTAAGGTTCAGTGGGAAAAGTTCAGAGAGGTTTTGGAACTCGACATAACTGTTGTTGCATGCAGGAAATGTCTATAATACTTTAACCTTATTTAATGGTATGTGTCTGGCACAAAGATTTTTTCTGAACTTGCAAGACGTTTTTTTATTTTTTTGGTACCTTGTAGTTCGACTACAATTACACCAGGTTTTGTAAATATACAATGTAACTCTTTAAATTGCATCTTAATAGTCATTAAAGTACCTAAGCAACCAAGAAATGTGTTTGATTATTTAAAGTCTGCGTTTTAATTTACCTTTTACCAATCGACTTTAATCTATCTACATCTTACACTTTTGTTTCTCCGGAACAAAGCATCTAGCACCCACCCGGTGGCGCCAGAAGCAAAAGTATAAGATGTGGATAGATTAAAAGTGATTGCTAAAAATGTAAATTAAAGTAATTAAGTCATCAAAAAATGTTCTTAATTATTTGAAGTCTGCCTTTTAATTTACCTTTTAGCAATCACTTTTAAACTATCCACATCTTATACTTTTTTTTCTCATGAACAATACATTAGGGTTCGGGAATTTTTTAAGGGACTCTATATTAGATTGCTATTCACCAATATGGCATATAGTGAATAATTTCCAGATTTCGCAAGTTGACAAATCTTTTAACAAATCTAATCTCGTCAGAAATTACAAATTTGCTATAAGTGCTTATCTCAAAGGATACAGAAACCTTGAAAACTGCCAAAAGTATAAAGCAACATTAATATTCTGTCAATTAATAAATTTACAGCATTAATATGCTGTAAATTTATGTATGATGCATATGTTTCTATGTTAGTTGAAATTCTAAATTTTTTAATTGGTTCTTGTTTAATTAAAAAAACAGTTATGTGTTTTATTTTTGTTTAAGAAATAGCTCCTGTGCTCTTCACTCAATACATTTTAATCAAATATGCTCAATTCAAAAAAATATTTTTATTACTAAAATTTTATGAGTTTGCTTTATAACTTAACCTAACTTACAAGACTCTTATTTTCCCACAATTTTTTTCTATCATTGAGCGTTTAATTAAAATTATTCTTTCAGCCCTGGTAAAAGAAAAATCATGCAATTTCAAAAAATTTCGTTGAACTTTGGGAAAAGAAAAAATCCAAATGTTTTTTGTCATTATAATTAGACAAATTTGTGTATTAACCTTTATTTAAACTATTAACACAATACCATTTTTCTATTTCTCTTCAATCAATAATGTTTCATTAAAGTTATTCATTATACCCTGGCAAAAAATCAAACCACCATTCAATCGTTGCAAACAAGCACAATTATTCGAATGTATACTAAAGTAATAAAATTAAAAATGGGTTGTTAATAAAAAGTATTAAGAGTAGATGCATTTGTCAATTTGTGTTTCAATTCCTTACCTTTGTGTTTTATATCCTCTTTAATTAAATAATTAGATAACTTTTATGCACATACATGAGAATAGTTCACTCTGAGACACTCTGCATTAAAAGTTTTGAAATTGTATGTATAAATATCGCTGTGTAATTTTTCTTATACAAGGGTAAACACGAATGATTAAGATGGCTGTGCTGATTGAAGCAGAATGTTAAAATGATTATCTTAAGGGGGTCCAGGACTCAAAATTTTTAAAATTCTCAAAAAAAGTTTTATTATTGTAAAAAATAATGTAAATATTTTTAAACAAAATGGCATAGCAATTTTGTTTCTATGTTTAGTAGAACTTGAAAATTTAAGTTTTTGTTACATGACAACTGTATCTAAGACATGCTATCTTGAAACTCCGAAACTGTTTTTCTCTCTGATGGCTTTTTGTCCCTTTTTGGAGTTTAAATTGATATAACTTAAAAATTACTTGATATAAATCAATGAAACGTTCCACAATTATTTTTCATATATATTTCTTTAATTTGTCTTCATGAATTATGTTTTTTTATTTAACTTTTAAAAATAAAGCTTTTGGAGCTTAGCATACTACGGATTTTATACAGTTTTTGCACAAAACATTTTTAAATTTTTTTTTTTTTTATTACTTTATTGAAAAATCATGAAGACAATTTTTGAAATGAATTATAAGAAGTAGTTTTATGCAAAAATGAAGTGATTTTTAAAAAAAGTTTTTTAGATACATCAAATTTAGGAAGTATCAAAATTTTAAAGTTTTTTAATTTAAAAAAAAAATAAACATATTTTTAAAATTTTAAATGGTTTTTAAAATTTTAAATGGTTTTTAAATTTTTAAAGCATTATACATTACTGCTTAAAAAATTTCAGAAAAATAACTCTAAAAAATGAAGATTCTAGAATTTTGAGTCCCAGACCCCCTTAAGGCAGTACAGCAACAACAACAACAAAAATATTTTTATTCCAAACATTTATTTTATGTCTCCGATACTATTTATACGTTTTTGAGATATATATATATTTTTTAGTATCATGTTTATTTATTTAAAAAAAAAAAATTTTAAATCCATAACAATCGATGTTATCGCGTTTTTTCAAAGTCAAGAAAAAAACTTTTTTTTTTCAAAGAGAAAGCTTTCTGTAATAAATAATTACATAAAGAAAATATTGTCTTCACAGAATTTTGATGGTAAAAATATTAAAAAAAAAAATTATCAATATTAAAATATTGAAATTTTTGCTTTTTTTTTTTTTTTTTTTTTCCATATCACTTTTTACGCTAAATGCTATATTTTAAAAAATAAAATTCTGGGAAGTGAAAATGTTTGAACTATACAAATTAAATGCTCCATAAATTTGAGTAGACAATTAATAAGGGTTGTGATGATATATCAATTTGAATTTGCAACATTTCTAAAAAACACTAGTGCTCGAAAAATGCACTTTAAGCAGATGTTTCAATGCGCTATATCCAATAGTGATTTTTAAATAATAGTTATTTTCAGGAAGTTCTACTCCTCGGAAGATAAAGGATTATTCAGAAATGTTTGAATATTTTTAAAAGCAGAAATATATATATATATATATATATATATATATATATATATATATATATATATATATATATATATATATATATATATATATATATATATATATATATATATATATATATATATATATATATATATATATATATATATATATATATATATATCACGAAATATACTCTTAAATTTTATAAGCTCTACTACAATTTCAAATATAATGTACGAATATCAAACACACACTAGGTAAGTCTTGAAAAAGAAAATGCTCGTTTTTAGGAGACGATAAAAGAGTATGGTTGAAATTGCACAGGCACAAAAAGACAAGCTGAATTAAAAAAAAATAAAAAAAATAGGGTAACTTAGGTGACCTGGAGGTGAACACACATTTTTACTAGGTTATCCTTTGCTTCAGATAGGATAAGGTCGCAGCAAAGTAGGATTTCCAAATAAAGTACACAGAAAAAGAATGAAACAAAACACAAAATCAATACTTGGAATCAAATGAATTCAATAAGGTGCCAAAAATAAATAGAACAGTTTTTAATTTAAGTTGTGTTCTTATTTTAATTTATATTTACAATATCCTGCACATTAGAGTGGGCATAAAAATATTTTTTTCGAAATAAATCTTGGCATAACACGGAAAAGTTGCCTAACGAATCATCTGAAACCCACAAAAATGTCAATTTTACTCATTATCTAGCCGAGCCTATCTGGAGTTGAAAAAGTCCAGAAAACACTTAAAATGCATTTTGAAGCCATTTTTAACTATTTTTGAAAGTTATTTTTAAAACTCGGCATTGGCATAAACTGGAATAGTTTTTTATTGGGTCAGTTAAAATAGACAAAATATGTCGTCCATTATTTTTCAATTTCTAGCCGCACTCCTCTTGCCTTGAAAATGTGCATGAATGTCGTAAAATCGAAACAGACTGAACTACCCCCTTACGGATTACCTAATAAATTATTTTATTTTCACAATTACATTTATAATTAAATTAGTCTAATTAATATTAAATTTTCAAGAAAAAAGTTCAGAATTTGTAAGGCAATTAAGTCTATAAATTTAAAAACGGTATAATAAAAATCAAAAGTATACTTTTTTTAGTAGAATATTTATTCAATTTCAGAAATCTAGAAAATGAAATACATTAAAGTCAAAAGGATTTGGCCTAATGTTTATAAAGTTTAGGCTTCAGAATCAGGGCCTTATTTTCCATAAGGCCTGTTAGGATCTTCCTAATGCCTCTGAATTTTGGAGGCCTTAAAATTGTATGAAAAGCTCTTAATTATTATTTTAGTATCAATATTATATTCAGCGCACTTGATCAATGTCAATAATCGTCGATGGGAGCCTCATCTTCTATACTGTACCTATAGTAGACGGTTATTTAAATCGGCCCTTGTTCAGTAAAGCATTATTTTCAACTGTTAAAAGTTCTCTTCTTGCTTGAATCTGAACTCATATATAACCTTCCATTAGAGTATCACCGCACAAACTTTCATTGCAGCTTCAGTGAGTTTAACCGATTAAACACATCTCTCGAATGATTGCATGTGAGAAGAAAACTTCTCAAATGTCAGTATATGAACCTGTTCTTCAAAATTGTCACCTTTTATATGCATTTTAAATGGTGGCTCTATTATAGCACTCTTTTAGCCGTCGATTATATCAATGCAATGAAAAAGCCTTCGTATTTATTATTCCAGATGTTCAAAATCCACCTCACTACTAATTTCTTAAGAAGATTTCGAGAATCCGTTAGCTACTAGTATATTTTCCAAACTATGCATTGTTCGAAATTACTTTGCCAGTAATCTTCTTTACATGGTAAAAAGCTTAAACATCTTCCAAATATGTTGGACACCATCCATGCTCTGTGGTTTTATTTTTTATTTTACCTCTAACCACATTCATACTTAAACCAGCATCATAAACTTTACTATTATAAGAAGCTCATCGGATGTATTTCCGCTACCGATAAATAACCGTAACAGTTGGTTTACCGTCGTTAGCCAGCATGCATTACTGATTTTGCAAAGTCTTTCTTACCCAAATTAGGAGGCAAATTGCCCTCTTTTACAACAAGGCAGATGAGATATAAGTATTACTGATCACTGCTCTGATTATAGACTTCTTTTACATACCAATGCAGGAGGTTAGTATCAATTTTGTCATATTTGACTACTACATTGTTTTCGCATGCTGTTAAACGTGTACCGGCAGGTCCAGAGTATGAATGCGGCCTTCCTGAATTAGAGCTTTAGTGGCAGCTCATTGGTATGTAGCAAACAAATGCCCCACAACACAGCTCTTCCAATTTATGGTTTAAACAAACGTGTTACTCAGTTATTCCACTCCGTTGTAACAGTTGTTCCATCACATACGATAATCATTAGGCTCTGGAGATCGATATTATGTTTTGTTTTTGACTATTTCTTCCTCATTTGCATTAAAATTTAGCAACACGAGTTTAATGTACTTGCCTTCCTCTACCAATGCTATGTGCTCTTCATTCAAATTTTATCTTCTGCTTTTTTAAAAGTATGATCCTTAAGTCAATAAAACTACGAGCTTTTAATGCAATGTTTTAAGCATTTTGTCCTATTTACTTCCCTTCTGATCTTGTTTTCCTCAACTCCATTCGTTTTATTTTCCGGTGAAATCAAACAAATATGAGCAAGGACTGATGTAGTAAATTTGACCATGATTTAGCTTGAGAAACCAGTTAAATCTGCAGCTAATGACTTGTGAACTCTCATAGGACTTGATGATCATGGTGTCACTTTTTCATTCGTACTTTTCTTAAGGAATAGGTCCACTAATAATCTCTTTCTACACATCCATTGATTCAAGTTTTGCGACATCACTTTGTTCCTTTCGGTTGATGAATCATCTTCTTCCAAAGTGTCTTGACACTCCGGAATTTATTTTTTTCCCCTTTGAAATAATAAAAAAGGGAATGAGATGACAAAATATTAAATTATTAAACTTTTCCTTTATAATTATATTTTGATAACCGTTTTTATGTCTTCAGTTTCAACATGGTAAACTAAGCCTTTTATTGACCATTTTTAAACTTTTAAATTTAATTGCCATTAAAATTAAATTTGTTTTACTATTTTAAACTTGTTTTCTTGAAAATTAAATAGTAATTAGATTAATTTTATTATCATATGTTACTATCAGATGTAATAAACTAATTTATTATGTAATCTTTAAGGGAGAAGTCCAATCTGTTACGATTTTGTGACATTTTAGCACAATTTAAAGTCAACAGGGCCGCAGCTAGATATTGAACAAAATGGATAATTTTTTTTTCTTTTTCTAACTGACCTATTAGACAACTATTCGGTGCTATGCCTGCCAAGATTGATTTCGAAAAAAAGTTTTTTCGGCCTACTCAATTGCACATTGTTCAATGCAAATAGAATCGTCTAAAAACTTTTTAAATCCTATATTGTTCCATTTTGATTAAAAAAAGAAAAGAAGTTAAGATTAAAAAAACATATATTAATTGCATTTTCATGCGGGAATTAAAACGATACATATTTTTTTTATCAAGTGTAAGTTTTTGTTCTTATATTGAGATTAATTAATTTGTAAGAAAACAATATTTTTCCCTCGAGAAAAGTTTAAATCTTGTTTTTCAATATTAATAAAATTAAGTATGTTTCGTTACATACCTACAGTATGAAGCAATAACATTTAATGAATTTAAACAAAGAAATTCTGAGCATATTTTTTCTTCACGCTTATTTCTTCACTCTTAGGTTTACACAAAGTGTCTCTGGAAGATACAAAATGCCGGTTTTGAGCTCACTTTAAGGCTTGTTATCTCCACTTGTTTTCAATTTGCGAAAGAGATGACCGTGGTAAATGTTCCGTACCTATTATGTTTATGAGTGGAAAAGAGGTGGTGTCAGAACACGAGCTTTCGAAATGAAGACAAAGAAGCTAGGAAGAACGATCCGTTTCTGAATCTATCCAACAAGGCCGACCACTGGCTGTCACATGAAGCAAGAGATATGAAAGTTTAATTCCATAATCAACACTGAGAGAACAGCTAAGTGTTGCCACAGCTCAGTGACAAAACTCGCTTGCCTCTATATATTACCATTAAAGTCTCGCACACCTTTATTCCTGGCTACAATTTGACAGGTCCGATTTTTCAAAAGCTGGCAGGCCTGTTTCTAACTAGATGGCCCGAAACAACAACTTCCTCGATTATTATATTACTTTGGGGCTGCTTCACTTTTTCATTCTTATTATTTGTTTCGAGGATCTGCTAGCTTAGGTAAGCATTTCGAAATGAATCTATTATATTATGTCTAAGAGTTTGCATGCTAAAGTGCAATATTTCTCCGGGAGGCAAATGTTGAAATTTATCGGCATCGTACTTACCACCTGTTTCAATTGAAATGTGGAGTACATATGTATTATTCTCTGCGAAGAACACAGACAATTTAGTCCTTTTTGTGGAAAATTTGTTAAAAACCTAATTTTAAATAAATGCTGCTTTAGTATTAATTTAAGGTATTATATATTTACCAGATCCTTTCACATTGCCTCCCGTTCTGCATCCTTCACAAATTGTCTTGTTCTGTCAACAACAACAAATTCTCTTAGAACATGAGTTCGTGCACACAATTACAAGTGATGTCAACAAATTTAGTATTTAGGACTGCCTAAAAATTTACTGTTCACAAATACGAATGGATGTCTCATAAGAAAGTTTCAAAAATGAGTGACATATTAACATATTAAGAGTCAGTGAAAGTATAAGGAATTGCTATATGCGCCAGATATGGTCATAGCTCCAGTACTGGACACTATAATAATACCTAATTAAAGACACGATCAAATTATTTAAAACATTAATTTTGACAAAAAGCATTGAATTTATTTATTATTCCATTAATTATTTATTCCATTGCTTTTCTTTCTTATGACATTGGATTCTAAAAAAGTAGCAAGTATATTTCTATATTAAATAATCGTATTCATTAAAACACTTCAACTTTTGAATTTCTGTGATATTTATATTATTTGGTTTTCCTCCACGTATTCATTTGATAAGAAATTTATAAATGCACAATTTCTACTTGGAATTAATCACAGTAGGTTTAAATTGCTTTTGATGTTTTAAACAAATGTCCAATTATTTTAAAAGTATGATCATCACTCGAACTTATGAATATTCATTATAATTGTATTAGATCACTCTATATCCAGTATAAGTATAGGGTAAGTCTAGTAGATTATAAATTTAGATTATAAAATAAAAAAAGTTTCATACGAGAAATGTTTCATATAACTTGTGACAGTTAATGTCATTTTGTATGTAAATTCCCGTTTTGAGCCGTTTCATGTAAAATGAAACCACAGCTTATTTTTTAAAGTTATTTATTTGCATTATTTAATACCAAGAAGTTTATTTTTCCAATGGTGCTATTTATACTCAAGACCAAAAATATATATGACGAAAATTGAGTAATGGAAGTGCAGCGTACTAAAATTTCGTAAATATTAAAGTGCTCAACATTTATCTTTGGATACTAAATTTACTCTTAGTGATTATTTGCAACTTTTCTAATGCAGCAACCCAGTTGTTATGTATAAATACTATTATTACATAACACTTTAAAAATCATTATTACGTCTAATTCCTTCTAGATACTCAACTTCCAATGAATACATTAATTCTTGATGTCACATATATGATAGAAACTTGTATTCATTGTATATTTGTATATTGTATATTCAAGCCAATATTTTCTTATAACCAATGCAAAGCTAGTTTGGCTCTATCACTAAAAATAAAAATTAGTAGATTTTTATATTTTTAGTTTGGGAGCTATAGCCTATCGTTTTGTGACAAACCCAATCATGTATGTAACATCACGTATGTGACAATAAAAGAAAAGTTATTTTTGCCTCATTAGCATTTACAAAAACAGGTAAATATTATAAACAGGTAAATATTATAATAATAAGAAATATCATTGTCTGGAAACACAAAATTTATATTTTTCACCTGGCAACATCGTTGAACAGAACTTATTGGTTATTTTCGAAAGTTCTTGTTCTATTAAGAATTATTTCAAAATGCCCTAGAAATAATTTTTTTTCCCGCAATCCAAAATTGTCTACACAGTTCCAGAACAAAAAAAAAAAAAAATGACCATTAAGATTAAGGGGGAAAGGAGATGTGTGAGAAAATATTATTTAATTCTACCTGTAAAGGAAGCCCATTTTTTGTTTAAAGAACAATATCCTGATTATCAAATCAGGCACTCGAAATTTTATAGCTTTTTACACATAATGCTCTTTTAATTACAGTTACTCTTGCTAACCAGTGTAAGCAGGAGTGTAGTGGTCTAGGTATACGCCAATACGGCGTACCATTACTTTTTTGAGAGCTTATACGGCGCGGCGTTCCGCCACTTTTTTTAATTAATTAATAATAAATCATAAATCTTTACGTTATAAGTTGTGATATAAGTTAGTGAGAAAATAAATATGTAAATTAGGAGTATTTAGCTTTTTTGTATGGTAAATTTATAAAATATGTAAATTTGTATTTTATAATTAAAACATCCCAGCTGTAATTGAGGTTACCACCATGTTCGAGATACTTGCGTACCGGTAAAATTTACTTTAGCACTACTCTACTAACCTGAGTGTAAGTGCTTCATACACGAAACATTCTAACTGATGCTGGCTGGCCTAAGTCTGCAATACAATTATCAATTTTGTGAACATGTTTTGTGATCGGAGACTGCAAAAAATCATCAAGCTTTGCAGGCAGATTACTAGTAAAATAAGTGTGAAAAAGTAAGCCGGCATAAAGTTTACAACCGAAACGTGAACCATTAGGTAAAATACCATGACACCAAGAGGCTCGAAATCAGATCTTAGGAAGGTTGTGCAGAGCAGAGAGCAGTTAAATAAAATTAAAACTGCAGTACCAGATGTTCAAGAACATGTTTGAATTAAGAAAATCTAATTTGAATTGATAGAATGATAAATCACTATTAAAATCAAATGAATTCAAAGTATATATTCAATTATTAATTGCAATAACGATTTGCATTTTTATAATAATTCTAGAACCCTGAAACCATAAATCCCTTAAATATATTCATACCATACCTGAAATATTCTCAGCCTGAAGTGAATAATCTGGTGGAAATTAATATCATTGAAGGAATATTTGTTTAGTAGCAGGGAAGTAAGATACACAAATTTCGTTTGTAAAGTTTTAAGGAAAGTTGAGAAAAAGGTCTCAACAGTTTCTCGGCTAAAATTTATCTACAATAAGTACAGAGGAAAAAATGTCATTTGTTGAAAATGCCAAACAATATGAACTTGGCAGGGATGATATTGTTCAAATACTTCCAAAATCTTTACTTTCAGACAGATTTGTCATATGTTACACATGAATAGCATATAGAATGTTCAGTATTTTTTTTATACATAATTGTGATCAATTAACTTAAACCTTATTTCTGTGTATTTTGTCAAAACAATTTTTCCCATTATAACTACCAACAGTATTGATGTCTCGATAAATTATTTAGGCAAACAAGTGCAATGATACGCCTTTTAAAAAGTCAATTTTTTTCTTTGTCACATACATGATTGCCCTATCGCAAACAATGGTACATCATTAAAAAAAATTAGAATAGAGGATTTCAAATGTATGAATATATATATATATATATATATATATATATATATATATATATATATATATATATATATATATATATTTTAATTTATAACTTCATCTTTTATTTCAACTATTAAAAAGGAACAGCCTTGAAACCATTGTACATTAACTAAAATAAATTTGCAAAGTGTTGAATCTAGAAAGCACTTCTACTAACTGTCACATACATCATAACTACAAATTTATTTACCATATTTTTATATATGCTCCAAAGTGACTGAAAAAGTTTCAAATAAGAATAAGACCATACTGATTAAGGGGAATTGGAGCCCGACAAACTTTTTTTATTATTTAAGACTTTAAAATTATAATTTTTGCATATTTAGAAATATTACTAAGTAAAAACTAAATTTAACATTAATAAAATGTTCACATAGTGTTCTAAATTTTCAAATTTTTCAAAATTGTAAAAAAAATTAATCAAATTTCAAATTATATCTTCTTTTCATTTTTCAATATTTTTTTTTCCTGATTTTATTTAAAAAATATTCCAAATAATATACTTTAACTCTTTAGGCATCGGATTGAGAATAAGCAAAATAGTTTTCGAGAAAAACGATAGTTGCTGTACCTATAGGTAAAAAAAGCGTAAATAACGGGTATTTTTCAACATTTAAATTTGTAAAAAAAAGAGTTTTTATTTTATTTAAAAATCCTAGGCTATTTTTGTCAAATAGATATTAAGAATGACACAACAAAATTCAAGACAATTCATTCATATTTGCTGAAGTCTTAGCATTTTGAGTAAGGTGGGAATTTCAAAAATCTCAAACTGAGAAAAATGCGTTCGAAACATCAAAGGAGCTACTACAGCAATGTTAAATTCTTCATAAAAACATAGTTTTTCTGCAATTGCAGTTATAGGATCAGCTCAAAAACTTGCCAGAATAAGGAAAAGGTTTCAAAGATTATAAACACGCAAAAAATGGAAAATTGATATTTTTATTATTTTTTGTTAAAATAAAAGGTTTCAAGTCCCCTTAAGATAAAATAAAAATTAAGTCCATGAAAATATTCAGCTTTTTCTGCCTATTAAAAGTTATTTAAAGTCAAAACAAATACAAACGTCACATACATGGTTATGAAACGGCCCTTTTTTAGTATAGTTACAAACTATATATTTCTATTTTGTTATTTAATCTATTACACTGTTAAAAATTTTGTTCCACTTTTCACCCAAAATTAGTTCCTATTTAGCTGTAACCGATATTTGGTGTTTAATTTCACAATTTAATGATGCTTACGGTCCGAGGTAGCACCATTAAATCGTGAAACTAAGCACCATATGTTGGTTGCAGCTAAATGGGAACCAATTTTTGATAGAAGGTGGATCCAAATTTTTAATAGTATAAAATATTTTCTTCTGCAACACTTTTTTAATTCTCAAAGTACAACACTTTTTTAATTTTAAGTTGTTTGTTTGTTATATTAAGGAGTCGCCCCCCTATTGAAAAAACTGGTGCCGTAAAAAAGCAGAGCCCATTTTCTAAAAAAGTATTGTCTACCTATTTGAGTATTTGTTTAATTAAAATTTGCCACACACACATAATTCTTAAAATGTACTATGATTTGTAAATAGATATCTAATCTACTTTTAAATTTACAAAAAATCTTGCATTAAATTTCTAAAGCTTTTTTTTTTTTTTTTTTTTTTTTTTTTTTGGAGCATGTCTGTATAACAAGAATAAACTATTCATAAGATTACATAGTTAGAGAGCGCACATTAGCACTCAATTTACACTGTTTAATTTTGAACTACTCTAAGTTAACTTCTCAGTTAAATTTATAATTTATTATATTTTTAATGTATCCTTTCCTATATAAAAATTTTAATTACCATTATTTATTGCATTAATAGTAATATGGATAAAATGAAAATAATTCAAAAGAAATATTAAAACCAAATAGTTCTTTTAAATAATCTAAATTTTTCATTATTTAAAGGATATTCCAAAGAAATAATAATGATTTCCTAAAAAAGTTCATTTCTTAGTTATTAGAAACCATTCCATAATACTAAACTCATTCACATAAAGTAATAACTAGATTCTCTCATTAAAATGAATAAACGACCGAATTTATACAATAAATTGAACTTCATTTACAAACAATTTTAGTTGAATATCATTAAAGAAATCATTATTTTAACTTTCTGTTTTGAGGAATCATTGCATTCACATTTAAACCTCACATAGCAATTATTTAAAAGAGACATTTAAATGGCCTCCAAATGTATTAAGCAATAAAATGGAATGCATTTGACTTTTTTTGCTGCTTTAAACCACTTTTCATGTATTATGTCTTGAAAAGTAACTTTTAAAACGATATTACCTTTGCCTGCATGAACATATTTTTTTTTTTGTTCATTTTAAAAATCCATAGCATTCAGGCTAAAAACAAGTCAGTTTTCTACGAAAAAAAATCCATTCCAAACTATTTAATAACTTTTTTTTGTCCCCAACTCCTGATTGAATACATTTTCATCTCTAACGAGTCTATCTGCAAAGATTCAGCCCATTTAAATGGCGGCAAATGGGTTATTTGGCCCTCCGAAGATTTTACCTCGTCAACTTCAATAAGCAGGACCGTAACCCCCTCTCCCCGAAATTGTTCGATATCTTGTTTCAATGTTTCCCATTATTTTCTTGTGTAAGTTGTTATATGTATTTACATAAAAAATTATTCAGGTCATAGATGTAATATAAGTTAGAGTCTCTTGATTTTGAAAAAATTACAAATGGGAAAAATCTGCTTTATGTTGTTGCAAAACCGGAAATTAAGTCTTCGACCATAAGACCATTATACCTTCGACCACCACACCTTGTGCCATCTTGAAATGGCTGGAGTTGATAGCAAATTACTGTAACATGTGAGGATGTCAACAGCAACAATTTCGCTTACATAAACAAGATCATTTAAAAATTGCAAGTCATGTTCCTGTAAATGTAGCTACGCGACATGGTACCAAAAATAATTGTAAAAAAAAACAATGGAATGTTTATAAAATAAATCAATCATTACACCTAAAAGTTAATTAAGCAAATATAATATAGCTCAAATTTCGTTTTTATTACAATAAGGGTTGTTCAAATTGAGTTCAAAGGCATTAGTGATGTAATTTAAGTAGACTTACTTTTCTTTTGCCTAACAAAGCAAAATTACAAATATTTAATTTTTACCATAAATTACCCTTCTTCATTGATCAACATTGATGGAATTAAATAATAAAATGGGTATTTCGTTCTATAATGCTCCTTGTTAAAGTGTTATGAAAGAAATAACTCTGTAGTACCTTCAACAAATGTTTTATCCGTTTTAAAATGCATGACATACTTTCCTGAGGGAGCTCTACTATTCAAGTAAAATTATTCTTAATATTGTATTATCTTTTCCATTTCATAGAATGTTATTTGATGAAAAAAACTGAAGCAGTTGACTTTGTACTTCTAGTTTCCTGAAACACTTTAATGACGTTCTTATGCCTTTCATTCCTGTCATTTTGATTTTTTCTTCATTAAGTTAATTAAAAGATGTATAAAAAAGTTCACATCATATAAGATAAAATGCATTGTTGAAAATTATACTTTTCAGTACATTTTTATTTTATCTATTTCTTTGGGTGTTCTTTTAACAACGCAATAAGACCACACAAACAATTATAGACGCTTATAATGTTGACTATTGAAATCGATAATATATTAAATACAATATTTTTCTCAACCTGGAAATATTTTATGGTGTAAATTAATAAATGGTTCAATGCTCCCAACCTTACCTGGAGACACACTTAGCAAATATATGCATGCTCAATTCATTCAATTAAGAAGTAACTAATTGCACCTTACTTATGGAGTAGAAATTTATTACCACTTTTTAACATATTCGGTTAAGGTGTTAAAGCATGTTACTCAATTTTAATCTATTCCCTGTTTACCGGAAACCATACAAAAGTTAAACATAAAATTATATAACTAAATATAAACAATCATTGATTTTAATATTATTCGCTTCTACGTGGAGAATTGGATATTAAGTGGTAGAGTACTCCAGGTTATAATTTGGTATCGTTTCCCAGGTGATGCATGATTTTGTACCCAGTATTTAAAAAGTTCACTTTTTCAAGTCATGATTCAATCAAAAATATTATTTTCAAGTTTCAACCTAAATCGGCTTCAAACTTTAAAAATTCATTGAAGCGCTTGTTAGTAAAGACTATACGTTAAATTAAATTGCTACCAGCCCATTAAAAATTTATAAATATATACTTTGAAAGAAATTGAGGAACATTCATATGGGATTTCCATTTTGAAATGAAAATTCCACAGATTAAAATGCTAAATAAGAAACATTGTTAGAAAAATAATTTATTTTTTTACAAAACAACACTAGATACATTAAATTGTCAAGAAATACGTTTCTGTATACTAAAAAAGTTATAACCAGAATTTTACTAAAAACACCCTCCATTTCAATAAATCAGTTAGCTACATTTACAATTGATAGAAACTTATCTGCAAATAATATTTGAAGAACTTTTATTATTCGATGTATATTTTCAAAAAGATCCTCATTAGTCAAAGTATTGAAAATCGTTTCCCTTACTAAACAATTGAATGCTCCCATAACAATTAGATATTTAAAAATATCCCCATACTCTACTGCTTAAACAAAGAAAAAAAATTTCGTTGCAATTTTGAAATATGCAGCATAACAAATCTACTAATACCTTCTAAATATCAGAAAAGAACAACTTGAAATCAAATAAAAAAGCATTTTTAGAGGCATTTTCTTACCATGACTTATCACACATTAACAAAAAGTCAAACTTCTTGTTAAAGTACACGAGAGCTTCTTTTTCGGCCTTTTATCTACGGCATCGCATTTCGAAAAACACAACTCATTAAGATTGTTGCAAGCATCACTCGTAATAAGGGAGCTTTTTAAAAGCATTTAAACTTAAGAAGAATCATTATATTCTCAAATATCCTTCCCCACTATCAAAAATCCAACAAGAAGAAATAATCTTTTTTCCATTATAAAACCTCTACTAAGGCCAGTTCCCAAAGAACTCACTTATTAATTTAAAACAAAAACGGGAAAGTCTTTTCGACGGCACAAAGCCCTTTGACGATAATGAATACTGATTTTTTTTGTGAGGGCTTTCTTTTTCTTAAGTCTCTAGATCCTTCGGTGATTAGAGCAACAAGAAAGCTGACCGGTGTTTGCTACAGATGCTCCTTTTTGGATTAGAGGAGATCAAAATCTTAAACTCAATTCATCAATACATTTTTCGAACTTGAAGGAAACATAGATAACCATTTGAATAAACGTTTGTTTCGATACACACTTGTTGCCTGCCTGCTGTTGGTACATCCTTATAAAAAAAGACATTTGAATCAGAGTTAATAAAATAATTTATTGTTACACAAATATTCTGTATATAATTGTACATAGTGACGTATTTATTTTAAAGATCTATTTTCATTTGTTAACAGTGAAAATACAGGTGAGAAAAAGGTGGCAACATCTAAATC
The DNA here is from genome assembly GCA_963978545.1 of Linyphia triangularis. Taxonomy (NCBI): domain Eukaryota; kingdom Metazoa; phylum Arthropoda; class Arachnida; order Araneae; family Linyphiidae; genus Linyphia; species Linyphia triangularis. Next base: position 19,327,350 of record OZ021721.1, read on the forward strand.
AATCGGGAAGTTGTTTCGTTGCTTGCTCGATTGACTCGAGAAATGTCCCCTATAAATATGGCATGAAACTGTAGTTTCGTTGAATTTTGCTTTGAAAGGAGCACTTTGTTTATTTTCGTGATGCATGAGTGTATCCAAAGTTTATGTTGAAGCTGGAGTTTCTTGTTGTTCGGAGAATACATTATAGTTTTGAATTGGTTCATTTCCTCTGTGAAAATTTCATAACTGATCAAAATATGTCTCGTTAAAACAGAAGGATAAATATACATCTATTCACTAAATTTTTTCATTTTAATATGTTAGAAAATCATTAATAACATAATTTAATATTGTGACCACAATTATTGGTTTAAAGAAGTCATTTTGGAACCTTTTATATATATTTAAATATGAATGTATGGATGGAAAGATAAAGATATCCGTATTAAAATTATATAAATAAAAAAAGCTTGCATTTATTAAAAGATAAAGAATTTTAACTATATTCATAATCTAAAATTTGGACACAAAAAATCAGAAGGAAGTGTTCCATGCAAAGTGGGTGTATGTAATAAATTAGCACCAACGCGTGTTTCGTAATGATAAAAAAAATACTTATTTATGATCAACTTATGCCATTTTAAGATATGTCATTATGAAGTAGCACACATATTCGTTCAGAAGTAAGTACCTTTTTTGAAGCAAATTTTGAAAATTCAAACTTTCCGAAAAATTAGAATATGTTTTGAGCATTTACCACATTTCCATACTCCACAAATTATTAAAATTTTTTAAACGAAAATGTAAATCATAGCGCAGTTTCTATACAAATCTATTTCTTCAAATCTTTTCCTATGGCTATATATCTGGCGTAAATAAATATCTTTTTTCTTGTACCAATTAGTAAATGGAGCTCTAAAAAACCATTTAAGTTCAAAGTCTTACATCCATTTGTTTTGAGCCAAATAAATTTTGAACCAAATAATTCAAAGAATAATAGCAAATTTATATTTTTTAAATAATTATTTATGCTTGATAACGAATTAAAAACTTATTTATATCTCAATAATGATATCAATTCGTAAAAGAACTAGGGGTATTAAACATTGCACAATTTTCAATTACACTATAATACTGACATGGATTGGTGTTATTTAACGTTTTTATATTTTCATCATTCCTTTAGGAAAAATGACCAGTTCGGTGATATTTTTGGAGTTAATTCTTATATGTGCCTTTGAAAATTCCACCGAAATGGCGATTTTGGTGATATACTTTTCAATAACTTTTACATTATCCTTTCTTGTAAGTGAAACTGAGGACAGGAGAAAAACGGTTGTTGATGAGCAATGTTCAAGTGAAAAGAACTCTGTGTCTTCAATATTTTGCGCCTTTATAACTTTTTAGGAGAATTTCGGAGGTGGAGATGCTTAGAATACCATAAAGGGCATTACCACAGCGATTTTGATCAAAATCGTCGGAACCGTTTTTTAGCATTTGCTAAAAAATATGATTTTTTTTTCAATCGCCCCTACGTTATGAGCATGCGCAATTTTGACGAAAACTTTAATGGTAGATTCCATGGACATGAATAACCCTCACTTCAAATTTGAACATCGTAGGTCAATTCTTTTGGGAGTTATGCTGAACACGTAACGTTGCTGACCGAAAACAATACTTTCATAACCATATGTTAATATTTGGAAAATTGAAAGTAAAAAGGTAATCTGAACACATATTTGTGAAAATGAATCGACAAAGAAACTTTTTTTAAAAATGAGTTTAAAACTGTTTACTCTTTTTGAAGATCAACAATATCTCTTAGGTCTAAAATCTTGTATCAATTTAAGCATTATAAAGTTGAAGCAATCTTGGAACGCGGCGGTGTTCCACCGCCAAGTCCATTGTCAAAGCGGCAGACATGCAAGTATATATAATGTTGACCGAGATTAGGTCCGTTTTCAACCCCTTACAGCTCAGCTTTTATTATAGATAGAACCCAGATTTTTTTTCCATCATGTTGTTCTGAGTAGTTCCACCATGTTGGTGAGTAGAGAAAAAATAACTGCATAATTGTTAACATTGAACAAGGAAACATGGCAAAAAATTCATTGAAAATCGTCGAAGTCTCCGGCAAGGAGATAATAATTTACTTCTGATATTGAAAAATCAAAATTCCTTCATCCAACCCAAAATTCCCATCCATCCTGAGCGTTGTTAGATCCACGATCTTAGTTTAAGTTTCAACATTAAAATTGATCTGGATTCAATGTATAAAATAGTAACAAAAAAATAGTAATACATTGCAAATACGTTTTGAAAATTGAATAAGACATCCGCCTTTAGATAGCATGTATGAAAATGAAATTTAAAAAGCTATGTTTCTTGTATTTATTCTTTAAAAAAAAATGTATCTTCACTCATCCATAGATTGAAACAAAGTCGTAGGAATTTGAATTCTTAAAAATTCCAAAGAGGCTGGTATAAACATTTTTGATAAAAATATAACTAAATATTTAAGGCTGATGTGTTGCGTACGTATGTCCTAAGTGAGAGAAATCGTAAAGGAACGTAAATGAATGAAAAAAAATTCAAATTACTTGTTAGTGCTCTATTTTGTAACGATTGAACACTACAATTCTGATATATTAGGCTTGTGTACAAACGTCTTGCAAAAAAAGGGCTTTAACAGTTAAACTATTTTTCATGATAGTCCAAAAAAATTATAAAGCAATTTCTCAATAAAATACAATTTTGAAGTTATATAATATCTGAATTTGTGAGTCATACCAAAAATGTGGTCTAGAAAAAATTTCTATGTGTGTGTACGTGGTCAGCATAATTCCCGAACAAATTGATCTAGGATGTTCAAATTTAGTGTGGTGGTTAGTAGCCGCAATAGAAACTGGCATTAAGGTTTTCGTCAAAATTGCTCATGCGTATAAGGTTGAAATCATGAAAAATCGTGAAAAAATCATATTTTTCAGCAATTGCTGAAAAACGGCTCTAACGATTTTAGATTGAAATCTCTGTGATAATGCCTTTTAAGGTGTTTTAAACATCCCCACCTCCAAAATTCCCCTAGAAATACGATAAAAGCTTAAAAAGTTGAGAAACAAGTGCCTTTTAACACATAGCTCTCTGCCCTTGCGCATCTCCCATCAACGATTGATTATTTTCTCTTTCACGCATAAGAAAGGACAATGTAATGTCAATCGAATAACATTGCCTATTTCGCTATTTTGGCGGTGTTTTTTTTGCCCATGTAAAAATTATTGCCAAAAATATTGCCAACTGACCATTTTTATTTAAATGAGTGAAAATATGAAGACGTTAAATAACATGATATAAAATTTTAATGTAATGACCAATATCATAGTGTAATTGAAAGTTGTGCGATGTTCCACACTCCTAGTTTTTCTCAAATGCAAAATAAAAAGTGATCTTCTCTGCAGAATTTATAAATCCTTCAGCCTTCAAAGAATATAAAACGGGGAGGAGAATAAAGTACTTCAAATGCAGAGTATACATTTAGATGCGTGCTTTTCTTCCCAACAAAGCTCAAGAAGGAACAAAAAAAGTCGAAATTTGCTTATTTTTTCGGTTATAGCGTATCGATTTTTTTATTATCATTCATCTGATCACTATTTTAAATTAAATCCCCTCATTCGGTTCGTTTTACAACAGAATGTAAGCTAAACATATTTGGCGTTCCCTCTTTCTAAAGTAACATTTTTCTTATTCAAATAACGTAGGAAAATTTATATCAATTTCAGCGAAGGGGCTATAAGTCCTTATTGACTCGCAGTTGAGTATTCAAGTAGGAAAAACGCATTCGATTCCATTCGTTGTTTCAACAAAGATTTTTCTTCACCGTAGGAATAAAAGTAAATTACATTTTTCAGAAAATGTTCAAAGAAAAAGTATACAATGCAGTTGAAATGAAACGCCTCGAATTGTAAAATTCACTAATTTACAAGAAAAGGGAATTTCAACACTCTTTTTTAAATTTATTTTTCCTATACTTGTATTATGACCAGAATAATGATTGATTTAGAGTTTTTTGGTACTCTATTCAAATGGTACTGCATTCTGAGTCCCAGTTAAGTTTGAATGAGTTTGATGTAATGACAAGTTGCCCATCGTAAAAAATTTACAAAGAAGTGGGACTTCGACACTTTTCTTTAATTTATATTTTTCTATACTTCTATTATGACCAGAATAATGATTTATTTAGAGTAATTTTGATATTTCATTCAAATGGTACTGAATTGTAAGTCACAATTAAGTTTGAAATAGTTTTAGGTAATGAACTAGTTGCCGATTTTAAAACAATCGTATAGTTGTATATAATATTAAAAGCACATTATGGCTGATGTTTTGGCAAATATATTTCGTCTGATTAATATGAGAAAATTCTGTAATACATTTTTTCTCATAAAACCTTGTATTTGAATTTAAAAGAAATAATCACATTATATAGTTAATACATTTTTTAATTTTAACATAATATTCAATATTCGCAAATAACTTATAAATATAATTTAAATTTCAATAATTTAAGATAATATAATAACCATTTCAAAATAAAATTCAAAATATTATTACTATGCGGAATTCATTTTATAAATTTAACTACAAAAATATGCCAGAATATTTCATTTCTCGCAGTATACCTTTTTAAGTAAATTGATATTTATTTCATATAGAGTTAAAATCTTAAGTTTAAAGCATAAATTTAAGCATATTCATGACGTTATACAATGAACATAAATAAAGTTGTAAGGTAATTTTTTTTAAACGTCTCTTTACTAAAAATAGCATTCAAATTATGTTATTCAATGCAGTAAATATCAATGTTTTTATTTATATTTAAGAATTATTATAAAAAAGTAAATAAATCTTTAGACTTGTTTGAATTTCTGCCTCAAATGTTATTTCGTATATATTTTTTATAAAGGTACATTTCCTTTGATAAAATGACATCGCGTATTTTTCTATGTTTCACGGTGTGAATATTATTAGATAAAACATGTTTTATAACTGTTTTGTATCTTGAAATTGAGAATATAACATCTCAATAAATACCAAATATCTTTAAAAAATAATAATGGCATCATTTCCTAAAAAAACCTCTTGAAAAGCCTACCAAAATCGTAAATAAAACTTATGCCGAAAGATTCGTATTTTACTTCATTTGAATCATTAAAGAATAATTCAAAACAAAAAGTGAAAATTTGAAGATACTTAAGTTTACAAATATTTGCTCCTAATATTTGTTAAGAAAGAATTTTAGAAGCAATTCAATGAGTTTCCAAAGAATTCATTATGTTTTTATAAGAAATGTATGTATCTATGAGACTAATAAGTAAAAATTGTTTCCAAAAATATTCCCACGTTAGAATAAAGAAGATATTTCTAGCTTTTGAAATATGAAATATATACAATTCTCAGTTCAAATGAAACAGACATACTTTCACACTGACTTAATCCAGTAGAGGAATAAGAAGAAAGTTCTGCTTCCAAAATAAAGAGAGTATTCCGCTATTTATTCCCGTCTGCAAAGCTGGGTAAGCAGTAACATGTCCAGATGGATCTTAACATCTTAGTGAGTTAATGGAGAAGCATCCAGGGATGATGGTATGCAGATCAACAATTACTAAATGAGATGGAGTTTTGAAAAATAATTGCTGGCATGATGTGACGAGAATGAGCTAATTATGTTCTAGAGAATGTAGTGAAGGAGCTTAATTACAATATCGCTTTTATGTAGCAAACATATTTTCATCTCGTATAATAGTCGAGGAAATAATGCAAACTGTTTTATTAGGACTTGTCAGAACAGTCTTTTAGCTGAGAACTTTTAAAAAGAAACATTAAGAATCAAATATTTCTTCGTATTTTCTGGAATTTTAAGATTATATCAGAAGTGTGTGTAAGGACCTCAGTACAATAAAAAAAAATAAAAAAAAATAAAAAAAAAAAAAAAAAAATTTGGGGGATTTCCTTTCCATCAATGAAAATCATTTGCATTGATGTATTACTTTTATTTTTACTCAAATTATGTTGTATTTTGTACGCATCAAAATATGTTATATTTTGTAAGTATCAAAATATGTTATATTTTGTAAGTATCAAAATAGGTTATATATTGTAAGTTTAAAAATATGTTATACTTTGTAAGTATCTGTTATATTTTGTAAGTATGAAAATATGGTGTATTTTGTAAGTATGAAAATATGTTATATTTTGTTTTAAGAATGATAAATTTTAATATTAACTATTTACGACTTTTACCTTTAAGTTTGATTTTCTCTAAACGTGGTATTTTGAACTTTGTTGTACCTTTTCTAACAAGCAGATATACACCAGTAATTTTTTATAAAATTGTAGTAAATAACCTACATATTAAACGGAGGTTACAAAATGGCCTGTTATTTTCTTTGTTATTTTTTAAATGCTAAATCTTGGCAAAAGAAAATAAGTTTTTCTCAAAAAAAATTTGGAAAATTATTTAAAATTCAACAAGAAAAATTCTGATGATATTTTTTTACTAAACTTTAACCTTAGTTTAATTTTTAGATTATGTACTACAATTTCATAAAAAAATATTAATGGCATATATCTACTAGTTAGGTAAAAAAGGGACAATAAAGTTTAAAATATCGCGTTTAGAGAAAATCAAAGTTGAAGGTAAAGACTTATATAATTAACATTGATGATTTGCTTTTTTAAAACAAAATATAACATAATTCTAATTTGAGTAGAAACTAAGGTAACACATCAATATCAAGGAACGAGTACATAGAGTAACATGAAATAAAAATCTCAAAATCGATTAATTTATTTTTTTATTTTTACTGTATTGAGTCCCCTTAAAGAAAAATACCTTTCATTTCTAGACAGTCAATCAACTTGACATCAGATTAACCACGCATCAATCTCTGAATTGAATTAATAGTAATCAATTATAAATCTGGAACACTATATTACTTCCTAAAAGTTAATTTAGATTTCTGGAATGTGGTGAGGAATATTCAATTTCAAAATGTTGTGTGGTTTTTTTTTTTTTTTTTTTTTTTCGCTTCAATTTTTTAAACATTCAATTATTATGAAAAAATTCACAGATATTTCAAGATGTTCCTTTAAAATCACAATACATAAAGACAAAAAAGCAACGTCAATTATTGGTTTTTGAGGGTATGTAGACCGAAAACAAAATTAACATTAAGAATATATTGGACCTTATATTTGACCTAATATTCCTTTTGAAAATTAGGGCATGTATCTAATGTTGATATTATTAAAATTAAAAAATTTATAAATCGATTTTTGAAATAAAACATTGAAAATAACTAAAATAAAACTAATAAACATTTTTATTTTATTACCAACTGAGTTATAAAATACTTACCACACAATTCGGAAAAAACTTTGCTAGTATTGTATCTAAAAACATAACTAATAGATTCATCAGAATTTTAAAATTCGAATTTATTTACGAGTAGAAAAAAAAGCAGTGAGCCAGCCAGAGAATTGTAAAATTCCACACCCAATAGATATAATTGTTAGAAGTTCCTAAAAAAGTAACCTGCTGAAAAAAATAAATCGAGTTTCTGTAACTCCAATGCCAAATTTTAATACGATTTGAATTTGGAAAATTATTACTTATTAATTTTAAATCATTAAAATATGCAGTATTTAATCATAAAATGAACTTTTTTTAGTTCTTACAAACCTCAACATTTCTACAAGTATTACTTAGTACTCGTAATTTTAAAATCCTTAAATTATACAATATTTAATCACAAAATGAACCTGTTTCGATTCTTACAAACCTCGGCATTTCTTCAAATATTACTTATTACCCATAATTTTAAAATCATTAAATTATACAATATTTAATCACAAAATGAACCTGTTTCGATTCTTACAAACCTCAGCATTTCTTCAAATATTACTTATTACCCATAATTTTAAAATCATTAAAATGTACAATATTTAATCACAAAATGAACCTGTTTCGATTCTTACAAACCTCAGCATTTCTTCAAATATTACTTATTACCCATAATTTTAAAATCATTAAAATATACAATATTTAATCACAAAATGAACCTGTTTCGATTCTTACAAACCTCAGCATTTCTTCAAGTACTTTCTCATCCTCTCTCGGTTGAGAAACCAATTTCAGGATAGAAAACAATCCTGACAAATGACATTCTAGATTGGAATGACAATCCTGCTGAGATATACCCTTCGAAATGCTTCATAGAATTGACAATGCAGAGGGAACACATCTCCTTTAAATCCCGCAAATGTGCTCCCGCTAAATGGTTCATTCATTACGCCCTGCTATCCAAAGAAGGAGGGGTTGGTTAATAGCCCCGTGACCTCTCTTGTTCTAGGAACAACATCATTACTTCAATGAGAAATGACGGAACTGTGTTCAAAAGACTGAACAAATTGGTAGGATACGACAGTGCGGATCAAAAGAAACGTTCGATTGTATTGAGGTACCAAAGTTTCTCTTTATTTTTACGATGGGATTTGCTAATTATTTGGTTGTAATGATCCACTAAAATAAATTTTAATAATGTAAAACTAATTCCAGATGCTCGGAATCAAACTGTTCCGGTCTAAAGTCATTCGGAACCTATCAAATCTTATATTTCAAACTTAAAGAGAAAGTTGTTTTGAAACATTTTTTTGTATCTATTCGTATGTAAAACTGATAATCTTCTATTTCATATATAAAGCAAGTACTCATTTTTTTGGTATGTAATGCTTTCTTTTCCTTATTGCTTATTTATTTGTTTAGACTGAATAAATCGGTAAGATACCAATGTGCAGATGAATATAAACATTAAATTGAATTGAGGTATCAATACCAAAATTTCTCTTTAATTTTATGTTGCGATTTAAATGCTTATTATTTATCATCCACTAAAACAAATGTTAACAGTGTGAAACTAATTCCAGATGTTCGGAATCAAAAGTCATTCGAAACCTATCATAATCAAACGATCTTCATAAAATTTTGTGTATGTGCTCATAGGAAAAGAATCACTAGACAAAAAAAATTTAATTTGTTAAAATTTTCTCAAAGAACGTTTCAAAGACAAATATAGGGCATGTAATAAAAAAGTTTTTTCTTTCAGTCTAAAACCTTATTTATGACTTTCCCGATGAACTTCGCCCACCTGAAGGCTGTGGGGATAGTGTTCTGGCCTCGCCTTAGAAAGGTGCCGGGTTCAAATTCTGGGTTATGCATGGGTGTTTGTTGTGGTTCGGTCATTGTGCAAAAAAATAGGCGGTTGAGCCTAAGACCAACCAAACAGATGAGCTTCAGCCGGCCGAATTTTAAAAATACATCCTTCGATAAACTGCCATCTGGTGTTAAGCGCATTGTTTTATTGGTATTAAATTATTATAAAGCAGAAAAACTATTTTCAACGTTCTAGTATATTATTGCTTTTTAATCGTTTCAATGTCTCTGTATTTCGAAACCATGGGATCTCAGTTCATATTTTTTTATTTTCAATTTCAATGGATTAGAAATAAAAAGCAATTCATGTTTTGAAAATCTGTACTTTAAATTTGCTTGAAACAAAAATTACTCTCAATAAAAAACAGAATTCAATCAATTTCTTATTCATTGATAATAACTCAGAAAGACACCCAATTCAAAAATATATGAAAGACATTATCAAATGTATAGCAGATTTAATAATGAACACTTTTCTTACTCAAACGCAATATGCTTATTTTCCCGTATGTAGTAAAATAGAACTATCTCCATTAATCGCATTTTTTTTTTTACAGTTATTACCCAATTTTGATAAATACACTGAAAGTTATTTCATTCCATTTTCGTTCATCAAGAAAAATATCATTTAATGCTGTCATTTTATGAGTTTTGTTTAAAAATACTAGATCATTATACTAAAAGTATTAAGATAGTGAGGATTCTGCAACCTGTGGTGTGTCTTCTTTTTGAGTGAACTATTAATTCATGGTGCACAAAAGGAATTGCAAAGTATCATTTAGATTTCAAGAATCACAGGAGCATGTGGAAATTCCAATAATATTAAATACAAAAATGAAAATTTTAACCAGAAGTGGAAAATACCATTACATTTAATTTTTCAAAAAGTGAAATTTCTCACAATAATTTTAATGTTGTATTACTTTAGTCTAGGTCATATTAACTTTTGTATAGATCCTCATGATAACTATTAAGATTAAAAAAAACGAAATTTCTCAAAACAAATTTGCAAATTTTAAATGTAAGGATGTAGAATTCATTTAATTTTATTCTTCATAACGATAGCACATATAATCAACTCATTTTCAGTTTTAAATCTTTATATTTAGTAATATTCGCATACTTCAAATTTAAATTTAAGAAAACACATTTTTTTTTAAACTGTTCATAGAAGTGAACATTTTTATTACGACAAGGCCAAAACACATCAGTTTTATTTTTTAGAAAAAAAATATATATATTTTGAAGGTCCCACATAGGGCCTTTTTTTTTTTTTTTACATAAAAACGTGATTTTTCTTTTTTAGAAAAAAATTTAGTAAACTTTTTATTAATTTTTTATTAAATTTGTGAACTTTTATATTAACTGGTAGGAATAATATTTTTTAATTTGTTTTATAATTTTATTGAATTGCAAAAAAAAAAAAAAAAAAAAAAAATCATAAAAATGCAATCAGTAGTTATTGATAAAAAAAAATATTTTTTTATACATGCCTCTTTTTTCGAAGATTCCAGTAATCCCATATTTAACAAATTCATAAATTTTAAAGTGCTGTAAAACTTATGAAGAAAAATATCGAAAAATATTCGAGATTTTTTTAATAACCATAAGAAAAGGTTTCACATCAAATTTTATAAAAATTGGAAGGGTTAGTAGTGGAAATTCGTTTTTTCTGATCGATTTGATGAGAAATGACCCAAACGTCAGTCCCAAATTTGACTAAATCATAAATGTTAAAGTGCTGTAATATGTATTAATAGAAATATCGAAAAAATATTCGAGATTTTTCTAATAACCATAAAAAAAGGTTTCACATCAAATTATATAAAAATTGGAAGGGGTAGTCGTCGAAATCCGTTTTTCTAGTTGATTTTATGAGGAGTGACCCATACATCAGTGTCAGGTTAAATTCAACTTGTAAACAATCCTGTGCCATTTAACTAGCTTCAAGAACATGCATTTTGTGATTTTGTACACACTTTAACTCAAAATGAAAAATTCTGTGTTGTTTCGCACGGGTGCAATGTTTTGAATAAACTGTAGCATAAAATTGGCTACAAGACATTTATACATTACAGATACCATTGGACTTAATCATTATTTTTTGATCATTTCAATTTAATTTCAATAACCAGCACCTCAGTAGTGCTAATGCCATGTATGAACTGAATTAAAAAAAAAAATAGTAGGTGTTGTAGTTATAAGTCATATATATGCTCATTTGTAAACAGAAAAAAAAAATATTCGATAAACAAATTTCAAGTTACACAAATAAATACATTTTATGAAAACATCAACTACAAATTCAAATATGAAGTTTTAATTTGTAAAGTTAAAGATTGCATAACTATTTTAATATTTAAAAATGACTTTATTTCGTAAAAAATACAGCAATTCCTATATTTCTAAATGGAATAATTTTTTTTCAGTAGAAGTTCATTTAAAATTTTAAAGACTTCCTCGATTTGAATAGATGAAATAAAAGAGTCACAAACCCAATTGGTTGTTAAATAACATAAAAACACAAGCTTCAAATAACTTGAATAGAATAAAAAAACTCTAGTGTTTAAAAAAAGATTTCAAAGAGTGGAAAGAAAAAAAATATATTATGCAAAAAAAAAAGGAAATGTCAAAATTAAGAAATAGAAAGACTTGTAAGTTACATTAAAAAAAAACTGTTTCAACTCTTAAACATGGAAAAAATAAATGACGTGGAACAGTGCTTATGAAAAAGCGAACAAATTTTACTTGTGAAAAATTAACAAAATAACTTAAAATGATTACTTTTTTTTTTACTATAAAGAAAAAAGGAAATAAAGTGGCACATAAGCACGTGTATGCTATTTCAGTAAAATCAAAACTTGATCTACATTCTCCTTTGAACATTAGCATTTGTAAAAAAAATATGTTTATACCAATTTTTAATTATAGTTACACCTCAAGTAATTTTTCCAGTTGGCATAAGTTCAAATGTATACGAAATATTAATTGCGTTGTTTTAGCTTCTTTAAAGAAAATTTTGAAACCGCGTCAGCTAAATTGTAATACCTCGCACCTGCAAGAAAAGTGACACAACTCAAAATTTGTATTTTTATTAAAGTATTGACAAGTGTTCAAGTTGAATTGCAGTTGTTCCTATTCCGTTCTTCCACCCTTAAATTCAAGAAGTCTGTGACTCTGTACTCTAAAAAATGAAGAATTTTGAGTTGCGTCACATTTGGTTTGGTTGGGTAGAATTTTGAGTTGGATCACTTTATTTGGGTACTGTTTGCTTGGGTAGAATTTTGAGTTGGGTCACTTGGTTTGGATACTGTTTGCTTAGGTAGAATTTTGAGTTGGGTCACTTTGTATGGGTACTGTTTGCTTGGGTAGAATTTTGAGTTGTTTCACTTGGTTTGGATACTATTTGCTTAGGTAGAATTTTGAGTTGGGTCACTTTGTTTGGATGGAATTTTGAGTTTGATTACGTGTTCAATATCTAAGCTAAATACGTTTTTATTATTTTTAATATGGTATGTAATTTTATAAAACTAAACTTAAACATTAATTGATTTTATTATGTTTTATTTGATTTATGTTGCTATGATATCATTATGATATAAATATATCAAAAAATTTTGTGGAATTCTTTTTTCGTAATAATAAAAGGAATGCAAAAGCAGAGTAAAGTTAAAATGTTATGCTTAAAATAGATTATTTTAAATAATACTATATTGCTTGCTAAGAAAAATATTACCAATTTACGAAATTTTAGATTTACGAGTTTTTACTTTAGAAATGCTCAATAGTATACGTATGTTTGTGAAACACATTGTTATAATTCTACTTCTAATGTTAGACTGTAAATTAAGGTTTCAGATCGAAAGTAATGAAATCCAAAACAAGGAAGAAATCTTTAATTGCGTTTCCTGCAAATTGGAGATTTCCATACTAAGACAGTCTTCTACTAAACGAGTTATATATTATACAGAGAGACCCAAAATGTATTAAAATTTATTTTTTTCTTATTTTTTTTATTTGAAATAGTAATTATATTGTTTATTTTATTTATATATATGTGAATTATTTCTTTCGTTATTATAAGTCACTAGGTCATCACTGTAAATCGCAAAACTACTTAATAAAACGTAAGAAAGATAGTGTGATTTTCATGAATAAAATTATTTAAAAAGTTACAGATTTTTAATTTTTAAACAGGCACTGTGAAGGATTAATGTCAAATCACTTATATTTTAATTAATCATCACTTTCTCCGTAAAATTAACCAAAATATTAAGCAGTAAATAAACTTATACATTTTTAGAAGAACTACATCAAGTTGGAATTTTAGGACACTTACCAAATTGATCATTTTAATTCAAGATGTATAAGAACAGATTTTATAACATTGCTGTGAGAAATATTCAAAGTTACTTTTGTAAATAAAAATAAGTTTCACTTAAAATTCAAATTGTTATAAATTAATTTTAATTTTTAAAATAGGCGGTTAATATTTTAATGTGTAATTTTTCTTCAGGTATACAACTTTTTTTGACCTTTTTCACCAAGATTTCCCAACTTTTGCTAATTGACAAATTTTATTTTTATCAAATGCTTCATGTAATCCTTTGTAAAGTGTAATGGAGAAAGAGATAAATATGAAGTTAAATATGGTATTTAAAGGGCTTTAGTAAATAAGACCGAATTTCTCATTCCAAAGCACAATGAATTTTTTTTTAATCAATGGGCTTTAAGTACATTCATTAATTACGGAAGAAGTAATAATATCAATCATATTGTAGCAATAATACATTAATGAAGACATTTTGAACATGTGTTGACAGAAAGATATAGAAGGAGTAAATGAAATTATACTTAATTTTTTATTTTTTTTTAACCTACACTTGATGTAATACAGATTAATTCGCAAGTAAATTATATTAACACATAATTTTATGAATGATAAATCCTATATAGGTTTGAAGATTGTTGTTTAAATCGTAGCTTTCTTTGAAGATCTTCAAAGAAACAAACATACCTTCATTGTTGTTGTAAACAAAATCCGATACTTATCCAATTTCTTTACAGGTGTCATTTTAAGTAAAGAGTCCATTTTACGATGATTGCGTTCTTCGGAACTCTATCCACTGGCTTAATACTAATCCAAACTTGTCCAACAATCCTTTTCGAAAGGAACTAAAGATTACTAATAGAAATTCGAATTGGTTAACTTAAAAAAATACAGTAATGGAAGTGTTTTTTTAAACAGGTCAAAATGAGATTTATTAATTTAAAATAAAAAATTAACATTTTTAGCTATCTAATGTTAAAACCTGTAACATCAATAAATCTAGAATATTTCAATAGTTTTGTATTTTTATAGTAGCAAATTTTATATGATTTTTTTTTATATAGCAACTGTAAGAAAGTATCATTTAGGTGGCACAGTTTTATTTACAATTTAAAAATCATATTACCATAGGTTTTTTTTTTCAGTTAGTATAAATAAAATATATGAAAGAAATAATATATGCCAGCTTTATTTTGAGAAAAAATGCTGAAAAATGTATAGGAAATAAGGAATTACTCTATGATGACTTTAAACAATTCTTATAGCAACTGAATCTTTGCTAAACTTAAAACTTAAACTATAAGACAAATTAAATTTTCATGCTTCAAAAGTAATATCGTTGTATTGTAAAAGCTGATGTAAAAAGGTTTTCTTTAAAAGTAAGACTTTTTTTTTTTTTTTTTTTTTTGCATACTTTTCGCTACAATTACTTATATAATTGTGTTTATCCACTTACTTTCAAATGGTTGCATTTTAGGGTTATGTAGTAAATGTAAAATTAAGGATACTTGACCCTAGGTATATAGAGATATTTGATCCAAGATTTGGATACTATTCGAATACATTTGGCAGGTTTTATTGATTTTTTTATTTCTTCTTACACCATTTTGTTAAGTATGTAAGATATTCCATTCATTAAAAAGTATTGTTACTTTTGGATATTCTTGAAAGTTGTATGTCGTTGTCTACCATCGATGTTACATGAGTTAAAGGTATTATAATACCCTTCACATTGTTTTCACAGATTACAATTATTAAATGTATCAGTTTACTCAACTTTCAAAAGATTTTATAATGTTCAATGCACAAATCACCTGAAGATACATAAACCTGATTAAATTCAGGCTATTCTTCAAACACCAGAGTTTTCAATGAAAAATGACAGAATTACAAATTTTGGGTTTTAATGTGAGTTTATATTTGCAGTTAAATAAATAGTTATATTCTTATTCTTGAACTTGTAGAAGAACAGAAAAAAACTTTCAAATTGCTAATATTTTTATCTTTCTACAATAAAAATTAAAAGTGACTACATATTAACATTATGTAGCGAATAAAATTAAAAAGTATTGACCTCATTGAACAAGTATAGAGAAGTATTAACATTGGATTTATAAATGCGAGTTATGTTATTATTATGTAAAAGTGTTACATTTATAATCTTAAATTGTATACTCCCTAATATATGACTTGGGTTAAGTATCCCTAAGGGGTGGGTCAGTATCACTATACATTGGGATACTTGCCCCAAGTTGAAGGTTTTTTATGTTTAATATTTTACCACAATTAATACTTCAGAAAGATATTCATAAATATTGTGTAATACTTAATGAAGTATAATTAGACACCATTTACACACCCATAAGTAATGTAAAATAAAAACTTAACAACCCAAAATTAAAAATTGGGTCAAGTATCACTAGTTCGTCCTACTTGAAAAAAAATCAAGGCATTTTATGTGTCTATAAAAAATATATTCTCAAAATATTATTTTATTATGTTTAAAGTGCTGATGACATCATTTGGCCCCTTAAAAAAGGCCACCCATTTACAAAAGACAAGCAAGTAAAAATACTACTACAGTGAAATGAAATTTGAAGTCGAAATCTTTTGTAATCAATTGTTTATTTTATAACCTAATTAAAAGTTAAATAGGTTTTATAAAATAAAAATAAAACGAATAATAATATTACTTATTGTACAGCACATTCGAAAATTATTCTACCAATTCAAATATTATTCGCATATTTACTGCTCATAAATATAAGCTTTGAATACGAAAGTGTGAATGTGTGTGTGCTCGTATTACGAGCATTTGTGTGAAATAATTTATATGCTAGATAAGCAATACATAAATCAATACAGAATTACCAATTGCTGAATATTTTTGAGACATAGCATATATCATATTTATCCTATGGCTTGTGTAGATTACCTTGAATGAAACTCCAGTTATCTTTAATTAGGGTTCTACAGACATCAAATATCACACCAAACAGCGATTGGCTTCACGTCAAAAACGCAAATTATGCATATCGGCTTCCTAACTGTAATACACATATCTTTTATATTTTAATTAGCAAAATGCGTGATGTTGGAAAATTACTATAGATGCCGTATAAATGTTGAGATATAAGGCCCAGAGAAAATTTATAGGACCAACTTGTTTAGTTATATTTTCTTTGGATACCTTTGAATTGATCTTAAACATACATATCCATTACTAATATTAAAAAAAGTATAGATTTAATGACTAAACTTTATATAGTAATATACAAAATAATGAGAAACTCTACTCAGAATATATATCTTTGGAATTAACAAACTTATTTTTCAGTATTCCCTCAATTATTCAAATGAGGACTTTATCAAGTTATCTTCCCAGTTTTCATAATAATACAATTTATTATGTTTTAAAAAAACCGTACATTAATTATTTTATTTCTAAAAAAATGTTTGAAGGCCAATAAATAAATGTACTTTAAAGAAATGAGCGTCCAAAATGTTGTTATACTTAGCAAACAAAATTGAGCCAAAACATCATTCAACCATTAAATATTCGAATTATCTCGTTATGGGATTAGAACACTCGCCCCGAATTATGTTTTGGGACACTTATTCTTTTACAATTATAACGAGATCCGAATCAACAATCACGTATCATTTTGACTATAAGAATGTATATTTTTACAACAAAATATGCAAGTGCATTAGCTCTACTTGTTGAATGATGTTATTTATGTAAAACATACATAAATATGCATGTTTACAACTTTTAGAAGTATCTCTGAAATAATTTCAGTTTCAATGAAGCTAGATTTTAGTAGTTTAGCAATATTTATTTCATTTAAATCAAAAACGAGTGTTGTTGAATAATTTGTGTTCTGTAAAACTTCAAAAAAGGTTTCTTTTATTATAATTACATATATTTTCGAATCTGCTGGACAAAGATCTACTATTTTTGCATATGATTTCACATAGTGTCCCACAAATGTGTATCCATGGTTTAATTCTACTATTGCGGATAGGTTATAAGTGTATGTTCCATTCGCAAAAAAAGTAATGAATCATGAAACGGTAATGTGGTTTTCATAGGTCATTTGCAGAACAGTTACAGAAGAATAATTGCAGAATATTAGTTTCATACAGCTCCTGTAAAGGTCAATTACACAAGTTTAAATATGAGTTCAAACACATTCGTTCAAAAACAATTATCACTTTAAAAAGTGACCAAAATAGGATACATTCAAAAACGTGACCCAGAAAAGTTATCTAATAAGAGAAATTAACTATTATAACTATATCGGATTTTTTTTTTCTGTTTTTATTTTCAATTTCAAACGAGATACTATAATCATTTTTAAACTCATTCTAATTCTTTCAGTTTTAAATATAGTGTGTTACTTTTTTCGTATTAATGGAATTTGTTGTGAGGAACACTTTTGTAACTGACCTTTTCCGTAACAACCTTTCAGGAACATATTGTATAAACTGAGTTATCACTATCATATTGCATCATGTTTGTAAAACAGTGATTTACTTTTAATATATGTGCACAATGCTACTGTAAAAAAAAGGACATTTTTGTTAATTTGAAAACATTTCCATAATATTCTCAAAATTTGAATCTGATCACAATATTAACGAGACTATACCGTAAATGTTAATATTTCATGTACCTTTTTCTCTGAAAGTAGAAGCCTAATTGTTTTCAGTGCATTTAAAAGAATCTTGTTATTCTACTGAAGTTGCATTTTAATCAGAATTTATTTAAATTTTTTAAAGGAATTAACTATTTGTTAAAAACCTCATTTTTTTTTTTTTTTTTTTTTTTTTTTTTTTGTAATAAATAAGTCAGAACCAAAAAAATATTTATAAATTAACAACAAAATCTCACTTCATTTTATACAAATACATAAAAGGAAAATTTTAGGTACCTAGTTTGTACAGTTTTTCTGAGAAAAAGGTACATGAGGAATGAAAAATAAAGTTTTGAGAAAAACTCTTTTTAAAGAAAACTTTACTTAAATATTAATAGTTTCCTCTTTTTTTTCCAAAAAATTAATAAAAAATACTTCTAATTAGGTATTATTGCAAATAAGATATCATTTTATATGGGAAGTATGGCCCACGTGTTGCTTTTGCGTCGTTAAACTCCTAACTACATTTTATAGAGAAAAATTCAAATATTAATAAACAATAATACATTCAAAATCGATTTTTTATGAATTTTAGGATACCAACTTCCCTTTATATAAATGGTCATCAAACTCTTTTCGAGTATTATAAGCAAATACCATGTATAATTTTATGTACAAACTCAAAATTGCTTCTTAATTTAGTACTAAAAAAAGTTAACCTTTTCCAAGTTTTTACTGTAGATTATAAACTAAAATTAGTAAATAGTACAATTCATTGTGAAGTTTGAAAATAATTAAGGTAGAATTTTAGTAATTGTTTCACTTTTTCTGCTTTGGAAAACTGGTTGCTGGGTATGTAATTTCTGAATAAGAGCAAAGTATATAATACAAGAATGCAAATAACTCATTAAATTCAATGAAATTAAAAATAACAAAACTAATGGCATAGATTTATGCCGAAAAAAAGAAATACTTAAAAATGATGTTTCAAGTTACTTATTTTTTGAAAATTCTATCTTTTATAGATCAAACCCATTCTATATTTAATCTTCTTTTAATCTATCTTTCCACGCCACAATATTATAATGCGAACATTTAATTACTAAGAGAAATTTTATGCCTAACAAAATCATACAATTGCAAATAGAATTGTGTTCGTGAGATTTTAAGCTGTTTTAGCTCCAATACCATAATCATTTCTTTCATATAAATGAGCACATATCACGATTCATAGCGTGTATGTAAGTCATTCAGGCTTTCTTATAAGGTGACATAAATGCAATTATAGTTTCTTATATTTGTAGCAGAAGAGCTTTTAGTTTGATGTTTCCCTAACACTCATTTATAGCCAGTTTCTTTTTACAACGGGTACAAGCACCCTGGCACAATCGTAATATTTCCATTATCAGAATATTTTTTTTTTTTTTACTTTTCTCTTAAAAAGAAGTCTAGTAATTTTTAGTTAATGATTATTGAGGTACAGTTGACCTTTACTGGCTATTTTTTGGAGGAATAAGCTGAATCACCGTCTAAATTTATAAGCCATGAAGAAAATGGAGTTGTATGGTAATTTTTTTTTAATTTTTATAACGAAAAGAGTATCACTAGAAATAATGACACACACAATGATAAAAGTATATTTTATTGAACTTAAGTAAAAGCCTTTATTTTCCCAAAGTGTGATTAATTTATTTTATATATCAATCATAAAAATGTCGTTAAGATGGAATACTACGAATTAAAAACAGTACATTTTATTTATGTTTTTTTCACTAAAAAAAGCATGGGTTTAGGTTGTACAAGTACGCAAAAAAAAAAATCCAAACGATAGCTATATCTTCGGTTTTAATTACCGTAGAATCTTGCAGTTTGCACCAAAGTGTTTTGTTTATGATTTTCTATAAGTGTAGAGTATTTTTTTTTCTTTGTGGGCTGTATACTAAGTAAATTTACCTCTATCTTTAAAAATTTCAATACAAACCCCTATTTTTTTATATTTTCAATCGATTTAGAATACTTCGTTTACCCTAGATACCAAATTTCAGTTCATTATGTTGAGAAACACGTCACTTATGAGCGAAAATGTTCTGGTCGATCTTGAGGCCAACTTTCTTTAAAGCGTGGAAGAAGGAAAAGTTTTGCGTGCATCAAGACGTAATCTATTGTACAGTCCCTTAAAGTGAGCTTTTTCAAATTTTTGCTAAAATATTGAAAACCAAAAGTCAAAATAGAATTAAAAATATTCTGGAGGTGTTTTCGACCATGATAATTCTAATAGAAGCATAAAAGTTACATTTTTCTATTTAAAAAAATTTGAAACTTGCTCTATTAATTAATAATTAATTATTAAAAATTGTTTAGTACAAAAGTTGCATGTTATTTATGTTTGACCTTTAATGAACTTAAGAATTTATGGCTAAGAAATCAAATTTTCTTTTTAACATTAATTTATCATTTTTTTGACACCATTTAAATTTCTAAACACTCATTATAAAATTATGAAATATGGTATTCAGACGGGGTTTTTTTTTTTTGTATTCTACATTTAAATATGATATAATATTATGGGGTTGCCTTTGAACTTTTTTAAAGTTTTGTTTTGTTTTAATACGTAGATGACCTCTCATGATTATATATATATATATATATATATATATATATATATATATATATATATATATATATATATATATATATATATATAATAAAAACCTTCCATGATTTACAACGGTTCACAGCCGTTGCTTATGAAACATTACCACATATGTCTTGGTTAGTTGGTTGGTTGTACGCTCCATGGGCTACATTTTTGCGCACTAACGGCTAATCAGACCGGGACCTACAGCTTAACTTGGATTCCGAACCACAAAGAACATCCATGCCTAACCCAGGATTCGAACCCGGCACCCCCACACAGATTTTGACTCTCTCAAATCAGAATTCGAAGTGCTGGCAGAGGAAAGAACATCCACACAGACCTCATATTAATGTTCTCAAAATATACCAACCCAACAATTTAAAGTGAATTTATCTCACTAAAAAAATTATTAAACATTCCTTAAAACTATTACATAAATTATTAAGTTGGGTAACTTTATAATAAAGGCTCGTAGTTGCACATAAACCAACAAAATGTAATCATTTATCGATCTGGAAAAAATTTCACACATTATACAGCAATGTTATTCAATAAACAAGTAATTTAGTGAACAATTTTAAAAGTCTAAGTTTTATGTCGATTCTTTTTTAAATACAGATAACTTAGTAGAGAAATGCCACATACCTCTATGTTATTATTCACTAAGTCGCAATTGATCCAACAACAAAAATAACTATTCCTTATAAACAAACAATTCAAATTATTATGCAATATTAATATTATCTCTTACTATCTTATATGATTTGAAACATATTCAAAATCAACCATAGTTCAGATCAAGTTTAAAAGAAGAAGCGTGTTTTATAATGCCGACCCAAAAGAAATCGCAAATAAAGGTTTTTCTCCTACAAACAAAAATACTGACAGCAGAATAAACTGAGCAAAACTGTTGAATAGGAAATATTTCGACAAATAGGCTGAAACAAAGGCTTATGCTACACTGACAATTGTGGGTGACATAGATGTCACGAAAGTTTCCGAAAGGATCCTTTCAATCCGATGGTTTTTTTCTCATCTGGAATTGTGTCGTCTTGGACAGACACTTTTCCCTTTGGGTCAGACAATGACATTTGCAAAGGAAAAGCTCCTATTTTTATGCTACGAGCTCAGCACAGTTGTAGATTCCTTACACAAAAAAAAATTCGTGTCCTGAACTGAAAGTATTAGTATCAATGATATCTTTCACACAAGACATGGGTCTTGTTTCTTAGCCTGAAAAAAGCAAATGCTGTGTTATAGAATTGTAGATAATATTAATTATCATACTAATAATCACATTATCATATAATAATCATACATCAATTATTATCGTATTAATAATCACATTAATTGCTCAAAGTTAAAATTTGATCAACATGGATTAAATTAGCAAATTAATATAATAATTCACATCCAGGTTCATGGAATATATTTTGAAAAAATTTATAAAATGTTCAATCAGTTCTATTAATATTAATTCTTTGTTTATAAATTTGTTCTGATGAAAAATAGTTTATCTAGTAGGTTATGGGGAATTTTTGTAAAGTTTTCTTATGAAGCTGGAACAGTTTTTAAAAATCTGTCCAATGGTATATTGGACCTTTGGAAGTACCTTTGTTTGGCAAGACATTTTTATTAAAGGTGGAAGCTTTATATAAGTTTAGAAATGCATTTCTTTGGCAATATATATTTAATACATATTTCGAAATAGCATTTTCATATTATAAGTAATAACAATTGTTCTCTCACTGAAAGACAGACTTCTTCAAGAATAAATTTGTTTCGATGAAGACTGATAAATTATTTACAAATGATATCTTTTATCAAACTAAAAAAGCTTTCAAACAGGTTTTACTGTTAACTTTATGTGTTCACAATGATATTTTGCCAAAACGGGAAAAAAAATTTCATTAGTTTTAGGTTACATTTCTTTATTCATCAGTTTTTATTGATTAGAAATTGTATACGACTACAAGACATGCAACTCACACTGCGAAAGATACTTCGAACAATGATCTTGACAAAAATTGATGTATAAAGTGCATCGAAGTAAAAAACTCCTTTTGAAAACGCATCAATTTTTCATTCCTCGAGAACTGATAAGAACACCTTCATTTCCGACATTTATTTGCTTTTTACTGCTCCCCCTTGCAGGCTACTTGTTGACACCCTCATCTCTATGAATGAGGGACGCCAAAATTCATTAAAGCAACCCGCGGTGATTAATGAAACCAATCCTCTGCCTCGGGACGGCTTCAAATTGGAGGCACTGCTTTCCAATTCACATAGCAGTTCCAAGAACGGGGAGGGTTTTTTTTTATTTCGCTTTTTCCTAGCGTGCACGATGAATCACTGGACTCGAGTTTGCTTTTCGACTCGGAAACATCGATGAAAATGTTGATTCTTCCAATAATCAGGGTATTTAGAAGTTGTCTGTCTCAGCATTACTTAGATGTTCCTTTGAAAAAAAAGTATGCCTCATTTGCATTTGTTTACTTTTAAAACCTTATCCTAGTGTTAGTCCTTAACACTGAAAGGAATGCAAATGATGATGTCGCTAGATCGATTGTTATCAATAGTAATGCACGAACATCATTTCAAGATTTCAGGGTGAATTTCTATTGAATACTTAATTGAACCACTGTGTTTCTTTGAAAAGAAAGTATTCCTTTTTTGTATGAGCTTCCTTAACTGTTTGGTACTTAACTGTCGGTACCTTTTATTATCAATACATCAAATGTTATATACCTATTTAAATAGCTATCATCCCATCTAATTGCCCATCTATAAGGTCCAATTGACAAGTCTCTTAGCTGCACATTGGTAGAGGGCGTCTCTTGGCATACAAGTGATTGTAATCGGACAAGTATTGTTACTAATGAGCATGCATCTGTTACAGAATCCTTTCACACCATGTATATGGACAAATCAATTATATTTTGACATATACTGTGAATAGAGAACCTTAGAATGTCAATATACATGGAGATTTATTAAAACAAAGTTAGTGCGCTCTTTACATGATCGAAATGCCATTATGGTCGCATGTTTTCATCTTAATTTATTTTCTAACTAAAAAATAGATAAGTTGTAATAATATCATTCCTCTGACTATATAAAAATTGGTTAAAGGTGCCAGGAGGAGTAAAAATTATTTCGATTATGTTACAGCATAAACAACTTATCATTTATCTTTTTTATCTCATTACGTTCCTAAAACATACAGGTAAGCCGATATGATTAAATCGTTAAAAGGTTATTATCAATTGATTGAGCTCCAAGTAGTATACTGCAAGAAATAAGGATATTTTCATTTGTAATTCAATTTCTCATTACATTCCTAAAAACATATTTATATTTTAATATAATTATTGAAATATATAGTTATGTGGGACACAAATTTATAAACTGCACCAAAAGAGCAGTTTATAATCTAAAGTTCAATTTTACCATACATGGTGTCCAAAAAAAAAAAGAAAAAAAAGAGAAATCTTTCCGTTTCTATATTTACGGAAATAATATACAAACATTTTTAATTCTTAGAGCTTGCATTATTTGTTTACAAAATTGACAGAAATATGGTACCCGCGTTAATTTTGAAAATATTTTTATTTAATTAAATATGTTTTTGGACCTTACCCTCCTATAACTTTTAAGTGTCATCCAGTAGAATTTACACATTTTTTAAAAAATGCAATCTCTCTCTCGCTCTTTTTTTTTTTTTTTTTTTTTTTTGAGAAATGGAGCGAAAGTTTAGACTATAATTATGTATACTTTTATATGATAGAAGTACTTTTTAAAATAACAAGTAAATATTTCAGAGCCAATTCAGTTACAGTCAATTGCCATCAATTTCCTAAATTTTGTATTATAATCTATTAATGAATGAATTTTATGAGTTTTTTTCTATAATAGTTACGAAATTAACACATATTGTGTCACTAATAGTGAATTTATACTTCATCATACTAAGATATTAGCTACCCAAGTAGTAGTATGAAGTGATAAATGACGTCATCTGAAGGTCATAAAATTGGTCACTTTGTTCATTTTGGTAAACGACATCTGAACGTCATTAATGACTCCAAAAATGACGTGATTTAATGGAACGTCATTAATGACTCCAAAAATGACGTGATTTAATGACGACCTAATCACTATGCCGATGTTAAGATGACACTTTTAATGCCCTAATATTGATGTTACCCAAATGGTCCTTTGAAAGGCAATTAATGACGCTGTTTTGTTCATTATAGGTTTATTAGATTTTCTATTATTTGTCTTTATTGTAGGGTTATTGTTTCACTTTATTTTTCTTATTCATGTAATACAAGACTCCCATTTAATTCAACGTTAACTCCTTTTATTTAAAATCTTTAGCTAAATTGCAGAATTCATATCAAAGTAATAGTTTTAAAAATAAAATCAATTTGTAATTTTAAACAAGGCTATGCATTTTTTTATATGTTTCATAAACAGTATTTAGATAAAAGTAATAAAACAACAAATTGTACAGCTAAGAATATTTTAATAAGATTCATCAAGTAACAAGTTATTCCAGTATAACAACACTCAAAGTATACAAGAAAACCAATATTAAATCATAAGCTAAATTGCAGAATTTACATCAAAGTATTAGTTTTAAAAACAAAACGAATTTGTAATTTTAAACAAGGATATGCATTTTTTTATACATGTTAATTAAACAAATTGAAATAATATTAAAACAACAAATTGTATAGCTAAGAATATTTTATTAAAATTCAAAAAGTAGCAAGTTATTACAGTATAACAATACTCAAAGTATACAATAAAAAATAACATCAATACATTACACAAAGTTAGTTACAATTAATCCAAATACAAAAAGTAACATATGCTCAATAGAACGTCAAATGATTTTGCAGGGAAGATGAGAAATGCTTTCAACGTTGGCTTTTTTATAATATAATTCAGGACTCAAATCAGTTAACAATAAATTCAAAATATAAAATACACTATTTGTCCAAAATTTGACAAATATTTTTTTTTCGATATACTGCTCACATTATATATTAATATCATTGGAAGAACAAAATATGTTGTCACTGATTTTACACCACTTGAATTTAAAATCATTGATATTGTACTGAAAATGTGGATAAGACAGAATATACGTTCCTAACTAGTAAAGGATATAACGCATATAAGAATACCTAGATTACCATCAATATTGATATTCATTCTGAAATTGATAAACTGTATATGGCTACCAAGTGCTACTATAATTTAAAAAGCAGCGTTATAAAAACAAATTTGTACACAAAATTTAATTCCTATGAAACCTTCATAAGGCCTCAATTTTCTCAATACATATTTTTGGATACAATTAAACAAACCAAACTAGGATCTTATTGCTGAGACGACCTTAGACTGGATCAGGTTGTATTCTGAGAAGAATATTTTCCAATCCGAATTCAGTTTACTTTAAACACAAAATCGTTTAAATGGAACAGTTTTGACTAGGCTAAAAAGGGGCGTCTTGGAGATAAATTTTTTTTAATATCGGTGAGAGGATTCTAGACAAAAATCGTGGCTCGAATTCAGTTTTTCTTTTCTTTTGTGCATAAATGAGTTTGGGGTACTACTCCGGTTAGCCACAGATAAAAACTGCCAAATTGCAGACCTACCTCATCCAAACTAAAAAAAAAATCAAATCATTTATAATTCTTGTAACAAACTATAATATGTTTGCTATAGCATAGGCTTGGAGATATGTTGTTTAAACATGTAAACATTTAATGAGTAAACATTGGTGAGTAATTGTACCTGGCTAAAGGAAGAGTACCGATTTTGCAAATTCATATAAGAAAATGTTAACCGAGAAATAACTTTATTATAGAAAAGTTATTTGCAAGGCGTCCATTTAAAAATGATTTATACAACAAACATTTAAATTTAATATACACAAACTATTTGTTGACATAGTGTTAGGTTTCCATAAAGTTTCTGGAGTCATTATCCCAAAACACGCGACACAACGTTGAATTGATTGGACCACATTCCATAATGAATTTATGCATTTATATCCAATTATCTTTTATTTATTCTGATTGGCATTATTTTGGCAACAGAAAAGAGTTTCACCAATGATCGGTTAAAATTCTTTCACTTACAGCGTTACAGAGTCAGTGATAAGCATAATTCTTATGGTAATTTTCAAAATGTATATTTTTGTCTTTTGATGATAGTCATTTTGTTTGTTTGCGCTTACTGTTGATATGATTTTGCAAACAAGGAACTAATGAAATAATGTCAAGCACACGAAATAGAAATTGAGGAAAGGCAAAAGCCCAAAATTGGAAGTTCCTTCAAGATATTTCTATGTATACAATATCTTATGACTTACAGAGATACGTTGATTATTCAAGATAAAAATGGTTATTTATAAAATTACTTTTTTCTGTGAATTTGATACCAAAAACATAATTATCATCTTTCTCAAGCAAATTGTGCACTTGAATTAAAGAGCTAAATTGATTACGAACTGCATCCCTCTTGTTATTTAATAAAAAGAAACAATAATTACGAAACTTTTAATGATAAAATTAGTATAAACTTCAAAAAAGTTATTTTATACCAAATATCAACAAGTTAAATACTTTTTCACCTTCAGTTTGTTCGTTCTTATAAGTTGGTGACAAATTTTAAGATCATTTGTGAACTAGAAAAACTATGGTGTATTCTTCGATTTCTAACAGGAGCGGAGGCCTAATAACTTTATAAAAAACGACACTTATCAATAATTAGTCTTTTTAATAATACATATCAAAAACACATTCTGTGAAAAAAATTGTTATAATAAAATTTCCAAATTGCATTGTATTCTTTGAAGTTGATTATTCCAACCAAAAAAACATTCATTATTGGAAGTATGAGCTCGATTAACACACGATCAAAAATAAACATAATTTAATAACAGAATGGATGATCAACATACAGTTTACTTATCATCAGTACTATTACCATCAGTACTATTTCCTCTTTGCCCTAAATGCCAAAAAGAACAGGCATCACCTCAGCACATTTTGGACTGCCTTGGACTGGACTGGGAGGACATTTATAACTGTCCACAACTAGTGTCAGACTTCATTAATGTCAATGGCTTCACTGATATTGTCTGACTTCGTCAGACAAAAGGGAGATTAGAAACAACAACAACAACAACTATTACCAGATAAAAACCACCAAATTTCAGACCAAAAACTTATCTAAACTAACAACCTTCAAATCATTTATAATTGCTATAACACACAGTAAATATTTAGGGTTGGAGATACATTCGCACTCGACGAAAACTGCTATTCAACAAATCGATGAGTACATAAAATTTATTTTTGCCTCATTTGCACACACACACACACAAAATATTAATTAAACACATAGCAAAATCATTTTGAACAAGTTATAAAAGAGGCGACTGCATATGTATTTATTAAAAGGGATTGAGTTACAGATAAATATTAACACTAAGTTTGTGATGTTTATGAAGAATCAACTTGTTTATATTCTTAGCACACTAAGCTTTAACACTTGCTAACCATGTTTAGAAATGAACATTAAATTGTAAACATTAAAATGTGTGATAATTGAAATGTAAACAAAAGAGTATAATAAGTGAAAGTGACTAAAAATAATTTCTTGTAAGTATTTCTTGTAACTACATTAAATCACAAATGTGCATTCCATATTTATTTCTACTAAATTACAAATGTGCATTCCATATTTTATTACTACCAAAACATTGAATAGAATTATTTTTCATTCACTTTAGAATCGCTACTCTTTATATTTTCAAGCTATTAACACGAGATATACCTAAAAATTACTCACCTATTTGTCATACTATTATTTTTACTTATTTTTCGGCTTCTCGTTCGAGTCAAGGGGTAAAAACTCGATGAATATTAGAAAAATAGTCATACAAGTAGGCTTCACAAGTAGAAGTGAAGTGTATATTCTGTCGTGGACGCCGAACAAGAAAAATATGAAGTCATAAATTAAATTCGCGTCATACGATGATTAAAAAATGACGGCATATTGTGACCCAAAATTATTTGAGTTATTTAATATTTACAAAAAGACGACATTTCATAACCCAAAAAAATTTGAGTCATATGATGACAAAAAATTGACGTGATGTGAGGAAAGTCAGTTTGTATGACCATTAGATGACGTCAAAACTTCCGTGATTTTTTACTGAATAACGTCATTCGAGAAAAGATACCATAAACATCACGTCATTTATCACGTTATGCTATTACTTGGTTATAATGTAAATTGCTTTTTGTTCACGTGTGAAAAAATTATTTTTTGTTCAAGTGTGAATGTTTGCATCTTATTCAACATTTACTTTATTAAATGTCCACTTCATTAAAATAGATTTCTCGTTTGCTACAAATTGTTTTCTATCTATCTGTCATAGATTTTTAAGTTAAATTTCATATTTGAATGCTCACATGTAACTGACTAAAATCTAATCACAGCTTTTCATATCATTTCAAATTAAAGCATTTCATTTGAGTTCCCTTCTCTGTTTTTAGCTATTTTCCGTCTTATTTCATGGACGGGTTTCTTTCTTTTTTTTTTTTTTTTTTTTTTTTTTTTTTTTGTAAATTTGGGATGATATCAGCAAAATCAAATAGTTGCCTGGCTTTCTGCATTATAAATTATTATATTCCATTTGGACTCCAGTCAAAGGCCTAAAAATTCTTCTGTTTTTTCCCACTCAGTCCAAATTTTTCCTATTTCTTCCTGATGGGAAGCAATTCCCGACATCTGCGGACTCCCAGCCCGTCCGGGAATATTAAATAAGCGGAACATTGATTCCTTGGTAAAAATATTCGTAGAAGCGGTTAAATTCCAATTCCTTTTGCATCGAAAATTTTTCTTTCACTGTCATTTTGTGGGGTTATTTTCCTCTTTCTTTAAAGATTTCAGCATGCTATTGGAAGGCGTAAATCAGTCGATTTTCTTTTACCGTTTCCGTTGACTTGACGAGGATAGAAACATTAAAATACCAGGAATCTTTCTTTCTGTCGACGCATCTTGCTACTACTTTGAATCCTTAGACTTGGAAAGATTTCTTTTGAAATGAAAGGATTCGCTTACGTCATTTGAGCACCTGAAATCAGCCACAAAGAAGTCTTCTTAGGACACCTTCAATTTCAACACTTTATAAACAATCATATTTAAATAGTTCAGCAGAAATAGAAAGTTATGTAACCCTTAATTTAAATATTATGATCCACATTAAATTAAAAACATGTTTCATTAACTTCAACCTACGCCTTTTTATTTTGGCCCTTGTTAAGACATGATGTGAATGTCTGAGTATTTACAATAAGATATTTCATAATCAATAATATAACCCATAAAAATACATTTTTTTTAAATAAATCCTCTATATACATTGCTAATTTTTATGTCCATTTGCAACTTGTTGAGCTCAGAACCTGTTTTTCAGTGTTTGACCACTACGAACTATTTACTTATCTCTCCTTCCCTCCCCCCTCCAAAAAAAACTTGATTGAATCAATTGCCATCCACAACGAACCTATTAGCCAAGATTCAGCTCGATTGGATGATAGAAAGGGGTTAATTTGCCCTCCGAAGATTTAGCCTCGTCAATATTAAGGGGGGAAGATTTCAGTTATTAAATATCTCTAAATCAAACATGTTTGAATTAAGCTTGGTATCTGGATAATAGAACGAGGGTAAACGCTAATAAGTTTCACGTAAAGTAATAGAAACGTGTGTAAAAGTAACCTTTTCGCGACAGTCCCAAAGCTTGATATAAAACATTGTCATCGACAACGAGTGTACTAGCCAAGTTTCAAAGTTTCAAATCGATTAGATGACGGGAAGTAGGTTTATTTGTAAACACAAGCATCAATTGAAGCGTGAGTAAAATCTTTCTTTTAGTGACAGTTACATCCCTCAAAACTTGATGTAATGCAACGTTACCGACAACGAATCTAATTTGTCAAATTTCAGCGTTATCCAATGACATCAAGTTGGTTTATTAGTATTCTGAAAATAGAAGTGTTTGTAAAAGCTACTTTTTAAGGACAGACACAAAACTTCATAGAATGCATTGCCATTGACATCGAATCTATCATCCAAGTTTCAGCCCGATTGGATGACCGCAAGTGGGTTAATTAAGCATCTGCAGATGTATCTGGCAGCCACATACAAACAAACATATTCGAAATTAATATAAAGTATTTTAAAAAGGTGATAAGTCTTTGCCATTCCATATGTCTAATATTGTTTTGATCATACATAAAATTCTAAAAAAGTAGGAAATATGACAGATCACTCGAAGATTGTAAAAGTACAGATATAGTTATGATGAAGTTTGAAATTCTAATGCAATACAGTATCTTCTGAGTAAATTATAATTATAGATTTATTGTTACTCCTTGTAAAATGTAATTTTCCTTTTTGTATTTTATAGATTGGTACCTCAATTTTTTATTTAAGTTAATTGAAAAAATTATAAACCGTATTAGGGACTCACGTAGTTCCCTTAGTGATTTAATAATATACTATTACACTTTAATTATTTTAGCGTCTAAAAGTTTTGATTGTTTTTTTCCAAATAGATAAACGCAAATTTCCAGTATTTTGAATGTACCACTTTTCTCTAATCTATTTACACAGCTCATTGTGAATATGAACTAGTCTGTACAACAATATAACCCATAATAACAAAAATTTTAATATAAATCCTATGCATGCATTGCCACTTTTTATGTATTTATTAACATAGCGCCGATTCTCTTGTCAGTGTGCGCTTTGTGTTTGCATCTAATTTTAAATATTAAAAATATCTCTATCAGCAAAATCTGAAACAAACTACGTTTCAAAATTTATTGAAAATATTGTGAATTTATGCATCCATACATCCAAATATCTTTTATTTACTCTGATTAAAACAATTTTGGCAACAGGAAAGAGTTTCAACAATGATGGATTAAACGCAATTTCAGAGAGAGTGGTTTACGACAAAGTGGTTTATTACCATTCCGTAAAAACAATCTATTAGTGACAGCCCCAAAAACTTGATAGAATGTATTGTCATTGACATCGAATCTATCTGCCAACTTTCAGATCGATTAGATGATGGCAAGGGGATTAATTAGGCTTCAGCAGATTTGCCCTGCAGCCACACACAAAGAAAATCGAGGTTAATATAAAGAATTAAATAAAAAAAAAGAAATAGAAGAGGATAAAAATTATGTTAGAAGCATATTCAAAAAGTTTTATTCTAATTCAGACTAGAAGTAGATAAAATATATATATATATAACCTTTCATTTCAACTGAAGTATATATCAAAGGTAAGGGCATGTGGAGAAACAAATTGTTGAAATAGTTTTGATTATCATACCATCAAAGAAACTCCTCGGTTCTTCCTTTTTTCCATTGGAGTTTGCACGATACCTGGTCCCATTTAAAATAAAAGGAAGGAATTACATTTAATGAGTGTTTGTTCGTTCTGAAGTGACACATAGGGTGGCGAAGACCATACATCATCTCACTTCCTGTACTGTGCAAATGAAGGTTTTGCATGCTTTTCTCAAATTAGTGAACCCATTGTTATCTGGGAAGGTCGTCCTGTTTCTCAAAGCTATAATTGAAAGGGGAAAGAAAAATGTGTGTTAGCCTTCGGCGTGTTGAACGGCACTTAAACTGATAACTATTCTTGGTTCCACACGAAAAGTCGTCGCTGCTAATTATATTTCTGAAATTCTTTGTGCTGCCGTTAATTGGGCCATACATTTGGCTTACGACACTCGCGCAGCTGGCGACCCTCAGAGGATCGATTGGGATTCATGGCGTAGCGAAATATTACCTCGTTTGCTTAGCATAAACACATTCCTTAACGCAGTCAACTCGGTAAATAACTGCGCGAGTTATATGGAAGCCATTCATTTGAGCTCATCGGAAATTAAACGATATACATTAAATAATCATAACGTAAAAAGAAATTATTAAATGATGTAATTAAATTAAAATTGTAATGGAAAAGTGAAGATGGGATTAGAATGAAAGATAAGTTTAAGATGCAATGGCTGCAAAATATTGCCTCTTTTACTTAGGACAAACACATTCCTTTACTCAGTAAATAACTGCAGGAGTTATTATGAAAGCTATTCATTTGAACTCCTTGGAAATTAAACTGCATACATTAAATAATAATAACATAAAAAGAATTTGTCGAATGATGTAATTAAATTTAAAGGTAGGTTAAGGTAAGTTAAAGTTAGGTTAGGGTAGGTAGGTTAATGGTAGATTAAAGATGCAATGGCTGCGAAATATTGCTTCAACATCAGCCTAAACATCAACTCAAAAATAAATATTAATGTAAAAGCATGTTGCTGTTATTTTTCGAAATCCTTTTTATTCAATTCATGTAAACTTAAAATAAATGTACATTTGGTTAATAATTTTGAAAAATGCATTTATTTTGTAACTATCCGTATGACCAGTGTTATTGGTACGCCGATAGTAGGTAAATATTAGACCCTAGAAGTGATGATGCCTCTATAATGTGTTCTGATAGTTCGCATATATCTAGTTTATATTTAACGATTCTAAAGGCGTTAGTTAATATGTACATTTGAAATGATGTTAGTGGAAATAATTGGAGAAACATAGTGAGGTAACAAGGCACAGTGGGGTCCTTCCGTTACTTATCACATGGCACTCAAATATTACATCCCGCTTTCAATTAAATGTTGCCTTCCATGTGAGATGAACATTGACTTATGTCTGGAATTTTCTTTGAAGTTGCAAAAAATGTCGATTTGTTGAAACTGTTATCGAATTTCTACTTAGGTTTATGTCACCGGAGGTGCGTGGTGCTTCAATAATCGAAATATAAAATAATTTGTGGTGAATGTCTACAGATAACTAGATTTATAACAAGATTGTTTATAAATAACAGCAAAACAGTTCTGTATTCTCATACTTTTCAGATAGCTAGGGAAAAAGTGGCGTGTATCATAATGATCACAGTGGAGAACTTTTATTGAGGAGGGTGATCCTATTATTTCTCAATTGCTAAGTAAAACTTCTTAAGGAGATTTGTGAATAAAAAAATATATATTGAAAATCAAAGGGAAGCAATGGCGTTTTATTTTAACTGGTTTCCAATAACATTATTTTCATTTATATTATTAACAGTATAATCTATAATATTATTTACATCTTAAAACATTTGCGACTTATGAAGTTACTCATATTAGTGAACCCATATTAGATGACAAGATGCGTGGACCTGCGTTGCGGAGACCCGTCATTGTGTATAGGTCCCAGCTTTTGACGTTTGGCGAACAAGCTCGCTTTGCTCGTTGAAATGTTCAATGGCTCGTAAGCACAGGCTTGCTTAGCTCAATGAGAGGTTCATTGCTGAGCAAGAATAAGCAAGCTTCGCTCGCTAAAAGATAAATGTCTATGTAAAATCTTATTATTACGAATACCTCCTCTATCGAGAAACAAAAAAAATCCCCGTTAATACAATAATATCCCCCCCCCCCCTCTCGACATCCCTCTGAGAATATTTTAACAATATGTTTGTGTAAAGCAAACTTAGAAGGCCATAACTACTTTGGACATATATGTTACTGGAAGTCACACTGTACAGAAACTTTAGGAAATTAAAATAAAATTAATTAAAGTTGTAACATTTTGCTCTTCAAAAGTACAATTATAAGGCAAAAACTACTTATATTAAAAATTCCAAAGCTCTATGTCTATTAGAATTCCCTTTGCAAAAAAATTAATTAAAATTTAACACTATGTTTGTCAAAAGTTCAATTAGTGGACCAAAACTAGTTGTGTGTTGTGTTGGAGTTCTATGCCTATTAGAAGTCACTTTGTAAAAATATTTAATCAATTAAAAAAAAAATTAAAACTTTAACATTTTATTTGTCAAATGTTCCCTCAACGTGAGACCTCAAAGAAGATTTTCAAACTTTAACAGACGTACAATTTCAAAAACCTCTTATTAGTTTTAAAAATTGTTAATTCATATATTTATGACTCATTTGAATTGGAGATTGAATTGAATAATTGAGACCAAAAGTACAGTTGAATAATTCCATCGACACCAGAAGAGTCCTTTTCATTTAATTGTACTACTTTATAAGTTGCATTTTTAATTAATAATCATTCGCCGTAAAAGTAAATATACATATGTATATATTAAACAGTATTTTCAAACTTAAAAAAAAATTGAGTTTATTGATGGCCAACCGCGTAAATATGGTAATCATAAAAAAATTAGTTACAAATCGATATTTTTTAGATAACGGTATTTTAGTTTTTATCTTTTCCTGGAATTTCACTTTTGTTACGAATGGAAATTAGCTTTATTCAGCAACTAATTGAAAGAATATTATATATGTGATCATTATTCATCAAAAAATAGTTGTTTTCTCTAAAAATATTTTTCCCAAACCGGATTTTTCTATCAAAAATGAGTATAGATATAATCTCGTGTCGATTGTCAGACTGACTGGGGGGAGTCTTCCGGGTTTTCTCCCATTCTATACGTAAATACTGGGTATTTTCCACTTTAGATATCTCCCGGAAGACAAGCCTGTGGTTGTTGCAATTTAAATAGATGGTTCACAATTGGTACCAAAAAAAAAAAAACTGTCGCTTAGAAAATGAGTAAAACACCTAAGGTGCTAACAAACCGAAAACTTCTTTCCACAAAAAATACTTTTGGTGACAATTGCCGTTGTATATTTTACTTTAACCAAAAATACTCCAGTATTATCGAAGTCGAAATGATAGTTACGCCCTACTACTTTTAAACATTTATCACTTAACAATAAAGATCCGTAATGCCCTCATCCATTGTATCTCTACGAAATGCAATCGAAACGTAAATTATCACAGAAATCAAACAGCACCCGAAGGCATTTGCTTGTAAAAGAGAACTTTCCATTTGCTGCCATCAAATATTAAATGCGTGAAGAAAAAGTGATACGCGCCACAACTGATGGGAGGCGATTTAGTGCAGCTGCCATGGCTCTCATCATTTGCGGGAATGTTAAATAAGGGCGCATTGATTTTCAAGATTCCCCACACACAAGGTGTGCTTTGCAACCGGCATATCACCCCGGAGGAGATTCAACAAACTCCACTTCACGTGAGAAATATCAGGCTGCTAAGAATCCTTGAGGTGAAGCTGCTTGCAACAGACAAATGTGTTGGCATGGCGTGTCAAAAAAGGATTTTTATTGTATTGCCAAAAGTGAATACATCATTGTAAATGGCGGGCTTGTTAAGCTATTAGCATATCTTTACATCATTGCATCTTTAATAACACTACAATGGGATATGAGTGTGTAAGTATTTATTATTAACAAATAGGTTTAAATTTAATATTAAAAATAAGGATTTTTATTGTATTTCCAAAAAGTGAATACATCATTGTAAATGGCGGGTTTGTTAAGCTATTAGCATATCTTTAAATCATTGCATCTTTAATAACACTACAATGGGAGACGAGTGTGTAAGTATTTATTACTAACAAATATGTTTAAATTTAATATAACAAATAAGAATTTTTATTGTTTGCAAAAAGTGAATACATCATTGTAAATGGCAGGCTTGCTAAGCTATTAGCATATCTTTACATCATTGCATTTTTAATAACACTACAATTAGAGATGCGTGTGTAGGTATTTATTATTAACAAATATGTTTAAATTTAATACTACAAATATGTTTAAATTTAATATAACAAATAAGAATTTTTATTCTATTGCAAAAAGTGAATACATCATTGTAAATGGCGGGTTTGTTAATCTATTAGTATATCCTTAAATCATTGCATCTTTAATAGCACTGCAATGGGAGACGAGTGTGTAAGTATTTATTATTAACACATATGTTTATATTTAATATCACAAATAAGGATTTTTGTCGTATTGCAAAAAGTCAACCCATCATTGTAAATGGAGGGTTGGTTAAGCTATTTTCATATCTTTACATCATTACAGCCTTAATATCATTACAATGGGAGAGGAGTGTGTAAGTATTTATTGTTAACAAATACGTTTATATTTAATATCATTGCAATGTTAGACAAATACGCAAATATAAACATAAAGATATATATGAAAAAAATAACAATACAATAAAAAATGTTTATTATCAATAATAATAATAATAACTAGTTGATTGTCAATAATTACATAATGCCTTCAGAATAAATAACCTTTGAATTCGAGACGAGTACGGAAGTTTTATGAAATAGATACGCTTAAAATGAACATCA
This sequence comes from Linyphia triangularis, assembly GCA_963978545.1. NCBI lineage: Eukaryota > Metazoa > Arthropoda > Arachnida > Araneae > Linyphiidae > Linyphia > Linyphia triangularis. The sequence continues at coordinate 19,364,546 of OZ021721.1, forward strand.
CTGCAAGGGAATAGAAAAGAAAAATTATTATTATAAGAGTAGTATATAAGTAAATATATAAGCATCATTGCAGTAAGAGACGAGCAAGAAAATATTGTCATACAAATATGTTTAAACTTAATATCATTGCAATGTAAAATAAATACGCGAATATTAACATTAAGATAAATTTAAGATAAATAACATTGCAATGAAAAAAGCGTTAATTATCAATATTAATAAAGATTTGATTACCAATAATTAATTAGTGTCTTCAGAATAAATAACCGTATAATTCGAGACGAGTACGCAAGTTTTATGAATTAGATACGCTTAAAATTAACATCACTGCAAGGGAATAGGAAATTAAAATTATTATATGAGTAGTATATAAGTAAATAATATAAGTTACTATATAAGCATCATTGCAATGAGAGACGAGCAAGTAAGAATAAATACCATTGTAATACGAGACAAATGCGTAAGTATATAAATATATCCTAAAGATTACAATGGAGGACGAGTGTGTTAGTATAACAATTTCAATATCTTCAAAATTTAATACCACTTCAATCAGACAGGAGTATGTAAGTATATGATATAGATATGGTTAAAATGAACACCAGTTCAATGGGATAGGAATGTGTAAGTGTTATTACAAATGTATCTACAAAATGATCCGTGAGAAGCAAGTGTGTAAGAGTAGTGTATCATTTAAGATACGATATCAATGTTTTTATTTTGACGTAAGATTTAATAAATTGCTGTATATAGGTAATTTTTAATGCTCAAAATGAAATATTACCATCAAGGAGATAATATTTATTGAATTATAACTGGCAACTATGGTAGTCATGTGTGAAAGTATGTCTAATCATAACAATGGAGTTGGGTTGAGTAATTATTTCAAGTTGTCATTTAAATAATAATTCGACAATTATAAATTGGGTTTAAATAAGAGGGTGATTACTTATTTGAAGGTAAAAAAAATCAATACAGTGCCATACATGCAACACGATTAGTTAAGTTATAAATCATCATTAAAAAGTACTGATCATTTGTAGAAATCAAAATAATCATCGTCAAAATTAGGATTACATTTTCATATAGTGGTAAATTTTACAAACTCTCAAAATAATCCCTTAAAATAAGGTAAATAAAATTAAAATATTTTATTTAAGAAATTGAACATCGAAAGGAGAGTAAGATGCAAAAGAATTTTCTCTTAAACTTCAACAGAAATGCTTTGAAAATTATTTTACTTTTTTTTATCTGAATTCTTACATATACATAAACTTTGAACGAAACATTGTCACCTAGACGCATTTTACATTCCTTTTTAAAAATAATATTTAAATTTCTGCCAGTAAACAACACATAGCTAATTTTTCAACTACTTTTTGAATTGAAAAACTCTCTACCACATCGCTATCGTCATTAAATGCTTAGCAGAAAATGCGTGCAAAAAACTAATAAAAAATCTAAAATTATATGAAATAAGTCAAATAAATAGGTCACATTGTTACCACAGTAAACATGCAATTGCTCCAATATATCTACGTTTTCTACTTAATATGAAAAGCCTTCTGTAAAAATCCATTTTGAAAAATGTCTTCCGATATCTTCATTAAATGCTTCGGAAGTAAGTCTCGCTTTTGCCGAAGCTATCCAAGTCGAAGTTTCGGAGATTAAGTTGTCCCTTCAAGGGCTGGAAGACGCTCTTTGCAAAGAAAGTCTGGGCAAGGTAATCCTTTGACAAATCACTCTCGAAATCTCCTTAAACGGCAGGTGGGCTTCATTTCCTTTCGAAGCGGAATTCCCTGCCACTCCCACAGGAATTGCAAAAAGAAGCCGGCTAAATAACTGCGCAATATTTTAATGCCACCACACCGCTTCTTGATAGTCTTTGTTCTCATACTACAATAAAAGGAAGTCATTTGGAAGTCATTTATTCCTAATTCCTTGTCTTTAAGAAATATTCCATTTTTAATAAATAGGAGTTATGTTTTACTAAAAGAAATTCCTATTTAATGCTCATATGTTGAGTATTCGCATTTTATGAACATCCCAATAATTAATAACAGTTCGTAATGTTACCGTTTTACCCTGGGCTCCCAAGGGCATTGTTTTCAATTGGTCAAAAGTGAGGTCTGGTGTCCATCCCCACTTAATGTTTGGGCATGTGCCTGCTTATATAAAAAGAGATGTATGCTGATGTTGCTCAGTTGTATTGATGCATCGATGTTTTCAAAACTCAAAAAAGAAACAACAACTTTGTATTAGGCTTGGATTCGAGGCCCAGGGTAAACACATCGGTCCTAAGCCGATATTTGTTTAACTTGGTTTTATTATTCATTCAGACAACTATTTACTCAATCATTTATACAAATGTACCTCTTATTATCAATTTAAAGAACACTTTTAAAATATAAAACGTTTGAATTACAGAAATTTGTTCATTTCAACAAGTGTTGTGAAACGTCTTCGATAACCAATTGTGAAAGCTACTGTAAAGAAATCATTGTTGAGACAGCTCTTTTTGAAAACAAAAATGATAGATGTATAGGCAAGGAACTTATTTCAACTGTAAAATTAACTTTTTTTAATTTGTCAAGTATAGCTAACTGAAGTATCCATTGCCTTGACAAAACACGTTTAACATAAATTTAGGTCACCAATGAAAAGTATATAATGCACATTGTACAGTACCCAAAAAAACAAACAGAACGATGGCTATATCTTTTGTTCTAATTGTTGAAATAACAAACAAAAGGTACCGTTGTAAATCGTGAAAGGTTTTTAATAATTGTATGTAGTTTTTTTTATCATGAAGGGTCATCTACATATTAAAACAGAACCAAACTTTAAAAAGTTCAATAGCAACCTCATAATATTATTCCATATTTGGATTCAGCATTAAAAAAGAATGCGAAATACAAAAATTCGTAATTTTCTAATGAATGGTTTGTAATTTAAATGATAAAAAGAAAATGATAAATTAATGTTAAATAAAAAAGTTGGTTTTTTGGCCATAAATACTTAAATAATTAATATATTTCAGTAATTTTTTTTTCAAAAGGTAGTTTGTAAATGGCCAAACATAAATAGCAATCAGCTTTTGAATCAATTTCTTTTTTAATAATTAATTATTAATTAATAAAGCAATTAAAAAAAAATTGAATAGAAACATGTATTTTTTTTTTGCTTTCATTAGATTTACCATAGTCTAAACCCCCCCCCCCCATAATTTTTTTCTTTCCATTTTGACTATTAGTTCTCGATTTTTTAGAGAAAATGTAAAAAACGCTCACTTTAAGGGACCGTATAGTAGACGACTTTTGAAAACTATCAAAGATTAATTCAAGGTAAACTAAAGGTGTGGAAAATCGCATAACGTTCAATTATCGTATAACCGATAGTTTAAAAACTAAGAAACACCCTTTAATAGGAAAGTGAACTAAAAAGTAGAAGATAATTTTAAATAAGTTTGAAATAAGAATAGTGATTAACAAGAAATATTTATTTTATCGTAAAAAAGCGTGGGGTGCTTGATGTTAATTTTTGTAAATATTTAATGACAGATATTGGTAAAAGTAGAGCCATTATGAAAATATCTTAAAAAGCACCCCACGCTTTTGTACGATAAAATAAATAATTCTTGTTAATCACTCTATTCTTATTTCAAACTTATTTAAAATTATCTTCTACTTTTTAGTTCACTTTTCTATTAAAGCGTGTTTCTTAGTTTTTTAATCTATTGATTATTTTCTACTTTTTAGTTTGATTTTCAATTAAAGCTTGTTTTATTTGTTTTTTAAATTATTAATTATTTTTTCTGTAAACTATCAATTTTTTTTTTTTTTTTTTTTTTTTTTAATTTGCTTTCTTAAATTCCATTTATTTAAAACAACATTTTTTAAGCAATTTCAATAAGTTATCCTTTAAAAATTTTACTGAATCATGTGACTTTTTCATTTTATAAATAATTTCAACGATCTAGTTACATTTGTGTTGATAGTGAAATATTTCTGTAAAATATTCATGCTTTACTAAATACTGTTTACTAATGCCTACATTTAATATTTATTAATTTTCTAATTATCAGTAGTATTCGTTATATTTCTGCAATTACAGTTTTCGATATTTTATTTATTTCGTGTGAAGAATGCACATCTTTAATCTTATAAATAAATTATGTTAATTTTGCGTTTACTTGCTATTTTTGTATTAATCTTAAACATGACACTATAAATCCAAATAGTTTCTATGCAATTTTAGACTAATATTGATATTTTTTAACGTCGGTGAAACACTCCGCACTGAACTGTGGAGTAGATTCTTAAAAATACCTTTCGTTTTATGGAAATTCTCCCTGAAGATCGGTTAAAAAATGGTCGAAATATTTTCGCTCATAAGTGACGTGTTTTTCAACATAATGCATTGAAATTTGGTATATAGGGTAAATGATGTATTCTGAATCGAATGAAATGATAAAAAATATGGGTTCGTATTGAAATTTTTGAAGATAGCGTTACTTTTACTTAGTAAACGGTCCCTCAAGAAAAAAAATTGCATCATATATATAGAAAATCGTAAGCAAAACATTTTGGTGCAAACCGTAAGATTCTACGATAATTAGAACCGAAGATATAGCCATCGTTCTGGGTTTTTTTTTGCGTACTGTACACTTATATAATAGTTGGTAAACTCATCTTGGTTGGTTGTTTGAAGTTTTATGGAGCAAGAGCTCAACTAGAATCATGCTGCACCAAACAATTATATTTATATTCTAAATATTCAAATCTTTAAAAATACAGAGATTAAGGATAGCAAAGGTAATAAAATTATATAACTGTCAAAATTCTAAATCAAACAACAAAAACTAATTTCTTGTAAAAATGCAAAATTTTGATAAGGGGGTGAACTTAAAATCGATGATAATGGAGGATGATTCGTTTTAAAATGTCGTATTCTGATAATATTAAAGAAGGACATTCACTTAAAATTTGAAGAACAAAAGAAGGACTTCACAGGCATTGTATGTGGGGGTATCTTCTGCCAGCAGAAGATGCACATATGTAAAACGAGTGTAACTAAGACGTATCAGGAGCACTTCCCTTTTCCGGGATTGCTAGATGGGCATGAATCCGGAAATTAAGGGCTGAAACGAACACAGCTTGTCCGCAATACTCCTTTTGGAATTAAGCACCTTAGGATCACCTTTATTAATTGGTAAACTCACCCTAGGATACAGTACATATATACTACTCTCACACACACAAAAAAAACGTTTTAGAGTAATTTACTATATATTATCTGTGCCGGCAAAGGAATAGTATGCCGCATACTTTGTATATGTACATATTTCTATCCTAAACATAAGAAATGGATGAACTTGAACAACTATCGCAACGTTTAATTAAGTTTATGATGAATATAGTTTAAAAGTACCCCGAAAATGGTTAGGAAATTATTTGAATTATTAATTGTAAGTTTTAAATATTTATTAACAATATTTCATTTATATTAAAACTTTTCTTTACGTTATAGGGTAAAATTTAAAAGTTCTTAGTAAAATAATTACACATATATAGTGAAAATAAAGAGTGTCCTGAATAAATTAGCATTTTAATAAATATGTCTGCTTAATACAATAAACAAAACAAGTTAAAAAAAATTAAATATTATAAAGACATTTTGTTCTATATTTTTCTATATTTATTCAACTAAGCAGCATTTATATAACACACAATTAAACAACAACAAAAAAGAAAAAACATTATTAAAATACTTTAAACTATATTAAAATGCTCTTGTAATAAAAATGTATCCCTAAAAAAATTCCATTAATGAGCATCAAAATAGTAAATAAATTATTTATCCCTATACAGTGTGGATTTCAACAAGTATATAAAGCACTAGTGCGATTAAAGGATAATTCATTCCAGTACTAACTTGTCATACTAGAAATTGTATCATCTCTTATGCATATGCATAGATTTATCCAAACTAAATGTTAATGCGAGATACATTGATGGAACATCGATATATTACACTGTAATTGAATGAATTTCAATCATATGAAACGTAAAGGAGAGAGACAATGACATTCTTCAAAAAGTTTGAATCTTCAAAGTAATATTATAATCCTATCTCACTGATACACAATTTGTTGCTACAGTACAAAATCTTGATTTGTGATCATGATGATACCATAGTCTTTATGATAATAGTTTTAGTAAATGAATTTACCCAAGAGAGAAAATACTTCTACTAATATTATCTATTTTTAAATCCATATCCCCTGAAGATACAGTGCTGAAAAAACGTTAAGGGCAACTGAAAAACTTAATTTTTCGTACAAATTCATTTATAAATTTTATGCAACCCTCAACCCAATAGCAAAAATGACAGTTCTAATTATATAGTACAAAAATATTACACAAATTTAAATTATTTTTCCTTTAAATGTTTTTTTTTTCTTTTATACATACAGAATGCTGGAACAAATATTAAGGCCACACGCAAAATTATGTATAAAACTGCTAATACTACAACTATAATATTACAACAAATAAATAACATGAAAAAAATAATAAATTTGAGCTTGGCCCTATAATTTTTTCCAAGTTTCCGCATGTTTAAAAAGTCATTATTATTTTAATTTTAAAAGTAACTCAATCTGTGGTAATATTTTTATATGTATAATTAAAGCTGTCATTTTCAACATTGTATTAAATATGCATAAAGTTCCTATAAATAGTTGGTGAGATAATGAAGTTTTTCGCTTGGCATTAATGTTTTTTCCAGCATTGTATTGGATCTTTTTGCGTAATTTTTTGACTAATCAAGTAAAATGAGGGAACGTATCCTATTATGAGACAGTCATCTAATAGACGATTCTTTGGCATTTTATGTTCCTTTTCTACTCGAAAACAAATTACAATTCCAAACTTAAAATTTATGATGAATCTGTAATATTAGTTGGTGAAAAAACTAAATGGGAAAAATAAATATTTTAATTTGGTCAAATATACATTTATAATACGCTAACGCACGAGTCATGGAGAAACAAAACAAAAATATTACGATAAAGACAAAAGTTCAAATTTTCTATTCAATATATAAACGCATAAGATATATAGGTACATTTGAGTAGATGTTAATAATATTATACATACACTGGCTCCCAAAAGTCTTCGTACAGTTTCAAAATTTGTAGAAAAAGTGCTGTAGTATGGAATTGAATTCGAATATGAACTTCATTTTTTTTTTCCCGAAAATCTATTTAATTCTAAATGAAACCAAATATTTTTAAAAGAAGTATTGAATCATTTTATTTTTATAAAAATATAAATTCATAGAACCAGAGAAAAAAATACCACAAAAGTGTGTGTATACCATAACATTTTCTGATAATTTTAGTAATAAAATTATTTTATTACGCTTTCTTTTTTTCTTCTTACATTGTGGTGACATTTAAAGAACAGATTGCCTGTAATAATTTCCGTCTGTATGTGTTATAAACTATTTATTCTTTAAAATAGTTAATAGCCATATAGAAACAACAAAACAACAGTTTAAAATTGATTATATTTCATCGTAATAGTAGTAAAAGTATTCTATAAATGGCAAATATATTAAGTTTATTCCATTTAACTGCTTGGTATGCAATAAAACTTTTAAACAAGAAAACAGAATCCAAACTAGACTAGAAGAGATTGCCCAACACAGTTATCTGAACATGAAAAGGGATTTATTGCAATAAAATTTGAAAAAAATCCACGTTTGTGTGCTATAAGAGTTGCCACAGAATGTTGGGAAAAAAATTTTACTTTAATTTCACCTGAAACTGTTTGAAAAGTAGTCATGTCAGCTGGACTACAAAGGAGTTCTATCCGAAGAAAAAATTTCGTAAATTCTAAAAATAGAAGGTTTCGCCTTTTCTTTACAAAAGCAATGATAAATAAGCCAGAAATGTATTGGTGTATTGGAATCATGTCTTATAAGAAGATAAATACAAATTTAATATTTTTGATTTCAATGGCCGTATTACTGTGTGGAGAATAAAATATGTTGAACTTAATCCCAAGAAATTTGAAAGAACAGTAACGCCTGGAGGTGGAAGTGGCCTTGTGTATGGGTCCTTGTCAGCATTAGGACTTGGTGCATTGGTGTTTAATGATGAACTCTACTTGAATATTTTAAATGATAAATTAAATTTGTCAGCCCAAAATTTGGATACTACAAATAACTTCATTTTTTATCTAGATAATGATCTGATGCATTCAATGATCGCCTCTGTTGCCTCTATAATTGCCCGCCAAATCTAAAAACACCGCCTCAGTCGACACATTTAAACTCAAAAGAACAGATTTGGAGAAAATTGGAGGGCAAAGTAAGAAGACATGACATTAAAACGGAAAGCCAACTAAAAACAGTAATGAACGAAGAATGGAAGAACATTGATGCAGATTTTATTAAAAAAAAAATTATTACAATTTATCCCAGACGCCTGAAAGTTGTTGTGAATGCTAAAAGATATCCTACGAATTACTAATTTACCAAACTATTACAATAAATTCTAATATGTAAAAATATATGTGTACGAAGACTTTGGGATATATGTTTTGTGTTACTTTAAGGTTAATGATTTTTCTAAAAAAAGTTTTACTGTGCATTAAAAATATTTAATGTAGTTTTCTTAAGATAAAATATTATTTAAAATATCATATTCTGAAATATTAATTTTTGATATGGGTAGTGTAATATTTGATTGAAATTTGTAAGTGTATAAAGACTTTTAGGGGGGAGGCACTGTATATCAAAATTTTTGCAAAAAGTTTTTTCCCCAGATTTAGTAAATAAAAAGTGGTCAATTGCTCGAAAAATACCATTTTGGTGAAAAACAGGAATATTTTTTCAATAATTACATGTCTTCTAAATTTTAAAAACAAATGTTAAGTACTTTTTACTAGTTGTTACTCATATTGAACACAATTTCGGATCATTTTTTGCTTCGCTAAACGCTTCCTAAAATTATTTGTATTATTCTGACGATATTTACCTTTTGCTACTTAGTAAACTATGTTTTTCAACAACAAAAAAATAATTATTTAATTACATAATGCAAGGCATTTCAAAACATAACAATACAGCCATTTTTATTTATTTTTATTTTAATATTTTTTTATTATTTATATTATCTATATAAATCCTAAAGTATTGAAAAAATGCTTTTGAAAATATGTTTCTATTTTTGCAGCTAAATTCAAGAATATTTTTAAAAATTAAGTTCAGACAAGAATTTTGCATTTCACGCCTTTTAATGCAAACACCTTTTCATGACAAAGCTTCCGTTTTTGTTCTTCCTAGTAATGAACAGCAAAATATTTATTAGCTTGAAAGATATTTTCTTCACGAAAGTAAACGACGGATTTTAATAGATGTCATCCACATTGATAGATTGATGATTATTTACTTCTCCTGCCTACCGCTTATCAACCTTTGCTAATTGCATTTCTCAGTTTCCATCGGAAATGTATTAGTATAATACAAATGAGAAAATTTTGTTAAAGGCAAAACCTGAAAAGAAGATTAGAACGCAACAGTCAGAAAAAAAAAATCTATTGCTCTGAAACGTTATTAAGTTATTAAACATATGCAAACACTTTTCATAGATACTTCAGATTTGAAAACTTATATGTGTGTGTATGTATGTATCTTTCATTTATCTCACGTATGAAAACTTGTATGTGTGTATATATGTATCTTTCATTTACCTCACGTATGAAAACTTGTATGTGTGTATCTATGTATATTTCATTTACCTCACATTTGAAAACTTGTATGTGTGTTTATGTATGTATCTTTCATTTATCTCACGTTTGAAAACTTGTATGTGTGTGTGAATGTATGTATCTTTCATTTATCTCACGTTTGAAAACTTGTATGTGTGTGTATGTATGTATCTTTCAGTTTTCTCAGATTTGAAAAATACGTACATACATACATGTTGTTTATTTTAACTAGTTAATAAAAAAGATTTAGTTTTTATGGATTATTTTCTCATGGCATCAGCGATACATATACAAAGTTTTAGAAAGAAATATTGATTGTCATATGCTCTACAGAAGGAAGCTGTAATTATGTTGTCCCTGTAATTATGAATACTACTCATTATTGAATTAAAGTTTAGCCTCAATCAGCTTTAAGTCGCTGTTGTTTAAGTTTCCTCAGGTTGGCTGTCTCACCTCCACAGTCATAGAGAATATTTGCGATCGCAATTGTTCCACTGATCAAGAGGCACCGGTGTTTTGTTTCACATCCATTCGGATGTGATCTACTACGTCCGAAACTCGCGCATTTAGGAAATGCTCACGCACAGGGAATCAGAGGAATCGGTCCGGATAAAATGGAACGCGATTAAACAACTAGACTGATTTTAATGAACCGTACAGACGTACTCGTTAAAATCTAGTTTTGAGAGAGAACTACTCAAGTGAGTAGTTCTCTCTCAAAACTGGCATATCGATCGTGTAATCATTGCATAGCAACTCTTGTGGAATGTATAGGTGCATTCTCAATGACAAATAACTGTTGTAGATTACATAAGTTGAAATCTTATCTGCATTAAATCCGATTTTAAATGGGGGGAAAAAATAATACTCTGCATTATAAAAAGTGCACAAGTACATATTTAAATAAAATTCACGGTGCTTAAGTAAGTTATTTATCAGTAAAGTTAATATCAGTCTTAAATTTTTATTTTCTTAATAAATTAATATTGTTTACAAATCATATTTGAAAGATTTACTTCGAACTTAAATTGCATTCTCTTGTGCTTGCAAATTTTTATTAGATAATTAAAATGTCCCTCAGCTATAGAAAGGTGCAACTCAAAATAACAATCCACAAAGAATACAAGCTCAACCCATAATAAATATAATCTGGACAGTTCACTTTAACATGATCTACAACACAATACCGAGAAATTCGATTCTCACAAATCTTCTACATTCTTATACTAAAAATCATATCACGTTTGAGATTCCCCACCATTAATTTATAATCTTGTAAATAGGACATCCATGGTTACTTTTTATCATTTCAAGTAGACATATTGTTACCCTGGGCCTTAAGCTCAAGGGTATTGTTTTCAATTGATCAAAAGTGAGGTCCAGTGTCCGTCCCAAAATAATTTTTGGGCATGCGACGGAAAGGCATTGTGTAGACATGCGTCTGCTCCGTCTGCTTGTATAAAAATATATGTATGATGATGTGGTTCAGTTATAATGATGTATCTATGTTTTATAAAACTCAAATAAAATAATAATAATAATAAACCTTTTAAAAGGTTTGGACTTAAAGCCCAGGGTAAACTGTACATCGGCCCTAAGCTACTACTTATAATTTAGTAGGTTTAACTAATAAAATATCACAAGCCTTAATCTTAACAGAACTAATTTGATTTCAAATGACTTAAATCCTCACCATCAAAGTAAACAAGCCTATTTATTCCAAAAAACAACTAGACGTTGTAAGAAAACCCACCAAATAAACTGGTCAACCAGAAAAGGTTATGAAATCTAATGTTTGCCTCCAAGCGGCCGCGTATTATTTCTTTGGGTTACTTGTATACAATGAACTTAATTGGATTATTAGAAGGAATCCTCATAAGCCATCAGAACTTTTCATGCTATAGTTATTTCTAAATAATCTCATTTCATATGCTTGAGCTACTTTGTACCCATTGCACTAAATTTATATTAATTTTATAAAAACTTTAGCCTGCCAAATACTGATTGTCAATGAGGATTCCTTCCAATAATCCCAATTAAGTTCATTGTGTACAAGTAACCCAAAGAAATTATACGCGGCAAACATTAGATTTCATCACTTTTTCAGGGTAGACCGATTTCCATGGAGTTTTTTTTTTTTTTTTTTTTTTTTTTTTACGTCAAGTTGTTTTTTTGGAAGATATAAATTCTTTTAGTTGCATTTGTTATGTCTAAACGAGTAAGATTCGAAGGATGTTTTAACGTGAATAATCCTATCTTAAGCAAAAAATGGTTAACCGAGAACATCTTTAGATTTACATACGAATCTTTGTATCGACAAAAAATCTATATAATGATTCAATATTGTTGAGAGATTTAGGTTTACTATCCAAATCCTTTACGTTTCTATCAAGTAGTTTCTTTCCACACTAAGAAAAAAATTTCAGAATTAAAAATATGTACCTACAAGTTATAACTTGAGTAAAAAAACACGCAAATATATACTAAAATATAAGTAATAATAAAAAGTAAGTTGTTAAAGTACCAGGGCAGAGATTGGAAGGTACGTGGTTCAAATCATCCAGTCATCTTGAAAGCTTCATTTTAAACTGAAAGTGGTTTTCTAACTCAGAGTTGAAACACGAGTTTTCAGAACTTTGATAAGCATGCAATTTAATTGTAAATGAATTTTACTTTTTTCTAATTTCACGTTTTCAATAGTTCAACTTAAAATATCAAAGTCATGTATTGAAATTGAGCGAAAGATGGATATCCAAAATCCGCTCACCCGTTTTAAGCAATCATTACTCGGGCTAAAACTCCTAACTTTAGGGATTATTTCTAGGGGGTACAAACCCTCATACACATTAATTCATACAAAAGGCTCTTCCCCTATTCAATATACGATGAAAAAAAAAAAGAATGGTCTCAATATATCAACGAGTTTAAACTATAGGTTTGACTAAAACTTCTAAGTATCAAGAGCATTTCCGAGGGGGGGAGGGGGGCTTGCAAACCCTCCTACCCATCAAATTATTATACAAAAGTCACTTCCTCTAATCAAACTGAAAGAATAAAAAAATAACGATAAAAAATCATCAAATATATTTCACTGTAACTCTGGCTGAAGTTTTGGTCACAACCAGAAAAAGAAGATTCAGAAGAACAAAATTCTGGTGGCTTAGGCAATTTTCAAATTATTTTTTTGCCATGTTTACTTATTCATTGTTAGTAATTATGTTGTTATTTTTCGTCTACTCACCCGGGGCAACACGATGCCAAAATAAATCAGAGTTCTAGCTATGATAGAAGCTGAATTGTAAGGGTCAAAAACGGGCTTAAGTTCGGTCAACATAGTATACATTCCTGAATATCTGAAGTTTAAGAAGCATTTTTCTAAGAAGAATATTACATTTTCTAAAATATTTCGATCATCATTACACAATCTTCTTGACTAAATCATTGTTTGCCTAAATTAGGATCAATTTATATTCCTTTGGTTTTAAATCATACACAAAATTCCAAAGCTTAAACGATACCAAATTGTTTTTACCGGTTTCAAAGATAATCTCTTCATAATGGTTTGAATTATCCCTGAAAAAGTCTCTCCTACTAGTTTGTAGTAGATATAGAATACTAGTACGTCTTGTATAGTAAAAAAAGACATTTCTCTCTTTTATAGTATTTAAATTTCTAAAACTAAAAAAATATATGCGGTTCTTGATTTTCTATTGTTAGAAACTTATACACGAGATAAAATGTCTTTATCTTAATTAAAGAGAAAATAACAATGCAATAAATATAACATGAAACAACGTAAAAAAATTACCAAAAACTGTCATTTGATTAATTGAATGTAATATTTTGTGTTCCTGTATATGCTTGTCAAATAATCTATGATTTTTACACATGAGCTTCCATAAAACTATAACACAATATTGATAACATATTTTTTCACTGGATAATTTAATTTTCATCACAGCTAAATAGAGAAAAAAAATTATTCCACTGATATTTTGGACAATAACTGTACCGTTTATTTTGAAACAATTTATTTTTGAAAATTAAAACACGCAAATAACATGAATATACAAATCTAGGAATATTTTTACCTAGAAAATACCTCCATAACCTCAGATGATCAATAACGAACGTATGCACTAACGATCCATAATAAATAAAAACTACACGAATCCACTTTTTTACAACTCCAAACGTTTTTATTTATTATGGATCGTTAGTGCATACGTTCGTTATTGATCATCTGAGGTTATGGAGGTATTTTCTAGGTAAAAATATTCCTAGATTTGTATATCTAAATTCCGAATTTCTTTTACTATGCAAAAATGAGTTAATTATAGCTTTAAATTCCCTCTATGATTTCTGTACTCAAAAAACGTAATTAATATTCCTTTACAAAATGTATTATTATATACATTAAAAAATATATATATTATTATATATTTAAAAAATATATATATTATATTTTTAATGAAAAACAGTTATCTATGTCATTGCATTCCTTCTATGACTTCTGTACTGATCAAGCATAATTAATATTCATTTACAAAATGTATTATACTTTTTTTTCTAAATATCAGATTCAGAAAATCGAATTTAGACTTATTTTTGTATATCCTTGCAGGAATAAAAATATGTTGAACTATAAAAAAGTGCACAGATAGAAACTTAGTAGATTGAAGAACATGCTTGATTATATTAATTTCTTCTTGAACAACAAAAAATCGCAACATTTTTATTCAGGATTTCTTTTATCATGCACTGTGCAGGCTGCTCTGTTTTATTTCCTGCTCACATCTTCACGTATTTATCTTAATCCCTTTCTCAAGATCTCTCGAAAAGTAATAATGCCGTTACAAAACGTAGCTTCGTCTCTACATGACTATCAGATACTTTCCACTGTGTTAGTGCATGAATGAATGAGTTTCACTTCAAGATGAAAAGTCATCGCACATGCTTGAACTCCAATTGATGAGATTTCTTCAGACAACTGAGAGATTCTCACAAACCCATTTTTGGAGCATTTATATTATACTTCCTGTTATCGTTGCATTTTACCGATTCTTTATGTAATACTATATGTAAAGGTTTTAGAAGACTCTTTCAAGTTGTCTCATTATATGTTATTGGGTTTAAGTTAAGTAGTGCTAAAGAGTATATGTTGAGAGCGAGGAAATCCGGAGTATTTTGTTTGTAGAAAACCATTATATGTATGTTTACAAGTCTCATCAAGTGATTTTTTTAGAAAACATGTTCAGGGTGGTCAGAAAGAAACGGATATATAATCTCTAGCTGTCATTCCGTTCAGAAGATCGAGATGTGATTTCAGGTATAGTTAGAGGTATGAGCTCAAGATTCTGTGAACGGCAACAAAATGGCGCTTACGGTTACGGTTATAGGTACAAAAGTCGAAATTTTCGAATGGCAGCGCCCACTTTTTTTCGTCGCAAAATGCTCAGCACATGCAAAAACCCTAAAGAGCGTCGGAAAGGTGCATGTATTACAAAAACGGACTCGTTATACACGTACAGAAGATAACTCTGCAAATGGCCAACAAAACCACAATCGGGGCCCACGGAGGAAATTGACAAGACACCAATCACTGATGACAACACAGATCAGACAAATGAAAACTTTTATTTGGCTAAACATTTTCCACATGGATGTCACCTCAGGCAATTTTATCGGTTTTCTTCATCAAATATCTGACAAGCGGCATTTTGTGATCGGTGTCTTTCCTCTGTCATGAGCAAATTTCCTCCGTGCGCCCCGATCGTGTTTTTGTTGGCCGTTCGCAGAGCTGTTTTTTCGCACGTGCATAAGGCGTCCGTTTTTTGTAATACATGTACAATTCCAACGCTCCTTAGGGTTTTCGCATGTGCTGAGCATTTTTCGACAAGAAAAGCGGGCGTTGCCATTCGAAAATTTCGAGTTTCTATTCCTATAACCGTAACCGTGAGCGCCATTTTGTTGCAGTTCACAGAATCTCCAGCTCATACCTCTAACTATACCTGAAATCTCATATCGATCTGTTAAACGGAACGGCCGCTAGAGGTCTATATATAGCAAAGTTTCTTTTAATGCCCAGCTTGTATAATATTTAAGGGGGTACAGTAACAAAAAAAAAAAATATTTATAAATATTTTTATTCCAAAAATTTATCTTATGACTATGATACTATTTATTTGTCTTAGAGATAATTTTTTGTAAAATATTGTGTTTACTTATTTAAAAAAAAAATTAAGAACAATGACAAATCTATAATAGTTGATGTTTTATATAAGAACAAAAATCAAAGTGGAAACTTTTTGTGATGCATAATTACATAAAGAAAATATTGTCTTCACAGAATTTTGATTGGTGAATTAGAAAAAAAGTTAAAAAGCACAAAGTTAAAAATTTTAATTTGTTTGCTTTTATTTCATGTTACTTCACGCTAAATGTTATTTTTAAAACATATTTTAAAAAGTAAAATTCTGTGTAGAGAAAATGTTTAAAAAACTATGTAAATTAAATGTTTCAAAATTTTAAATAACCAATTGTTAATGATTCTGGAGATGAATTTGCAAGATTTCTGAAAAGCAATAGTGCTTCAAAAACGCACTTTAGACAGACGTTTCAATGTGCTCACACATTATTAATATTTAAATAACACATAATTTCGGGGCATTCTAATCACCGGAAGAATAAGATAAAAGCATATTCAGAAAAGAATGAGCTATTTTTTAAAAGCAAAAATTTCTTTATGATTTTTCCACGAAATTTCGGTACTGTACCCCCCTTAATGTAAATTTAAAAAAAAAAAAAATGTCATAAGGGACGTTTAAAGTTTTTAAAAAAAATTTATTATTTGTGAGCTCGTTTTGTATAAGTTTTTATATAGTAATTCCGTGCAAGATTGTACCTAAGCCATTCATTTTGAATCAAAGTTAATTTTTCTACATTTAAGTAGATCAAGTTCTAGAAAAGAAAGTGGTGTTGCCCCCATTGAAATACGAAAAACTAAAATCCCATATACTATTTGAATAATTCTGTTTTTAACAGTATCTTTAATAAATAATTTCAAAATAAAAATTATAACGCCGTAAAAAGCTGTAACAATATAATTTTCAGTATTTTAAACTCGTAATTCATACATTGAAACGAAACAAAAATTATTTCTAACAAACAAATAATATTATAGTTAGTAATATTTCTTAAAAATAATCTACTTTTTCATACAATTGTAAGAAAGTATTAATTTGAAGTGCATTTTTTTTTCTGCATAGACGATAAGAAAAAGCAAGTTTCCTTCCCACACCACGTCTGAGATCCCAAAATAACAAGAGCATGTGAGTACAGAATAGGAATGCTCTAAATCCACTTCCCTTTGTTCCAAATGATATCTTCTAGTCGATGGTTCGGAAAGTGAAGGCTCGCACACGGATTTATGATGGGAACAGAAACCGTAAAGGCCAGCCCTTCCCACGTTTACCTGCCAAAGGATCATTACGAAGAGCTTGGGATTCACCAAGAGAGGAAATGGCTGGACCATGGAACAGGAGGACAAAGGAAGGAATGCTAACAAAGATGCATTTTTAGAGAATTAATTTGCGTTGTTCTACAAGGAATTTCTTTCGGAAGTTGTAACGGGATTTTGTATATGTAAAAACAATATAACCCATAAAAACAAACTTTTTAATAAAAATATTTAGATGCATTGCCAATTTTTATATTCATTAATATAGCGCCGATTCTGTTGTCAGCGTGTGCTTAGTGTTTGCATCTAATTTTCAATATTAAAAACTTCTCGATCAGCAAAATAGGAAGTAAACTACTTTACAAAATTTATTCATTAAAAATAAATGTGAATGTATACACTCACATCCAAATATATTTTATTTATTCCGATAAAAAATAAATTGATGTGATAATAAATTAAAACTAATGTATATGAAGTAAGTAATTATATAAGGGTATTAACTCGGCAGTAAAACTAATTTGGACAATTGTAAAAGTACAATGTTGCTCATCGAAGTAAGTTGCTGAGCTATGTAAGATGCGGGCTTGAACAAGAAAGAAAGAACTAAATGCCAGAATAGACCAGGAAATTAATCAGGGATAGATTGCAAAAGTAATTCATCTGGTCATATATTTACGTAATTAAATATAAATATATAAATCGTGGATGTCAAGAAGTGATGTTGAAGAAGTTAATGTTGTAATTATGATTAGAAAATAAAAGAGCACTCTTACTTAAAATCAAGACGGCTAAGATTAAGTGTCTGGAACATTAATAAACTAAAAATAATTCAATATATTTAAATAAATATTCTATATATAACGAGCAAATGAATGGAAGAACGAAGCAAAATTTCGATAAAACAGATAAGTTAATTCTAGAAATGATTAAAAAATAATTCAGAAATTCTTGAAGGACATTTTCTCAAATAATTCAAGCAATAATCATTTTTTTTTTTTTTTAGCATTATGAGCTTTAAAATTATGAATGCATATTCGATACATTTTAATGAAGTGATTTTAAACAGTTTTTATTTTGTAGTAACCTTATAAAAAAGCTACAGATATTTTTAGTTAGAATATAAATGATGAGTCATCGAATCAATTTGAATTTAAATTTTACAGCTTCTTGATAAAAAATTTAGGTCAGTTATACACGAAAACATAAATTTCAAATTTCCTTAATGCAATTTTGTTTTCCTTCGATTGTTTTGCTTTCTTACCTATGGACCTTTAAAAGTTTTCATATAAGGTTGTTAATATTTTTAATGGGTTTACAAATTTAATTATAAGCAGTTTGTATTTTCTTTTAATTGTACGTTTGAAGCACTATAGTAAAATTTAAATATTAAAATAAATGTTGAAATGAAGAAAAAAAAAAGTCAGTAATAATGGGCATCCATATTTACAAGATTTTTTTTTTTTATTTTACCTATAAAAATACATTTACACTTCCAACTTAACTAATGCCGGATTCAAGTCATCATTATTGCTCAAAACTATATATTTAACAATATTGTAATAAATAAACATGTTCCTCAATTGATGTTGTTAGGTATCTTTGATACATAATCTTGTTGCAGATTAGCTGAAACAAATTCTCATTCATAAATGCTAAGCACCAACTATATTGACATCCAGCCATTTATAACACTTTGGTTCTTCACAGTAAATTTCTGAAAGTTTACTCTTATATTACAAAGTGAAATTCTAAATGAATACTGGAATCACAATGTATTGACGTCTGTAATCAAAATTATTTTTAATTGATCAATTTATACTCAACAAACGTTATTTACCGGTCCTACGTAGACAAATAAAAATCGACAAGACCTACAGTTTAGCTTTCTAAAAATTAGTATCAATTCATACTCATGGTTATTCTGCTGCAAGAATTTATTTTAACACTTATTCGAATGCAATAATAATATAGGTGCATTTTTCAGTGATGGGTATTATTATAAGTTAAACAATATTTTTTAAATTTATACTTCCTTTTTATATATTACATACCATATTTTTTTAGCATTTAAGTTTGTTGAAAAATTCCAGTAATATAAAAATGTCAAGCTGTTTAAGATAGAATGTTGGAGCTAAGTTAATATAGTGAATCAAAAATTGCACATGTGCCAGACGTGTTTGCACAACTGGATGATGTGGAGATCAGACATCTTTATTTCTCTGGTTTGAAATTATGCAGTAAGCTAAAAAGGGAATTACCCAAATAAAAAACAAAATTATTGCCATTTATTGCTTCAATTTATTTTTAGGTTAAATTACTTAGAGCTTTAAGAGCCACAAATATCCATGAGAAACTCCGCAGTCTGCTGACCCCTGCTACATGCGCTTCTCTATTTACAAAAAACCACCTTATTTTAGATCTAATAACTGTGGAGATATTATCTTTTTAATATGAGAGGGATTGTAGGGATGACCAATATACAGTTGTATAAGGGTCTAAAAATCGTGTCGGTGCCCCTGGACATGCAGATGAACTGGTCAGGCTTAGAACCACCAACAGGCCATGTGGGCCCCCACCATTTGTCAGCCGATCTTAGGTCAGATAATCCCTTAGGATAAGTTTTATTAAAGAAACTAAATTAGAATAGAAAAATTATCAGCGTAAGAGACAATCCAAAACACTTTATAAAAGGAACCTCAAACCATACACAAAAATTTATACTAGGACTCGACTAATCATACATGGGCTTAAAACCTATAGCTTAAAAGCTATGATACTATAGACATCAAGTCTGATAACTTTTGTTATGTCCCCCTATCAGACTGTCTAGCCTTCTGTGAGGCCACCGCACTATTTAGAATGTCATATGCTGTCAATCTTCTAATAGTGTGAGAGGTATAGGGAGTATACATAAGTTTCCGCCGTTTAACCAAAAATCGCCCCACCAAAAGATTATGGTGAAATTTTTAGATGTAAAACGTGATATCGTAAGTTTGGACATTTTTCAACAACATAACCTTGTAGTATTAGTGACTCCGTATTAACATCACATAATTTGTTTCGCGCGAAAATGTCAAGTTTTGTGTCAAATAAGCGACATATGCGGGAACTTTTGATTTACTTCTTTAATGTAAAGAAATCTACATCGATTGCTTGTAGAAGTATATGACGAGACTGCTTTAAGTGAGAAAAGTTGTCGTGAGGGTTTTCAAAAGTTTAAAAACGAGGAGTTTGACATGGAAGACAAAGAACGTTGTGGAAAGCCAAGACAGTACGAAGACACGGAATTGGAAGCATTATTGAGGAAGATTAGTGCCAAATGCAAGAAGAACTTGCACTTACATTAGAAGTGACTCAACAAGCTATTTCACATTTTTTTAAATCGTTGGGAATGATTCAAAAACAAGGAAATTGGGTTTTATATGAACTGAAGCTGAGAGACGTTGAACGCAAATTTTGCACGTATGAAATGTTACCAGGCCTAAAAGAAAGGGATTTTTGCATCGTATAATCACTGTGGTGAAAATGGATCATAGGGACCACCTGGCCATTCTTCAACATCGATAGCCAAACCGAATATTCATGGGAAAAAAATTAATGCTGTGTATTTGCTTGGATCAGTTTGGTGTCGTGCATAATGAGTTTCTTAAACCAAGCGAAACCATTACTGGAGCTCTCTACCGAACACAATTACTGAGAATGAGCCAAACAATCAAGGAAAAACTACTCCAGACACGACAACATTATTCTTCTACATGATAACGCTCGTTCGCATGTTACGTCTCCGGTCAAAATCTATTTAGAAATACTTGATTGGGAAGTCCTACCTCACCCGTCGTATTCACCAGACATTCCCTTTCCGATAATCACTTGTTCCAGACGATGGCACATAGCCTGTCTAAGCAGCGCTTTACATCATATGAAAATACTAAAAATTGGGTCCATTCGTGGATAGCCTCAAAATGAAGAGTTCTTCCAACGTGGTATCCGAATGCTTCCAGAAAGATGGAGAAAAGTAGTGGCTAGTGATGGACAATACTTTGAATAAAACATAATGTACTTTTCTTTTACAATAAATTCCTAATTTTTGAAAGAAATCGGCGGAAACTTATTTGTACACCCAATACAATGGCCCCAATACATCAGGCCTATGTACGCTTGGCTTTGCTATTCTCAATTTTAATCTAATATAATGGTAGTGCAAATGACTAAAATAAAACCAGTTGAAAATGCGGTTTGAAAGTTAAGAAAATTGGAAATTCATTCAAAGTTGTCAATTTATGAAAAACTTTGTTAATGACAATTTTGTTAGAAAACTTTGCGAAGTCCTTTCAAAAAGCAATCAATACATATTTTTTTAGCATATTATATACATTAAAATATTAATTTTTTGTTGAAAGTAATTGAATTATGTTGAATAATATGTATAATTCTCCACAATATACATCCGTTACTATTATTTTACGATTAATATTTTTCTATAAACTCTATCACTATATAGTTTTATAATTAAAAAATTATTTCGAAAACTAAAGTCGAAAATATTTCGAAAGTGAAATACTAAGCTAAATAACAAAATTAATTTATTTAAAAAAAATGAAAATCTATTACCATGCACAATTTGCTTGCCTAATAAATTAAGTTAGAACATTCCTGATATCACCTAAAAGTGAACTTTATCTGTGTGAAATCCATTTTGCTGAAAATCTATAATCTGGCCTCTAAATTCCTTTAAAATAATTATTATCTGTACTATCACAAGTAGCATATCTGTACCAGCATAGCCAGCGGTCATTAATAAGTGATATACATGAAATGAGTGTGTATTCAATACAGCTCCGTTAAGTTTAATTTTAAAATTATACGCTGAGAAAAACTACTATAAAAAACATGTATTTTATAACTAACTCATTATACCTCCACTTAACAAAACAAATCACTACAAACTAAATCAATAAACATAGCTTCCCTTTAAAACCTTTGCATGCGTCATTACCAATAATTTAACTAATTGTATTCGTGATTGCTTCTAATTATATAGAATTCAACAAGATAATTATTTCAAACAATAATATTGAACTTCAAGTCAACTGCATTTTAGAAACTTCAATCAAAGACAAATAAATAACTTATAACCGCATGGGGAGACCAAACGATTTATAATGTTTACCCATGACAAGAAAACATATCGTCTTTCTAAATACTCTTAAAGGAGTTTTATGGCTTTCTTATATAAAAAGTTTTTCTTACAAAGTAGTAAAAACATTTTAGGGAATGATGTAATTTGCTATTTCACCACTAAACAGACTTTTGTGGGAACTAAAAAGTACGTCAAATAAGAATATATTTAAATAAGTGTTGGCCAATTCTCTTCTATATACAACGGACATTTTTTTTTTCTCCTTGTTTTTTTTCTAATTCATAAACAAATAAGAATTCTAAAATTATGATGAATTTAGTACTTAAGTTTTTGTTTTATACAATACTAATTAGTGGCAAAGTTAAATGAGGAAAATAAATATTTTTTCCTATAACTTTGCCATCAACTAGTATTGTATGAAACAAAAACATAACTACTAGATTCATCATAATTTTAGAATTCTAATTTCTTTACGAGCAGAAAAAAGAGTCAAAATGTCCATGTGTCAGGCAGAATTGCCCTGTTAAATAAAAGTAAAAGTATTTGTTAAAGCACAATATAGGTATACCCCCCCCCCCCAATTCAGAATGAATTATTCAAATATAAACTTATAAGTATAATATTCAGTACTGATCGTCATCAAAAGTTTTAATTGAATTCAATGTTTATAAGAAGTATCTGAAAAATCACTTTAGCTGGCATTCTTTTCCAAACAAATCAAATATGTAAGTATATCTCTGATGTTGGTAAAACGGATAAATAAAAAAAAATAGGTGTCCTTCAGATTAACGAGGCAAAGCTGTAACATATGGGAATTGGTTCATCGATTAAGGCTTCTTGATCCTTATGCATCCTATGGGAAGGCTAACAACGAATTAGGTAGCCTCCCGTGCAATTGGTTTATTGGACTTTTTTGCCCGGAGGAGCAATCGCTCCGACAATTCGCAATCGGACAATTCATCAGGTCCTCTAATGCGACACTTCCTTTTGTTTTTCGAAAGAGGAAGGTGAGGAAATGCTGATGGATGAAGTTTCGAGGGAATTCAAACATTAATAAGGGCTGGACTATTGGCTATCGAACCTGATGAATGAGATAAAAGAACATTATTGCGAGTCATGCCAAATTGCCTCTTGTTAACAGATAGCGTAGGTCATTACAAACTAAACATGTGCTTACTTACTGTATGCTTAAGTAGCTAGCTCTGTTCCAATTAATTTCGTGGTACATTAAGTGTACGTATAAGATCTGTAATGAAACTTCAATTCCTTAGGGGAGAAGGCATGATGGGAAAATACTTATAAAGTTTGCAGGAAATTATAATAGTGGATTATTGATTAACAACATCAACAAATGGTTGAAAAGGATAACATGCATGCTTGTATGTAGAAAATATGTCTGTAATGAAACTTCATTTCCTTAGGGGAAAAGGCATATTGGGAAAATACTAATAAAGTTTGGAGGAAATTATAATATAAGAGTTATGATTATCAACATCAACAAATGCTTGAAAATGCTTATATTTCAAATTATGTTGAAACAAATATCATTATCTGGCAATTAATTAAACATGCGGTTAATGTACAAAGATGGGCTCTATTAGTCATCAATTCATTTTTCAATAAATTACAATTTATTAAATTTAAATTAAAGTATAGAGTGTATAAAAAATCACTATCAAATCTAAAAAGAACTATCATGCAAGACTTATTTTTTACAAAATAACCATGTTTTAAGGCAGGTGAAAAGTTATTTTCACCTGAATAGGTATTTTCACCTGAATAGGTATTTTCATCTGAATAGGTATTTTCCCCTGAATGGTATCTCACTTACTAAAAGTTGAAGTCAAGGAACAAATTATGCTTAGGTTTAATTTCGTTTCAATAAATATACAAACCATTTGAATTTTAGATAGAACCATCAAATCATCTTGCACAAGACTCATTATCTCCCATAAAAAAATATGTATTTTAAAGTTATGGGAAAAATTCCTTCTTCACCTGAAAGTGCAATATACATCCCCAATTGAAAGTTGCAATCAAATTACAAAACTCTCCTTTTCTTCCAATCCAGTAAATGTGAAGTTAATTGAATTGAAAGAAATGTAACACCACTTGATTCCTTCCCGAACTATTTAATACATTAGTATTGGTTGTTTTGCGTGAAGTCGCTTGTGACGCTAAGAGACCTCCTGATGGGACCTGTCAAAGGACTCGAAGGGATCTCAGATACTCTAGTCACGTGAGCCAAGTCTATTGTTGCTATCAGGAATCATAGGACGTCTTCCTCAATTGATTTTCTCTTCCGGCTTTGCTTATTCGATTGTTTTCATTTCTTAGAAGTGCTCAAAGAAAGGAGGGCCTTCGAACACTTTGTTCCAATTTTGGCATTGGAGTTTAGCTCTTTGTTCACATAGTATATGATTATCATATTTTGCAATAGTAAAATAAGAATATTTCTTTTTTCAAATTTTCCGCTTAACAACAGTAATATTGACTAATGGGAACAGATTTCTCTATCTTGGAATAGTATAAAAAGGATATTTCCGATTTCAGTTTTTTTCCGTTTAGCAACAGTAATGTTCACTAATAGGAACTCTGACGTGACATTCATAACATTAGCAATCCGGACATCCAAGGGTGACTTTGATGCTTTTAAATAATAGCTTCAGTGTATTTTAGGTAAAAGTAGGTGTAACAGATAGATCAAGCTAAAATATTTATAAATATTATGTCCTCCAAAAATGTTTAAAAGTTTATTTTATGTAATAAAGAAAATACAAAAACAAATGTTCTTGAATCGCATAAATATATTTTTTTGTCAGTATACTTGAAAAACTTACGACATTGAATGTATGATTTCAATGTACACATACTGATGTGAAAGTTATTTTTACCTCCCCTTTAACTACTGTATTAACACATTAAAGACGACTTTAAAATGGATAAACAGTCATTGTTTTTAACTTTTAACTTGTTTATTTAGATAGGCAGCGTTCGCCACAATTTTAGAGGCAGACCGTATCACTACGTGGGAGCTTTTCGCGGGCCAAATACAGCAAAATAATTATTATCGATTTAACAATATATATCATTTCTGAAAACTGGAGGGGGGGGGGAAATATTAATGTTTTTTATCTAACTAAAATTAGAATCGATATTTGATTTTTTTTCTTCTAATAATTTAAAAAATAATGATTTTCTTTATTAAAAATCAAAGCCTAAAAGAGAAATGATTCTTTTGTTTCAACGTAACAATGCGATATGGCTTAACTTCTAATAAAAGTATTTAAACTTAACTTCCAGATAACTCCGTTTTAGTCGATATCAATTGTGAGATGATAGCGGTCGAAATCGTTCAATTTATTTTATAGTCGATATATTTTGGAGTATTTGTTGCAGTCAATTTTAATAAATTGTCAAATGTTGTTCAGTTCAGTTAAGTTATTCCTAATAAATAATTTCCTATTATATTTATTCTTAATGAAAACCACTTTGCTGAAACCTTCTTCATATAGTTTCTGCGGGCACTTAGTGGAGAACTCTGCTCTACATAGTTAAGTCATACTATTTCGGATAAATTACAATTATGTAAAAAACCAAAAAATCCATACCCTTGAAATTTGATTTTTTTTTTCTTCTGTGGTGTCGGCCCGCCAAATCCGTCCCGCGGGCCTCAAAGTGGCTAACGCTGATTAAGATATATTTTGAATTTTTCAGATTATTGGGAAAATTATTTTTAGGATTTAAAAAAAAATGCTAAGTAGAACCACAATCGTAATTTATTAGCAAAGAAAAAAAACTAAAATTTTGATTAGCAAGTTTTCTTGCCAACCGTCGTTAATGGGATAATACAAACATTTCTACGGTATATTTAGTAATCGTATAAAATAATTTTCTTTACTTAAAGAAATATCAAATGTAACTATTTGGAGATACAGTGATTTTTCATATCAAACATGAAATATACGACCATTCTGCAGGCTTAAACGAATTGCAATATTGACAAATAAGTTTATATCAATGTTGGTACGTTGTTTTAGTTAACAAAGCATGCTGATAAAATGCCGACCAAACGGTATAGTGGTTAGCGTGCTAGCTTCTAGACCGCGAGGTTGCGGGTTCGAGTCCCGTGTTGGCATGGGTGTTTGTAAATGTATGTTGGCTTGTCTAATGACGAAATGTTTCGGCGCATTATAGCCCTCGTGTTGCTGACGGCGCCAGATAATCTGAATACAACCAACCATGCTGATAAAATTATAAGCTGGTAAATGCAATATTTATAAGCAAAAGGACGGCTTAAATATTGTACTTGGGAACCACTGAATACTCACTTTAGAGATTAAAAATTTTAATAAGAAAAAAAATGAACTTTTAAGGCATTAACATGGAATCGGGAAATTCATGTGAACACAATTCGACCTTCCAATGTATTGTGAAATTAAAAAAAAACAGTCAAAATAATGAGCTTTCCCATATCGATACCGAACACATGCACAAAATACATTTCTATACCTGTGTCAATATCACGAATAAATATGAAATATTTTTCTGTTGCGATAGATCTTAGAATGCTTTGAACCGAAAGCAAATCTTTAGCGAAATATCGTCTTTTCTTTCATTTTTCGGAGCGATTTTACGGAAGGAATGATTCAAAACTTCTAAGAAGACAGCAATTTGAAAATGACAAAATGATGTAAAATTCAAAATCTCTAGTAATGCTACTTAGCAGAAAATATCTTCAAAAAAAATCCTACCATAGATTATAACTTTTCCAACTTATCTTTAGATGAAATAAACTTGTGAAATAAACTTATCTCAAAGAGAAAAAGTAGTTAGTTTTTTATTCTTAATCAATCAAATGGAAAGAATTGATAAATCATTTTTCTTCCACCTTAAATGAAGTGTCTCGTGTGACACCTTATAGAATCCAATATCCATTTTTCAATTATTCTTTTGAAATAATAGTTGCCTGTGGTATATTTAGTCACACAGTTCTCTTTTCTTAAATGAAGTATTACATAAAAATTGTATTTTCTTTCACTTACGATAATTGTGAATTGTATACTCCAATATTAAATAGAGATAAATACGTCGTAAAAATTGCGTTCTGGGGTAAAGGATGGAATCTATCCTTTCATGAATGATTACGTTATGGATGTTCAATTAGCCATCCACTTTTTGATTAGATATCTGAATACAGGGTTTAATAGCTGTAATACAAACACCACATAATATATGATGAAATTTTTAAAAGACCACATAACACCATACAACAAAGAGAAAATTTGCATACTTAAATATACAAGTAAAACTCTTTTCCAATTTCAACATAATTTTATTTTTCCACAAGTTTCCCCTATAATATCTTATAATAAAATCATAATTTATCAGAATATCTGTTTTGCCCAAGCCATAATACCATATAATAAGAATATCAATTGGTGATTTTTTTCTTTCCCAATCTAGTTGCCAGTGGTTCCCCCCCCCCCCCCTTTTTTTTGTTTCCTTCTCTTGCTTGTCTGTTTTTGTCCAAGCGTTTAATTGTATAACTTATCCCTGATGCTAAAGCAATCAAAACACTAACCATAAAGACTATTATCAATTTTAAGATCTCAAGATGCAATTCTCGCCAATCAGTTGTATGCTCAGTAGAGTTCTTTTCCGAAACAAATGAATCCTAACACGGTGGATCCCAATGAATCCCAACACAAAAAGAGGTCTGAAAACAAACACTCTTTCATTACCGTTGAGAACCACTACAAAAGAAGACTCAACAAAAGAAGCCACTACGAGCATCTTAAGTTACCAGAAAATACGAGTGTTTTGGGTAAGATATGAATTGGACTGATTATGTATAATCGATATTTGAGTCTCATTATGGAAATCATGAATTTACAAATGCACATTATATATAAAGAAATGTGTCATTGAATGGAATGAAACTATGATACTTTCCATTATTAATAATAAGTGAACTTGTAAGTTTTGGGGAGTTTCTTTTTTAAATCCTTTATATTAATTTCGATTTTGCTTCGTTCGTTTGTCTGTGGTTGCCGGGCAAATCTACGGAAGCCAAATTAAGTCACTAGCAGTCATCTGATCGGGTTGAAACTTACCAGATAGATTCGATGCTGATGACAATTGATTCTATCAAGTTTTGGGGACTGTCACTGTCACTAAAAGGTTGCATTTGCACACGTTTCTATAATCGTTTTGAAATACTTATAAATCCCATTTCACTGACCTTTGTTGAAACTCTTTCCTGTTGCCAAAATTATTTTAATCAGAATAAATGAAAGATAATTTAACGTGAATGCATACATTTATCAAGGAGTGTGGCCCAGTCAATTCAACGCAGTAAGATGTTGTGCAGTAAGATAAATATAAATAAAAAATATGTGGACGGGACTGCATAAATTCACATTCCTTTTAATAAATAAATGTTGAAACATAGTTTACAGCATATTTTGTTGATAGAGATATCTTTTAATATTCAAAATTAGAGGCCAACACCAAGCACATGCTGACAACAGAATTGATAGATGCGTACTCACTTTGTTGGTTGGTTGTTTTCAAATTATTTGACGCCGTCAGCAACACGGTTTATAATGAGCCGAATCATTCGTCATCAGACAATCCAACATACATTTACAAACACCCATGCCTTACACGGGACTCGAACCCGCAACCTCGCGGTCTAGAAGCTAGCACGCTAACCACTATACCGTTTGATCGGCATACTCACTTTGTTCACTCAAGGACTGGTTTTAACTTATTTTATCACTTACATCACTAACATGACATTGGAGTTACCCATCTAATGGCTGTGGAGCTGGCGTTCTGGCTTCGCATGCCAAAGGAGCCGGGTTCGAATCCTGGGTTAGGCATGGATGTTTGTTATGGTTCGGAATCCCAGTTAAGCTGTAGGTCCCGGCCTTATTAGCCGTCATTGTGCATAAAAATAGGCCGTTGAGAGTACAAACCAACCAACCAACATCACCAGAAAAAGTTACAAAACGAAAACGAACGTTGCAACAAAGTAATCATTCTTGATGAAATCTAAAAAAATAAAGCAGAAATGTTGTATATTAGGGTAAATCCTTATAAAATAAATGTAGAAGCTCGAAAAAAGATAAGGAAGTTGTTCCGTATTTTAAGTATAGTCTAGCGTATTAGAATTCCAACAAAAAGATATTGATTCGTATCCCCCAGAAATAACAAAATAAAAAACACGTTGTTAAAAAAGTAATTCACACACAAGTACTTAAACAAGGATTAAGTTATCTAAAAGAAAAGACTGCAACCGTTATTAAAAGTAATTTCAAAAGATATTTGAAAAGCTCTGGATTGGAAGGTCTTATTCTCAAGTCACGTTTTAGAAATGTTCAAGTGTCACAAATAAATATATCATTGTCTAATGATTAAATAAGTATTTTAAAGTTTAAAATATCCAAGTACAATTTCCAAGAAATTTATTTTGGAAAAGAGTTATATGCGTTACGTAGGATTCTAAGAAAAAATAAATTCTTTGGAAATGTTGTAATGAAAAGTTTAAATAAATAAACAGATACAACCAATTACAATCAAGATAAATTGAATTTTCTATTTTTAAAACTAGCATGAATATTTTCACTGAAGACTAATTTTAAATAAAAACAAATTAATATTTTAAGTTTATGATATAATCTTTGATAAAGGATTACTTGATGGCAGTCTGACCTCGCATGTCGAAGGTACCGAGTTGGAATCCCGGGTTAAGCATGGATGTTCGTTGTTGTCCGGAATCCACATTCAACTGTGGGCCCTGTCCTGATTAGCCGTCATTGTGCATGAAAATAGGTCGTTGAGCGTACAAACCAACCAAACTTTGATAAGGGTACTTTCAGTATAAATACTGTACACAACAGTAAAATAAAAATCTTTATATTCGACGGTTAAAAATGAATATCAAAGTTTGCTTACCTGTAAAAACTTTAAAAAATAAATATTTGAAAAAATAAATGTTTGAAAAGTTTTACTTAACATCATCAGTTTCCACTGGCATTCAAATATTTGAAATTTAGCCCTTATTTTTTGCATTTTCGTAAGAGCAATTTTAGACAAAATTTTCCTTAAAGAAATGTTTAAACATATTTTAATTATTGACATATAGTTGGTTAGCATGGTAAAATAATTAAGTACCATTAATGTAACTTTCAGGTAAACACATGGTTTCAAAATTCATCCCCAAAATATAATAGATAACAGTATTCAGTGAAAACATTATTCTTCCGATTTCTCTTGATATTAAAAAACAAACCATTTATTAAAAACAAATATTTTGTCAAAAACGCTTGTTTAATTTCAACTGAATTTCATTTTGCTATTTTCTGTTTTTAAATCCTTTATATAAAATTCGATTGTGTGTGTGTGGGGGGGGGGGGGAGGTTGGTTGGCTGATTGGGTGGGTGAGTATGTTAGTTGATGGCGGGCAAATCAGCAGAGATTTGATTAACTCCCTTGGCGTCATCCAATTGGGCTGAAACTTGTCAGATAGATTCGATATCTATGACAATGTACTTTATTAAATTTTTGAAGCTGTCGCTGTCACTAAAAGGCTGCTTTTATGGAATACTAATAAACCAACTTGTCGTCATCCAATCGCGCTGAAATAGCATTTAACCGATCATTGAAGAAACTCTTTCCTGTTGCAAAATTGTTTTAATAAATAAATAATAAAATTGTTTTAATTAGAATCAATATAAGATATTTGGATGTGAGTGCATAAATTCACATACATTGTTAATGAATAAATTTTGAAAAGTAGTTTACCGCATATTTTGCCGATAGAGAGGCTTTTAATACTTAAAAATTAGATGGAAACACCAAGCACACGCTAACAACAGAAATAAGGTTATGTTAATGAATATACAAATTGGCGATGCATATAAAGGATTTATATTAAAAACTTTATTTTTATGGGTTATATTATTAAAACAACACTTATTCTTCGAACACTTTTTAGAGTCACATTGTGTTGAATTATAAATCTGAAAAAGTTGGAAACTACACAAAATTCAAATTAGCATATATCCCTTCTAGTAGAGCGACTAGGCTCCAAATCATAACCAAAAACTACACTTCGTGAAACAAGTCTGTAATTTTGCACACTGATAGAATATGTCATTCTGATCGTTTTAAAAAGTGGAGCCATTCGGATATCATTTCCGGTTGAGTATTTATACTAGATCAAAGTTAGGCATAAAATGTTCATTTTTATCAATAAAAATAGTTATATATAGGGTCACAGCCAAATCATGAGCTTTACAGACATGCATAATATGTTAAATTATTAGGTTTGGACGAAAGATTATAAAAAAAGTAATTAAAAAAAGTTCAACCCAAAGTGATTTGCATTTCGACAGGAAGTCAATCTTTAACAGCTAAAATTGCATTCAACAGCTTAAACTTCATAAATGAAACATATGCTACCAATAGAAAGAGAATTTTAGTGATGTTCTATGATGAACTAAAATTAAAAAGCTTTTTCCGGTCGAAGTTTTAAATTTCTTTTAAGTTCGACTTAAAAATGTACTTTTTGAAATTATACCACCTTCATATAAACTATAAAGGGTCACAATTAAAAACAATTAATACTACATGTTGTTGCATCAAATTATAAGGATGGATATTCTGGATATAAAAGAG
Source organism: Linyphia triangularis (assembly GCA_963978545.1). NCBI lineage: Eukaryota > Metazoa > Arthropoda > Arachnida > Araneae > Linyphiidae > Linyphia > Linyphia triangularis. The sequence goes on from OZ021721.1 coordinate 19,396,614, forward strand.
AACATTTCAACCGGAAGTGACTGAAATTCTGACCGGAAGTCTGCTTATAAGGAACTGATACTAACCATATACCAATAAATATGTCACAGTGATATCGTCTCAGATAGTCGGAAATTCTGACCATAAGTCCACTCGTCCGTCCTGAATTTTGTTCAATACATTTTAGATATGGCCAAAATATAAATGTAACTAAGTAACATCCTCTCAAACATGGGTTGCGGTAGAATTATTTTCAAGGGGGTTGCAGATCACGCACTGATTGGTGCAAGTGGTTGATTTTTGTTCAAATCCTGATTTTTTAAGGGGATTTCCTACTGAAATGTCAAAAAATAAAAAATAAAAAAACAAAAACAAAAACGAATTTCTGTGCAGAAGTAAATACACAATCTCTTTCAAACCTCCGTTTTCCAGACTTAGCTTTTTTCAATAAAAAAATTTGTTTATAAATATTACTAAATGTCTACAAAACATTTATGTTGTTAGTATTTTTTCTCTCGAGCTAGTGATCTACCGTTTCTACCTTTTTTTTCTCAACATTTTATTTACTTTGAAGGCAATGCACGACCGGAAGATATTGATGATTTTAAATAATATTTAAATGTTATTTTCTATGGTTATAATGAATAATAATTTGAGATATTACATTAAGAAATAGGGTAATTTTAAAATGTTACAAATTATCATAAAAATGTGAATTTTTCCAAATTTTGGCAAACTTTAAAGCACATGTGTGACCCTAAGATATAAAGCGATTTTATTTATTATTTACTCTCTTTTTAGTCTTCCAAATTTACAACTTTTCTGAGGTAATACGACTTGAAAAAAATTTATTTGTTTCCGGCTAACCCTATTAAATATATTAAATTGACTAAGAGGAATCGTAAACTTGTGGCCAAATGCTTCGTTGTTCAGTCACAATATCTGCTGATACATTGCCTTAAAAAATTTGAACTTTTTTACCAGGTGTAATTTAATTAACAAAACTTGAAAGTATATAACTAGGTATCTTTATAACATTTTATCTTTTAAAAAAATAATAATAATAAAAATAAAAAAAAACAGTAAATTTAATTTTTAATTTTTATTAATTAACTTTTATTACCCTTTTTACTCCTAGTAAAATATTTCGAATGGTTTAAGGCAATGATTGTACTGTTTACGATATATCACATTATAGTACTTTCAACGAACCCCTTGTAACAGAACATGAACTCTTGTTGAAAGGCAACGCACATTCCAGGAGTTGAAAGGGCAGTACAAATTACAACAGATCTCGAATTGAATATCCGGTGCAAGAATGGGAACCAACACCATTACTTTGTAATTATGCGTTACAAGATCCATCATTGAAATAATAAATAAATAAAATATATTATTTCAACTTTTATATCATTTTATAATCACGGCACTTTTATAATCAAAATTAAGATTTGTGTAAGAAATTAAAGGACAAGAGGACATCTAAAGAAAACATTGCAAATATCTGATTTGGTAATGTGATAAGCAATTAAATATTTGTAAAATAACCTTTTATACTCGAGAGGTGACTCTCATTCACCACATGATTTGATGTCGCAACTCTAGAGGTGTCTCTCGCTCACCACTAGGTTTGATGCGGAAATTCGTAGCAAAGCAATGAATGGTTTCTTTGAAACGGGTATGCAACCATGAACCGGACCAAAAATGCTGCAAAACATCTCGAGTTGCTTGTGCCAACGCGCGAAAAAGGCATCGAGTGCAAAGGGTGTTTTAACATTTTATCAGAAAGAAAATTTTCCAAATGATTTTTTTACAAATATCCCAAAAAGGGCTAAATTGCTAATATAGCAGTGCAACTGAAGAGATTAACTAAAAGTTCTCGAATTTTCCATAAAACGCAAATAACATGTTTTTCGAAAACTACTAAACAAATTTCGAAAAATATCGATTTTTTTTTCCGGCCCATTGTATACTATCCAATTAAACTTTGTACTGTTGGATATTAACACTGAAAGGGCCGTGTCAACCCAATTCATCTGCTTCAGAATGCTCGAAGCATCTTTGGATAAGAATGCTCAAAAATGCCCAAAGCGTATTTTAGTGTTACGTATGTTTATTTTTTAAAAAAGGTTTGGTGGAAATTTTTTTCTCAAACTATCTTCATTACAATTTAATGATCTACAAACCATAAAAAACTGCGCCTAATTAGAAGATATCCTTATACAAATGCTCAAAGCTGAGTAACTCTTAACTCAAATTTATATTTTTAAAAGAAATCCAAATATTGAATGTAAACAAGTAAAATAAAATTTTAAGTCTCAATGCTTCGAACTTGATTCAGGCCAATTATTAGTGGGATGACCCACCTTCGAAATAACATCAGTAAGTTTTACAATGATCTGTTGAAAAGCAACCTTTGGTCAACTCCGTAACAACAAGGCTCCGCAATCTGGTTTCGGAACACTTGTTCAACTCCAAATGTAAATTTAATCTTCCCTTTGCGTGTGTCCGCGGTGTCAGCTCTTCGTGTACAAAAGGCCAACAGTAATTGCACTACTCACGCTATGTTAATTAGAATATCGCGTTTCGACCGGAAGAGGGCGCCACAAACCTTCAATTCAGTTTTTACCTGCTCAATATTTTAATTTTATGCAACGATAAGAACAATAATGAAATCTTTGTATGAGACGATTAACTTTCGATTTGGTTTTATTTATAAATACTTGAGTGCAACGCTTAGTAAATCAGCATTTTAATGTTTACTCGCTTGTTTACTATTAAACAAAAGGGGATTATTTTTCTTTAAAAATTATAATAAATTATTTTATGAAAAGGTAGTTAAGAAGTCCAAGTTAATTCAAATGAAGGGAAGACTTGCGAAACAAATGTGGGTATGAGAAATATTTACAGTGTTTATTTTACACACTATATATATATATATATATATATATATATATATATATATATATATATATATATATATATATATATATATATATATATATATATATATATATATATATATATATATATATATATATATATATATATATATATATATATATAGCCACGTGTATTAAAAAATTTTGAGAAAGTTTTCAATGTAATAGTTTTATGTGCATAATATTCTCAATCAAAAATGAAACAAATGTGAGGAATGAGAAGGGATAATTTAGTTATTTTTCTTCCTGGGGGTTATTTCTAAAGTAGGTCCCAAATTAACCCAGTACTTGTGAAACTAAATTATTTGGATCCTAAATCAAATGAGTTTTATATACATAGTTTTTCAAGAACACAATACAACGAAATTATACTGATTGATGGCCTACCATAAAGTTTTTCAGAAGAGCTATCTCAGGTCCTGCAGAAAATTTGGAAATTTCGAGATTTGCCTAAAACAGGATAATTTCCAGGGAAGCAAAAAGATTTTTTTTAAGGGGGGGGGGGGGGGTGACTATCAAGGTTTTTATTCTGACATTGAATTTTAAAAACGTGGATATTCCAGTTAAATATTCTTTAAAAGTTATACGTTAACTTTTTGAAGTAATAATCTGCAGTAAACGGCTTCATTTTCCGTAAAATGTAATGTTTTTTTTTAATTTTAGTTAGGAAAGAAAAACAAAAACCGACAACTTATTCCTCTAGTCATTTCAGGGTTTTATGGCGTCAAAGAGACTCAAGCTTAATGAATTGAGATACATATATATATATATATATTAGTTAAAATTTTAGAAAATGCTATATTTTCATCTATACTTCAAATTTCTGATACCATTCTATATACTAAAATGTATATAAAATAATCACCTAAGTTAGGAATATCATATTTACTATGTTTTTATATTTAGTTAAAATTGGGATTTTATTTTACCCGGCAAAAATCTATTCCTAGTAAATGTCCATTGTTTAATATTTAAAATTGGTGATTTTCCCCCCATATAATGTGGAAAAAGGATTTTATCGATATGGGAGACGGGGAAATTTCAGACTGCTGTAAATTTTCAATAAATCTTACTAAAAACGTTCAATTGTACGCAAAATGTAAAAAATGTTTTAAAAAGCACTTTAATATTATGCTTTTCTAATGAAATTTAATTATATTATTCTTTCCCACTACAGTTTTAGTTCTTTTTTCGTACTTTTACAGTAATTCTTTCCTTTAAAAAAATCATTTTCATTTGTTATTGTGGAGAAAATATATACTAAAAAGAATAATGTATATTTGTTAAATTCCGAAATGTATTGTAAATTTCAAGTTCCCTGTATAGTAGGGTGTCGAGGCCGAAAAAAAATGTTCAGAATGCCATTTCTCGCCATCTAAAAATGTTCTTTATGTTGTAATATTATTCTACAAAAAATTCAAGTAATTTAAAAAAGTTTTAGGGTCCCTCAAGCTAATAGAAAATAGGGAATTCGTGCAAAATATGAATTTCTAATTAATATGCAGACAACATAACTGTACCTGACTTCTCTTAGCAATTTCTTTTTTATTTTAAATTTGGTTTAAAAACACTTTATCATGAACTCATATGATATATATGTATATCTATTTATTTTTTAATTGAAATGTAATAATACAAATCTACATCCCATCCGTCTGTCAGTAGTGATTTTAAAATGTGCTTTCAAATGTATTGTTCAATGGGAACGCCAAAGTCTTCGCTGTGAAACTGCTGAACAATTAAAAACACAGTTTGAAGCAATAAAGTTAGTAGTTCATTAGGCTAAATTGTTACTCAATTTTTCATCAAAAAGCACAAAAAGGATTGATCATTTGGCGGTACTAGTTACTTTATTGCAAGATGGAAATACAAAGCTTTGCTCCTTAATTATTATCTGGAACTGACAAACCAGCAAATATACTGTTTCCAAGCTCTTACAATCGTGGAAGTGTGAATCTGAAGTAATAGGTATGCGTCTCTATACAACTGCAACAAATAGTGGAAGATGCGATGGATATTGTACTCTTCTTGAGAAAAAAAATAGGCAGAAATCATTTCATGTCGGCATCAAATGTTTGAGGTTCTCAATGCATTCATTGTGTGTTTTGGGCAATCTACTGGGTCTGAAATACTTTATTTAAAAGATTCCGAGAAAATGGTCTTAGCTCAACCTCCATGAGTAAAAAAAGCAATTAATACCCCTAATTACAACATCAGACAGTTTAAAAACTTTTTTATTTCAGATCAGTTAAAGATAGCTAAAATCTACTTAAGGATGATTGTAGAGAGTTTTTAAATCTTGCTTCGCTTATGATAGGATTAGGTATTCAATTTAAATCTCGGAAACCAGGTGCTCATCGTCGATCTCGCAGGAGGGTAAAAACCATTTACTCAATGAAAATGGAGTTATTGTTTAAGGGCAATGGAGCTATAATGGGATTAACTGTTGGATAGTTTCAAGGCATGAAACGATTTAATCATTTTGTTGTGTGTGTATATTTTCAGTCTTGATTTACTTACCGATCTGCTGTTGATGATCCTCCTACTGATGTTTTACTTATTCAAAGATTGGAAAAATATTATGAGAAACATCAATTAAAAAATAAAGGATTAAAATGATTCTGCGTCATTCCTAATATTTAACTGGAGAATCCGCAACACTTAGCTTGTTTTCAAATCTTGTTTCTGATCAGCAGAAATCAAAATTAGTCTTGAACATAAAAAAAGAAAAGGAGTTCAAATTCACATTTACTAGAAATACTTCCTCAGAAATTGGGTGATTCGCGTATTTCTTATACGTTTTTTGAAGCAGTTAAAATTGAAGATTGTTTGCTAGGTATATCAGTTAGAGATTATCCCGAAACGCCATCCCATGAAAAAACTGCATTTTGGCTAAGAATTTAGCTTGCATAAATGATGTTGATGTTACCTTGATCCGGGACTTTAATTGCGCAACACAAAAAAAGTTGTTCTTACCTAGTCGTACTGACGAAGCGAAATCACCAAAATCTCATTTAACTGTAGTTGCTAAAAATGTGTGAATGTTTAAAAAAAATGTCTAAATATCTGATCGTTTGAAAAAATTCTTCCTCTTTGGTTTTATTTACCAATTGTATAATAAATAATCGTTTACTTAAGTGACGAGTATTTAATGTAATTTCGTTAGTAATAATTACAGTATATTTAAGTGTAATAATTAATTTGTGTGTATAATTATACTGAAGGTAGAAATGTCCACTAAATCACATTCTTCTTGATTTTAGAAATATTTTATATCTACCTACCCAGAGCAAACACATAATTGATATAAAGTGTGTCTGAAACTATACAAAAGAAGCTTTCATAATTGAAAAAAAAGTTCATTTTAACATGTATAGTAATTAATGCAACAAATAATAAAAAAATACCCAAATTCACATTGTTTGGGGTTTTTTTATGAAAATTCAGTGACCTTCAGGGACTTCTAAATAATTTTTTTAAATTCTGAAAAATTCAAGGTGTTCAAAAAAATTCAGGACACCCTACTGTATAATCCATATGTTTTAAAAATGACAGCTTAAGAAAAGCCAGTGTATCTTGTACAGGGTGTTCAGAAACGACCACACTTCCAAGAACTCGCGTATTCTAGAACAGAAATAAAGCATATTTCCAATTTATTGTCGGGGTCGCAAATGAAAATTTATGGATCTAAGAAAATTTTTAAGTTGGGACTCTTTTTAGTCAGCGCAAGATTAAAAATCGAACTACCGACCCCAAACGTACCAATGGCAGTGACTAAAATGCATGTTGTTCACTCCTTTATAATGAAAGGACTTAAACCTCACCCAATCAACATTGGTGATTGATTTAGCGCCATTTGTAATCTTAATGATTTATTGTAGCCAAACCTATCACTGCACATTGCTATAGAATTCAAAAATCAAACTAAGAGATTTTAATTTGGAAGTGGGTTTTTAATTCGAATAATTTTAATATCAACTACGATTTTGTTTGTTTGTCTGTCGGTCTGTTTGTGGCAGGCAAATATACGGAGGGCTATAATCCAATCGAGCTGAAACTTGGAAAATAGAAGGTCGTTTTCGATGATAATGCATTCTATCACATATTTGGTTTGTTACTAAAAGACCGCTTTTATACATGTTTCTATTTCCATTTCGAAGGACTCATAAACCACTTGAGATCATCCCATCGATCTGAAACTTGACAGATAGACTCGTCGTGGAAGACAAAGCCTTCTATCAAATATCTTTCTTTGGGGGGGGGAGGAGGGTATTAGTCAATGTCACGCAATTGATGTTTTTGTTCGTAGTGGTCAAATATTATGAAAACTTTTTTGGGCTCAAAATCCCTTCCACAAGTTGCAATTGCACATAAAATTTGTTTCTTTAGCGCAGATCTCTTAGAAGTAAATTAGCCAGTCATGGCTTGGAAAGAAAATATGCGACTGCTTAAGTTCGACTTTTTGCGTTATCTCTCTGCAATCTTTGATTTAAAAAATGTGTAGATACGATGGGGATTGGGAAGAAAAGACTAGTGTCATTTGCCGAGCTAACTAGCTGTTTTATGGCTATGGATAAAGATTATATTGCTCCAGGGAAGTCGTTACAGCAAAATATAGACAAATCAACGTAGTCCAAGTGTCAAGGAGGGAAAGCCTTCCGGGAGATATTTCACAGGGAAACAAACTGCCTTGTACAATAACATGGCTAGTCAAGAGGGGACACATAGTTTAGCTTTGATTCTGAACTACGACAAACATTGATGCCTAACCCAGGATTCGAATCTAGCACCTTTCACATGCGAGGTCAGGGCCTTAATAGATTGTGTGGTATTAGTATTTTATTAGATTTTGTTCGATATTTTATGGCTATATATTTAGATTATAAGGGGCCAGGATATCGTTACAGTAAGATATAGACAAATGAATGCAGTCTGTGTGTCAAGGGAAAGCTTTCCGGGAGGTATTTCACAGAAAAACTGCCTTGTATATGCGTTTCCATTGGGTTAAGGTTTTTTTTTCCGAGTTTTGAGGCGCAAGAGCTGTCCAGTTGGGTCGTAAAGTTGTAATATCAAAAACATCTACTCTTACATCTCGTAATTTTGAAATTGGACAGATGGTGAGGCCCCTACACATGAGCTAGCACCTTTCTTTCACTCCACACCAATGAGAAGACATTGAGGCTTTGCGAATATAGAATGCAGTAGCCTTCAATATTCCTGCACAAAAGCATGAACAAATCCCTTCAGTAGCATTCCACATTCAAGATCAAGAAGATTCGACACTATATCCTATTTATTGAAACGCAATATTTTCAAATCAAATATTAGCCAAAAGGCGATAAAAATCGACCCATAAAAACAGCTTTTAATATAAATACTTTATATGCATTGCCAGTATTTATGAGTAATTGCAACCTATTTTAGGAATTTTGAACTCGGATCGACTTTCATAGTGTTTGACTACTATGAAGAAAATCATCTATTTCGTGCCATTGGCTCTTTTTCATCGTAAGAGATGCGTGTATAAAATAATAGGTATTTTAATGACAGCCCCAAAATTGATAGAATGCAGTCTCGTCGACTAAGAATTTAACTGCCAAATTTTTCCTGGATTCGATAACAACAAGAGGGTTAAATAGTCATCCGAAAGGATAATAGAAGCTTCTGTAAAATCGGCATTTTAATGACAGCCCCCAAAACTAGATAGAATGCATAGTCATCGACAAGGAATCTAAATATCAAGTCTCAGCTCGATTGGATGACGGTATCTGGGTTAATTAGCCTTCTGCAGATTTGCCTTCCAGAAACACACACATAAACAACCGAAATCGAAGTTAAAATTATTTTTAAAAAAAAGACTTTCATAAACAACTGCAGAACCTGTTGTAATAATAACTACCAATAGTCCTGCGTAATGCTGGTGCCTTCTGAAAGGACTTTCAAATTAAACTGTCCTAGTTTTCAGACGGTAAAGTTAGAAAACTCCAAATTGAGTCAAACAACAAATACAACACTATCAGTCACTATCACTGCCGCGTATTCTCATTTTAATGCAACGTCGGAGAGGTTCGATGGCGGGACCTCTTCCAGGATGGCCAAGCATTCTGCTTTGAACATTTCCTTTAACTATTGTAAGTTAAGATTTATAGTAATTCTTATTCTATGAAAAAAAATAATTTATATTTAACGAAGATTAGTAATTTAATATAATCATCAAAATTCAAAATTAACTTCTACTTATTAAACTCAAATTTCTGAATGTAAATAATGTCTTATGAAAAGTTAGCGTTTCAATAATAAATTTGTATGCATCAGTTATCAGTTATGAATATTTTTAAATCTAATGTTCGCCAAAAAGTGATGAAAAGAAAAAAAAGAACACTTCAAACTTTCACTTTCATCAACAACCTAAGCACGCCCATTTAAATATTGTTTCCATTCAGTGAAGAAATAAATTACTGGTAACCTCTGAAATATAACGAACAAATGAAAAGACTTCTCAAAATTGAAATGTAAGGATTTAATTGGTGAACTTTAATTGGGAATATCTCAATAAATATTGATTTCCGGACCTTTAGTTCAAACTGAAAATATTATTCATTTTGAACAAAATTTTGAAAATATATAGGACGTGCTGTAGTTTTTGAACACCCTGTATATTATTTGTATTCGGTGTTTTTTTTTTTTTCCCCTTTAAAGAAATATCTATTCAAAATCAAAATGGATCAATTGAAACAATTCGCGTCAGGCTAATAGTTTATTTACAATTGCCCAATGTGTTATTTATTTGAAAATCGAAATGAGTTTTTTTTTTTTTTTTCGGTTTGCTTTGTAGAGGGTACTCTATGAAAGCGGAGTATATTATGGTGCTTTATGAGTGCTGTTAAATATGTTTAAATTAATGACCTGGGAATTAAATTTAAATGCAGTGACCAGTATTGAGTGTAATTGAAAGTTCTGCGATGTTCCACACAGTTTCCTGTAAATCTCATTTCAAAGGATAATGGATTTTTTTTTCCTAGTACAACAAAAATCAAAAAGGGAATGTATATAGAATGAATTCAAAGTATGAATGTCCAAAACGTTAAATTGAATAATGTAGAAACTAGTTAGACGATTTAAAACGACTAATTCATAAATGTCTTAATAAAGACAAATAAGAAAATAATCTATGTTATTGTAACTTTAAACATAAAGGAATTTCCAAATGTTTGCCTTTCCAGTTGCAATTTTAATTATGTAAACATTACCCACTGCCAATAAATGAAATATTGCAAATAGCGTAGTGCATTAAGTTGTAAGTAGAAGGCTGTATGACCTATGGTTGACTGAGCCTACATTCACCAATGGCAAGCATCAAAACGTGTGATTCCTTATGAACAAGTTTAACTGCAAGTGGTTTCTTTGACATTTTGTCAAATTCGAAAAAAAAGTTTATTATTCACCAAATTTTTTCTTTTACATATGCAAAAGTGCATACGAACAGTAAACCACAGTGATTGTACACATTGATAAGATGATCTTCTTAAAATAAACAGTAGGCTATATCAAATATTCCATGAGGTAAAAACTTCAAACAGATTTATTGGCATTAATGAATTATTTCAATTCACTTTCCAAACAGCAGGTAAGTGACACAAATATTCAATTTCCAGTGTTTTATCCATATCTGAATAATATGATTACTTTTTTTGATGGATTAAAATAGTATAAAGAAATATTCATTTTAAGAGATGGTTTTCTCATACATCTAAAAAACGTAATTTTAATGCATTAACCAATTTTAAACGTAACCAATACTGAGGGCGTCTTGCTTTAAGTGTCATTTGAATAGGAATATTTTCAACCCAACTATAAATACTCCCTCTCAATGTAACCAAATGGGGAACGGGTTAACATCTTTGTCTATGCGCAGAATGGCCATAGAACATGCCATTAATGGGGTCCAAACAAGACTCGCCTGGTCAATGGCCATCAGCGCTTTGTTACAAGTTTACGATGATGAAGACGACCCAAGAAGACTCGTTTGAGGCCCTCAAGGTTATTAAGAGTGGAAAGGCTCTCATAAAACTTCTAGCTTCTGTTGGAGATATTAAAGAGTTCCTCGGAGATTTTTCTCATACAAGCAGAGATTTAACTCACCATATCAGCGAAATCACTTACTTCACATTCAGACACGCTATTACATTTTGGATATATTCGATTTGATGATAGTAACAAGAACCTTTTTTCATAAGCATCTGATATGGCTTACGGATATATATAATAAAAGCCGTATATGGGTTTGCTACTGAGCTTTGGAAGCCTTGTAAAATACCACGCTCAAGGTAGAAGTCGTGTATTTCTTTGTTATTCTGTATTATGTGTTATTTTTGCAAATTAGTTAGTTATACGTTTAATAAAATATCTTCAAAGTTGCGTTATCATTATTACTTTAACCATTCGAGTAGTCGTAAGTTATAAAAAGCCAATTTGAATTCTTTTACATAAGCGATTGACGCCGTTATTCTTTTAATAATGAACTATACAATACTGCCTGATTGGTAGGTGATTTTATCTTCACACAGATGAATAAAATTGCTTATACATAGATGAATGGATCAGGATATAGCATAATCATATAAAACAGGGCTGATTTTTAATCTCGTGTGTGCTCTATTCACGCTAACTATGAAACGTACCCCGTTAACCAAAGAATGACACAGAGGTGATTTTGAAGATTGCACATGGGATTTAATCAGAACTGCAGAGTATAAATAGACAGGCAATGACTACACCGAGTGGGGGGAATAACCATGAAAGAATACGGCTCACCACGTCATTCTTGAAGTCCCGTAATTGGAAATGGTAACGACGGCTAACGTCTTTCAACTTCGGCGGGCGTCCTCAGTGATCATACACAGGGTCTGTGGGTTCCACCGGCCAGCGATAAATTTAAAATGAAAAATTTCAACCGGAAGTGACAGAGATTCCGACCGGAAGTCAACGCACATGCACATTTCAGAGCTAATACTGATTTTGTTCTTAATGCAATTAAGGCATGAGAAAATAATTAGGGTTGATAGATTTTATAAATTAATGGTAGAATTGAAACAGAATTTTCTACCAGAAGAGAATGAAATTATGAAAAAAAGTCTTTTCAAATGAAATTCCCGTCGCCTATACAATATCATCTGCAAGAAATGTAATATAAATCTATTTGTAGGTATATTTGCATGATTAGTAAAAAGATTTAAATTTTACAATGGACAAGTTGAGCATTTTTAATTTTTTTTTTTAATTTGATTAAGAGTGACGAAAGACAACCAAAACAGGAAATTTTTTTGAAATCCGTTCAATATTTCTCGAGTTATAACCTTTTCAATTTTCCACTTTTAAAAAAGCGGCAAAAACGAAACTAACGGAGTTGTGACGTCACCCTTCGTCACATTCCGATTTTTGTTTATGCGGTCTTTGAAACTATAGTGAATTTGTTCAGATTGCTAGAGCTCGTTTCGATTTTTTTTAATCTTGTATTATTTTAATCGCCATACAATTATGTCCTCAAATTCACCTTACAAATATTGCCTCGTCCCGAAATGTTAGAATACTTCAATTACCAACACTGCTAAATTATTTATCAGTGTTCTTAAACACTCAGATATCCTCAAGAAGTAGTGTAAAGTCATAAAACGAGGCGATGTTGCTGCAAAAAGTACCCTATACGTTTGTGAAGATCATTTTTATCTGAGTATTTTACATCTATTGCTTTTATTTTTACGTAATGACATAATTATTTTGAAATTCTGTCATTTATAGTAGCTCATAATATATAGTGGCTCCCAAACGTTTTCGTACAGTTTTAAGAAATGTGATGTAGCCTGGAACTGAATTCGAATATTAATTTCTATATTTTTTTTTATAGAATGTTTATTTAATTCTGAATCAAACCCAATACTTTAAAAAAAGGTATTGAATAGTTTTTATGAATTCATATTTTTATAACATTATAAATTCATAGAACTAAAGAAAAAATTTCACAAAGTTGGTCGTGCACCACATTTTCTGATAATTTCATTAATTGAATTTTTTTCAGACACTTTTTTTTTTTTTTTTTTTAATTTTTGTATTATAGATATATGTAAAAAATCGATTGTCTATAATATTTATTTCTCCATTTATTATCTAAAATGGCTCGTAGTCGTAAAGAAACAACAAGCAGCATTCTAAAATTGATTATGTATTTCATAGTAATATAATAGGTAAATCCATTCGATGTTTTGATAATATATATTATTTTTTCCATTCAATGATCCAATTTGTAATAAAACATTTTACGTCAAGTGTGAGGGATGCCCTTACACATTGGCAGAAAGGAGTACTTCTTGTTGCATTCTACAACAAAGTCATACTGTTTGGTTTTTACTCGATGCTCTGGGGTTACTTTCAGTGTGCAAACTTCTCTTTTAACTTCGACATAGCTCACAGCATAGTCTCCAAATGTTTCCTTTGCCGATCTACAAAACAATGCAAATAAATATTAAGGATTTTTAAACCATACCGGTATAAATATTTTTGTTACCTAAACTATTACGGGCTTGATGAAAATTTTGCAAACAACTTTTGAAAAATAATCCTTTTTTTGTAGTATTATTATCCTGTATTAAAATAAATATAACATTAACTATGTAATGGCAGAAGCTATATTTACATAGCCTAATACATAGCCATATACATTATATTTGCATAGCCATTAACAAAAGTAAATACAACAACATCCATAAGTTTGTGATCTTGATCTTGCTTGTGATATAATTCGCTTCAGTGTCTAATGCAAAATAAAAACACATCTTACTGGAATATAGCAAGGAATTAAATAAATATGAGAAAATATAATAAAAAAAAGCCTTTTTAGCTTTTAAGAACTGTGTGTAGACAGTGAAAGACGTAACAAGTGTTCTTGAAAACGGAAAAGTAAAATTTCTAGCAGAATATGAATTAATTTGAAATGAAAAAAAGTGCTTTCAATAAAAAAAATTGCTGTATTGAAAATAATGGCAATTTTTTTTTTTTTACCCTTTTGGATTTTCATGTCATTTGTTTATATAGCACGCCAAGTTACAGACATTTCACTTATTAGTCAAAAATGTGGTAACTTCGACCATTTGAATCCATCAATTTGAAAATTTGATTTTAAAAATAATTCTTAACTATGGGAAACTAGTGGTTTTATAACTTTCTTAGGACTGAAGAGATGTTGAAAAACGCAATTAACATTTTCAAAATACCACCGAAAAATTGATGGACCAGGAAAAAGCCATTTGGTTCTTTTACAAGAATCAAATTAACTTGTGTAAGAATGACTTGTACAAGAATGGAATGAAGATTCTTGAACGTGAATTTTAATGGAATATACAGTTTTTGGGTAAATACGAGTCGTTGCAAATAGTTCGTAAAGTATGTAAAATTTTGAGCTTCGAAAATATTGTTAAAATAATGGCGGATTGCCACTGCAATGTTCTCCAGTTTAACTGGATGGAATGATAATTGAAAATAAAAACATAAAAAGAAGTCGCATTCAATCAAGTTAAAGGCAAATGAAAAACTGTTAGTAAAATGGGTACATAACTTTCAGATTTTACACCACGAATTTCACCTCCTATGAAATCGTGATTTGTTCTAAAGAAATGAAACATCGCTTGCTAATCAATTTTCGACAAGTTATCGGACTCCCCTTTTACAAATCCAGGTAAAATAGACATTGATTTCTATAAGAACAAATTACGCAAAAAGTTTGGGTAAAATGATAATACTGAAAAATATTAACGTAGCACGAAAGCGGTAATCGTAGGTAACTAAACAAATGACCGAGAAAATTTTTCATCTGAAAGTGACGTCAAATCTAACCAGCCAATGATGGAACGTTTTGCAGTTACGTCAAGATTCCAATGTATATACACTGACCAAACGGTATAGTGGTTAGCGTGCTAGCTTCTAGACCGCGAGGTTGCGGGTTCGAGTCCCGTGCTAGGCATGGATGTTTGTAAATGTATGTTGGCTTGTCTAATGACGAATGTTTCGGCGCATTATAGCCCTCGTGTTGCTGACGGCGCCAGATAATCTGAAAACAACCAACCAATCCAATGTATATACGATTTTTCTTCTTTCGATATTTAATGAAATAAATTTTTAATCACAATATAATTTACATATTTGGAAACAGCTTCGTTTTCTTTATTAAAATATATTACTTTTGACCATTTTTAAAAAACATGCAACTTCTCCATTGCTGACTTAAAACATTTAATGGACATTTTGAAATGAAAGCTATTCAAAATTACATTACACATATTTAGAAACGTACGTAAATAAAAATTCTACTACGCATGTTTTGTTCTCATGAGAGCATTCTCCATTACAAAAGCACATAAGAATGCAGTCCAGATTGTTTCTCTTGCATTTACAAAGCTTTTGGCAGCCTTTTTTGCATTTGCAGGTCAAAAAGTCTTGTAGTGCTTGAGAAACTTCTGAAAGTGATGACCATCGTGAAACGCGACTTTCGTCGATTACCAACCACCGACAATTTTGTAACGAGGGTAAAACTAAGTGACTTATTAAGGCCTGCCCCCAAACGTGTCCACTTGGAAAACCTGATCTCTCCATAAGTGCAGTAGCTGTTGGTGGAATGTTCATCCTGGTTCGGTTCAAGGAAGTAAATAACTCTTTTCGAGCTTCATTTACACTCTGTAGATTGCTGGTTGCAGAGCAGCACAGGATGATGAAACGCTGCAGAAGATCAAAGATATATTTTGGAATGTTGCTATGTGGAAATGGTAAATTGTAAAAGGCTTCTGTTACATCAGGAAACGCGTTCCATCTTTTCCACATTGTGCGACTAACGATGTAGGAAGTGGTGTCAGAGCCTGTGAACGCGAGAAATCCTCGAAGTGCCACAGACTTAGTTTCTCCCATAATTTGAGCTATCTCATGATCAGGTAAAACCTTTAAATGTATTTTTGACCCAAAGTGAATTCATAAAGTGTTCAGTCCTTTCTTTTGAAAATCATGAAAGAAGAAAAGAAAAGAAAAGGGGGGAGGGGAGGGGAGAAGAAAGAAAACGAAATAGCTAGCACTACAACATCAGTATCAACCGTTCGAATGTAATTAATTGTCGATACCGCTGGCCGGTGAACCCCATCCAGCGGTAACCAGAGACTTGAAGTCCTTCCAAAGCACCACCGGCTCACTCGCGCAGAGCCAAGCAAGAGCTAACAGTCCCCAAAAGGGAAGAAGAGAGCCCTTGAACCAGGCCATTTTTATGTATAATTAGGTTGGTTGGTTGAAGTTTTATTGCGCTAGCTGTATAACTGGGACATGCCCCATGCTGATGTTCTGACTCAGCCAATCGAGGCAATGATGCGTGGAAAACGGCGCATGCTAAAATGAACAGTCACAACTATCTTTTAGCCGATATAAACATTAAGTTTCAGAAGCTATCTTGGTTGCTTTCTTGCTTTCTGGCGCAAAGGCCATACTGCGCAGAAGCTATTTTAAACTACAACTCTAACCAACAAACAATTTGTCTACCAAATTTATTTCTTATTTACAGCAACACACGTCAAAACTATTGCAGGAAAAAAAAATTATTTGCAGTAAAACACTAAATCGCGTGACGCAATTAAATACAAGATATAACAGATCATTTTAAAATTGTAGAGATGCAGACTCAATATCAAATTATACCAATGAAAGAAGTTCTTCTTTAAAGATATAATCCGATTTAAACCTATCGATCCCCTGATATTTTCAGAAAGAATTTGAATCCTATACCATCTATAATCTCAAGAGATTTCACAATTTTCAAAATCTATCGAAAGATTACTCACAACATTTCTTTCATATTCTTAGAAAATTCACTAAATATCAAGATATTTCTTGGAAAATATATAAAGTAACCTCAATCTTAAGACGACCACTGACTCGATAGGTAGATAAAAGCTTGAATCTTCCCTAAGGATTTCAGTCAACTAACGAAACGAGATTATACTTATTATATAAACGTGTTTGATAATTCAATGAGCTTAATTGAATTTTCTACTAAACAAGTTTTAATATAAATGTTTCAAGTAACTGAAATAAGTATATTTTTTCTTTATACAATAACCTTTCCAGGATGTTATTTAATCAGTATATGATATCTATTGCATCCACTAATCGAATCTTATGTCTACCAGGTAGACACTTTTTAAATCCTTTATATTGACTTCCATTTTGGTAAGTGGGTGGGTAACTGGCTGGGTGTGTATGTCGAAGGCGGGCAAATCTGCAGGGACCTAATCAACCCATTAACGATGGTTGGCTAGAAAACTTGCTAATTCAAATTTAAGTTTTTTTCTTTGCTAATAAATTGCGATCGTTGTTCCACTTAGTGTTTTTTAAAAATCATAAAAATAATTTTCAAAAAAATCTGAAAAATCCAAAATATGCCTTAAATGATCAAAATAAGCAAGGTAAAAGTTAAAAACAATAACTGTTTATCCATTTCAAAGTCGTCTTTAATGCGTTAACCTCCTTGCCGTCATCAAATCGGGCTGAAACTTGGCAGACAGATGCGATTTCGATTATGTTATTCTATCAAATTTTGTGGGCTGTCACTGTCACTAAAAGGTTGTTTTTACACACTTTGATATAATCGTTTTTAAATACCAATGTAAATATGTAAATTAGCAGAAAATTAATGCATAGCTATTATTTAACACTATAGTTGGACCGTAGCTTGCAGTTGACTTTACTTGCTTATAATTTCATCTAAGTTAGATATTGTATTCGATTGCTGTGAGACATAAGATTCCTAAAGTAAAGTTAAAGTCAACGTGCTTAAATTGTCATTTTCCTTTTTTTACCTTGTTGTCATCTACTGCATACTATCACAACTTAATCTTTAGCCTTTAAATGTGTATGCAATTTTCAATTTTAAGAAATAGAATTTACATTTTTGAAAAATCGGAGTTTTTGAACAGAAACTCAAGTGGCAAATAGATAGTGGTAGGTGCTAGATGGAAATATAGTGATATACAGTACATATTATATACTGCATACCAGAGACTGTCTATTTCTGACCAGAGACTGAGCATCTAGACTAATACGAGATCAAAATCTTCTTGTTTAATCCCTCTCTCCAACCCTACCACACCAACGAAAGGATATTGAGGCCACGACATATTTAATGTGCCTGTCTTAGGGTTATGCACTGCACGTTATTATATTTCTTAACATTGATCAATATTTGAATTAAAAATAATTACACGATATCCTGATTCGCATTCATTAAATAAGTATAAATCTGAAATATTTTGGAATATTCATTTACAACTAAAAAATACTTTTGAGACAGAATTCCACCAATTCAAAGTTATGTAATACAAAAAATAAGCCAAATCATAAGTTGTGCATTTCTTATATTATAGTCTAATACTATATATATAATATCTATCTATCTATCTAGCTATCTATCTATCTCTCTATCTATCTATCTATAACCTATTACACTTTACCATACCTTTGATTTGGACGAATAAACCTCATATTTCTATAAGTTCTCATCGGTTGGGGTATTCAGTCTTCTTTCTCCAGACGTCTCCGTTGCTAATCCCCTTCACTTCGTAAACTTCCATTCTACAAATCCCTTCAACTGGGTGAGACCTTCTTTCCCAGTAGATCCTATGGTCTCTTGACGGATCGTCCTTCTTCCGAAACTCTTCACTACTGACCACGAGATCTCAGTGTTTCCGGCTGAGATTTGCAAAAACGAATCGGCTTAGTAGACTAAATACGACAAAAAACAGGGATTTCAAAAAAAAATACTGTCCTCGTTCAAGTTCCTTTTTTTTTCCAACGCTACGTTCATATATCTGAATACTGGTAAAGGGTCAATGTTCACAACAGCAAATTTGATTTATGACTCATACTTCTTTTAAAGTGATGATAGTTCTGAAGTTAGCAAAAATCAAAACAAAATTCAACAAATAAAAAAAAAAATAGTGTGTTTTAAGCCTTAAAAGCATGTTGTAGCTTTATCTATCAAGAAAAGTTTTGACTTTTATCTATTTATGATGAAGAGTTTCTGCATGTATGTTTGTTTTTTATAAAAGCTATAATTTCTGATCTTGATGAAATTTTGCACACTTGATCTACACCCATCCTTCTTGTGTAACGAATGAGAAGGAATGCTAGAACACATAATCTACTACTGTAACATTTATAAAGAAATCAGAGATAAATTTACTTATAATGACATTAGCGTTTCTATTACAGCACTCTGCTATAATTTTAGGAATTACCTAAGTGCAATAATGAAAAACTAAATGAGTTTTGTTCTCAAAGAACTTGATCGTAATGTATAAATGATAATTAATAATGTGCTCTATTTAGAACACATTTCCAACCAGGCACTATTTTAATTTTTGGTTGTTCATTAAAATTTTTTTTTGGTTGAACAGCAAGTTGCTGTACATTAACGAGTGGTTAATGTTGATATTACCTTGAATAACCCACTGGTTAAGTTTTTAAATTTTGATTAGTTAAAGTCAACTTAATTTAGATGTTAAACTTAGCACAACCAATACTTTATTGCTAAGGAAGGGATCCTTAGCAATAAAGCATCGGAATGAAATTGTGTTTCCAATAATCTGGATTAGTCCCTATTAAAAAAATCCCTGTACAAATTGGTTCAGTATATCTCGAATTATGGTCATACCCTTTAAGGGGAGAATTTTTCTAATTTTAAATTACATCTTCCTCTTGTTTCAAAAATCACTTGTGCAATGCAATAATTTTGGCATTCCGACCCCAATACAGGGTGTACGAAAATAATACCCCAAAAAATTTATGTTAAGTTTAACATCTAAATTAAATTTACTTTAACTAATTAAAATTTGAAAACTTAACCAGTGGGTTATTCAAGGTAATATCAACTTTAACCACTCGTTAATGTACAGCAACTTGCTGTTCAACCAAAAAAAAATTTTAATGAACAACCAAAAATTAAAATAGTGCCTGGTTGGAAATGTGTTCTAAATAGAGCACATTATTAATTATCATTTATACATTACGATCAAGTTCTTTGAGAACAAAACTCATTTAGTTTTTCCTTATTGCACTTAGGTAATTCCTAAAATTATAGCAGAGTGTTTTAATAGAAATGCTATTGTCATTATAAGTAAAATTATCTCTGATAATCGAGGATATGGGTTTAAAGAGGACAGCCGACGTCAGATAAAAGTGTATAATGTAAAGAAGTTGAAATTGAAATTTGATTTCTAAGACTACTTCTAAATACTGCTATGATACTAAACAGTCAGTAGCTATCATTTGTTTGTATCACTGTGTTCATTATGGAGCAAAATTTGTATTCAAGAAATTGAAGAGGTTCCTGTTGAATCATAACTTTGTATTCTGTTAGAAGTAAGGGATATTCAAAGAGGGAATGACTCTTTTCATCGTCTATTCCTTCGATGGGGGTTTTACGGAACTGTATTGTTACGAATTTTTGTATATTTGTAAATATTTCGTAGTGTTAATTTTGTAAATAGTAATTTATGTACATTTCGCATAAGGCAGGGCAATAGTTCGTCGTTAAATCGGCTTCCTTGCAGTGAGCATCTCAATGCTTGATAACGGGTTTTACAGAGGTAACTCTGGGGAGCGAGTTTTAAGGGGCAGGGCATTTAACATTATGGTAATGGGAATATCGCCAAATTGGCGAGATAGAGCCAAGTTGGCGACAGTTTTGGCGACTAATTTTTGTCGCCAAATTTGGCGAGAAATCGACAAATGTCGCCAAACTTGGTGACCAATTGGCGACATTTTCGGTACATGTATAGGTACATGTATCCCATGTACATGTATATAGGACTTTTCAACTACGGTCTGGAAAGTTCTCCAAATTTCTCTCTCTGGAAGGTTCGTGAAGATTCACCACTCCTATATAAGCGCGGCCTGAGTTGGTTAGTCAGTTAGTTGATGGATTTTGAGTCACTGAATTAGTTGACTGGAGATACTAAGCGAACTGTATTGCATTGTCTTTTGCGGCGATTTAGCAGTTAGATTGTCAAGTTTTTAACTGCTGTTTTGTGCTCTATTGATGTGAAAAGAGCTGTATTGTGTCTACTAGAACGAGAAGTTCTGGATCTGTAAGAGAACTGTGAAGAGTTAGTTATTTTGGAATAAATTTCTGCAAGTTTTGATCTGCTTTGGCTTCAAATCTTTCGAACCCGTCCAACAGTATGATACAGGTATTATTTGTTCTTGGGAGACACTCATTTATTGCGAGGACTACATATGATTTCTAGCTACTAAATCAATTTCATGTCCAATTTAATTCAATTACTTCAATTTCAAAACCCATATTCCATATTTCCCAACAATTTCCTAGTACATTTTAAATTAATCTTTTAAAAAATTATCCAGAGGCACATTTGTTCAACAAAAAATTATAGTATGATGAAATTCTGAAAATTAAATTTTAACGAAAATCGTTCTTCCAAAATAGTTCAAGCAAAAGTTATAGCAAAAGTGTCGACACTATTTAAGTTTTAGGTTATCAATTTTCTATGTTACTTTATAAACCATGCTTCTCAACTTTGATACAAATCCACATGTTTTTGTTGGCATGTTTTACCACAAATAGAAAAGAAATTTTGGATTTATAGTATATGAAGTATTCTAGTATATTGAATTACGTAATACAAAATAATAGTATATTTTTAGAGATTTTGCATAATTAAACTCTTTGATAACCCTTTAAGAACTAAATTTGTACAGTAGAATAGCGCAAGCGAGGCACATTTGTTCAATCAGCCTTTTCGAATAGTATAAAATATAATCATCGTTCGATTTTTTTTCCTAATTATTAAATATGCCGAATAGTAAAAAATATATTCATCGTCTGATTTTTTCCCTAATTATTAAATATGATGTTCAAGTTTGTTGGCCAGGCCTTTTAATATTACATTGTCTGTGTTTTCAATTTAAGATGACACTGAGTTTTATTTATTTTAGATTATTTGAAGTTTAAGTATATCAGCTAATAGAGAGGGTTCCTCTGCCAAGCTCAAAATTGTCTATTTATAAAAGTCATTTAGATTTTTAATTATATCTCAAAAATTAGGGACATATAGAAAATATGTCCCTAATCTAAATAGGAAATCTTTCCATTTTACATATATTTTTATCATTAGAGTAGTCCTCATTAAAATACATCATATAGTCACTCAGTACAAATTATACCCCAATCAATCTATACAAGATAAAAGTTATGCGGAAGTTTTAAGGCTATTAAAATTATAGAACCCTTTATAATGCCTGTATGATTTATAAAATGTTCAATAATAATAATAATAATAATGCCCATAAAAACAAAGCTTTTACTATAAATCCTATATATACATTGCCAATTATTATATTCATAAACAGAGCACCGTTTCTGGTGTCAGCGTGTGCTTAGTGTTAGCATCTAATTTATAATATTAAAAACATTTCTATCAGCAAAATATGCGGCAAACTACGTTTCAAAATGTATTCATTAAAAATTAATGTGAACTTATGCACTCACATTCAAATATTTTTGATTAATTCTGATTAAAAAAAAATTATTATTTATTTATTAAAACAGTTTTGGTAACCGGAAATAATTTCTTTTTATGATCGGTTAATTGCTATTTCAGCGCGACTGATGACAGCAAGTTGGTTTATTAGTATTCCTTAAAAGGGACTTTTTAGTGACAGTGATAGTCTCCAAAATTTGATACAATGCATTGTCATCGAATCTATCTTCCAAGTTTCAGTCCAATTGGATGACGGGAAGGAGGCATCCGTAAATTTGCCCACCATTGACATACACAACCACACACATACATACAAAATCGAAGTTAATATAAAGGATTTAAAAAGGAATCTATCTTCCAATATGAAACCAAAACTCCAATAAACGAAGTCCTAATCTTATAATAGGAATAAATCTTACGTTAGTGTAAAAATATAAAAGGTGGTTGCATTTTACCAAGGAGAGCTTAAGAACGATAGTATTTTCTAAAAAATGATGCGAAATTAAAATTCCAATTAGACACACAAGTCAACATCTGCTGCTATTGTTGGATGGGATGTTGATGCAGAAATATAAAAGGACTGCACCTGCAGGAGATGTGGCCAAAAAGAATAAAAAATGGGGTTCATATGAGAAGCTACAGAATAATAAGAGTTTTGTTTTCCACAGCTGATCCTAGGTAATGCATCTCCTACTTTTGACCTTACAACCATTAAAAGAAGAAAAGACAATATCCCACAGAATTCTTTTTGAAAAATTGCTCTTTTTGTAGCATTGGATTTTGTTTATTAGATACGGATCTTCAACCTGGGTAGAAAAGGACTATGTTATACAGAATAATATAATCCATAAAACAAAGTTTTTAATAAAAATCATTTACATGCATTGCCAATTTTATATTCATTAACAAAGCACCGTTTCTGTTTCCAGCGTGTGCTTTGTGTTGGCATCTAATTTTAAATATTAAAAACATCTCTATCAGCAAAATATGCCGTTAACTACTTTTCAAAACTTCTTCATTGGAAATGAAAGTAAATTTATGCACTCACCTCCAAATATCTTTTATTTATTCTGATTAAAACCGTTTGTTTGTTTGTTAAAACAATTTTGGCAACGGTTATTGATAGGTTAAATGCTATTTCAGCGCGCTTGGATGACGGCAAGTTAGTTTATTAGTATTCCGTAAAAACGTTCACTTTAGCGACAGTAGCAGCCCCAAAAATGTGATGGAAGGCATGGTCATTGACATCGAATCTATCTGCCAAGTTTCAGTCTAATTGGATGACGGCAAGGGGGTTAATTAGACTTTCTCAGTTTTGCCAGCCATCGATAAACATACCCACAAACATACATACACACAAAATATGAGCAAATATAAAGAATTTAAAAATAATCTTGCCTGAAAGTTATTCACCTTTTCTTAATATTCTCTATTCATCTTTATAAAATTTTGAGATAATTCTGTAATGCGAATTTTCAGTATATAATTGTAAATATTCTACATATTTCTTTTAGAGTTCAATTTTATTAAGTTTATGTGTTGACACAAAGATAATACAGGTAAGAATGTTGGCAGCACCTGTGCCAATCGGGAAATTTCGAGATGTTTCCAATTCATGAGGTTGCCTAAAAGGTTGCTCTGAGTTTTCGAGAAAGTGCCCGCGCTCATATATAAATACGACCGCAGCATGAAATCAGAGAACGAGAGTTTCAGTTCGGCTTTTCAAAGGAATAAAGTATAAAAAAAAAAAAAAAAAATTAAAAAAAAAAAAAATCTTGTTCGGAAAGAATGTCTGATTACTACTGCCATCTAGGGTTAATCTCAAGACTGAACACATCATTTAAAAAAAATTTGATATTTAAATCATTTTTTCTTCAATAAAGCCTGATATGAAACATCTTAAAAATAATTTTTGCACGCGCTTAATCTTTGAAATAATATAGATTCCTGGCTTCTTGAAGTTTTTAAAATCCTTCCACTTTTTTTTCACCTCTTAAAGGGTCATAACTTGAAGTCTACAGTTTTGATAAAAATTTGAAAACTTGATCGAAACAAGTGGAAGATTACTTGAAATTTCGATCACACTTGTTACTCCTTAAGGGGGTCCGGGGCCCAAAATTTTAATTTCTGTAATATTTGTTGGATCAACAAAATATTTTTAAGTAATTTTATTTTGTTTTATTAAAATTTTATAATTACTATAAAACAACGCATTAAATATTTTCATATAACTTAGTAAATATATATCTTAATAAACTCAAAAATTATATGTATGTGTTCATATATACATAACAAGAAAATTTACCTAACACAATTTTGATATTTAGAGCGCGGATTGTAAAATAAAAAATTTTAACTCTAAAAGTTCATATTTTTTTTTTCATAATTAAAAAAAATCATATCTGGAGTAAAAATACAATTTTAAAATTTTGTTTTGTTTGGTAAATATCTTCTAAAGAGTTAATACAATATGCATGGGAAATTTGGTGTATGTTATTAATTACAAATGAAGTTATTTCCAATTATGTAAAAAAAAATCTAAAAAATCATCAGTAAGAAAAAGCTGTTTAAATTTCATGCAGAAACTAAGTCAGCGTCAGCTGTCAGATATTAATTTGACAACTGCATGCCAACGGAAAGGGATAGCATCATAAATGAAGTATCAAAATGATCGTAATTGAGCATATTTAAAGTAATTTTTTTTTTTTTTGTAACAATTTTGAAAATATTTGGGCCCTGGACACTCTTAAGAGTTAAGAGGTATGATAATCAAATCTGTAAATTCCAATCTTTATGAAATTTTGCACACTTGAAATTTGAAACAAGAGGAAAAGTCTTGATTGTTAGGAACACAATTTTATTCCGATGTTTTGTAAGTAAGCTGATGAAATTGAGGATAGAGATAAAAGTGGTATAATTTGAGATCTACTTAATTAATTTAAAGGTTTTTTTTTTCTATAAGTATCTTGACTAATTCAGACTAATAACTTACAAATGACTGAACCAATTTGAACCGGGTTTCAGATGAAATTTTCTGTAAGCAAACATATCAACAAGTTGATTTATTATTTATCTCCAAACATCCTAATTCTGATCCGATAACTACTTGTATCCAAGAATATGGATGCCTCCAGGAGGGTGCAAGGAGGTGCAAGGAGGTTATCTTGGGTGGGTGCAAGGAGGCAAGGTTGCACCTCTCTGGCTCTTGAAAATTAAAAAAGGATAAAAGGTGTAAATTCCAAAATAAAAAAAGCTTATGTTTTTATGTTACAATGAGCATTTGTTTTTCAATTGTTTTTGTCTTGTTTCTTTTCTATGTCGTTTTACATTGCTACTTGCGTGAAAATTTTCTGTCGCCTGTTGTCTAAGACCTCTTTCACACGGTGATGACGCGGGCCCGCAAACGCATGCCTTTTCACACGGGCCCATATCTGCGGACGTTTCGCCCGCAGCTTTGAAGAGTTTGATTACTATTTTCACCCAGTGAATGCAGTATAAGAATAAGAGTTGATTAAATGTATTTAGTTATTTTTTATAATTTTACATTATAATATAAGAGGAAAAATTAAGTATGGACAAAAGAAGGTTACGGTTATTATATCTCCTTTATTCTGGAAGGAAACAGAGAGATAGGCGTTTGTTGAATCATCCTATTTATCAGGGTCGCCTAAGGCGTGTGCGATCGCACACGTGTAATTTTGAGAGGGGAGCCGAAATGAGAAAAATATTTTTAAAAATAATATGATAATGTGGTAAAAATGTAAATTAATAAAAACATTCTCCGCTACTAAAGCTAGGAAAGTCCACTGCTAAGTGACAGGCTATTTTAATCAATCTTCTGTAATATTTTTTATTTTTTTTAGATTTTTTTCATGAATACTAAATCAAAACTTTTGTTGTAATTAAAAATATTGTGTCTTATTTTTCAGACAAAACTATAAACAGAATATAAGAATTTAGGAGCTTACTCTTTACAGAAGTACAGTACACCATGCCTATTGGAAGTTTGTAAAAGTCTGTTAAAAGAATTAGCAATAGAAGAAATCATTTTAAAAAATAAAAATAATGAAAAGGTACTAAATACTTTATTATTTATTACTACTTATTAGTTTTAGTTTTTAATCCCTTTAAAATGCCAAATTCAAGTATTAAGTTCCTGCAAATTTTAGTTATAAAGCACCTACATGATTTTCGAGGATCCAAAACTCATTCTTGAACACACAACATTTTTCTCTTAAGCCTACATTGTAGTTGAACAAACAGCTAAGATAATGCCAGTACTGATTAGCAGTATTAATATATAGTAGGCAGCTTTTACGTACCGATGAATGATTCTCTTCCTGTTTCCAAAATACCGAAAAGCGGTTTGAAACTTAAAGTGGAGTTTAAACCTTTTCACTCAAAGCCGATATTATGTTTTAGAAAAAGTTTCAATACTGGTATACATTGGAAAAATTGTCCTAAACTTTTAAATTATATTCACATTATTTCACACTTAGCAAGTGTAAGAAAACTAACATATCTGCATAAAAATTATTCATTTGAGGATTGATTATTATAAAATTAACTAAAGGATATAATCCTGCACCAATCATAATTCAATTTGTAATTATTTAAAATTTTAAATTTAACGACAAACGATACACAATGATTTGTGTGTGATCTAAGAAACCGACTAGAATTGAAAATGTAACTGAAATGTTTTTTGTATAATTTTGTTTTGAAAGTATTTAATATTACTGACTTATTATAAAAACGTCAAGATTTAAAAAAAAAAAAAATTATTGCATAGATGAGTTAGATACCAGTAGGTTTTTGTCCCGAATTATACATTTTAAATTACAAATACAAATTTAATTAGCTAATTCAAACTGAAGTTAGCGATGGAAATTATGGAGATATACTGATTTCTGCGGGTCCACACGAAGGTTTTAACCTTCGTGTGGGCCCTCAGTGTGCTTTCCGCACCGTGTAAAATGTTCCATTCAAAATACATTCGTAAAACGTTTTGAGGGTCCACACTCGCATCCGCCTCCGCAGTATGTGAGAGGCCTAAGATTATTGAAGGCTGAGTAGAAGTATTTATTCTTTTAATTGTATAATCATTTCCTGTGTAGTTCTTAAAATTCTAGGAAAATTTTATGCTTTTTAAGTCATCAGATATACTATCTTGAAATGTATTTTTAGAATTCAACTGAACATATCCTATTCTGTCTTTGTGTTTCATTTTGAATTTTTTTGAAACATGAAAGAAATTAAATGTTTCTCTTCTGTATTTTTGCATCTCCGTATTCCTCTGTTTTAAAGACTGTCTCTTTAATGCCGGGAGATTTAGTTGGATGATAAAAAAAAATTAAAAAAATATATATTTTTTTAAATATTTTTTATTTTTTTCTCTTTAACAGGGTTGCGCTTTCAAAAATATATACCATGGATTTTTTTAGCTTTTCTCAAAGAATATAATTTATAATGCATAATTATTAATTAACATTTCTAAAAGTTATTGATTTTGATAAAATCTCATCTTGCACACCCTAAAGTAATCCATATGTTATTCATGGACAAACATATAACTATAAATGAAAACATCTCGATTTGGCTCTTGCGACGCCCATGTCCAAGACGAAAATTCCCCACTTAGTTACTATAAAAGCACTCTTCCGGCCGAATTTTAAGGCACTTCCTGTAAAATACTGACATTGGACATAATCTTTACTTTGACATATCGCACATGTCTCTAACATTTATAGTTTTGTCTGAAAATATTTCCCTAAGTCAGACAGACGGTCAGAGCCTTTCATTGGCGAATCCAGAGAGGGGTGAAGGGGCGATCGCCCTTTCCGTTATTCATGGACCGCTTACGCTTTAATGTGCGCTGCTCTCAGACTTTGGATGAAATCAATCAAGATTTGATGAATCCGTACAGAACATTTTTAATATTAATGTTCTCCCAAAAAACGGAGATGAAATAGCCTAGGACGAAGCATGACAACAAAACAAATTATAGTTTGAAAATTTTCAATGTGTGTATGTATTCGATATGAGATTGTTCTGTCTATCATACTTAACAATAATTTATCCTGAATCAAATAGTTGTTGACAACTCTAATTTATTGTCATAAATTCACACGTAGCCAACCATTGCATCGCTTTTTTGTTATTGAGACACTTTACCTCTTTGTAACATATTTTCTGTATGATAAAAGTTAAGTTATCCCATGATATAGTAATATAATTTAAGAGCAACAAAATTTACCGAAGCTATTCAACAACAACCACCCCTTCCGTAATAAATCTCTGGATCAGCCCCTGGAGCCTTTGTATAAGCTTCTCACTACATTAGCATTGTGAAGAAGTTAAAGCCCGACGAACGTAAGAGGCAGAAAAAAACTCCTCTCTGTCAGTGTTGTTGTTTTGTAATTATGTTTATTAGGTGTTAAGTAAAAAATAGTAATTTTCTTTAAATTCTTTGACCGACAATCTTATTATCTCAATTATCTTCCGAAGTTTCTAACTCAAATGCTTACTGCGCCATCTACTTTTCAGAATAAAAACTAACTTCCTATTATTCACATTTTTGTAAACTGAGTTATAAGTATTACCAATATGTGCTACAATAATCGTTGAGCTTTGCCCTCCAAATAATTTTAGTTATAGTAGTCTGTATTAGTAGATTGTGATTTGCAATAATTAAAAATAATGCAATTATTTTTGGCCTACGAAATATAAATTATTTATTGAAATCAACATTTTTATCCACAAACAATAGATAATGATGTTGATCATAATTTACAATTAGATAGTTAGTACTTGAGGCAAGAATATTTCCCAACAGTTTTCTTTACTTATTCAACTTTTTTTTTTTTTTTTTTTTTTTTTTTACATTTAATAATTACTATATTACTTTAATTCAAGTTCTGAATAATTCAATTTACTTAGGTTTAAATGTAATTATACAATTTCAGATGTACTTCAGAACTATATTTATTTATACATGCACTATAAAGTTGAACGTAATTACTTTTTGAATTTACAGGTACTTATAGTCCAACAGAAGGCTGCAAGTTTTGGAATGTCTTCGAACATCATTCTAAATATTTATAGAATGTTGTGAAACAAATGTAGTTTAAATAATATACTGATCTGAAAGAAAATAGCCCAAAGTGTTCAATAACGATTTTTAGTTTCGTTTCCTAAACTAAACCAATTTGTCAAAGTTATAATTCATCGTCATGAACGAGTAATATTAATTTACGTCATTCATGACGTAATGTTCTTGGCTCTGTGTGGAAAAGAAGCAACTATTTGATTATTCATGAAGCTACTTAGTTAAGAAGGGTGGTTGCCATTGATAACATACATAAAATGTACTAATTATTATGAGAGTTTATTATACAACTCAATGTTTCTTTTCAAATAAATCCGGAAGATGACGACACCTCCCTAACACAGTATTACCTTCAAATATTATCTAAGATGCCCTCTTCTTTAATATAATCGTTAACAAAATATCAATTATTAAAAAAAAGAACTACAAATTCAAAATAATAGGATAACAGAACTTTCTAAGAAAAATTTGGCAATGTGTCGTGTAAAATGTGCATATTCAAATTAAAAGTGGATCACATGTTTTTCAAAAATTGTAAAACAATTTTCAACGATTAGACATATATTATTTAAACAATTTAACGGTCGTTAACACATTTCAATATTACGTTGATTTTTTATAAGTGTCAAAAAATTAGAATAATCAATTCATTCAATATGAATTTGAAAAGCAGACAAACTATTTGTTGACCTGTTAACCGATAGGTTGAGACAAGTATAAAGCTTAGCACTCGAAACATCTTACGTTAGTCTTTTGCTGAAAATGGGTAGCTCGTCAATGTTATATTTCTTAAACAACGAAATCGTTTATTTAATCATTGATTAAAACTGGAAAGAAACAACGATTTATCTCGGATTAAATGATATTCACAGTCCACGGTTTGAAACATTTTAAAGAGATTAGAAGAATCGGCCAACTAAAAAGTAACCGAAGTAAATGTGGTAGAAAACTCATAACAACTGCCAGAGATGAGTACAACTTAAAACGAACCTTCCAAAATAATTGCTTTAAAACTGTTTTTTAAATAAATATGTGTTGGAAAGAATCTGTAGATGTGCTAAATTCAATAACACTTAGGTGATTGCATAAATTTGAGTTGAGTAAAATTGAGAAATTCGGGTCCCCAAAGTAAAACCAAAGATGAACATGAAGGAGAGACATACACTACTCTCCTGGTGCAAAGAGCTACTCATATGGGGGCAACAAAACTTTGAAAGTGTTTTATTCAGAGATAAATTTTTATTTCAAATATCTGTGGACGAAGGAAGTGTTCGTGTTTGGCGTTTAAAACGTGATGTATTTGATAAATTTTGTTTAAAACTCCATATGAGCTACTCTTTGCACCATAAGAGTCCTACACGTCTATGCTTCACATTCCATCTTTGGTTTTACTTTGGGGACACGTGATTGAAACTCTAATTTATACAATAGCTTAAGTGTAGTTGACTTTAGCACGACATCTCCACATTCTTTCCAACACTTATTGTTGTAAAAAACAGTTTTAAAGCATTTATTTTGGACGATTCATTTTAATTTGCGTTTATCTCTGGCAGTTGTTATCGACGACCAAATGGTATAGTGGTTAGCATGCTAGCTTCTAGAGCACGAGGCTGCGGGTTCGAGTCCCGTGTAAGGCATGGGTGTTTGTAAATGTATGTTGGCTTGTCAAATGATGAATGTTTCGGCGCATTATAGCCCTCGTGTTGCTGACGGTGCCAGATAATCTGAGAGCAACCAACCAACCTGGCAGTTGTTATCAGCTTTCTACCACATTTACTTCGTTTACTTTTTAGTTGGCCGGTTCTTATATATTCCTTTAAAATCTTTGAAACCATAGATTGCGAAACATTAATTTGATCCGAGATAAATTGTTGTTTCTTTCCAGATTTAAACAATGATAAAATGCACGATTTCGTTGTTTCAGAAATATCACATTGACGACTATTTTCAGTAAAAGACTAACGTAAGATTTTCCGAGTGCCTAAATTTATACTTGTCGCAAGCTATAGGTTAAAAGGTATGCAAATATTTTGTCTTCTTTTCAAATTCATATTGAATTAATTGATTATTCTAATTTATTCAACATAATAAAAACCCTTAAATTGTTTAAAAAATATATGTATAGTTGTTGAAAATTGTTTTACCAATTCCTGAATAACATGTGGCCCTCTTTTAATTTGAATATGTTCATTTTAGACGACGCATTGCCAAGTTTTGTTTAGAAAGTTAAGTTTTCTTTTATTTTGAATTTGGGTTGTACTAGGAATTAATCTTGAATCTTTTTGTTCCCACAATTTTAAAGAAATTATATATTTTTTTAATTTTTATGACTTAATCCCTCTTTGCATGATATATTGTTGTCAAAAGCTGCAAAAGGCAGAAATTTGCAAGGGAAAATAAACTTTTAACAAATTGCTAAACTTTGTTGAAATTTAATAAAATAAATTTTATTCTTATTTTTTTTTTTTTTTTTTTTTTTTTTTTGTACAGAAAGGAATTGTACAGTACCCAAAAAAAACCCAGAACGATGGCTATATCTTCGGTTCTAATTATTGTAGAATCTTACGGTTTGCACCAAAATGTTTTGCTCACGGTTTTCTATATATCTGATGCATTTTTTTTTCTTGAGGGACTGTTTACTAAGTAAAAGTAACGCTATCTTCGAAAATTTCAATATGAACCCTTATTTTTTATCATTCCATTCGATTCAGAATACATCATTTATCCTATATACCAAATTTCAATGCATTATGTTGAAAAACAAGTCACTTATGAGAGAAAATATTTCGACCATTTTTTGACCGATCTTCAGGGAGAATTTCCATAAAACGAAAGGTATTTTTAAGGTTCTTCTTCACAGCGGGAGAAATCGAACGGTCAATGTGGCGAGTTTCACGACGTTAAAAAATACAAGTATTAGTCTAAAATTGCATAGAAACTACTTGGATTTATAGTGTCATGTTTAAGATTAATTCAAAAATAGCAAGTAAATGCAAAAGTAACATAATTTATTTACAACATTAAAGATGTGCATTCTTCACACGAAATAAATAAAATATCGAAAACTGTAATTGCAGAAATATAACGAATACTACTGATAATTAGAAAATTAATAAATATTAAATGTAGGCATTAGTAAACAATATTTAGCAAAGCATGAATATTTTACAGAAATATTTCACTATAACCACAAATGTAACTAGATCGTTGAAATCATTTATAAATTGAAAAAGTCACACGATTCAGTAAAATTTTTAAAGGATAACTTATTGAAATTGCTTTAAAAATGTTGTTTTAAATAAATGGAATTTAAGAAAGCAAATTAAATAAAAAAATTTATAGTTTACAGAAAAACTAATTAGTAATTTAAAAAACTAAAAAACACACTTTAATAGAAAATCAAACTAAAAAGTAGAAAATAATCAATAGATTAAAAAACTAAGAAACACGCTTTAATAGAAAAGTGAACTAAAAAGTAGAAGATAATTTTAAATAAGTTTGAAATAAGAATAGAGTGATTAACAAGAAATATTTATTTTATCGTAAAAAAGCGTGGGGTGCTTTTTAAAATATTTTCATAATGGCTCTACTTTTACTAATATCTGTCATTAAATATTTACAAAAATTGACATCAAGCACCCCACGCTTTTTTACGATAAAATAAATATTTCTTGTTAATCACTCTATTCTTATTTCAAACTTATTTAAAATTATCTTCTACTTTTTAGTTCACTTTCCTATTAAAGCGTGTTTCTTAGTTTTTTAAACTATTGGTTATATGATAATTGAACGTTATGCGATTTTCCACACCTCTAGTTTACCTCGAATTAATCTTTGATAGTTTTCAAAAGTCGTCTACTATACGGTCCCTTAAAGTGAGCTTTTTTTACATTTTCTCTAAAAAATCGAGAACTAATAGTCAAAATGGAAAGAAAAAATTTATGGGAGGGGGGGGGGGGGTTAGAACATGGTAAATCTAATAAAAGCAAAAAAAATATGTTTCTATTCAAAAAAAAAAAATTGCTTTATTAATTGATAATTAATTATTAAAAAAGAAATTGATTCAAAAGCTGATTGCTATTTATGTTTGGCCATTTACAAACTACCTTTTGAAAAAAAAAATAATGAAATATATTAATTATTTAAGTATTTATGGCCAAAAAACCAACTTTTTTATTTAACATTAGTTTATCATTTTCTTTTTATCATTTAAATTACAAACCATTCATTTGAAAATTACGAATTTTTGTATTTCACATTCTTTTTTTAATGCTGAATCCAAATATGGAATAATATTATGAGGTTGCTATTGAACTTTTTAAAGTTTGGTTCTGTTTTAATATGTAGATGACCCCTCATGATAAAAAAAAACTACATACAATTATTAAAAACCTTTCACGATTTACAACGGTACCTTTTGTTTGTTATTTCAACAATTAGAACAAAAGATATAGCCATCGTTCTGTTTTTTTGGGAGGGTACTGTACCAATGCTCTGTAATTTTGCCTAGAAGTTGTATGTTTGTGCTAATAGGAATGGTATTGATTTTTTTTTTCACTATTTTATGATATGTTACATGAAATTCAAAATGTTTGACACTTGAAGATTATCATTTTATGGCCAGAAAGTAATTTTCGCATCGGATGAAGGCCTAAATCATGTTACTGAGTGAAAACAATTTAAGAGCAAACACATTTTGAAAATTAAAAATTTGAATAATAATTAATAACAGCCCCAAATGCGAATCCAATGGGAAAAATATACTTTAGAGAAGAATAAGGGTCAAATTTCACCAAATAGTGATTTTGGGTTGGAAATGTGTTTTAGAGTCATTCTTAATTCAATGTATCCTCCTCCAGAGACCCACATTTTTTTTTTTTTTTTAAATTGAAAATTTTGGAAATTGCACTTTATTGTGCAACTTTAGATCCACTTCCCATTTTGTAGATGTTATAAATTTGGAATTTTGGACTCTCATATATAGTGAAAAATATCTAGCAAAACAGCAACATTGTACGGCTGTAAATTTTTGGTCAATAATTTGTATAAAGTTACCAAATTGCCAACTTTCAATTTTGTTGTTGGTATAAATTTGGAATTGAAGATTCTCCTAAATCTCAACTAAAATTTCAACAAAGGAAATTTTGTGAAATGAATTTTTTTAACAATAATTCCTTTAACGTTCTCCCCAATGTGAAACCAATAGGAAAAAAATGACATTAGAAGAATATGTATTAAATGGTACAAGAATGACTATAAAAAATTTATCAAACTCAATACGAATAACATAGGAAAAATTAAAAATTAAAATTTTAGAAAGTGCAATTTTTGGGACCAACTATAGACCCACTTCTTATTTAGTGAGTGTTATAAAATTGGAATTGGAGATTCTCCTATACATAAGCTTCATTGTGACGAAAGGCAAAAAAAAAAATTTTAAATTTTACTTTTTGAACAATAATTAATTGAAGAGTCGGCCATGCGTTTCCGATGGGGAATTGTATTTTCGAGAAAATGGCTCAAATGCTTTCAAATTGTGAATTTGAGTTGGATATATGTTTTATAGTCATTATTGTACCAAATTTTAATTTAAAAAAAAAGTATCTCAAAAATCAAAACTTCCATTTTTCGAAAATCGTGAAATATTTCAGTTTCGAGTGTAATTGAATGAAAATTCCATTTATAACAAATGGTTCCAAATTGTGTTTTTTTATTCAAAAACACTTTATAAATCAAATTAAGTTCTAAATTTTGGCAAAAAAACTATTTTTGACTAGCTATATGAGAAGTTGAAATTTTGAAACTAAAGCGCTCAGAAAATGTTTTTAAGCAGTTTTTTAACTTTGCATTACTTCGATATTAAGTGCTAAAATACCATTTTATAAGCAAATTGATGATCAGAATGATATCGGGTAATGACTTTCATGATCCTAGGCAACAAACTAAGGTTAAAGTGAAATTTTACTACTCAAAATCAAGTTATTTTTTAAAAAAAGTATTTTTAACCGTTTGAAAATATATTAAACTTGTCAATACTTAGGCAATTTGCAAATTCTTAATTTTCCAAAAAGTGCATTTTCTCAAAAATAAAATTCCCCAATTTGAAACACATGGCGGACTATTCAATGAATTATTGTTCAAAAAGTTAAATTTTCAAAATTTTTTCCCGTTTTTTATATTGAAGCTCATACATAAGAAAATCTTCAATTCGAATTTTATAACACTCACTAAATAAGAAGTGGGTCTAAAGTTGGACCCAAAAGTTGGTCCAAAAAGCAATTTTCACGAAAATACAATTCCCTCATTGAAAACACATTTCGGATTATTCAATGAATTATTGTTCAAAAAGTAAAAATTTCAAAAAATTTTCTCTTTTTTTATATTGAAGCTTATATATAGGAGAATCTCCAATTTGAATTTTATAACATTCACTAAATAAGAAGTGGGTCTAAAATTGGTCCAAAAAGTGCAATTTTCTAAAAAATAAAATTCCCCCATTGAAAACACATGGTGGACTATTCAATGAATTATTGTTCAAAAAGTAAAATTTTTAAAAAATTTTCCAATTTTTTATATTGAAGCTCATATATAGGAGAATCTCTAATTCCAATTTTATAACACTCACTAAATATGAAGTGGGTCTAAAGTTGGTCCAAAAAGTGCACTTTCAAAGTGTTTCTTTTTAAATTTCCCCCATGTTAATCGTATGAAAAATTCACACTTCTAAATTTTAAAACTTTTACAATCCTTTTGCAGCTAGAGTAACAGAAATCATCACCCGAATTGATTTCCACATTCAAATGGTCATTAAAATGAAATTTTACTGCTAAAAATTCAGTTATTACCAAAAAAAGTCTTTATATCCATTTGAATATACATTAAACTAACCAATCCTTAGGCAATTTTCAAATTCTCAATTTTCGAATTTTAACCTTAATTTGTAGCTTTGGATAATAAAAGTCATCACCCGATTTCTTTCTTATCATCAATTTGCTCTTGAAATAGTATATTAGCACTTAAAATCGAAGCAATGCTAAGTAAAATAAAGGCTTCAAAACAGTTTCTGAGCGCTATCATTTCAAACTTCAACTTCTCATAAAACTATTCAAAAATAGTTTTTTTGGCCAAAATTTGGAAATTTGTTTGATATTTAAAGTATTTTTGGATAAAAAAACACAATTTGGAACCATTTGATAAATATGAAATTTTCCATTCAAATACACTCGAACCTGAAATATTTCAAGATTTTCGAAAAATTAAATTTTTGTTTTTTAGAATACTTTTTTTTAATTAATATTTGCAACAAGAATGACTATAAAACAAATATCCAACATCAATTAGCAATTTGAAAGCATTTGTGCAATTTTCTCGAAAATACAATTCAACCATTGAAAACACATGGCGGACTATTCAATGAATTATTGTTCAAAAAGTAAAATTTTCAAAACATTTTCCCGTTTTTTATATTGAAGCTCATATAGGAAAATCTCCAATTCGAATTTTATAAAACTCACTAAATAAGAAGTGGGTCTAAAGTTGGTTCAAAAAGTGCAATTTTTTCAAAAATAAAATTCCCCTATTGAAAACACATGGCGGACTATTCAATAAATTATTGTTCAAAAAGTTAAATTTTCAAAATTTTT
Source organism: Linyphia triangularis (assembly GCA_963978545.1). Lineage (NCBI taxonomy): Eukaryota > Metazoa > Arthropoda > Arachnida > Araneae > Linyphiidae > Linyphia > Linyphia triangularis. Next base: position 19,433,869 of record OZ021721.1, read on the forward strand.
TCCCGTTTTTTATATTGAAGCTCATATATAGGAGAATCTCCAATTTGAATTTTATAACATTCACTAAATAAGAAGTGGGTCTAAAGTTGGTCCAAAAAGCAATTTTCACGAAAATACAATTCCCTCATTGAAAACACATTTCGGACTATTCAATGAATTTTTGTTCAAAAAGTAAAATTTTCAAAAATTTTTCCCGTTTTTAGTATTGAAGCTCATATATAGGAGAATCTCCAATTCGAATTTTATAACACTCACTAAATAAAAAGTGGGTCTAAAGTTGGTCCAAAAAGTGCAATTTTCTCAAAAATAAAATTCCCCCATTTGAAACACATTTCGGACTATTCAATGAATTTTTGTTCAAAAAGTAAAATTTTCAAAAATTTTTCCTGTTTTTTATATTGAAGCTCATACATAGGAAAATCTCCAATTCAAATTTTATAACACTCACTAAATAAGAAGTGGATCTAAAGTTGGTCCAAAAAGTTGGTCCAAAAAGCAATTTTCAAGAAAATATAATTCCCTCATTGAAAACACATGGCGGAATATTCAATGAATTATTGTTCAAAAAGTAAAATTTTAGAAAATTTTTCTCTTTTTTTATATTGAAGCTCATATATACGAGAATCTCCAATTTGAATTTTATAACATTCACTAAATAAGAAGTGGGTCTAAAATTGGTCCAAAAAGTGCAATTTTCTCAAAAATAAAATTACCCCATTGAAAACACATGGCGGACTATTCAATTAATTATTGTTCAAAAAGTTAAATTTTCAAAATTTTTTCCCGTTTTTTATATTGAAGCTCATATATAGGAGAATCTCCAATTCGAATTTTATAACACTCACTAAATAAAAAGTGGGTCTTAAAGTTGGTCCAAAAAGTTGGTCCAAAAAGCAATTTTCAAGAAAATACAATTCCCTCATTGAAAACACATGGCGGAATATTCAATGAATTATTGTTCAAAAAGTTAAATTTTAGAAAAATTTTCTCTTTTTTTATATTGAAGCTCATATATAGGAGAATCTCCAATTCGAATTTTATAACACTCACTAAATAAAAAGTGGGTCTAAAGTTGGTTCAAAAAGTGCAATTTCCTCAAAAATAAAATTCCCCCATTTGAAACAAATGGCGGACTATTCAATGAATTATTGTTCAAAAAGTAAAATTTTCAAAATTTTTTCCTGTTTTTTTATATTGAAGCTCATACATAGGAAAATCTCCAATTCGAATTTTATAACACGCTCTAAATAAGAAGTGGATCTAAAGTTGGTCCAAAAAGCAATTTTCAAGAAAATACAATTCCCTCATTGAAAACACATGGCGGAATATTCAATGAATTATTGTTCAAAAAGTAAAATTTTAGAAAAATTTTCTCTTTTTTTATATTGAAGCTCATATATAGGAGAATCTAAAATTTGAATTTTATAACATTCACTAAATAAGAAGTGGGTCTAAAATTGGTCCAAAAAGTGCAATTTTCTCAAAAATAAAATTACCCCATTGAAAACACATGGCGGACTATTCAATTAATTATTGTTCAAAAAGTTAAATTTTCAAAATTTTTTCCCGTTTTTTATATTGAAGCTCATATATAGGAGAATCTTCAATTCGAATTTTATAACACTCACTAAATAAGAAGTGGGTCTAAAGTTGGTCCAAAAATTGCAATTTTCTCAAAAATAAAATTCCCTTATTGAAAACACATGGCGGACTATTCAATGAGTTATTGTTCAAAAAGTTAAATTTTCAACATTTTTTCCCGTTTTTTATATTGAAGCTCATATATAGGAGAATCTCCAATTTGAATTTTATAACATTCACTGAATAAGAAGTGGGTCTAAAGTTGGTCCAAAAAGTTGATCCAAAAAGCAATTTTCACGAAAATACAATTCCCTCATTGAAAACACATTTCGGACTATTCAATGAATTATTGTTCAAAAAGTAAAATTTTCAAATATTTTTCCCGTTTTTAATATTGAAGCTCATAAATAGGAGAATCTTCAGTTCGATTTTTATAACACTCACTAAATAAAAAGTGTGTCAAGTTGGTTCAAAAAGTGCAATTTTCTCAAAAATAAAATTCCCCCATTTGAAACACATGGCGGACTATTCAATGAATTATTGTTCAAAAAGTAAAATTTTCAAAAATTTTCCTGTTTTTTATATTGAAGCTCAAATATAGGAGATTCTCCAATTTGAATTTTATAACATTCACTAAATAAGAAGTGGGTCTAAAGTTGGTCCAAAAAGTTGGTCCAAAAAGCAAGTTTCAAGAAAATACAATTCCCTCATTGAAAACACATTACGGAATATTCAATGAATTATTGTTCAAAAAGTAAAATTTTCAAAAAATGTTCTCTTTTTTTATATTGAAGCTCATATATAGGAGAATCTCCAATTTGAATTTTATAACATTCACTAAATAAGAAGTGGGTCTAAAATTGGTCCAAAAAGTGCAATTTTCTCAAAAATAAAATTCCCCCATTGAAAACACATGGCGGACTATTCAATGAATTATTGTTCAAAAAGTAAAATTTTTTTTAAATGTTCCAATTTTTTTATATTGAAGCTCATATATAGGAGAATCTCTAATTCCAATTTTATAACACTCACTAAATAAGAAGTGGGTCTAAAGTTGGTCCAAAAAGTTGGTCCAAAAAGCAATTTTCACGAAAATACAATTCCCTCATTGAAAACACATTTCGGACTATTCAATGAATTATTGTTCAAAAAGTAAAATTTTCAAAATTTTTTCCCGTTTTTAATATTGAAGCTCATATATAGGAGAATCTCCAATTCGAATTTTATAACACTCACTAAATAAAAAGTGGGTCTAAAGTTGGTTCAAAAAGTGCAATTTTCTCAAAAATAAAATTGCCCCATTTGAAACACATAGCGGACTAAACAATGAATTATTGTTCAAAAAGTAAGATTTTCAAAATTTTTCCTGTTTTTTATATTGAAGCTCATACATGGGAGAATCTCCAATTTGAATTTTATAACATTCAATAAATAAGAAGTGGGTCTAAAGTTGGTCCAAAAAGGTGGTCCAAAAAGTTGTTAAAAAAAGCAATTTTCAAGAAAATACAATTCCCCCATTGAAAACACATGGCATACTATTCAATGAATTATTGTTCAAAAAGTAAAATTTTTAAAAAATTTTCCAATTTTTTATATTGAAGCTCATATATAGGAGAATCTCTAATTCTAATTTTATAACATTCACTAAATAAGAAGTGGGTCTAAAATTGGTCCAAAAAGTGCAATTTTCTCAAAAATAAAATTACCCCATTGAAAACACATGGCGGACTATTCAATTAATTATTGTTCAAAAAGTTAAATTTTCCAAATTTTTTCCCGTTTTTTATATTGAAGCTCATATATAGGAGAATCTCCAATTCGAATTTTATAACACTCACTAAATAAAAAGTGGGTCTAAAGTTGGTCCAAAAAGTTGGTCCAAAAAGCAATTTTCAAAAAAATACAATTCCCTCATTGAAAACACATGGCGGAATATTCAATGAATTATTGTTCAAAAAGTAAAATTTTAGAAAAATTTTCTCTTTTTTTATATTGAAGCTCATATATAGGAGAATCTCCAATTTGAATTTTATAACATTCACTAAATAAGAAGTGGGTCTAAAATTGGTCCAAAAAGTGCAATTTTCTCAAAAATAAAATTACCCCATTGAAAACACATGGCGGACTATTCAATTAATTATTGTTCAAAAAGTTAAATTTTCAAAATTTTTTCCTGTTTTTTATATTGAAGCTCATATATAGGAGAATCTTCAATTCGAATTTTATAACACTCACTAAATAAGAAGTGGGTCTAAAATTGGTCCAAAAAGTGCAATTTTCTCAAAAATAAAATTCCCCCATTGAAAACACATTACGGACTATTCAATGAATTATTGTTCAAAAAGTAAAATTTTTTAAAAATGTTCCAATTTTTTTATATTGAAGCTCATATATAGGAGAATATCTAATTCCAATTTTATAACACTCACTAAATAAGAAGTGGGTCTAAAGTTGGTCCAAAAAGTTGGTCCAAAAAGCAATTTTCACGAAAATAGAATTCCCTCATTGAAAACACATTTCGGACTATTCAATGAATTATTGTTCAAAAAGTAAAATTTTCAAAAATTTTTCTCGTTTTTAATATTGAAGCTCATATATAGGAGAATCTCCAATTCGAATTTCATAACACTCACTAAATAAAAAGTGGGTCTAAAGTTGGTTCAAAAAGTGCAATTTTCTCAAAAATAAAATTTCCCATTTGAAACACATGGCGGACTATTCAATGAATTATTGTTCAAAAAGTAAAATTTTCAAAATTTTTCCTGTTTTTTATATTGAAGCTCATACATGGGAGAATCTCCAATTTGAATTTTATAACATTCAATAAATAAGAAGTGGGTCTAAAGTTGGTCCAAAAAGTTGGTCCAAAAAGTTGGTTCAAAAAGCAATTTTCAAGAAAATACAATTCCCCCATTGAAAACACATGGCGGACTATTCAATGAATTATTGTTCAAAAAGTAAAATTTTTAAAAAATTTTCCAATTTTTTATATTGAAGCTCATATATAGGAGAATCTCTAATTCCAATTTTATAACACTCACTAAATAAGAAGTGGGTCTAAAGTTGGTCCAAAAAGTGCACTTTCAAAGTGTTTCGTTTTAAATTTCCCCGATGTTAATCGTATGAAAAATTCACACTTCTAAATTTTCAAACTTTTACAATCCTTTTGCAGCTAGGGTAACAAAAATCATCACACGAATGGATTTCCACATTCAAATAGTCATTAAAATGAAATTTTACTACTAAAAATTCAGTTATTACCAAAAAAATCTTTATATCCATTTGAATATACATTAAACTAGCCAATCCTTAGGCAATTTTCAAATTCTCAATTTTCGAATTTTAACCTTAATTTGTAGCTTTGGATAGTAAAAGTCATCACCCGATTTCTCTCTTATCATCAATTTGCTCATGAAATAGTATTTTAGCACTCAAAATCGAAGCAATGCTAAGTAAAATAAAGGTTTCAAAACAGTTTCTGAGCGCTTTCATTTCAAAAGTTCAACTTCACATAAAACTATTCAAAATTAGTTTTTTTGGCCAAAATTTGGAAATTTGTTTGATATTTAAAGTATTTTTGGATAAAAAACACAATTTGGAACCATTTGATAAATATGAAATTTTCCATTCAAATACACTCGAACCTGAAATATTTCAAGATTTTCGAAAAAATAAATTTTTGTTTTTTAGAATACTTTTTTTTAATTAATATTTGCAACAAGAATGACTATAAAACAAATATCCAACATCAATTAGCAATTTGAAAGCATTTGTGCTATTTTCTCGAAAATACAATTCAACCATTGAAAACATATGGCGGACTATTCAATGAATTATAGTTCTAAAAGTAAAATTTTCAAAATTTTTTCCCGTTTTTTATATTGAAGCTCATATATAGGAGAATCTTCAGTTCGAATTTTATAACACTCACTAAATAAGAAGTGGGTATAAAGTTGGTCCAAAAAGTGCAATTTTCTCAAAAATAAAATTCCCTTATTGAAAACACATGGCGGACTATTCAATGAATTATTGTTCAAAAAGAAAAATTTTCAAAAAAATTTTTTTTTTTTATATTGAAGCTCATATATAGGAGAATCTCCAATTTGAATTTTATAACATTCACTAAATAAGAAGTGGGTCTAAAATTGGTCCAAAAAGTGCAATTTTCTCAAAAATAAAATTCCCCCATTGAAAACACATGGCGGACTATTTAATGAATTATTGTTCAAAAAGTAAAATTTTTTTAAAATGTTCCAATTTTTTATATTGAAGCTCATATATAGGAGAATCTCTAATTCCAATTTTATAACACTCACTAAATAAGAAGTGGGTCTAAAGTTGGTCCAAAAAGCAATTTTCAAGAAAATACAATTCCCTCATTGAAAACACATTTCGGACTATTCAATGAATTATTGTTCAAAAAGTAAAATTTTCAAAATTTTTTCCCGTTTTTAATAATGAAGCTCATATATAGGAGAATCTCCAATTCGAATTTTATAACACTCACTAAATAAAAAGTGGGTCTAAAGTTGGTTCAAAAAGTGCAATTTTCTCAAAAATAAAATTTCCCCATTTAAAACACATGGCTGACTATTCAATGAATTATTGTTCAAAAAGTAAAATTTTAAAAATTGTTTCCCGTTTTTTATATTGAAGCTCATATATAGGAGAATCTTCAATTCGAATTTTATAACACTCACTAAATAAGAAGTGGGTCTAAAGTTGGTCCAAAAAGTGCAATTTTCTCAAAAATAAAATTCCCCCATTTGAAACACATGGCGGACTATTCAATGAATTATTGTTCAAAAAGTAAAATTTTCAAAATTTTTTCCTGTTTTTTATATTGAAGCTCATACATAGGAAAATCTCCAATTCGAATTTTATAACACGCACTAAATAAGAAGTGGATCTAAAGTTGGTCCAAAAAGCAATTTTCAAGAAAATACAATTCCCTCATTGAAAACACATGGCGGAATATTCAATGAATTATTGTTCAAAAAGTAAAATTTTAGAAAAATTTTCTCTTTTTTTATATTGAAGCTCATATATAGGAGAATCTAAAATTTGAATTTTATAACATTCACTAAATAAGAAGTGGGTCTAAAATTGGTCCAAAAAGTGCAATTTTCTCAAAAATAAAATTACCCCATTGAAAACACATGGCGGACTATTCAATTAATTATTGTTCAAAAAGTTAAATTTTCAAAATTTTTTCCCGTTTTTTATATTGAAGCTCATATATAGGAGAATCTTCAATTCGAATTTTATAACACTCACTAAATAAGAAGTGGGTCTAAAGTTGGTCCAAAAATTGCAATTTTCTCAAAAATAAAATTCCCTTATTGAAAACACATGGCGGACTATTCAATGAGTTATTGTTCAAAAAGTTAAATTTTCAACATTTTTTCCCGTTTTTTATATTGAAGCTCATATATAGGAGAATCTCCAATTTGAATTTTATAACATTCACTGAATAAGAAGTGGGTCTAAAGTTGGTCCAAAAAGTTGATCCAAAAAGCAATTTTCACGAAAATACAATTCCCTCATTGAAAACACATTTCGGACTATTCAATGAATTATTGTTCAAAAAGTAAAATTTTCAAATATTTTTCCCGTTTTTAATATTGAAGTTCATAAATAGGAGAATCTTCAGTTCGATTTTTATAACACTCACTAAATAAAAAGTGTGTCTAAAGTTGGTTCAAAAAGTGCAATTTTCTCAAAAATGAAATTCCCCCATTTGAAACACATGGCGGACTATTCAATGAATTATTGTTCAAAAAGTAAAATTTTCAAAATTTTTCCTGTTTTTTATATTGAAGCTCAAATATAGGAGATTCTCCAATTTGAATTTTATAACATTCACTAAATAAGAAGTGGGTCTAAAGTTGGTCCAAAAAGTTGGTCCAAAAAGCAAGTTTCAAGAAAATACAATTCCCTCATTGAAAACACATTACGGAATATTCAATGAATTATTGTTCAAAAAGTAAAATTTTCAAAAAATGTTCTCTTTTTTTATATTGAAGCTCATATATAGGAGAATCTCCAATTTGAATTTTATAACATTCACTAAATAAGAAGTGGGTCTAAAATTGGTCCAAAAAGTGCAATTTTCTCAAAAATAAAATTCCCCCATTGAAAACACATGGCGGACTATTCAATGAATTATTGTTCAAAAAGTAAAATTTTTTTAAAATGTTCCAATTTTTTTATATTGAAGCTCATATATAGGAGAATCTCTAATTCCAATTTTATAACACTCACTAAATAAGAAGTGGGTCTAAAGTTGGTCCAAAAAGTTGGTCCAAAAAGCAATTTTCACGAAAATACAATTCCCTCATTGAAAACACATTTCGGACTATTCAATGAATTATTGTTCAAAAAGTAAAATTTTCAAAAATTTTTCCCGTTTTTAATATTGAAGCTCATATATAGGAGAATCTCCAATTCGAATTTTATAACACTCACTAAATAAAAAGTGGGTCTAAAGTTGGTTCAAAAAGTGCAATTTTCTCAAAAATAAAATTGCCCCATTTGAAACACATAGCGGACTAAACAATGAATTATTGTTCAAAAAGTAAAATTTTCAAAATTTTTCCTGTTTTTTATATTGAAGCTCATACATGGGAGAATCTCCAATTTGAATTTTATAACATTCAATAAATAAGAAGTGGGTCTAAAGTTGGTCCAAAAAGGTGGTCCAAAAAGTTGGTAAAAAAAGCAATTTTCAAGAAAATACAATTCCCCCATTGAAAACACATGGCATACTATTCAATGAATTATTGTTCAAAAAGTAAAATTTTTAAAAAATTTTCCAATTTTTTATATTGAAGCTCATATATAGGAGAATCTCTAATTCTAATTTTATAACATTCACTAAATAAGAAGTGGGTCTAAAATTGGTCCAAAAAGTGCAATTTTCTCAAAAATAAAATTACCCCATTGAAAACACATGGCGGACTATTCAATTAATTATTGTTCAAAAAGTTAAATTTTCCAAATTTTTTCCCGTTTTTTATATTGAAGCTCATATATAGGAGAATCTCCAATTCGAATTTTATAACACTCACTAAATAAAAAGTGGGTCTAAAGTTGGTCCAAAAAGTTGGTCCAAAAAGCAATTTTCGAAAAAATACAATTCCCTCATTGAAAACACATGGCGGAATATTCAATGAATTATTGTTCAAAAAGTAAAATTTTAGAAAAATTTTCTCTTTTTTTATATTGAAGCTCATATATAGGAGAATCTCCAATTTGAATTTTATAACATTCACTAAATAAGAAGTGGGTCTAAAATTGGTCCAAAAAGTGAAATTTTCTCAAAAATAAAATTACCCCATTGAAAACACATGGCGGACTATTCAATTAATTATTGTTCAAAAAGTTAAATTTTCAAAATTTTTTCCTGTTTTTTATATTGAAGCTCATATATAGGAGAATCTTCAATTCGAATTTTATAACACTCACTAAATAAGAAGTGGGTCTAAAATTGGTCCAAAAAGTGCAATTTTCTCAAAAATAAAATTCCCCCATTGAAAACACATTACGGACTATTCAATGAATTATTGTTCAAAAAGTAAAATTTTTTAAAAATGTTCCAATTTTTTTATATTGAAGCTCATATATAGGAGAATATCTAATTCCAATTTTATAACACTCACTAAATAAGAAGTGGGTCTAAAGTTGGTCCAAAAAGTTGGTCCAAAAAGCAATTTTCACGAAAATAGAATTCCCTCATTGAAAACACATTTCGGACTATTCAATGAATTATTGTTCAAAAAGTAAAATTTTCAAAAATTTTTCTCGTTTTTAATATTGAAGCTCATATATAGGAGAATCTCCAATTCGAATTTCATAACACTCACTAAATAAAAAGTGGGTCTAAAGTTGGTTCAAAAAGTGCAATTTTCTCAAAAATAAAATTCCCCATTTGAAACACATGGCGGACTATTCAATGAATTATTGTTCAAAAAGTAAAATTTTCAAAATTTTTCCTGTTTTTTATATTGAAGCTCATACATGGGAGAATCTCCAATTTGAATTTTATAACATTCAATAAATAAGAAGTGGGTCTAAAGTTGGTCCAAAAAGTTGGTCCAAAAAGTTGGTTCAAAAAGCAATTTTCAAGAAAATACAATTCCCCCATTGAAAACACATGGCGGACTATTCAATGAATTATTGTTCAAAAAGTAAAATTTTTAAAAAATTTTCCAATTTTTTATATTGAAGCTCATATATAGGAGAATCTCTAATTCCAATTTTATAACACTCCCTAAATAAGAAGTGGGTCTAAAGTTGGTCCAAAAAGTGCACTTTCAAAGTGTTTCGTTTTAAATTTCCCCGATGTTAATCGTATGAAAAATTCACACTTCTAAATTTTCAAACTTTTACAATCCTTTTGCAGCTAGGGTAACAAAAATCATCACACGAATGGATTTCCACATTCAAATAGTCATTAAAATGAAATTTTACTACTAAAAATTCAGTTATTAATAAAAAACTTTATATCCATTTGAATATACATTAAACTAGCCAATCCTTAGGCAATTTTCAAATTCTCAATTTTCGAATTTTAACCTTAATTTGTAGCTTTGGATAGTAAAAGTCATCACCCGATTTCTCTCTTATCATCAATTTGCTCATGAAATAGTATTTTAGCACTCAAAATCGAAGCAATGCTAAGTAAAATAAAGGTTTCAAAACAGTTTCTGAGCGCTTTCATTTCAAAAGTTCAACTTCACATAAAACTATTCAAAATTAGTTTTTTTGGCCAAAATTTGGAAATTTGTTTGATATTTAAAGTATTTTTGGATAAAAAACACAATTTGGAACCATTTGATAAATATGAAATTTTCCATTCAAATACACTCGAACCTGAAATATTTCAAGATTTTCGAAAAAATAAATTTTTGTTTTTTAGAATACTTTTTTTTAATTAATATTTGCAACAAGAATGACTATAAAACAAATATCCAACATCAATTAGCAATTTGAAAGCATTTGTGCAATTTTCTCGAAAATACAATTCAACCATTGAAAACACATGGCGGACTATTCAATGAATTATAGTTCTAAAAGTAAAATTTTCAAAATTTTTTCCCGTTTTTTATATTGAAGCTCATATATAGGAGAATCTTCAGTTCGAATTTTATAACACTCACTAAATAAGAAGTGGGTATAAAGTTGGTCCAAAAAGTGCAATTTTCTCAAAAATAAAATTCCCTTATTGAAAACACATGGCGGACTATTCAATGAATTATTGTTCAAAAAGAAAAATTTTCAAAAAATTTTCTCTTTTTTTATATTGAAGCTCATATATAGGAGAATCTCCAATTTGAATTTTATAACATTCACTAAATAAGAAGTGGGTCTAAAATTGGTCCAAAAAGTGCAATTTTCTCAAAAATAAAATTCCCCCATTGAAAACACATGGCGGACTATTTAATGAATTATTGTTCAAAAAGTAAAATTTTTTTAAAATGTTCCAATTTTTTATATTGAAGCTCATATATAGGAGAATCTCTAATTCCAATTTTATAACACTCACTAAATAAGAAGTGGGTCTAAAGTTGGTCCAAAAAGTTGGTCCAAAAAGCAATTTTCAAGAAAATACAATTCCCTCATTGAAAACACATTTCGGACTATTCAATGAATTATTGTTCAAAAAGTAAAATTTTCAAAATTTTTTCCCGTTTTTAATAATGAAGCTCATATATAGGAGAATCTCCAATTCGAATTTTATAACACTCACTAAATAAAAAGTGGGTCTAAAGTTGGTTCAAAAAGTGCAATTTTCTCAAAAATAAAATTTCCCCATTTAAAACACATGGCGGACTATTCAATGAATTATTGTTCAAAAAGTAAAATTTTAAAAATTGTTTCCCGTTTTTTATATTGAAGCTCATATATAGGAGAATCTTCAATTCGATTTTTATAACACTCACTAAATAAGAAGTGGGTCTAAAGTTGGTCCAAAAAGTGCAATTTTCTCAAAAATAAAATTCCCCCATTTGAAACACATGGCGGACTATTCAATGAATTATTGTACAAAAAGTAAAATTTTCAAAATTTTTTCCTGTTTTTTATATTGAAGCTCATACATAGGAAAATCTCCAATTCGAATTTTATAACACGCACTAAATAAGAAGTGGATCTAAAGTTGGTCCAAAAAGCAATTTTCAAGAAAATACAATTCCCTCATTGAAAACACATGGCGGAATATTCAATGAATTATTGTTCAAAAAGTAAAATTTTAGAAAAATTTTCTCTTTTTTTATATTGAAGCTCATATATAGGAGAATCTAAAATTTGAATTTTATAACATTCACTAAATAAGAAGTGGGTCTAAAATTGGTCCAAAAAGTGCAATTTTCTCAAAAATAAAATTACCCCATTGAAAACACATGGCGGACTATTCAATTAATTATTGTTCAAAAAGTTAAATTTTCAAAATTTTTTCCCGTTTTTTATATTGAAGCTCATATATAGGAGAATCTTCAATTCGAATTTTATAACACTCACTAAATAAGAAGTGGGTCTAAAGTTGGTTCAAAAAGTGCAATTTTCTCAAAAATAAAATTTCCCCATTTAAAACACATGGCGGACTATTCAATGAATTATTGTTCAAAAAGTAAAATTTTAAAAATTGTTTCCCGTTTTTTATATTGAAGCTCATATATAGGAGAATCTTCAATTCGAATTTTATAACACTCACTAAATAAGAAGTGGGTCTAAAGTTGGTCCAAAAAGTGCAATTTTCTCAAAAATAAAATTCCCCCATTTGAAACACATGGCGGACTATTCAATGAATTATTGTACAAAAAGTAAAATTTTCAAAATTTTGTCCTGTTTTTTATATTGAAGCTCATATATAGGAGAATCTTCAATTCGAATTTTATAACACTCACTAAATAAGAAGTGGGTCTAAAATTGGTCCAAAAAGTTGGTCCAAAAAGCAATTTTCAAAAAAATACAATTCCCTCATTGAAAACACATGGCGGAATATTCAATGAATTATTGTTCAAAAAGTAAAATTTTAGAAAAATTTTCTCTTTTTTTATATCGAAGCTCATATATAGGAGAATCTCCAATTTGAATTTTATAACATTCACTAAATAAGAAGTGGGTCTAAAATTGGTCCAAAAAGTGCAATTTTCTCAAAAATAAAATTACCCCATTGAAAACACATGGCGGACTATTCAATTAATTATTGTTCAAAAAGTTAAATTTTCAAAATTTTTTCCCGTTTTTTATATTGAAGCTCATATATAGGAGAATCTTCAATTCGAATTTTATAACACTCACTAAATAAGAAGTGGGTCTAAAATTGGTCCAAAAAGTGCAATTTTCTCAAAAATAAAATTCCCCCATTGAAAACACATTACGGACTATTCAATGAATTATTGTTCAAAAAGTAAAATTTTTTAAAAATGTTCCAATTTTTTTATATTGAAGCTCATATATAGGAGAATATCTAATTCCAATTTTATAACACTCACTAAATAAGAAGTGGATCTAAAGTTGGTCCAAAAAGTTGGTCCAAAAAGCAATTTTCACGAAAATAGAATTCCCTCATTGAAAACACATTTCGGACTATTCAATATATTATTGTTCAAAAAGTAAAATTTTCAAAAATTTTTCTCGTTTTTAATATTGAAGCTCATATATAGGAGAATCTCCAATTCGAATTTCATAACACTCACTAAATAAAAAGTGGGTCTAAAGTTGGTTCAAAAAGTGCAATTTTCTCAAAAATAAAATTCCCCATTTGAAACACATGGCGGACTATTCAATGAATTATTGTTCAAAAAGTAAAATTTTCAAAATTTTTCCTGTTTTTTATATTGAAGCTCATACATGGGAAAATCTCCAATTTGAATTTTATAACATTCAATAAATAAGAAGTGGGTCTAAAGTTGGTCCAAAAAGTTGGTCCAAAAAGTTGGTTCAAAAAGCAATTTTCAAGAAAATACAATTCCCCCATTGAAAACACATGGCGGAATATTCAATGAATTATTGTTCAAAAAGTAAAATTTTAGAAAAATTTTCTCTTTTTTTATATTGAAGCTCATATATAGGAGAATCTCCAATTTGAATTTTATAACATTCACTAAATAAGAAGTGGGTCTAAAATTGGTCCAAAAAGTGCAATTTTCTCAAAAATAAAATTACCCCATTGAAAACACATGGCGGACTATTCAATGAATTATTGTTCAAAAAGTTAAATTTTCAAAATTTTTTCCCGTTTTTTATATTGAAGCTCATATATAGGAGAATCTCCAATTCGAATTTTATAACACTCACTAAATAAAAAGTGGGTCCTAAAGTTGGTCCAAAAAGTTGGTCCAAAAAGCAATTTTCAAGAAAATACAATTCCCTCATTGAAAACACATGGCGGAATATTCAATGAATTATTGTTCAAAAAGTTAAATTTTAGAAAAATTTTCTCTTTTTTTATATTGAAGCTCATATATAGGAGAATCTCCAATTCGAATTTTATAACACTCACTAAATAAAAAGTGGGTCTAAAGTTGGTTCAAAAAGTGCAATTTCCTCAAAAATAAAATTCCCCCATTTGAAACAAATGGCGGACTATTCAATGAATTATTGTTCAAAAAGTAAAATTTTCAAAATTTTTCCCGTTTTTAATATTGAAGCTCATAAATAGGAGAATCTTCAGTTCGATTTTTATAACACTCACTAAATAAAAAGTGTGTCTAAAGTTGGTTCAAAAAGTGCAATTTTCTCAAAAATGAAATTCCCCCATTTGAAACACATGGCGGACTATTCAATGAATTATTGTTCAAAAAGTAAAATTTTCAAAATTTTTCCTGTTTTTTATATTGAAGCTCAAATATAGGAGATTCTCCAATTTGAATTTTATAACATTCACTAAATAAGAAGTGGGTCTAAAGTTGGTCCAAAAAGTTGGTCCAAAAAGCAATTTTCAAGAAAATACAATTCCCTCATTGAAAACACATTACGGAATATTCAATGAATTATTGTTCAAAAAGTAAAATTTTCAAAAAATTTTCTCTTTTTTTATATTGAAGCTCATATATAGGAGAATCTCCAATTTGAATTTTATAACATTCACTAAATAAGAAGTGGGTCTAAAATTGGTCCAAAAAGTGCAATTTTCTCAAAAATAAAATTCCCCCATTGAAAACACATGGCGGACTATTCAATGAATTATTGTTCAAAAAGTAAAATTTTTTTAAAATGTTCCAATTTTTTTATATTGAAGCTCATATATAGGAGAATCTCTAATTCCAATTTTATAACACTCACTAAATAAGAAGTGGGTCTAAAGTTGGTCCAAAAAGTTGGTCCAAAAAGCAATTTTCACGAAAATACAATTCCCTCATTGAAAACACATTTCGGACTATTCAATGAATTATTGTTCAAAAAGTAAAATTTTCAAAAATTTTTCCCGTTTTTAATATTGAAGCTCATATATAGGAGAATCTCCAATTCGAATTTTATAACACTCACTAAATAAAAAGTGGGTCTAAAGTTGGTCCAAAAAGTTGGTCCAAAAAGCAATTTTCAAAAAAATACAATTCCCTCATTGAAAACACATTTCGGACTATTTAATATATTATTGTTCAAAAAGTAAAATTTTCAAAAATTTTTCTCGTTTTTAATATTGAAGCTCATATATAGGAGAATCTCCAATTCGAATTTCATAACACTCACTAAATAAAAAGTGGGTCTAAAGTTGGTTCAAAAAGTGCAATTTTCTCAAAAATAAAATTCCCCATTTGAAACACATGGCGGACTATTCAATGAATTATTGTTCAAAAAGTAAAATTTTCAAAATTTTTCCTGTTTTTTATATTGAAGCTCATACATGGGAAAATCTCCAATTTGAATTTTATAACATTCAATAAATAAGAAGTGGGTCTAAAGTTGGTCCAAAAAGTTGGTTCAAAAAGCAATTTTCAAGAAAATACAATTCCCCCATTGAAAACACATGGCGGAATATTCAATGAATTATTGTTCAAAAAGTAAAATTTTAGAAAAATTTTCTCTTTTTTTATATTGAAGCTCATATATAGGAGAATCTCCAATTTGAATTTTATAACATTCACTAAATAAGAAGTGGGTCTAAAATTGGTCCAAAAAGTGCAATTTTCTCAAAAATAAAATTACCCCATTGAAAACACATGGCGGACTATTCAATGAATTATTGTTCAAAAAGTTAAATTTTCAAAATTTTTTCCCGTTTTTTATATTGAAGCTCATATATAGGAGAATCTCCAATTCGAATTTTATAACACTCACTAAATAAAAAGTGGGTCCTAAAGTTGGTCCAAAAAGTTGGTCCAAAAAGCAATTTTCAAGAAAATACAATTCCCTCATTGAAAACACATGGCGGAATATTCAATGAATTATTGTTCAAAAAGTTAAATTTTAGAAAAATTTTCTCTTTTTTTATATTGAAGCTCATATATAGGAGAATCTCCAATTCGAATTTTATAACACTCACTAAATAAAAAGTGGGTCTAAAGTTGGTTCAAAAAGTGCAATTTCCTCAAAAATAAAATTCCCCCATTTGAAACAAATGGCGGACTATTCAATGAATTATTGTTCAAAAAGTAAAATTTTCAAAATTTTTTCCTGTTTTTTATATTGAAGCTCATACATAGGAAAATCTCCAATTCGAATTTTATAACACGCACTAAATAAGAAGTGGATCTAAAGTTGGTCCAAAAGCAATTTTCAAGAAAATACAATTCATTCATTGAAAACACATGGCGGAATATTCAATGAATTATTGTTCAAAAAGTAAAATTTTAGAAAAATTTTCTCTTTTTTTATATTGAAGCTCATATATAGGAGAATCTGAAATTTGAATTTTATAACATTCACTAAATAAGAAGTGGGTCTAAAATTGGTCCAAAAAGTGCAATTTTCTCAAAAATAAAATTACCCCATTGAAAACACATGGCGGACTATTCAATTAATTATTGTTCAAAAAGTTAAATTTTCAAAATTTTTTCCCGTTTTTTATATTGAAGCTCATATATAGGAGAATCTTCAATTCGAATTTTATAACACTCACTAAATAAGAAGTGGGTCTAAAGTTGGTCCAAAAATTGCAATTTTCTCAAAAATAAAATTCCCTTATTGAAAACACATGGCGGACTATTCAATGAGTTATTGTTCAAAAAGTTAAATTTTCAACATTTTTTCCCGTTTTTTATATTGAAGCTCATATATAGGAGAATCTCCAATTTGAATTTTATAACATTCACTGAATAAGAAGTGGGTCTAAAGTTGGTCCAAAAAGTTGATCCAAAAAGCAATTTTCACGAAAATACAATTCCCTCATTGAAAACACATTTCGGACTATTCAATGAATTATTGTTCAAAAAGTAAAATTTTCAAATATTTTTCCCGTTTTTAATATTGAAGCTCATAAATAGGAGAATCTTCAGTTCGATTTTTATAACACTCACTAAATAAAAAGTGTGTCTAAAGTTGGTTCAAAAAGTGCAATTTTCTCAAAAATGAAATTCCCCCATTTGAAACACATGGCGGACTATTCAATGAATTATTGTTCAAAAAGTAAAATTTTCAAAATTTTTCCTGTTTTTTATATTGAAGCTCAAATATAGGAGATTCTCCAATTTGAATTTTATAACATTCACTAAATAAGAAGTGGGTCTAAAGTTGGTCCAAAAAGTTGGTCCAAAAAGCAATTTTCAAGAAAATACAATTCCCTCATTGAAAACACATTACGGAATATTCAATGAATTATTGTTCAAAAAGTAAAATTTTCAAAAAATTTTCTCTTTTTTTATATTGAAGCTCATATATAGGAGAATCTCCAATTTGAATTTTATAACATTCACTAAATAAGAAGTGGGTCTAAAATTGGTCCAAAAAGTGCAATTTTCTCAAAAATAAAATTCCCCCATTGAAAACACATGGCGGACTATTCAATGAATTATTGTTCAAAAAGTAAAATTTTTTTAAAATGTTCCAATTTTTTTATATTGAAGCTCATATATAGGAGAATCTCTAATTCCAATTTTATAACACTCACTAAATAAGAAGTGGGTCTAAAGTTGGTCCAAAAAGTTGGTCCAAAAAGCAATTTTCACGAAAATACAATTCCCTCATTGAAAACACATTTCGGACTATTCAATGAATTATTGTTCAAAAAGTAAAATTTTCAAAAATTTTTCCCGTTTTTAATATTGAAGCTCATATATAGGAGAATCTCCAATTCGAATTTTATAACACTCACTAAATAAAAAGTGGGTCTAAAGTTGGTTCAAAAAGTGCAATTTTCTCAAAAATAAAATTGCCCCATTTGAAACACATAGCGGACTAAACAATGAATTATTGTTCAAAAAGTAAAATTTTCAAAATTTTTCCTGTTTTTTATATTGAAGCTCATACATGGGAGAATCTCCAATTTGAATTTTATAACATTCAATAAATAAGAAGTGGGTCTAAAGTTGGTCCAAAAAGGTGGTCCAAAAAGTTGGTAAAAAAAGCAATTTTCAAGAAAATACAATTCCCCCATTGAAAACACATGGCATACTATTCAATGAATTATTGTTCAAAAAGTAAAATTTTTAAAAAATTTTCCAATTTTTTATATTGAAGCTCATATATAGGAGAATCTCTAATTCTAATTTTATAACATTCACTAAATAAGAAGTGGGTCTAAAATTGGTCCAAAAAGTGCAATTTTCTCAAAAATAAAATTACCCCATTGAAAACACATGGCGGACTATTCAATTAATTATTGTTCAAAAAGTTAAATTTTCCAAATTTTTTCCCGTTTTTTATATTGAAGCTCATATATAGGAGAATCTCCAATTCGAATTTTATAACACTCACTAAATAAAAAGTGGGTCTAAAGTTGGTCCAAAAAGTTGGTCCAAAAAGCAATTTTCAAAAAAATACAATTCCCTCATTGAAAACACATGGCGGAATATTCAATGAATTATTGTTCAAAAAGTAAAATTTTAGAAAAATTTTCTCTTTTTTTATATTGAAGCTCATATATAGGAGAATCTCCAATTTGAATTTTATAACATTCACTAAATAAGAAGTGGGTTGAAAATTGGTCCAAAAAGTGCAATTTTCTCAAAAATAAAATTACCCCATTGAAAACACATGGCGGACTATTCAATTAATTATTGTTCAAAAAGTTAAATTTTCAAAATTTTTTCCTGTTTTTTATATTGAAGCTCATATATAGGAGAATCTTCAATTCGAATTTTATAACACTCACTAAATAAGAAGTGGGTCTAAAATTGGTCCAAAAAGTGCAATTTTCTCAAAAATAAAATTCCCCCATTGAAAACACATTACGGACTATTCAATGAATTATTGTTCAAAAAGTAAAATTTTTTAAAAATGTTCCAATTTTTTTATATTGAAGCTCATATATAGGAGAATATCTAATTCCAATTTTATAACACTCACTAAATAAGAAGTGGGTCTAAAGTTGGTCCAAAAAGTTGGTCCAAAAAGCAATTTTCACGAAAATAGAATTCCCTCATTGAAAACACATTTCGGACTATTCAATGAATTATTGTTCAAAAAGTAAAATTTTCAAAAATTTTTCTCGTTTTTAATATTGAAGCTCATATATAGGAGAATCTCCAATTCGAATTTCATAACACTCACTAAATAAGAAGTGGGTCTAAAGTTGGTCCAAAAAGTTGGTCCAAAAAGCAATTTTCAAGAAAATACAATTCCCTCATTGAAAACACATTACGGAATATTCAATGAATTATTGTTCAAAAAGTAAAATTTTCAAAAAATTTTCTCTTTTTTTATATTGAAGCTCATATATAGGAGAATCTCCAATTTGAATTTTATAACATTCACTAAATAAGAAGTGGGTCTAAAATTGGTCCAAAAAGTGCAATTTTCTCAAAAATAAAATTCCCCCATTGAAAACACATGGCGGACTATTCAATGAATTATTGTTCAAAAAGTAAAATTTTTTTAAAATGTTCCAATTTTTTTATATTGAAGCTCATATATAGGAGAATCTCTAATTCCAATTTTATAACACTCACTAAATAAGAAGTGGGTCTAAAGTTGGTCCAAAAAGTTGGTCCAAAAAGCAATTTTCACGAAAATACAATTCCCTCATTGAAAACACATTTCGGACTATTCAATGAATTATTGTTCAAAAAGTAAAATTTTCAAAAATTTTTCCCGTTTTTAATATTGAAGCTCATATATAGGAGAATCTCCAATTCGAATTTTATAACACTCACTAAATAAAAAGTGGGTCTAAAGTTGGTTCAAAAAGTGCAATTTTCTCAAAAATAAAATTGCCCCATTTGAAACACATAGCGGACTAAACAATGAATTATTGTTCAAAAAGTAAAATTTTCAAAATTTTTCCTGTTTTTTATATTGAAGCTCATACATGGGAGAATCTCCAATTTGAATTTTATAACATTCAATAAATAAGAAGTGGGTCTAAAGTTGGTCCAAAAAGGTGGTCCAAAAAGTTGGTAAAAAAAGCAATTTTCAAGAAAATACAATTCCCCCATTGAAAACACATGGCATACTATTCAATGAATTATTGTTCAAAAAGTAAAATTTTTAAAAAATTTTCCAATTTTTTATATTGAAGCTCATATATAGGAGAATCTCTAATTCTAATTTTATAACATTCACTAAATAAGAAGTGGGTCTAAAATTGGTCCATAAAGTGCAATTTTCTCAAAAATAAAATTACCCCATTGAAAACACATGGCGGACTATTCAATTAATTATTGTTCAAAAAGTTAAATTTTCCAAATTTTTTCCCGTTTTTTATATTGAAGCTCATATATAGGAGAATCTCCAATTCGAATTTTATAACACTCACTAAATAAAAAGTGGGTCTAAAGTTGGTCCAAAAAGTTGGTCCAAAAAGCAATTTTCAAAAAAATACAATTTTCTCATTGAAAACACATGGCGGAATATTCAATGAATTATTGTTCAAAAAGTAAAATTTTAGAAAAATTTTCTCTTTTTTTATATTGAAGCTCATATATAGGAGAATCTCCAATTTGAATTTTATAACATTCACTAAATAAGAAGTGGGTCTAAAATTGGTCCAAAAAGTGCAATTTTCTCAAAAATAAAATTACCCCATTGAAAACACATGGCGGACTATTCAATTAATTATTGTTCAAAAAGTTAAATTTTCAAAATTTTTTCCTGTTTTTTATATTGAAGCTCATATATAGGAGAATCTTCAATTCGAATTTTATAACACTCACTAAATAAGAAGTGGGTCTAAAAATGGTCCAAAAAGTGCAATTTTCTCAAAAATAAAATTCCCCCATTGAAAACACATTACGGACTATTCAATGAATTATTGTTCAAAAAGTAAAATTTTTTAAAAATGTTCCAATTTTTTTATATTGAAGCTCATATATAGGAGAATATCTAATTCCAATTTTATAACACTCACTAAATAAGAAGTGGGTCTAAAGTTGGTCCAAAAAGTTGGTCCAAAAAGCAATTTTCACGAAAATAGAATTCCCTCATTGAAAACACATTTCGGACTATTCAATGAATTATTGTTCAAAAAGTAAAATTTTCAAAAATTTTTCTCGTTTTTAATATTGAAGCTCATATATAGGAGAATCTCCAATTCGAATTTCATAACACTCACTAAATAAAAAGTGGGTCTAAAGTTGGTTCAAAAAGTGCAATTTTCTCAAAAATAAAATTCCCCATTTGAAACACATGGCGGACTATTCAATGAATTATTGTTCAAAAAGTAAAATTTTCAAAATTTTTCCTGTTTTTTATATTGAAGCTCATACATGGGAGAATCTCCAATTTGAATTTTATAACATTCAATAAATAAGAAGTGGGTCTAAAGTTGGTCCAAAAAGTTGGTCCAAAAAGTTGGTTCAAAAAGCAATTTTCAAGAAAATACAATTCCCCCATTGAAAACACATGGCGGACTATTCAATGAATTATTGTTCAAAAAGTAAAATTTTTATAAAATTTTCCAATTTTTTATATTGAAGCTCATATATAGGAGAATCTCTAATTCCAATTTTATAACACTCACTAAATAAGAAGTGGGTCTAAAGTTGGTCCAAAAAGTGCACTTTCAAAGTGTTTCGTTTTAAATTTCCCCGATGTTAATCGTATGAAAAATTCACACTTCTAAATTTTCAAACTTTTACAATCCTTTTGCAGCTAGGGTAACAAAAATCATCACACGAATGGATTTCCACATTCAAATAGTCATTAAAATGAAATTTTACTACTAAAAATTCAGTTATTACCAAAAAATCTTTATATCCATTTGAATATACATTAAACTAGCCAATCCTTAGGCAATTTTCAAATTCTCAATTTTCGAATTTTAACCTTAATTTGTAGCTTTGGATAATAAAAGTCATCACCCGATTTCTCTCTTATCATCAATTTGCTCATGAAATAGTATTTTAGCACTCAAAATCGAAGCAATGCTAAGTAAAATAAAGGTTTCAAAACAGTTTCTGAGCGCTTTCATTTCAAAAGTTCAACTTCACATAAAACTATTCAAAATTAGTTTTTTTGGTCAAAATTTGGAAATTTGTTTGATATTTAAAGTATTTTTGGATAAAAAACACAATTTGGAACCATTTGATAAATATGAAATTTTCCATTCCAATACACTCGAACCTGAAATATTTCAAGATTTTCGAAAAAATAAATTTTTGTTTTTTAGAATACTTTTTTTTAATTAATATTTGCAACAAGAATGACTATAAAACAAATATCCAACATCAATTAGCAATTTGAAAGCATTTGTGCAATTTTCTCGAAAATACAATTCAACCATTGAAAACACATGGCGGACTATTCAATGAATTATAGTTCTAAAAGTAAAATTTTCAAAATTTTTTCCCGTTTTTTATATTGAAGCTCATATATAGGAGAATCTTCAGTTCGAATTTTATAACACTCACTAAATAAGAAGTGGGTATAAAGTTGGTCCAAAAAGTGCAATTTTCTCAAAAATAAAATTCCCTTATTGAAAACACATGGCGGACTATTCAATGAATTATTGTTCAAAAAGAAAAATTTTCAAAAAATTTTCTCTTTTTTTATATTGAAGCTCATATATAGGAGAATCTCCAATTTGAATTTTATAACATTCACTAAATAAGAAGTGGGTCTAAAATTGGTCCAAAAAGTGCAATTTTCTCAAAAATAAAATTCCCCCATTGAAAACACATGGCGGACTATTTAATGAATTATTGTTCAAAAAGTAAAATTTTTTTAAAATGTTCCAATTTTTTATATTGAAGCTCATATATAGGAGAATCTCTAATTACAATTTTATAACACTCACTAAATAAGAAGTGGGTCTAAAGTTGGTCCAAAAAGTTGGTCCAAAAAGCAATTTTCAAGAAAATACAATTCCCTCATTGAAAACACATTTCGGACTATTCAATGAATTATTGTTCAAAAAGTAAAATTTTCAACATTTTTTCCCGTTTTTAATAATGAAGCTCATATATAGGAGAATCTCCAATTCGAATTTTATAACACTCACTAAATAAAAAGTGGGTCTAAAGTTGGTTCAAAAAGTGCAATTTTCTCAAAAATAAAATTTCCCCATTTAAAACACATGGCGGACTATTCAATGAATTATTGTTCAAAAAGTAAAATTTTAAAAATTGTTTCCCGTTTTTTATATTGAAGCTCATATATAGGAGAATCTTCAATTCGAATTTTATAACACTCACTAAATAAGAAGTGGGTCTAAAGTTGGTCCAAAAAGTGCAATTTTCTCAAAAATAAAATTCCCCCATTTGAAACACATGGCGGACTATTCAATGAATTATTGTACAAAAAGTAAAATTTTCAAAATTTTGTCCTGTTTTTTATATTGAAGCTCATATATAGGAGAATCTTCAATTCGAATTTTATAACACTCACTAAATAAGAAGTGGGTCTAAAATTGGTCCAAAAAGTTGGTCCAAAAAGCAATTTTCAAAAAAATACAATTCCCTCATTGAAAACACATGGCGGAATATTCAATGAATTATTGTTCAAAAAGTAAAATTTTAGAAAAATTTTCTCTTTTTTTATATTGAAGCTCATATATAGGAGAATCTCCAATTTGAATTTTATAACATTCACTAAATAAGAAGTGGGTCTAAAATTGGTCCAAAAAGTGCAATTTTCTCAAAAATAAAATTACCCCATTGAAAACACATGGCGGACTATTCAATTAATTATTGTTCAAAAAATTAAATTTTCAAAATTTTTTCCCGTTTTTTATATTGAAGCTCATATATAGGAGAATCTTCAATTCGAATTTTATAACACTCACTAAATAAGAAGTGGGTCTAAAGTTGGTCCAAAAATTGCAATTTTCTCAAAAATAAAATTCCCTTATTGAAAACACATGGCGGACTATTCAATGAGTTATTGTTCAAAAAGTTAAATTTTCAACATTTTTTCCCGTTTTTTATATTGAAGCTCATATATAGGAGAATCTCCAATTTGAATTTTATAACATTCACTGAATAAGAAGTGGGTCTAAAGTTGGTCCAAAAAGTTGATCCAAAAAGCAATTTTCACGAAAATACAATTCCCTCATTGAAAACACATTTCGGACTATTCAATGAATTATTGTTCAAAAAGTAAAATTTTCAAATATTTTTCCCGTTTTTAATATTGAAGCTCATAAATAGGAGAATCTTCAGTTCGATTTTTATAACACTCACTAAATAAAAAGTGTGTCTAAAGTTGGTTCAAAAAGTGCAATTTTCTCAAAAATGAAATTCCCCCATTTGAAACACATGGCGGACTATTCAATGAATTATTGTTCAAAAAGTAAAATTTTCAAAATTTTTCCTGTTTTTTATATTGAAGCTCAAATATAGGAGATTCTCCAATTTGAATTTTATAACATTCACTAAATAAGAAGTGGGTCTAAAGTTGGTCCAAAAAGTTGGTCCAAAAAGCAATTTTCAAGAAAATACAATTCCCTCATTGAAAACACATTACGGAATATTCAATGAATTATTGTTCAAAAAGTAAAATTTTCAAAAAATTTTCTCTTTTTTTATATTGAAGCTCATATATAGGAGAATCTCCAATTTGAATTTTATAACATTCACTAAATAAGAAGTGGGTCTAAAATTGGTCCAAAAAGTGCAATTTTCTCAAAAATAAAATTCCCCCATTGAAAACACATGGCGGACTATTCAATGAATTATTGTTCAAAAAGTAAAATTTTTTTAAAATGTTCCAATTTTTTTATATTGAAGCTCATATATAGGAGAATCTCTAATTCCAATTTTATAACACTCACTAAATAAGAAGTGGGTCTAAAGTTGGTCCAAAAAGTTGGTCCAAAAAGCAATTTTCACGAAAATACAATTCCCTCATTGAAAACACATTTCGGACTATTCAATGAATTATTGTTCAAAAAGTAAAATTTTCAAAAATTTTTCCCGTTTTTAATATTGAAGCTCATATATAGGAGAATCTCCAATTCGAATTTTATAACACTCACTAAATAAAAAGTGGGTCTAAAGTTGGTTCAAAAAGTGCAATTTTCTCAAAAATAAAATTGCCCCATTGAAAACACATGGCGGACTATTCAATTAATTATTGTTCAAAAAGTTAAATTTTCCAAATTTTTTCCCGTTTTTTATATTGAAGCTCATATATAGGAGAATCTCCAATTCGAATTTTATAACACTCACTAAATAAAAAGTGGGTCTAAAGTTGGTCCAAAAAGTTGGTCCAAAAAGCAATTTTAAAAAAAATACAATTCCCTCATTGAAAACACATGGCGGAATATTCAATGAATTATTGTTCAAAAAGTAAAATTTTAGAAAAATTTTCTCTTTTTTTATATTGAAGCTCATATATAGGAGAATCTCCAATTTGAATTTTATAACATTCACTAAATAAGAAGTGGGTCTAAAATTGGTCCAAAAAGTGCAATTTTCTCAAAAATAAAATTACCCCATTGAAAACACATGGCGGACTATTCAATTAATTATTGTTCAAAAAGTTAAATTTTCAAAATTTTTTCCTGTTTTTTATATTGAAGCTCATATATAGGAGAATATCTAATTCCAATTTTATAACACTCACTAAATAAGAAGTGGATCTAAAGTTGGTCCAAAAAGTTGGTCCAAAAAGCAATTTTCACGAAAATAGAATTCCCTCATTGAAAACACATTTCGGACTATTCAATATATTATTGTTCAAAAAGTAAAATTTTCAAAAATTTTTCTCGTTTTTAATATTGAAGCTCATATATAGGAGAATCTCCAATTCGAATTTCATAACACTCACTAAATAAAAAGTGGGTCTAAAGTTGGTTCAAAAAGTGCAATTTTCTCAAAAATAAAATTCCCCATTTGAAACACATGGCGGACTATTCAATGAATTATTGTTCAAAAAGTAAAATTTTCAAAATTTTTCCTGTTTTTTATATTGAAGCTCATACATGGGAAAATCTCCAATTTGAATTTTATAACATTCAATAAATAAGAAGTGGGTCTAAAGTTGGTCCAAAAAGTTGGTCCAAAAAGTTGGTTCAAAAAGCAATTTTCAAGAAAATACAATTCCCCCATTGAAAACACATGGCGGAATATTCAATGAATTATTGTTCAAAAAGTAAAATTTTAGAAAATTTTTCTCTTTTTTTATATTGAAGCTCATATATAGGAGAATCTCCAATTTGAATTTTATAACATTCACTAAATAAGAAGTGGGTCTAAAATTGGTCCAAAAAGTGCAATTTTCTCAAAAATAAAATTACCCCATTGAAAACACATGGCGGACTATTCAATGAATTATTGTTCAAAAAGTTAAATTTTCAAAATTTTTTCCCGTTTTTTATATTGAAGCTCATATATAGGAGAATCTCCAATTCGAATTTTATAACACTCACTAAATAAAAAGTGGGTCCTAAAGTTGGTCCAAAAAGTTGGTCCAAAAAGCAATTTTCAAGAAAATACAATTCCCTCATTGAAAACACATGGCGGAATATTCAATGAATTATTGTTCAAAAAGTTAAATTTTAGAAAAATTTTCTCTTTTTTTATATTGAAGCTCATATATAGGAGAATCTCCAATTCGAATTTTATAACACTCACTAAATAAAAAGTGGGTCTAAAGTTGGTTCAAAAAGTGCAATTTCCTCAAAAATAAAATTCCCCCATTTGAAACAAATGGCGGACTATTCAATGAATTATTGTTCAAAAAGTAAAATTTTCAAAATTTTTTCCTGTTTTTTATATTGAAGCTCATACATAGGAAAATCTCCAATTCGAATTTTATAACACGCACTAAATAAGAAGTGGATCTAAAGTTGGTCCAAAAGCAATTTTCAAGAAAATACAATTCATTCATTGAAAACACATGGCGGAATATTCAATGAATTATTGTTCAAAAAGTAAAATTTTAGAAAAATTTTCTCTTTTTTTATATTGAAGCTCATATATAGGAGAATCTGAAATTTGAATTTTATAACATTCACTAAATAAGAAGTGGGTCTAAAATTGGTCCAAAAAGTGCAATTTTCTCAAAAATAAAATTACCCCATTGAAAACACATGGCGGACTATTCAATTAATTATTGTTCAAAACGTTAAATTTTCAAAATTTTTTCCCGTTTTTTATATTGAAGCTCATATATAGGAGAATCTTCAATTCGAATTTTATAACACTCACTAAATAAGAAGTGGGTCTAAAGTTGGTCCAAAAATTGCAATTTTCTCAAAAATAAAATTCCCTTATTGAAAACACATGGCGGACTATTCAATGAGTTATTGTTCAAAAAGTTAAATTTTCAACATTTTTTCCCGTTTTTTATATTGAAGCTCATATATAGGAGAATCTCCAATTTGAATTTTATAACATTCACTGAATAAGAAGTGGGTCTAAAGTTGGTCCAAAAAGCAATTTTCACGAAAATACAATTCCCTCATTGAAAACACATTTCGGACTATTCAATGAATTATTGTTCAAAAAGTTAAATTTTCAAATATTTTTCCCGTTTTTAATATTGAAGCTCATAAATAGGAGAATCTTCAGTTCGATTTTTATAACACTCACTAAATAAAAAGTGTGTCTAAAGTTGGTTCAAAAAGTGCAATTTTCTCAAAAATGAAATTCCCCCATTTGAAACACATGGCGGACTATTCAATGAATTATTGTTCAAAAAGTAAAATTTTCAAAATTTTTCCTGTTTTTTATATTGAAGCTCAAATATAGGAGATTCTCCAATTTGAATTTTATAACATTCATTAAATAAGAAGTGGGTCTAAAGTTGGTCCAAAAAGTTGGTCCAAAAAGCAATTTTCAAGAAAATACAATTCCCTCATTGAAAACACATTACGGAATATTCAATGAATTATTGTTCAAAAAGTAAAATTTTCAAAAAATTTTCTCTTTTTTTATATTGAAGCTCATATATAGGAGAATCTCCAATTTGAATTTTATAACATTCACTAAATAAGAAGTGGGTCTAAAATTGGTCCAAAAAGTGCAATTTTCTCAAAAATAAAATTCCCCCATTGAAAACAAATGGCGGACTATTCAATGAATTATTGTTCAAAAAGTAAAATTTTTTTAAAATGTTCCAATTTTTTTATATTGAAGCTCATATATAGGAGAATCTCTAATTCCAATTTTATAACACTCACTAAATAAGAAGTGGGTCTAAAGTTGGTCCAAAAAGTTGGTCCAAAAAGCAATTTTCACGAAAATACAATTCCCTCATTGAAAACACATTTCGGACTATTCAATGAATTATTGTTCAAAAAGTAAAATTTTCAAAAATTTTTCCCGTTTTTAATATTGAAGCTCATATATAGGAGAATCTCCAATTCGAATTTTATAACACTCACTAAATAAAAAGTGGGTCTAAAGTTGGTTCAAAAAGTGCAATTTTCTCAAAAATAAAATTGCCCCATTTGAAACACATAGCGGACTAAACAATGAATTATTGTTCAAAAAGTAAAATTTTCAAAATTTTTCCTGTTTTTTATATTGAAGCTCATACATGGGAGAATCTCCAATTTGAATTTTATAACATTCAATAAATAAGAAGTGGGTCTAAAGTTGGTCCAAAAAGGTGGTCCAAAAAGTTGGTAAAAAAAGCAATTTTCAAGAAAATACAATTCCCCCATTGAAAACACATGGCATACTATTCAATGAATTATTGTTCAAAAAGTAAAATTTTTAAAAAATTTTCCAATTTTTTATATTGAAGCTCATATATAGGAGAATCTCTAATTCTAATTTTATAACATTCACTAAATAAGAAGTGGGTCTAAAATTGGTCCAAAAAGTGCAATTTTCTCAAAAATAAAATTACCCCATTGAAAACACATGGCGGACTATTCAATTAATTATTGTTCAAAAAGTTAAATTTTCCAAATTTTTTCCCGTTTTTTATATTGAAGCTCATATATAGGAGAATCTCCAATTCGAATTTTATAACACTCACTAAATAAAAAGTGGGTCTAAAGTTGGTCCAAAAAGTTGGTCCAAAAAGCAATTTTCAAAAAAATACAATTCCCTCATTGAAAACACATGGCGGAATATTCAATGAATTATTGTTCAAAAAGTAAAATTTTAGAAAAATTTTCTCTTTTTTTATATTGAAGCTCATATATAGGAGAATCTCCAATTTGAATTTTATAACATTCACTAAATAAGAAGTGGGTCTAAAATTGGTCCAAAAAGTGCAATTTTCTCAAAAATAAAATTACCCCATTGAAAACACATGGCGGACTATTCAATTAATTATTGTTCAAAAAGTTAAATTTTCAAAATTTTTTCCTGTTTTTTATATTGAAGCTCATATATAGGAGAATCTTCAATTCGAATTTTATAACACTCACTAAATAAGAAGTGGGTCTAAAATTGGTCCAAAAAGTGCAATTTTCTCAAAAATAAAATTCCCCCATTGAAAACACATTACGGACTATTCAATGAATTATTGTTCAAAAAGTAAAAATTTTTTAAAAATGTTCCAATTTTTTTATATTGAAGCTCATATATAGGAGAATATCTAATTCCAATTTTATAACACTCACTAAATAAGAAGTGGGTCTAAAGTTGGTCCAAAAAGTTGGTCCAAAAAGCAATTTTCACGAAAATAGAATTCCCTCATTGAAAACACATTTCGGACTATTCAATGAATTATTGTTCAAAAAGTAAAATTTTCAAAAATTTTTCTCGTTTTTAATATTGAAGCTCATATATAGGAGAATCTCCAATTCGAATTTCATAACACTCACTAAATAAAAAGTGGGTCTAAAGTTGGTTCAAAAAGTGCAATTTTCTCAAAAATAAAATTCCCCATTTGAAACACATGGCGGACTATTCAATGAATTATTGTTCAAAAAGTAAAATTTTCAAAATTTTTCCTGTTTTTTATATTGAAGCTCATACATGGGAGAATCTCCAATTTGAATTTTATAACATTCAATAAATAAGAAGTGGGTCTAAAGTTGGTCCAAAAAGTTGGTCCAAAAAGTTGGTTCAAAAAGCAATTTTCAAGAAAATACAATTCCCCCATTGAAAACACATGGCGGACTATTCAATGAATTATTGTTCAAAAAGTAAAATTTTTAAAAAATTTTCCAATTTTTTATATTGAAGCTCATATATAGGAGAATCTCTAATTCCAATTTTATAACACTCACTAAATAAGAAGTGGGTCTAAAGTTGGTCCAAAAAGTGCACTTTCAAAGTGTTTCGTTTTAAATTTCCCCGATGTTAATCGTATGAAAAATTCACACTTCTAAATTTTCAAACTTTTACAATCCTTTTGCAGCTAGGGTAACAAAAATCATCACACGAATGGATTTCCACATTCAAATAGTCATTAAAATGAAATTTTACTACTAAAAATTCAGTTATTACCAAAAAAATCTTTATATCCATTTGAATATACATTAAACTAGCCAATCCTTAGGCAATTTTCAAATTCTCAATTTTCGAATTTTAACCTTAATTTGTAGCTTTGGATAATAAAAGTCATCACCCGATTTCTCTCTTATCATCAATTTGCTCATGAAATAGTATTTTAGCACTCAAAATCGAAGCAATGCTAAGTAAAATAAAGGTTTCAAAACAGTTTCTGAGCGCTTTCATTTCAAAAGTTCAACTTCACATAAAACTATTCAAAATTAGTTTTTTTGGCCAAAATTTGGAAATTTGTTTGATATTTAAAGTATTTTTGGATAAAAAACACAATTTGGAACCATTTGATAAATATGAAATTTTCCATTCAAATACACTCGAACCTGAAATATTTCAAGATTTTCGAAAAAATAAATTTTTGTTTTTTAGAATACTTTTTTTTAATTAATATTTGCAACAAGAATGACTATAAAACAAATATCCAACATCAATTAGCAATTTGAAAGCATTTGTGCAATTTTCTCGAAAATACAATTCAACCATTGAAAACACATGGCGGACTATTCAATGAATTATAGTTCTAAAAGTAAAATTTTCAAAATTTTTTCCCGTTTTTTATATTGAAGCTCATATATAGGAGAATCTTCAGTTCGAATTTTATAACACTCACTAAATAAGAAGTGGGTATAAAGTTGGTCCAAAAAGTGCAATTTTCTCAAAAATAAAATTCCCTTATTGAAAACACATGGCGGACTATTCAATGAATTATTGTTCAAAAAGAAAAATTTTCAAAAAATTTTCTCTTTTTTTATATTGAAGCTCATATATAGGAGAATCTCCAATTTGAATTTTATAACATTCACTAAATAAGAAGTGGGTCTAAAATTGGTCCAAAAAGTGCAATTTTCTCAAAAATAAAATTCCCCCATTGAAAACACATGGCGGACTATTTAATGAATTATTGTTCAAAAAGTAAAATTTTTTTAAAATGTTCCAATTTTTTATATTGAAGCTCATATATAGGAGAATCTCTAATTCCAATTTTATAACACTCACTAAATAAGAAGTGGGTCTAAAGTTGGTCCAAAAAGTTGGTCCAAAAAGCAATTTTCAAGAAAATACAATTCCCTCATTGAAAACACATTTCGGACTATTCAATGAATTATTGTTCAAAAAGTAAAATTTTCAACATTTTTTCCCGTTTTTAATAATGAAGCTCATATATAGGAGAATCTCCAATTCGAATTTTATAACACTCACTAAATAAAAAGTGGGTCTAAAGTTGGTTCAAAAAGTGCAATTTTCTCAAAAATAAAATTTCCCCATTTAAAACACATGGCGGACTATTCAATGAATTATTGTTCAAAAAGTAAAATTTTAAAAATTGTTTCCCGTTTTTTATATTGAAGCTCATATATAGGAGAATCTTCAATTCGAATTTTATAACACTCACTAAATAAGAAGTGGGTCTAAAGTTGGTCCAAAAAGTGCAATTTTCTCAAAAATAAAATTCCCCCATTTGAAACACATGGCGGACTATTCAATGAATTATTGTACAAAAAGTAAAATTTTCAAAATTTTGTCCTGTTTTTTATATTGAAGCTCATATATAGGAGAATCTTCAATTCGAATTTTATAACACTCACTAAATAAGAAGTGGGTCTAAAATTGGTCCAAAAAGTTGGTCCAAAAAGCAATTTTCAAAAAAATACAATTCCCTCATTGAAAACACATGGCGGAATATTCAATGAATTATTGTTCAAAAAGTAAAATTTTAGAAAAATTTTCTCTTTTTTTATATTGAAGCTCATATATAGGAGAATCTCCAATTTGAATTTTATAACATTCACTAAATAAGAAGTGGGTCTAAAATTGGTCCAAAAAGTGCAATTTTCTCAAAAATAAAATTACCCCATTGAAAACACATGGCGGACTATTCAATTAATTATTGTTCAAAAAGTTAAATTTTCAAAATTTTTTCCCGTTTTTTATATTGAAGCTCATATATAGGAGAATCTTCAATTCGAATTTTATAACACTCACTAAATAAGAAGTGGGTCTAAAATTGGTCCAAAAAGTGCAATTTTCTCAAAAATAAAATTCCCCCATTGAAAACACATTACGGACTATTCAATGAATTATTGTTCAAAAAGTAAAATTTTTTAAAAATGTTCCAATTTTTTTATATTGAAGCTCATATATAGGAGAATATCTAATTCCAATTTTATAACACTCACTAAATAAGAAGTGGGTCTAAAGTTGGTCCAAAAAGTTGGTCCAAAAAGCAATTTTCACGAAAATAGAATTCCCTCATTGAAAACACATTTCGGACTATTCAATGTATTATTGTTCAAAAAGTAAAATTTTCAAAAATTTTTCTCGTTTTTAATATTGAAGCTCATATATAGGAGAATCTCCAATTCGAATTTCATAACACTCACTAAATAAAAAGTGGGTCTAAAGTGGGTTCAAAAAGTGCAATTTTCTCAAAAATAAAATTCCCCATTTGAAACACATGGCGGACTATTCAATGAATTATTGTTCAAAAAGTAAAATTTTCAAAATTTTTCCTGTTTTTTATATTGAAGCTCATACATGGGAAAATCTCCAATTTGAATTTTATAACATTCAATAAATAAGAAGTGGGTCTAAAGTTGGTCCAAAAAGTTGGTTCAAAATGAATTTTCAAGAAAATACAATTCCCCCATTGAAAACACATGGCGGAATATTCAATGAATTATTGTTCAAAAAGTAAAATTTTAGAAAAATTTTCTCTTTTTTTATATTGAAGCTCATATATAGGAGAATCTCCAATTTGAATTTTATAACATTCACTAAATAAGAAGTGGGTCTAAAATTGGTCCAAAAAGTGCAATTTTCTCAAAAATAAAATTACCCCATTGAAAACACATGGCGGACTATTCAATTAATTATTGTTCAAAAAGTTAAATTTTCAAAATTTTTTCCCGTTTTTTATATTGAAGCTCATATATAGGAGAATCTTCAATTCGAATTTTATAACACTCACTAAATAAGAAGTGGGTCTAAAATTGGTCCAAAAAGTGCAATTTTCAAGAAAATACAATTCCCCCATTGAAAACACATGGCGGACTATTCAATGAATTATTGTTCAAAAAGTAAAATTTTTAAAAAAATTTCCAATTTTTTATATTGAAGCTCATATATAGGAGAATCTCTAATTCCAATTTTATAACACTCACTAAATAAGAAGTGGGTCTAAAGTTGGTCCAAAAAGTGCACTTTCAAAGTGTTTCGTTTTAAATTTCCCCGATGTTAATCGTATGAAAAATTCACACTTCTAAATTTTCAAACTTTTACAATCCTTTTGCAGCTAGGGTAACAAAAATCATCACACGAATGGATTTCCACATTCAAATAGTCATTAAAATGAAATTTTACTACTAAAAATTCAGTTATTACCAAAAAATCTTTATATCCATTTGAATATACATTAAACTAGCCAATCCTTAGGCAATTTTCAAATTCTCAATTTTCGAATTTTAACCTTAATTTGTAGCTTTGGATAATAAAAGTCATCACCCGATTTCTCTCTTATCATCAATTTGCTCATGAAATAGTATTTTAGCACTCAAAATCGAAGCAATGCTAAGTAAAATAAAGGTTTCAAAACAGTTTCTGAGCGCTTTCATTTCAAAAGTTCAACTTCACATAAAACTATTCAAAATTAGTTTTTTTGGCCAAAATTTGGAAATTTGTTTGATATTTAAAGTATTTTTGGATAAAAAACACAATTTGGAACCATTTGATAAATATGAAATTTTCCATTCAAATACACTCGAACATGAAATATTTCAAGATTTTCGAAAAATTAAATTTTTGTTTTTTAGAATACTTTTTTTTAATTAATATTTGCAACAAGAATGACTATAAAACAAATATCCAACATCAATTAGCAATTTGAAAGCATTTGTGCAATTTTCTCGAAAATACAATTCAACCATTGAAAACACATGGCGGACTATTCAATGAATTATAGTTCTAAAAGTAAAATTTTCAAAATTTTTTCCCGTTTTTTATATTGAAGCTCATATATAGGAGAATCTTCAGTTCGAATTTTATAACACTCACTAAATAAGAAGTGGGTATAAAGTTGGTCCAAAAAGTGCAATTTTCTCAAAAATAAAATTCCCTTATTGAAAACACATGGCGGACTATTCAATGAATTATTGTTCAAAAAGAAAAATTTTCAAAAAATTTTCTCTTTTTTTATATTGAAGCTCATATATAGGAGAATCTTCAGTTCGAATTTTATAACACTCACTAAATAAGAAGTGGGTATAAAGTTGGTCCAAAAAGTGCAATTTTCTCAAAAATAAAATTCCCTTATTGAAAACACATGGCGGACTATTCAATGAATTATTGTTCAAAAAGAAAAATTTTCAAAAAATTTTCTCTTTTTTTATATTGAAGCTCATATATAGGAGAATCTCCAATTTGAATTTTATAACATTCACTAAATAAGAAGTGGGTCTAAAATTGGTCCAAAAAGTGCAATTTTCTCAAAAATAAAATTCCCCCATTGAAAACACATGGCGGACTATTTAATGAATTATTGTTCAAAAAGTAAAATTTTATTTAAATGTTCCAATTTTTTATATTGAAGCTCATATATAGGAGAATCTCTAATTCCAATTTTATAACACTCACTAAATAAGAAGTGGGTCTAAAGTTGGTCCAAAAAGTTGGTCCAAAAAGCAATTTTCAAGAAAATACAATTCCCTCATTGAAAACACATTTCGGACTATTCAATGAATTATTGTTCAAAAAGTAAAATTTTCAACATTTTTTCCCGTTTTTAATAATGAAGCTCATATATAGGAGAATCTCCAATTCGAATTTTATAACACTCACTAAATAAAAAGTGGGTCTAAAGTTGGTTCAAAAAGTGCAATTTTCTCAAAAATAAAATTTCCCCATTTAAAACACATGGCGGACTATTCAATGAATTATTGTTCAAAAAGTAAAATTTTCAAAATTTTTTCCCGTTTTTTATATTGAAGCTCATATATAGGAGAATCTTCAATTCGAATTTTATAACACTCACTAAATAAGAAGTGGGTCTAAAGTTGGTCCAAAAAGTGCAATTTTCTCAAAAATAATATTCCCCCATTTGAAACACATGGCGGACTATTCAATGAATTATTGTACAAAAAGTAAAATTTTCAAAATTTTGTCCTGTTTTTTATATTGAAGCTCATATATAGGAGAATCTCCAATTCGAATTTTATAACACTCACTAAATAAGAAGTGGGTCTAAAGTTGGTCCAAAAAGTTGGTCCAAAAAGCAATTTTCAAGAAAATACAATTCTCTCATTGAAAACACATGGCGGACTATTCAATGAATTATTGTTCAAAAAGTAAAAATTTCAAAAAATTGTCTCTTTTTGTATATTGAAGCTCATATATAGGAGAATCTCCAATTTGAATTTTATAACATTCACTAAATAAGAAGTGGGTCTAAAGTTGGTCCAAAAAGTGCAATTTTCTCAAAAATAAAATTCCCTTATTGAAAACACATGGCGGACTATTCAATGAGTTATTGTTCAAAAAGTTAAATTTTCAACATTTTTTCCCGTTTTTTATATTGAAGCTCATATATAGGAGAATCTCCAATTTGAATTTTATAACATTCACTAAATAAGAAGTGGGTCTAAAGTTGGTCCAAAATGTTGATCCTAAAAGCAATTTTCACGAAAATACAATTCCCTCATTGAAAACACATTTCGGACTATTCAATGAATTATTGTTCAAAAAGTAAAATTTTCAACATTTTTTCCCGTTTTTAATAATGAAGCTCATATATAGGAGAATCTCCAATTCGAATTTTATAACACTCACTAAATAAAAAGTGGGTCTAAAGTTGGTTCAAAAAGTGCAATTTTCTCAAAAATAAAATTCCCCCATTTAAAACACATGGCGGACTATTCAATGAATTATTGTTCAAAAAGTAAAATTTTCAAAATTTTTTCCCGTTTTTTATATTGAAGCTCATATATAGGAGAATCTTTAATTCGAATTTTATAACACTCACTAAATAAGAAGTGGGTCTAAAGTTGGTCCAAAAAGTGCAATTTTCTCAAAAATAAAATTCCTCCATTTGAAACACATGGCGGACTATTCAATGAATTATTGTTCAAAAAGTAAAATTTTCAAAATTTTGTCCTGTTTTTTATATTGAAGCTCATATATAGGAGAATCTCCAATTCGAATTTTATAACACTCACTAAATAAGAAGTGGGTCTAAAGTTGGTCCAAAAAGTTGGTCCAAAAAGCAATTTTCAAGAAAATACAATTCTCTCATTGAAAACACATGGCGGACTATTCAATGAATTATTGTTCAAAAAGTAAAAATTTCAAAAAATTGTCTATTTTTGTATATTGAAGCTCATATATAGGAGAATCTCCAATTTGAATTTTATAACATTCACTAAATAAGAAGTGGGTCTAAAATTGGTCCAAAAAGTGCAATTTTCTCAAAAATAAAATTCCCTCATTGAAAACACATGGCGGAATATTCAATGAATTATTGTTCAAAAAGTAAAATTTTCAAAATTTTTTTTCTTTTTTTATATTGAAGCTCATATATAGGAGAATCTTCAATTCGAATTTTATAACACTCACTAAATAAGAAGTGGGTCTAAAGTTGGTCCAAAAAGTGCAATTTTCTCAAATATAAAATTCCCTTATTGAAAACACTTGGCGGACGATTCAATGAGTTATTGTTCAAAAAGTTAAATTTTCAACATTTTTTCCCGTTTTTTATATTGTAGCTTATATATAGGAGAATCTCCAATTTGAATTTTATAACATTTACTAAATAAGAAGTGGGTCTAAAGTTGGTCCAAAATGTTGATCCTAAAAGCAATTTTCACGAAAATACAATTCCCTCATTGAAAACACATTTCGGACTATTCAATGAATTATTGTTCAAAAAGTAAAATTTTCAAATATTTTTCCCGTTTTTAATAATGAAGCTCATATATAGGAGAATCTCCAATTCGAATTTTATAACACTCACTAAATAAAAAGTGGGTCTAAAGTTGGTCCAAAAAGTGCAATTTTCTCAAAAATAAAATTCCCCCATTTGAAACACATGGCGGACTATTCAATGAATTATTGTTCAAAAAGTAAAATTTTCAAAATTTTGTCCTGTTTTTTATATTGAATCGTCAAATATTTCAGTTTCGTGTGGAAGGAGGATTAAAGGAAAATTTCATTTCCAACAAATTGTTCCAAATTGTCTTTTTTTTATCAAAAACACTTTATAAATCAAACTAAGTTCCAAATTTTCTTCAAAAAACTAGTTTTGAATAGTTATATGAAAAGTAGAAATTTTGAAACGAAAGCGCTCATAAAATGTTTTCAGGCTGTCTTTTAAATTTACATTAGTTCGATTTTCAGTGCTAAAATACAATTTTATAAGCAAATTGATTATAAGAATAAAATCTGGAAATGAATTTTTTGATGATAGGCAGAAAATTAAATTTAAATTTCAAAGACTGAGAATTTGAAAATTGCCTAAGGATTTACAAGTTTAATGTATTTTCAAACGGATGACATTTTTGGGTGCAATAACTGGATTGTGAAGAGTAAAATTTCACTTTAATGGCGATTTTAATATGGAAATCGATTCGGGCGATAATTTCTTTTACCGTAGTTGCAAAAATATTTTAAAATTTTGAAAATTTAGAAGTGTGAAATTTTCCATACGGTTAACATGGGAAAAATTTAAAACGAAAATGTTTGAAAGTGCAATTTTTGGGACCAACTTTAGACCCACTTCTTATTTAATCAGTGTTATAAAATTGGAATCGGAGATTCTCCTATGTATAAGATTCAATATCACAAACTCCAAAAAATTTTGAAAATTTTCCTTTTCGAACAACAATTCATTGAATAGTCCGCCATGTGTTTTCAATGGGGAATTGTATTTTCGAGAAAATTGCCCTGTTTGGACCAACTTTAGACCCACTTCTTATTTAGTCAGTGTTATAAAATTGGAATTGAAGATTCCCTTATATATAATCTTCAATATCACAAACTCCAAAAAATTTTGAAAATTTTCCTTTTTGAACAACAATTCATTGAATAATCCGCCATGTGTTTTCAAATGGGGAATTTTATTTTTGAGGAAATTGCACTTTTTGGACCAACTTTAGACGCACTTCTTATTAAATGAGTGTTATAAAATTCAAATTGGAGATTCTCCTATATATGAGCTTCAATATAAAAAACGAGAAAATGTTTTGAAAATTTTACATTTTGAACAATAATTCATGGAATAGTCCGCCATGTATTTTCAATGGGGAATTGTATTTTCGAGAAAATTGCACTTTTTGGACCAACTTTAGACCCACTTCTTATTTAGTCAGTGTTATAAAATTGGAATTGAAGATTCCCTTATATATAATCTTCAATATCACAAACTCCAAAAAATTTTGAAAATTTTCCTTTTTGAACAACAATTCATTGAATAATCCGCCATGTGTTTTCAATGGGGGAATTTTATTTTTGAGGAAATTGCACTTTTTGGACCAACTTTAGACCCACTTCTTATTTAGTCAGAGTTATAAAATTGAAATCGGAGATTCTCCTATGTATAAGCTTCAAATTAACAAATAGGAAAATTTTTTGAAAATTTTACTTTTTGAACAATAATTCATTGAATAGTCCGCCATGTGTTTTCAATGGTTGAATTGTATTTTCGAGAAAATTGCTCAAATGCTTTTAAATTGCTAATTGGAGTTGGATATATGTTTTATATTCATTCTTGTGGCAAATATTAATTAAAAAAAAGTATTCTAAAAAACAAAAATTTATTTTTTCGAAAATCTTGAAATATTTCAGGTTCGAGTGTATTTGAATGGACAATTTCATTTCTATCAAAAGTTTCCAAATTGTGTTTTTTCATCCAAAAACACTTTAAAAATCAAACAAATTTCCAAATTTTGGCCAAAAAAACTATTTGAAACTTGACTTTATTATCCAAAGCTACAAATTAAGGTTAAAATTCGGAAATTGAGAAAGGTTAAAATTTGAAAATTGCCTAAGGATTGGCAAATTTAATATATATTCAAAGGGATATAAAGACTTTTTTTGGCAATAACTGAATTTTGAGTAGTAAAATTTCATTTTAATGATCATTTGATTGTGGAAATCAATTAGGGTGATGATTTCTGTTACCCTAGTTTCAAAAAGATTGTAAAAGTTTGAAAATTTAGAAGTGTGAAATTTTTCATACGATTAACATGGTTAAAATTTAAAACGAAACACTTTGAAAGTTCACTTTTTGGACCAGTTTTAGACATACTTCTTATTTAGTCAGTGTTATAAAATTGGAATCGGAGATTCTTCTATGTATAAGCTTCAAATTAACAAAGAGGAAAATTTTTTGAAAATATTACTTTTTGAACAATAATTCATTGAATAGTCCGCCATGTGTTTTCAATGGGGGACTTTTATTTTTGAGAAAATTGCACTTTTTGGAGCAACTTAGACCCACTTCTTATTTAGTCAGTGTTATAAAATTCAAATTGGAGATTTTCCTATGTATGAGCTTCAATATTAAAAACGGAAAAATGTTTTGAAAATTTTACTTTTTGAACAATAATTCATGGAATAGTTCGCCATGTATTTTCAATGGGGAATTGTATTTTCGAGAAAATGACTCAAATGCTTTCAAATTGTGAATTTGAATTGGATATATGTTTTATAATCATTCTTGGACCAATTTTATATAAAAATAGTATTCTGTACATCAAAAATTAATATTTTCGAAAATCGTCAAATATTTCAGTTTCGTGTGGAAGGAGGATTAAAGGAAAATTTCATTTCCAACAAATTGTTCCAAATTGTCTTTTTTTTATCAAAAACACTTTATAAATCAAACTAAGTTCCAAATTTTCTACAAAAAACTAGTTTTGAATAGTTATATGAAAAGTAGAAATTTTGAAACGAAAGCGCTCATAAAATGTTTTCAGGCTGTCTTTTAAATTTACATTAGTTCGATTTTCAGTGCTAAAATACAATTTTATAAGCAAATTGATTATAAGAATAAAATCTGGAAATGAATTTTTTGATGATAGGCAGAAAATTAAGGTTAAATTTCAAAGACTGAGAATTTGAAAATTGCCTAAGGATTTACAAGTTTAATGTATTTTCAAACGGATGACATTTTTGGGTGCAATAACTGGATTGTGAAGAGTAAAATTTCACTTTAATGGCGATTTTAATATGGAAATCGATTCGGGCGATAATTTCTGTTACCGTAGTTGCAAAAATATTTTAAAATTTTGAAAATTTAGAAGTGTGAAATTTTCCATACGGTTAACATGGGAAAAATTTAAAACGAAAATGTTTGAAAATGCAATTTTTGGGACCAACTATAGACCCACTTCTTATTTAATCAGTGTTATAAAATTGGAATCGGAGATTCTCCTATGTATAAGATTCAATATCACAAACGGGAAAACATTTTGAAAATTTTACTTTTTGAACAATAATTCATTGAATAGTCCGCCATGTGTTTTTAATGGGGGAATTTTATTTTTGAGAAAATTGCACTTTTTGGACCAACTTTAGACCCACTTCTTATTTAGTCAGAGTTATAAAATTGAAATCGGAGATTCTTCTATGTATAAGCTTCAAATTAACAAATAGGAAAATATTTTGAAAATTTTATTTTTTGAACAATAATTCATTGAATAGTCCGCCATGTGTTTTCAATAGGGAATTGTATTTTCGAGAAAATTGCACTTTCTGGACCAACTTTAGACCCACTTCTTATTTAGTCAGTGTTATAAAATTGGAATTGAAGATTCCCTTATATATAAGCTTCAATATTACAAACGCCAAAAAATTTTGAAAATTTTATTTTTTGAACAATAATTCATTGAATAGTCCGCCATGTGTTTTCAATGGGGGAATT
This sequence comes from Linyphia triangularis, assembly GCA_963978545.1. Classification (NCBI taxonomy): domain Eukaryota; kingdom Metazoa; phylum Arthropoda; class Arachnida; order Araneae; family Linyphiidae; genus Linyphia; species Linyphia triangularis. The sequence continues at coordinate 19,475,314 of OZ021721.1, forward strand.
TTATTTTTGAGAAAATTGCACTTTTTGGACCAACTTTATACCCACTTCTTATTTAATGAGTGTTATAAAATTCAAATTGGAGATTCTCCTATATATGAGCTTCAATATAAAAAACGGAAAAATGTTTTGAAAATTTTACTTTTTGAACAATAATTCATGGAATAGTTCGCCATGTATTTTCAATGGGGAATTGTATTTTCGAGAAAATGACTCAAATGCTTTCAAATTGTGAATTTGAATTGGATATATGTTTTATAATCATTCTTGGACCAATTTTATATAAAAATAGTATTCTGTAAATCAAAAATTAATATTTTCAAAAATCGTCAAATATTTCAGTTTCGCGTGGAACGAGGATTAAAGGAAAATTTCATTTCCAACAAATTGTTCCAAATTGTGTTTTTTTTAATCAAAAACACTTTATAAATCAAACTAAGTTCCAAATTTTCTCCAAAAAACTAGTTTTGAATAGTTATATGAAAAGTAGAAATTTTGAAACGAAAGCGCTTATAAAATGTTTTCAGGCTGTCTTTTAAATTTACATTAGTTCGATTTTCAGTGCTAAAATACCATTTTATAAGCAAATTGATTATAAGAATAATATCTGGTAATGAATTTTTTTATCCTAGGCAGAAAATTAAGGTTAAATTTCAAAGACTGAGAATTTGAAAATTGCCTAAGGATTTACAAGTTTAATGTATTTTCAAACGGATGACATTTTTGGGTGCAATAACTGGATTGTGAAGAGTAAAATTTCACTTTAATGGCGATTTTAATATGGAAATCGATTCGGGCGATAATTTCTTTTACCGTAGTTGCAAAAATATTTTAAAATTTTGAAAATTTAGAAGTGTGAAATTTTCCATACGGTTAACATGGGAAAAATTTAAAACGAAAATGTTTGAAAGTGCAATTTTTGGGACCAACTTTAGACCCACTTCTTATTTAATCAGTGTTATAAAATTGGAATCGGAGATTCTCCTATGTATAAGATTCAATATCACAAATGGGAAAACATTTTGAAAATTTTACTTTTTGAACAATAATTCATTGAATAGTCCGCCATGTGTTTTCAATGGGGAATTGTATTTTCGAGAAAATTGCCCTGTTTGGACCAACTTTAGACCCACTTCTTATTTAGTCAGTGTTATAAAATTGGAATTGAAGATTCCCTTATATATAATCTTCAATATCACAAACTCCAAAAAATTTTGAAAATTTTCCTTTTTGAACAACAATTCATTGAATAATCCGCCATGTGTTTTCAATGGGGGAATTTTATTTTTGAGGAAATTGCACTTTTTGGACCAACTTTAGACCCACTTCTTATTTAGTCAGAGTTATAAAATTGAAATCGGAGATTCTCCTATGTATAAGCTTCAAATTAACAAATAGGAAAATTTTTTGAAAATTTTACTTTTTGAACAATAATTCATTGAATAGTCCGCCATGTGTTTTCAATGGTTGAATTGTATTTTCGAGAAAATTGCTCAAATGCTTTTAAATTGCTAATTGGAGTTGGATATATGTTTTATATTCATTCTTGTGGCAAATATTAATTAAAAAAAAGTATTCTAAAAAACAAAAATTTATTTTTTCGAAAATCTTGAAATATTTCAGGTTCGAGTGTATTTGAATGGACAATTTCATTTCTATCAAAAGTTTCCAAATTGTGTTTTTTTATCCAAAAACACTTTAAAAATCAAACAAATTTCCAAATTTTGGCCAAAAAAACTATTTGAAACTTGACTTTATTATCCAAAGCTACAAATTAAGGTTAAAATTCAGAAATTGAGAAAGGTTAAAATTTGAAAATTGCCTAAGGATTGGCAAATTTAATATATATTCAAAGGGATATAAAGACTTTTTTTGGCAATAACTGAATTTTGAGTAGTAAAATTTCATTTTAATGATCATTTGATTGTGGAAATTAATTAGGGTGATGATTTCTGTTACCCTAGTTTCAAAAAGATTGTAAAAGTTTGAAAATTTAGAAGTGTGAAATTTTTCATACGATTAACATGGTTAAAATTTAAAACGAAACACTTTGAAAGTTCACTTTTTGGACCAGTTTTAGACATACTTCTTATTTAGTCAGTGTTATAAAATTGGAATCGGAGATTCTTCTATGTATAAGCTTCAAATTAACAAAGAGGAAAATTTTTTGAAAATTTTACTTTTTGAACAATAATTCATTGAATAGTCCGCCATGTGTTTTCAATGAGGGAATTGTATTTTCGAGAAAATTGCTTTTTGGACCAACTTTTTGGACCAACTTTAGACCCACTTCTTATTTAGTGAGTGTTATAAAATTCGAATTGGAGATTTTCCTATGTTTGAGCTTCAATATAAATAAGAGGAAACAATTTTGAAAATTTTACTTTTTGAACTATAATTCATTGAATAGTCCACCATCTGTTTTCAATGGGGGAATTTTTCTTTTGAGAAAAATGCACAATTGCACACATGGCGGACTGTTCAATGAATTATTGTTCAAAAAGTAAAATTTTCAAAAATTTTTCCCGTGTGCAATATTGAAGCTCATATATATGAAAATCTCCAATTCGAATTTTATAATACTCACTAAATAAGAAATTTTTTTAAAGTTGGTCCCAAAAATTGCACTTTTAAAATATTTCGCTTTTAATTTTTCCAATGTAAATCAAAATTCCGTAATTCCGTAGTCCAAAATCAAAATTTCCGTATGGAAAATTTGACATATCAAAATTTTCAAAATTTTACATTTTTTTTGCAACTAGGATAACAGAAATCATCACGCGAATCGATTTCCACATTCAAATCGCCATAAAAGGGAAATTTAAATATTCAAAATCAAGTTACTGAAAAAAACCAAAAAGTCTTTATATCCCTTTCATAATACATTAAACTTGTCAATCCTAAGGCAATTTTCATTTTTTTAAATTTAATCTTAATTTGTTAACTAGGATAAAAAAAAGTCATCAACCGATTTATTTCTGATAATCAATTTGCTTATAAAACGGAATTTCAGCACCCAAAATCGAACTAATGCAAAGTAAAAAGACGGATTGAAAACATTTTCTGAGAGCTTTCATTTCAAAATTTCAACTTCTCATATAGCTATTCAAAACTAGTTCTTTGGCCAAAATTTTGAACTTTGTTTAATTTGTAAAGTGTTTTTGAGTAAAAAAACACAATTTGGAACAATTTGTTAAAAATGAAATCTTCCATTCAATTACACTCGAAACTGAAATATTTCAAGATTTTCGAAAAATAGAATTTTTGATTTTTAGAATACTTTTTATTAAATAAAATTTGGTACAAGAATGACTATAAAACATATATCCAACTCAAATTCGCAATTTGAAAGCATTTGAGCAATTTTCTTGAAAATACAATTCCCCATTGAAATCACATGGCGGACTATTCAATGAATTATTGTTCAAAAAATAAAATTTTGAAATTTTTTTCCCGTTTGTGATATTGAAGCTTATATATAGGAGAATCTCCAATTTCAATTCTCTAACATTCACTAAATAAGAAGTGGGTCTAAATTTGGTCCGAAAAGTGCAATTTTCTCAAAACTAAAATTCCCAGATTGAAAACACATGGCGGACTGTTCAATGAATTATTGTTCAAAAAGTAAAATTTAAAAAAATTTTTCCCGTTTGAGATATAGAAGCTTATATATAGGAGAATCTCCAATTCCAATTTTATAACACTCGCTAAATAAGAAGTGGGTTTTAAGTTGGTCCAAAAAGTGCAATTTTCTCAAAACTAAAATTCCCAGATTGAAAACACATGGCGGACTATTCAATGAATTATTGTTCAAAAAGTAAAATTTTCAATTTTTTTTCCCCGTGTGTGATATTGAAGCTTATATATAGGAAAACCTCCAATTCCAATTTTACAACACTCATTAAATAAGAAGTGGGTCTAAAGTTTGTCCAAATAGTGCAATTTTTTCAAAAATGAAATTCCCCCATTGAAAACACATGGTGGACTGTTCAATGATTTATTGTTCAAAAAGTAAAATTTTCAAAACATTTTACCTTTTTTTATATTGAAGCTCATATATAGGAGAATCTCCAATTTGAATTTTATAACATTCACTAAAAAATAAGTGGGTCTAAAGTTGGTCAAAAAACTGCAATTTTCTCAAAAATAAAATTTCCCCATTGAAAACACATGGCGGACTATTCAATGAATTATAGTTCAAAAAGTAAAATTTTCAAAATTTTTTCCTCTTTTTTTATATTGAAGCTCATACATAGGAAAATCTCCAATTCGAATTATATAACACTCACTAAATAAGAAGTGGGTCTAAAGTTGGTCCAAAAAGTTGGTCCAAAAAGCAATTTTCTCGAAAATACAATTCCCTCATTGAAAACACAAGGCGGACTATTCAATGAATTATTGTTCAAAAAGTAAAATTTTCAAAATTTTTTCCCGTTTGTGATATTGAAGCTTATATATAGTAGAATCTCTAATTCCAATATAATAACACTCACTAAAAAAAAAGTGGGTCTAAAGTTGGTCCAAAAAGTGCAATTTTCTCAAAACTAAAATTCCCAGATTGAAAACACATGGCGGACTATTCAATGAATTATTGTTCAAAAAGTAAAATTTTCAATTTTTTCCCCGTGTGTGATATTGAAGCTTATATATAGGAAAACCTCCAATTCCAATTTTACAACACTCATTAAATAAGAAGTGGGTCTAAAGTTTGTCCAAATAGTGCAATTTTTTCAAAAATGAAATTCCCCCATTGAAAACACATGGTGGACTGTTCAATGATTTATTGTTCAAAAAGTAAAATTTTCAAAATTTTTTCCCCTGTGTGATATTGAAGCTTATATATAGCAGAATCTCTAATTCCAATTTTATAAAACTCACTAAATAAGAAGTGGGTCAGAAGTTGGTCCGAAAAGTACAATTTTCTCAAAAATAAAATTCCCTTATTCAAAGCACATGGCGGACTATTCAATGAATTATTGTTCAAAAAGTAAAATTTTCAAAATTTTTTCCCTTGTGTGATATTGAAGCTTATATACAGGAGAACCTCTAATTCGAATTTTATAACACTCATTAAATAAGAAAATGTCTAAAGTTTGTCCAAATTGTGCAATTTTCTCAAAAGAAAAATTCCCCCATTGAAAACAGATGGTGGACTATTCAATGAATTATAGTTCAAAAAGTAAAATTTTCAAAATTTTTTCCTCTTATTTATATTGAAGCTCATACATAGGAAAATCTCCAATTCGAATTTTATAACACTCACTAAATAAGAAGTGGGTCTAAAGTTGGTCCAAAAAGTTGGTCCAAAAAGCAATTTTCTCGAAAATACAATTCCCTCATTGAAAACACATGGCGGACTATTCAATGAATTATTGTTCAAAAAGTAAAATTTTCAAAAAATTTTCCCGTTTTTAATATTGAAGCTCATACATAGGAAAATCTCCTATTCGAATTTTATAACACTCACTAAATAAGAAGTGAATCTAAAGTTGGTCCAAAAAGTTGGTCCAAAAAGCAATTTTCTCGAAAATACAATTCCCTCATTGAAAACACATGGCGGACTATTCAATGAATTATTGTTCAAAAAGTTAAATTTTCAAAATTTTTTCCCGTTTGTGATATTGAAGCTTATATATAGGAGAATCTCTAATTCCAATTTTATAACACTCACTAAAAAAAAAGTGGGTCTAAAGTTGGTCCAAAAACTGCAATTTTCACAAAAGTAAAATTCCCCCATTGAAAACACAAGGCGGACTATTCAATGAATTATTGTTCAAAAAGTAAAATTTTCAAAACATTTTACCTTTTTTTATATTGAAGCTCACATATAGGAGAATCTCTAATTTGAATTTTATAACTCTGACTAAATAAGAAGTGGGTCTAAAGTTGGTCCAAAAAGTGCAATTTTCTCAAAAATAAAATTTCCCCATTGAAAACACATGGCGGACTATTCAATGAATTATTGTTCAAAAAGTAAAATATTTCAAAAAATTTTCCCGTTTGTGATATTGAATCTTATACATAGGAGAATCTCCGATTCCAATTTTATAACACTGATTAAATAAGAAGTGGGTCTAAAGTTGGTCCCAAAAATTGCACTTTCAAACATTTTCGTTTTAAATTTTTCCCATGTTAACCGTATGGAAAATTTCACACTTCTAAATTTTCAAAATTTTAAAATCTTTTTGCAACTACGGTAACAGAAATTATCGCCCGAATCGATTTCCATATTAAAATCGCCATTAAAGTGAAATTTTACTCTTCACAATCCAGTTATTGCACCCAAAAATGTCATCCGTTTGAAAATACATTAAACTTGTAAATCCTTAGGCAATTTTCAAATTCTCAGTCTTTGAAATTTAACCTTAATTTTCTGCCTAGGATCAAAAAATTCATTACCAGATTTTATTCTTATAATCAATTTGCTTATAAAATGGTATTTTAGCACTGAAAATCGAACTAATGTAAATTTAAAAGACAGCCTGAAAACATTTTATGAGCGCTTTCGTTTCAAAATTTCTACTTTTCATATAACTATTCAAAACTAGTTTTTTTTAGAAAATTTGGAACTTAGTTTGATTTATAAAGCGTTTTTGATTAAAAAAACACAATTTGGAACAATTTGTTGGAAATGAAATTTTCCTTTAATCCTCCTTCCACACGAAATTGAAATATTTGACGATTTTCGAAAATATTAATTTTTGATTTACAGAATACTATTTTTATATAAAATTGGTCCAAGAATGATTATAAAACATATATCCAATTCAAATTCACAATTTGAAAGCATTTGAGTCATTTTCTGGAAAATACAATTCCCCATTGAAAATACATGGCGGACTATTCCATGAATTATTGTTCAAAAAGTAAAATTTTCAAAACATTTTCCCGTTTTTTATATTGAAGCTCATATATAGGAGAATCTCCAATTTGAATTTTATAACACTCATTAAATAAGAAGTGGGTCTAAAGTTGGTCCAAAAAGTGCAATTTTCTCAAAAATAAAATTCCACCATTGAAAACACATGGCGGACTATTCAATGAATTATTGTTCAAAAAGTAAAATTTTCAAATTTTTTTGGCGTTTGTGATATTGAAGATTATATATAAGGGAATCTTCAATTCCAATTTTATAACACTGACTAAATAAGAAGTGGATCTAAAGTTGGTCCAAAAAGTGCAATTTTCTCGAAAATACAATTCCCCATTGAAAACACATGGCGGACTATTCAATGAATTATTGTTCAAAAAGTAAAATTTTCAAAAATGTTTCCTATTTGTTAATTTGAAGCTTATACATAGGAGAATCTCCGATTTCAATTTTATAACTCTGACTAAATAAGAAGTGGGTCTAAAGTTGGTCCAAAAAGTGCAATTTTCTCAAAAATAAAATTCCCCCATTGAAAACACATGGCGGACTATTCAATGAATTATTGTTCAAAAAGTAAAATTTTCAAAACATTTTCCTGTTTTTTATATTGAAGCTCATATATAGGAGAATCTCCAATTTGAATTTTATAACACTCATTAAATAAGAAGTGGGTCTAAAGTTGGTCCAAAAAGTGCAATTTTCTCAAAAATAAAATTCCCCCATTGAAAACACATGGCGGACTATTCAATGAATTATTGTTCAAAAAGTAAAATTTTCAAAATTTTTTGGCGTTTGTGATATTGAAGCTTATATATAAGGGAATCTTCAATTCCAATTTTATAACACTGACTAAATAAGAAGTGGGTCTAAAGTTGGTCCAAAAAGTGCAATTTTCTCGAAAATACAATTCCCCATTGAAAACACTTTCCGGACTATTCAATGAATTATTGTTCAAAAAGTAAAATTTTCAAAAAATTTTCCTATTTGTTAATTTGAAGCTTTTACATAGGAGAATCTCTGATTTCAATTTTATAACTCTGACTAAATAAGAAGTGGGTCTAAATTTGGTCCGAAAAGTGCAATTTTCTCAAAAATAAAATTCCCCCATTGGAAACACATGGCGGACTACTCAATGAATTATTGTTCAAAATGTAAAATTTTCAAAATTTTTTCCCGTTTGTGATATTGAATCTTATACATAGGAGAATCTCCGATTCCAATTTTATAACACTGATTAAATAAGAAGTGGGACTAAAGTTGGCCCCAAAAATTGCACTTTCAAACATTTTAATTTTTTCCCATGTTAAACGTATGGAAAATTTCACACTTCTAAATTTTCAAAATTTTAAAATCTTTTTGCAACTACGGTAACAGAAATTATCGCCCGAATCGATTTCCATATTAAAATCGCCATTAAAGTGAAATTTTACTCTTCACAATCCAGTTATTGCACCCAAAAATGTCATCCGTTTGAAAATACATTAAACTTGTAAATCCTTAGGCAATTTTCAAATTCGCAGTCTTTGAAATTTAACCTTAATTTTCTGCCTAGGATAAAAAAATTCATTACCAGATTTTATTCTTATAATCAATTTGCTTATAAAATGGTATTTTAGCACTGAAAATCGAACTAATGTAAATTTAAAAGACAGCCTGAAAACATTTTATGAGCGCTTTCGTTTCAAAATTTCTACTTTTCATATAACTATTCAAAACTAGTTTTTTTTAGAAAATTTGGAACTTAGTTTGATTTATAAAGCGTTTTTGATTAAAAAAACACAATTTGGAACAATTTGTTGGAAATGAAATTTTCCTTTAATCCTCCTTCCACACGAAATTGAAATATTTGACGATTTTCGAAAATATTAATTTTTGATTTACAGAATACTATTTTTATATAAAATTGGTCCAAGAATGATTATAAAACATATATCCAATTCAAATTCACAATTTGAAAGCATTTGAGTCATTTTCTCGAAAATACAATTCCCCATTGAAAATACATGGCGGACTATTCCATGAATTATTGTTCAAAAAGTAAAATTTTCAAAACATTTTCCCGTTTTTTATATTGAAGCTCATATATAGGAGAATCTCCAATTTGAATTTTATAACACTCACTAAAAAAAAAGTGGGTCTAAAGTTGGTCCAAAAACTGCAATTTTCTCAAAAATAAAATTCCCAGATTGAAAACACATGGCGGACTATTCAATGAATTATTGTTCAAAAAGTAAAATTTTCAATTTTTTTCCCCGTGTGTGATATTGAAGCTTATATATAGTAAAACCTCCAATTCCAATTTTACAACACTCATTAAATAAGAAGTGGGTCTAAAGTTTGTCCAAATAGTGCAATTTTTTCAAAAATGAAATTCCCCCATTGAAAACACATGGTGGACTGTTCAATGATTTATTGTTCAAAAAGGAAAATTTTCAAAATTTTTTGGCGTTTGTGATATTGAAGATTATATATAAGGGAATCTTCAATTCCAATTTTATAACACTGACTAAATAAGAAGTGGGTCTAAAGTTGGTCCAAAAAGTGCAATTTTCTCGAAAATACAATTCCCCATTGAAAACACATGGCGGACTATTCAATGAATTATTGTTCAAAAAGTAAAATTTTCAAAATTTTTTCCTATTTGTTAATTTGAAGCTTATACATAGGAGAATCTCCGATTTCAATTTTATAACTCTGACTAAATAAGAAAAGGGTCTAATGTTGGTCCAAAAAGTGCAATTTTCTCAAATATAAAATTCCCCCATTGAAAACACATGGCGGACTATTCAATGAATTATTGTTCAAAAAGTAAAATTTTCAAAATTTTTTGGCGTTTGTGATATTGAAGATTATATATAAGGGAATCTTCAATTCCAATTTTATAACACTGAATAAATAAGAAGTGGGTCTAAAGTTGGTCCAAAATGTGTAATTTTCTCGAAAATACATTTCCCCATTGAAAACACATGGTGGACTATTCAATGAATTATTGTTCAAAAAGTAAAATTTTCAAAAATTTTTCCTATTTGTTAATTTGAAGCTTATACATAGGAGAATCTCCGATTTCAATTTTATAACTCTGACTAAATAAGAAAAGGGTCTAATGTTGGTCCAAAAAGTGCAATTTTCTCAAATATAAAATTCCCCCATTGAAAACACATGGCGGACTATTCAATGAATTATTGTTCAAAAAGTAAAATTTTCAAAATTTTTTGGCGTTTGTGATATTGAAGATTATATATAAGGGAATCTTCAATTCCAATTTTATAACACTGAATAAATAAGAAGTGGGTCTAAAGTTGGTCCAAAATGTGTAATTTTCTCGAAAATACATTTCCCCATTGAAAACACATGGTGGACTATTCAATGAATTATTGTTCAAAAAGTAAAATTTTCAAAATTTTTTCCTATTTGTTAATTTGAAGCTTATACATAGGAGAATCTCCGATTTCAATTTTATAACTCTGACTAAATAAGAAGTGGGTCTAAAGTTGGTCCAAAAAGTGCAATTTTCTCAAAAATAAAATTCCCCCATTGAAAACACATGGCGGACTATTCAATGAATTATTGTTCAAAAAGTAAAATATTTCAAAAAATTTTCCCGTTTGTGATATTGAATCTTATACATAGGAGAATCTCCGATTCCAATTTTATAACACTGATTAAATAAGAAGTGGGTCTAAAGTTGGTTCCAAAAATTGCACTTTCAAACATTTTCGTTTTAAATTTTTCCCATGTTAACCGTATGGAAAATTTCACACTTCTAAATTTTCAAAATTTTAAAATCTTTTTGCAACTACGGTAACAGAAATTATCGCCCGAATCGATTTCCATATTAAAATCGCCATTAAAGTGAAATTTTACTCTTCACAATCCAGTTATTGCACCCAAAAATGTCATCCGTTTGAAAATACATTAAACTTGTAAATCCTTAGGCAATTTTCAAATTCTCAGTCTTTGAAATTTAACCTTAATTTTCTGCCTAGGATAAAAAAATTCATTACCAGATTTTATTCTTATAATCAATTTGCTTATAAAATGGTATTTTAGCACTGAAAATCGAACTAATGTAAATTTAAAAGACAGCCTGAAAACATTTTATGAGCGCTTTCGTTTCAAAATTTCTACTTTTCATATAACTATTCAAAACTAGTTTTTTTTAGAAAATTTGGAACTTAGTTTGATTTATAAAGCGTTTTTGATTAAAAAAACACAATTTGGAACAATTTGTTGGAAATGAAATTTTCCTTTAATCCTCCTTCCACACGAAATTGAAATATTTGACGATTTTCGAAAATATTAATTTTTGATTTACAGAATACTGTTTTTATATAAAATTGGTCCAAGAATGATTATAAAACATATATCCAATTCAAATTCACAATTTGAAAGCATTTGAGTCATTTTCTCGAAAATACAATTCCCCATTGAAAATAAATGGCGGACTATTCCATGAATTATTGTTCAAAAAGTAAAATTTTCAAAACATTTTCCCGTTTTTTATATTGAAGCTCATATATAGAAGAATCTCCAATTTGAATTTTATAACACTCATTAAATAAGAAGTGGGTCTAAAGTTGGTCCAAAAAGTGCAATTTTCTCAAAAATAAAATTCCACCATTGAAAACACATGGCGGACTATTCAATGAATTATTGTTCCTAAAGTAAAATTTTCAAAATTTTTTCCTCTTATTTATATTGAAGCTCATACATAGGAAAATCTCCAATTCGAATTTTATAACACTCACTAAATAAGAAGTGGGTCTAAAGTTGGTCCAAAAAGCAATTTTCTCGAAAATACAATTCCCTCATTGAAAACACATGGCGGACTATTCAATGAATTATTGTTCAAAAAGTAAAATTTTCAAAAAATTTTCCCGTTTTTAATATTGAAGCTCATACATAGGAAAATCTCCTATTCGAATTTTATAACACTCACTAAATAAGAAGTGAATCTAAAGTTGGTCCAAAAAGTTGGTCCAAAAAGCAATTTTCTCGAAAATACAATTCCCTCATTGAAAACACATGGCGGACTATTCAATGAATTATTGTTCAAAAAGTTAAATTTTCAAAATTTTTTCCCGTTTGTGATATTGAAGCTTATATATAGGAGAATCTCTAATTCCAATTTTATAACACTCACTAAAAAAAAAGTGGGTCTAAAGTTGGTCCAAAAACTGCAATTTTCACAAAAGTAAAATTTCCCCATTGAAAACACAAGGCGGACTATTCAATGAATTATTGTTCAAAAAGTAAAATTTTCAAAACATTTTACCTTTTTTTATATTGAAGCTCACATATAGGAGAATCTCTAATTTGAATTTTATAACATTCACTAAAAAAGCAGTGGGTCTAAAGTTGGTTTAAAAACTGCAATTTTCTCAAAAATAAAATTTCCCCATTGAAAACACATGGCGGACTATTGAATGAATTATTTTTCAAAAAGTAAAATTTTCAAAAAATTTTCCCGTTTTTTATATTGAAGCTCATACATACGAAAATCTCCAATTCGAATTTAATAACACTCAACAAGTGAGTCTAAAGTTGGTCCATAAAGTGCAATTTTCTCAAAAATAAAATTTCCCCATTGAAAACACATGGCGGACTATTCAATGAATTATAGTTCAAAAAGTAAAATTTTCAAAATTTGTTCCTCTTTTTTTATATTGAAGCTCATACATAGGAAAATATCCAATTCGAATTTTATAACACTCACTAAATAAGAAGTGGGTCTAAAGTTGGTCCAAAAAGTTGGTCCAAAAAGCAATTTTCTCGAAAATACAATTCCCTCATTGAAAACACAAGGCGGAATATTCAATGAATTATTGTTCAAAAAGTAAAATTTTCAAAATTTTTTCCCGTTTGTGATATTGAAGCTTATATATAGGAGAATCTCTAATTCCAATATAATAACACTCACTAAAAAAAAGTGGGTCTAAAGTTGGTCCAAAAACTGCAATTTTCTCAAAAATAAAATTCCCAGATTGAAAAAACATGGCGGACTATTCAATGAATTATTGTTCAAAAAGTAAAATTTTCAATTTTTTTCCCCGTGTGTGATATTGAAGATTATATATAGTAAAACCTCCAATTCCAATTTTACAACACTCATTAAATAAGAAGTGGGTCTAAAGTTTGTCCAAATAGTGCAATTTTTTCAAAAATGAAATTCCCCCATTGAAAACACATGGTGGACTGTTCAATGATTTATTGTTCAAAAAGGAAAATTTTCAAAATTTTTTGGCGTTTGTGATATTGAAGATTATATATAAGGGAATCTTCAATTCCAATTTTATAACACTGAATAAATAAGAAGTGGGTCTAAAGTTGGTCCAAAATGTGTAATTTTCTCGAAAATACATTTCCCGATTGAAAACACATGGTGGACTATTCAATGAATTATTGTTCAAAAAGTAAAATTTTCAAAAATTTTTCCTATATGTCAATTTGAAGCTTATACATAGGAGAATCTCCGATTTCAATTTTATAACTCTGACTAAATAAGAAGTGGGTCTAAAGTTGGTCCAAAAAGTGCAATTTTCTCAAAAATAAAATTCCCCCATTGAAAACACATGGCGGACTATTCAATGAATTATTGTTCAAAAAGTAAAATATTTCAAAAAATTTTCCCGTTTGTGATATTGAATCTTATACATAGGAGAATCTCCGATTCCAATTTTATAACACTGATTAAATAAGAAGTGGGTCTAAAGTTGGTCCCAAAAATTGCACTTTCAAACATTTTCGTTTTAAATTTTTCCCATGTTAACCGTATGGAAAATTTCACACTTCTAAATTTTCAAAATTTTAAAATCTTTTTGCAACTACGGTAACAGAAATTATCGCCCGAATCGACTTCCATATTAAAATCGCCATTAAAATTAAATTTTACTCTTCACAATCCAGTTATTGCACCCAAAAATGTCATCCGTTTGAAAATACATTAAACTTGTAAATCCTTAGGCAATTTTCAAATTCTCAGTCTTTGAAATTTAACCTTAATTTTCTGCCTAGGATCAAAAAATTCATTACCAGATTTTATTCTTATAATCAATTTGCTTATAAAATGGTATTTTAGCACTGAAAATCGAACTAATGTAAATTTAAAAGACGGCCTGAAAACATTTTATGAGCGCTTTCGTTTCAAAATTTCTACTTTTCATATAACTATTCAAAACTAGTTTTTTTTAGAAAATTTGAAACTTAGTTTGATTTATAAAGCGTTTTTGATTAAAAAAACACAATTTGGAACAATTTGTTGGAAATGAAATTTTCCTTTAATCCTCCTTCCACACGAAATTGAAATATTTGACGATTTTCGAAAATATTAATTTTTGATTTACAGAAAACTATTTTTATATAAAATTGGTCCAAGAATGATTATAAAACATATATCCAATTCAAATTCACAATTTGAAAGCATTTGAGTCATTTTCTCGAAAATACAATTCCCCATTGAAAATACATGGCGGACTATTCCATGAATTATTGTTCAAAAAGTAAAATTTTCAAAACATTTTCCCGTTTTTTATATTGAAGCTCATAAATAGGAGAATCTCCGATTTGAATTTTATAACACTCATTAAATAAGAAGTGGGTCTAAAGTTGGTCCAAAAAGTGCAATTTTCTCAAAAATAAAATTCCACCATTGAAAACACATGGCGGACTATTCAATGAATTATTGTTCAAAAAGTAAAATATTCAAAATTTTTTGGCGTATGTGATATTGAAGATTATATATAAGGAAATCTTCAATTCCAATTTTATAACACTGACTAAATAAGAAGTGGGTCTAAAGTTGGTCCAAAAAGTGCAATTTTCTCGAAAATACAATTCCCCATTGAAAACACATGGCGGACTATTCAATGAATTATTGTTCAAAAAGTAAAATTTTCAAAAAATTTTCCTATTTTTAATTTGAAGCTTATACATAGGAGAATCTCCGATTTCAATTTTATAACTCTGACTAAATAAGAAAAGGGTCTAAAGTTGGTCCAAAAAGTGCAATTTTCTCAAAAATAAAATTCCACCATTGAAAACACATGGCGGACTATTCAATGAATTATTGTTCAAAAAGTAAAATATTCAAAATTTTTTGGCGTATGTGATATTGAAGATTATATATAAGGGAATCTTCAATTCCAATTTTATAACACTGACTAAATAAGTAGTGAACCTAAAGTTGGTCCAAAAAGTGCAATTTTCTCGAAAATACAATTCCCCATTGAAAACACATGGCGGAATATTCAATGAATTATTGTTCAAAAAGTAAAATTTTCAAAACATTTTCCCGTTTTTTATATTGAAGCTCATATATAGGAGAATCTCCAATTTGAATTTTATAACACTCATTAAATAAGAAGTGGGTCTAAAGTTAGTCCAAAAAGTGCAATTTTCTCAAAAATAAAATTCCCCCATTGAAAACACATGGCGGACTATTCAATGAATTATTGTTCAGAAAGTAAAATTTTCAAAACATTTTCCCGTTTTTTATATTGAAGCTCATATATAGGAGAATCTCCAATTTGAATTTTATAACACTCATTACATAAGAAGTGGGTCAAAATTTGGTCCAAAAAGTGCAATTTTCTCAAAAATAAAATTCCACCATTGAAAACACATGGCGGACTATTCAATGAATTATTGTTCAAAAAGTAAAATTTTCAAAATTTTTTGGCGTTTGTGATATTGAAGATTATATATAAGGAAATCTTCAATTCCAATTTTATAACACTGACTAAATAAGAAGTGGGTCTAAAGTTGGTCCAAAAAGTGCAATTTTCTCGAAAATACAATTCCCCATTGAAAACACATGGCGGACTATTCAATGAATTATTGTTCAAAAAGTAAAATTTTCAAAAAATTTTCCTATTTGTTAATTTGAAGCTTATACATAGGAGAATCTCCGATTTCAATTTTATAACTCTGACTAAATAAGAAAAGGGTCTAAAGTTGGTCCAATAAGTGCAATTTTCTCAAATATAAAATTCCCCCATTGAAAACACATGGCGGACTATTCAATGAATTATTGTTCAAAAAGTAAAATTTTCAAAAATTTTTGGCGTTTGTGATATTGAAGATTATATATAAGGGAATCTTCAATTCCAATTTTATAACACTGACTAAATAAGAAGTGGGTCTAAAGTTGGTCCAAAAAGTGCAATTTTCTCAAAAATTAAATTCCCCCATTGAAAACACATGGCGGACTATTCAATGAATTATTGTTCAAAAAGTAAAATTTTCAAAAATTTTTCCTATTTGTTAATTTGAAGCTTATACATAGGAGAATCTCCGATTTCAATTTTATAACTCTGACTAAATAAGAAGTGGGTCTAAAGTTGGTAAAAAAAGAGCAATTTTCTCAAAAATAAAATTCCCCCATTGAAAACACATGGCGGACTATTCAATGAATTATTGTTCAAAAAGTAAAATTTTCAAAACATTTTCCCGTTTTTTATATTGAAGCTCATAAATAGGAGAATCTCCGATTTGAATTTTATAACACTCATTAAATAAGAAGTGGGTCTAAAGTTGGTCCAAAAAGTGCAATTTTCTCAAAAATAAAATTCCACCATTGAAAACACATGGCGGACTATTCAATGAATTATTGTTCAAAAAGTAAAATATTCAAAATTTTTTGGCGTATGTGATATTGAAGATTATATATAAGGGAATCTTCAATTCCAATTTTATAACACTGACTAAATAAGAAGTGGGTCTAAAGTTGGTCCAAAAAGTGCAATTTTCTCGAAAATACAATTCCCCTTCGAAAACACATGGCGAACTATTCAATGAATTATTGTTCAAAAAGTAAAATTTTCAAAAAATTTTCCTATTTTTAATTTGAAGCTTATACATAGGAGAATCTCCGATTTCAATTTTATAACTCTGACTAAATAAGAAAAGGGTCTAAAGTTGGTCCAATAAGTGCAATTTTCTCAAATATAAAATTCCCCCATCGAAAACACATGGCGGACTATTCAATGAATTATTGTTCAAAAAGTAAAATTTTCAAAATTTTTTGACGTTTGTGATATTGAAGATTATATATAAGGGAATCTTCAATTCCAATTTTATAACACTGACTAAATAAGTAGTGGGTCTAAAGTTGGTCCAAAAAGTGCAATTTTCTCGAAAATACAATTCCCCATTGAAAACACATGGCGGAATATTCAATGAATTATTGTTCAAAAAGTAAAATTTTCAAAACATTTTCCCGTTTTTTATATTGAAGCTCATATATAGGAGAATCTCCAATTTGAATTTTATAACACTCATTAAATAAGAAGTGGGTCTAAAGTTGGTCCAAAAAGTGCAATTTTCTCAAAAATAAAATTCCCCCATTGAAAACACATGGCGGACTATTCAATGAATTATTGTTCAGAAAGTAAAATTTTCAAAACATTTTCCCGTTTTTTATATTGAAGCTCATATATAGGAGAATCTCCAATTTGAATTTTATAACACTCATTACATAAGAAGTGGGTCAAAATTTGGTCCAAAAAGTGCAATTTTCTCAAAAATAAAATTCCACCATTGAAAACACATGGCGGACTATTCAATGAATTATTGTTCAAAAAGTAAAATTTTCAAAATTTTTTGGCGTTTGTGATATTGAAGATTATATATAAGGGAATCTTCAATTCCAATTTTATAACACTGACTAAATAAGAAGTGGGTCTAAAGTTGGTCCAAAAAGTGCAATTTTCTCGAAAATACAATTCCCCATTGAAAACACATGGCGGACTATTCAATGAATTATTGTTCAAAAAGTAAAATTTTCAAAAATTTTTCCTATTTGTTAATTTGAAGCTTATACATAGGAGAATCTCCGATTTCAATTTTATAACTCTGACTAAATAAGAAGTGGGTCTAAAGTTGGTAAAAAAAGAGCAATTTTCTCAAAAATAAAATTCCCCCATTGAAAACACATGGCGGACTATTCAATGAATTATTGTTCAAAAAGTAAAATTTTCAAAACATTTTCCCGTTTTTTATATTGAAGCTCATATATAGGAGAATCTCCAATTTGAATTTTATTACACTCATTAAATAAGAAGTGGGTCTAAAGTTGGTCCAAAAAGTGCAATTTTCTCAAAAATAAAATTCCACCATTGAAAAGACATGGCGGACTATTCAATGAATTATTGTTCAAAAAGTAAAATTTTCAAAATTTTTTGGCGTTTGTGATATTGAAGATTATATATAAGGGAATCTTCAATTCCAATTTTATAACACTGACTAAATAAGAAGTGGGTCTAAAGTTGGTCCAAAAAGTGCAATTTTCTCGAAAATACAATTCCCCATTGAAAACACATGGCGGACTATTCAATGAATTATTGTTCAAAAAGTAAAATTTTCAAAAAATTTTCCTATTTGTTAATTTGAAGCTTATACATAGGAGAATCTCCGATTTCAATTTTATAACTCTGACTAAATAAGAAAAGGGTCTAAAGTTGGTCCAATAAGTGCAATTTTCTCAAATATAAAATTCCCCCATTGAAAACACATGGCGGACTATTCAATGAATTATTGTTCAAAAAGTAAAATTTTCAAAAATTTTTGGCGTTTGTGATATTGAAGATTATATATAAGGGAATCTTCAATTCCAATTTTATAACACTGACTAAATAAGAAGTGGGTCTAAAGTTGGTCCAAAAAGTGCAATTTTCTCAAAAATTAAATTCCCCCATTGAAAACACATGGCGGACTATTCAATGAATTATTGTTCAAAAAGTAAAATTTTCAAAAATTTTTCCTATTTGTTAATTTGAAGCTTATACATAGGAGAATCTCCGATTTCAATTTTATAACTCTGACTAAATAAGAAGTGGGTCTAAAGTTGGTAAAAAAAGAGCAATTTTCTCAAAAATAAAATTCCCCCATTGAAAACACATGGCGGACTATTCAATGAATTATTGTTCAAAAAGTAAAATTTTCAAAACATTTTCCCGTTTTTTATATTGAAGCTCATATATAGGAGAATCTCCAATTTGAATTTTATAACACTCATTAAATAAGAAGTGGGTCTAAAGTTGGTCCAAAAAGTGCAATTTTCTCAAAAATAAAATTCCACCATTGAAAAGACATGGCGGACTATTCAATGAATTATTGTTCAAAATGTAAAATTTTCAAAAATTTTTCCCGTTTGTGATATTGAATCTTATACATAGGGAATCTCCGATTCCAAATTTATAACACTGATTAAATAAGAAGTGGGTCTAAAGTTGGCCCCAAAAATTGCACTTTCAAACATTTTCGTTTTAAATTTTTCCCATGTTAACCGTATGGAAAATTTCACACTTCTAAATTTTCAAAATTTTAAAATCTTTTTGCAACTACGGTAACAGAAATTATCGCCCGAATCGATTTCCATATTAAAATCGCCATTAAAGTGAAATTTTACTCTTCACAATCCAGTTATTGCACCCAAAAATGTCATCCGTTTGAAAATACATTAAACTTGTAAATCCTTAGGCAATTTTCAAATTCTCAGTCTTTGAAATTTAACCTTATATTTATGCCTAGGATCATAAAATTCATTACCAGATTTTATTCTGATAATCAATTTGCTTATAAAATGGTATTATAGCACTGAAAATCGAACTAATGTAAATTTAAATGACAGGATGAAAACATTTTCTGAGCGCTTTCGTTTCAAAATTTCAACTTTTCATATAACTATTCAAAACTAGTTTTTTTTAGAAAATTTGGAACTTAGTTTGATTTATAAAGCGTTTTTGATTAAAAAAACACAATTTGGAACAATTTGTTGGAAATGAAATTTTCCTTTAATCCTCCTTCCACACGAAATTGAAATATTTGACAATTTTCGAAAATATTAATTTTTGATTTGCAGAACACTATTTTTATATAAAATTTGTCCAAGAATGATTATAAAACATATATCCAATTCAAATTCACAATTTGAAAGCATTTGAGTCATTTTCTCGAAAATACAATTCCCCATTGAAAATACATGGCGGACTATTCCATGAATTATTGTTCAAAAAGTAAAATTTTCAAAACATTTTCCCGTTTTTTATATTGAAGCTCATATATAGGAGAATCTCCAATTCCAATTCTATAACACTCACTAAATAAGAAGTGGGTCTAAAGTTGGTCCAAAAAGTGCAATTTTCTCAAAAATTAAATTCCCTTATTGAAAACACATGGCGGACTGTTCAATGAATAATTGTTCAAAAAGTAAAGTTTTCAAAATTTTTTCCCATTTGTGATATGGAAGTTTATATATAGGAGAATCTCCAATTCCAATTTTATAACACTCACTAAATAAGAAGTGGGTTTTAAGTTGGTCCAAAAACTGCAATTTTCTCAAAACTAAAATTCTCAGATTGAAAACACATGGCGGACTATTCAATGAATTATTGTTCAAAAATTAAAATTTTCAATTTTTTTTCCGTGTGTGATATTGAAGCTTATATATAGGAAAACCTCTAATTCCAATTTTAGAACACTCATTAAATAAGAAGTGGGTCTAAAGTTGGTCCAAATAGTGCAATTTTTTCAAAAATAAAATCCCCCCATTGAAAACACATGGTGGACTGTTCAATGATTTATTGTTCAAAAAGTAATATTTTCAAAATTTTTTACCATGTGTGATATTGAAGCTTATATATAGCAGAATCTCTAATTCCAATTTTATAAAACTCACTAAATAAGAAGTGGGTCTAAAGTTGGTCCCAAAAATTGCACTTTTAAAATATTTCGCTTTTAATTTTTCCAATGTTAACCGTATGGAAAATTTGACATATCAAAATTTTCAAAATTTTACATTTTTTTTTGCAACTAGGATAACAGAAATCATTACGCGAATTGATTTCCACAATCAAATGGTCATTAAAATGAAATTTTACTTCTCAAAATTCAGTTATTGGTCCAAAAACTGCAATTTTCTCAAAAATAAAATTTCCCATGTGAAAACACATGGCGGACTATTGAATGAATTATTTTTCAAAAAGTAAAATTTTCAAAAGTTTTTCCCGTTTTTTATATTGAAGCTCATACATAGGAAAATCTCCAATTCGAATTTTATAACACTCACTAAATAAGAAGTGAGTCTAAAGTTGGTCCAAAAAGTTGGTCCAAAAAGCAATTTTCTCGAAAATACAATTCCCTCATTGAAAACACATGGCGGACTATTCAATGAATTATTGTTCAAAAAGTAAAGTTTTCAAACATTTTTCCCGATTGTGATATTGAAGCTTATATATAGGAGAATCTCTAATTCTAATATAATAATACTCACTAAATAAGAAGTGAGTCTAAAGTTGGTCCAAAAAGTGCAATTTTCTCAAAAATAAAATTCCCCCATTGAAAACACATGGCGGATTATTCAATGAATTATTGTTCAAAAAGTAAAATTTTCAAAAATTTTTAATATTTGTTAATTTGAAGCTTATACATAGGAGAATCTCCGATTTCAATTTTATAACTCTGACTAAATAAGAAGTGGGTCTAAAGTTGGTCCAAAAAGTGCAATTTTCTCAAAAATTAAATTCCCCCATTGAAAACACATGGCGGACTATTCAATGAATTATTGTTCAAATAGTAAAATTTTCAAAACATTTTCCTATTTGTTAATTTGAAGCTTATACATAGGAGAATCTCCGATTTCAATTTTATAACTCTGACTAAATAAGAAAAGGGTCTAAAGTTGGTCCAATAAGTGCAATTTTCTCAAATATAAAATTCCCCAATTGAAAACACATGGCGGACTATTCAATGAATTATTGTTCAAAAAGTAAAATTTTCAAAATTTTTTGGCGTTTGTGATATTGAAGATTATATATAAGGGAATCTTCAATTCCAATTTTATAACACTGACTAAATAAAATTCCCCCATTGAAAACACATGGTGGACTATTCAATGAATTATTGTTCAAAAAGTAAAATTTTCATAATTTTTTCCCGTTAGTGATATTGAATCTTATTATAGGAGAATCTCCGATTTCAATTTTATAACTCTGACTAAATAAGAAGTGGGTCTAATATTGGTCCAAAAAGTGCAATTTTCTCAAAAATAAAATTCCCCTATTGAAAACACATGGTGGACTATTCCATGAATTATTGTTCAAAAAGTAAAATTTTCAAAACATTTTCCCGTTTTTTATATTGAAGCTCATATATAGGAGAATCTCCAATTTGAATTTTATAACACTCATTAAATAAGAAGTGGGTCTAAAGTTGGTCCAAAAAGTGCAATTTTCTCAAAAATAAAATTCCACCATTGAAAACACATGGCGGACTATTCAATGAATTATTGTTCAAAAGGTAAAATTTTCAAAATTTTTTGCCGTTTGTGATATTGAAGATTATATATAAGGGAATCTTCAATTCCAATTTTATAACACTGACTAAATAAGAAGTGGGTCTAGAGTTGGTCCAAAAAGTGCAATTTTCTCGAAAATACAATTCCCCATTGAAAACACATGGCGGACTATTTAATGAATTATTGTTCAAAAAGTAAAATTTTCAAAAAATTTTCCTATTTGTTAATTTGAAGCTTATACATAGGAGAATCTCCGACTTCAATTTTATAACTCTGACTAAATAAGAAAAGGGTCTAAAGTTGGTCCAATAAGTGCAATTTTCTCAAATATAAAATTCCCCCATTGAAAACACATGGCGGACTATTCAATGAATTATTGTTCAAAAAGTAAAATTTTCAAAATTTTTTGGCGTTTGTGATATTGAAGATTATATATAAGGGAATCTTCAATTCCAATTTTATAACACTGATTAAATAAGTAGTGGGTCTAAAGTTGGTCCAAAAAGTGCAATTTTCTCGAAAATACAATTCCCCATTGAAAACACATGGCGGACTATTCAATGAATTATTGTCCAAAAAGTAAAATTTTCAAAAAATTTTCCCGTTTGTGATATTGAAGTTTATATATAGGAGAATCTCTAATTCCAATTTTATAACACTCACTAAAAAAAAGTGGGTCTAAAGTTGGTCCAAAAACTGCAATTTTCACAAAAGTAAAATTCCCCCATTGAAAACACATGGCGGACTATTCAATGAATTATTGTTCAAAAAGTAAAATTTTCAAAACATTTTACCTTTTTTTATATTGAAGCTCATATATAGGAGAATCTCCAATATGAATTTTATAACATTCACTAAAAAAGAAGTGGGTCTAAAGTTGGTCCAAAAACTGCAATTTTCTCAAAAATAAAATTTCCCCATTGAAAACACATGGCGGACTATTGAATGAATTATTTTTTAAAAAGTAAAATTTTCAAAATTTTTTCCCGTTTTTTATATTGAAGCTCATACATAGGAAAATCTCCAATTCGTATTTAATAACACTCACTAAATAAGAAGTGAGTCTAAAGTTGGTCCAAAAAGTGCAATTTTCTCAAAAATTAAATTCCCCCATTGAAAACACATGGCGGACTATTCAATGAATTATTGTTCAAATAGTAAAATTTTCAAAACATTTTCCTATTTGTTAATTTGAAGCTTATACATAGGAGAATCTCCGATTTCAATTTTATAACTCTGACTAAATAAGAAAAGGGTCTAAAGTTGGTCCAATAAGTGCAATTTTCTCAAATATAAAATTCCCCAATTGAAAACACATGGCGGACTATTCAATGAATTATTGTTCAAAAAGTAAAATTTTCAAAATTTTTTGGCGTTTGTGATATTGAAGATTATATATAAGGGAATATTCAATTCCAATTTTATAACACTGACTAAATAAAATTCCCCCATTGAAAACACATGGTGGACTATTCAATGAATTATTGTTCAAAAAGTAAAATTTTCATAATTTTTTCCCGTTAGTGATATTGAATCTTATTATAGGAGAATCTCCGATTTCAATTTTATAACTCTGACTAAATAAGAAGTGGGTCTAAAGTTGGTCCAAAAAGTGCAATTTTCTCAAAAATAAAATTCCCCTATTGAAAACACATGGTGGACTATTCCATGAATTATTGTTCAAAAAGTAAAATTTTCAAAACATTTTCCCGTTTTTTATATTGAAGCTCATATATAGGAGAAACTCCAATTTGAATTTTATAACACTCATTAAATAAGAAGTGGGTCTAAAGTTGGTCCAAAAAGTGCAATTTTCTCAAAAATAAAATTCCACCATTGAAAACACATGGCGGACTATTCAATGAATTATTGTTCAAAAGGTAAAATTTTCAAAATTTTTTGCCGTTTGTGATATTGAAGATTATATATAAGGGAATCTTCAATTCCAATTTTATAACACTGACTAAATAAGAAGTGGGTCTAGAGTTGGTCCAAAAAGTGCAATTTTCTCGAAAATACAATTCCCCATTGAAAACACATGGCGGACTATTTAATGAATTATTGTTCAAAAAGTAAAATTTTCAAAAAATTTTCCTATTTGTTAATTTGAAGCTTATACATAGGAGAATCTCCGACTTCAATTTTATAACTCTGACTAAATAAGAAAAGGGTCTAAAGTTGGTCCAATAAGTGCAATTTTCTCAAATATAAAATTCCCCCATTGAAAACACATGGCGGACTATTCAATGAATTATTGTTCAAAAAGTAAAATTTTCAAAATTTTTTGGCGTTTGTGATATTGAAGATTATATATAAGGGAATCTTCAATTCCAATTTTATAACACTGATTAAATAAGTAGTGGGTCTAAAGTTGGTCCAAAAAGTGCAATTTTCTCGAAAATACAATTCCCCATTGAAAACACATGGCGGACTATTCAATGAATTATTGTCCAAAAAGTAAAATTTTCAAAAAATTTTCCCGTTTGTGATATTGAAGTTTATATATAGGAGAATCTCTAATTCCAATTTTATAACACTCACTAAAAAAAAGTGGGTCTAAAGTTTGTCCAAAAACTGCAATTTTCACAAAAGTAAAATTCCCCCATTGAAAACACATGGCGGACTATTCAATGAATTATTGTTCAAAAAGTAAAATTTTCAAAACATTTTACCTTTTTTTATATTGAAGCTCATATATAGGAGAATCTCCAATATGAATTTTATAACATTCACTAAAAAAGAAGTGGGTCTAAAGTTGGTCCAAAAACTGCAATTTTCTCAAAAATAAAATTTCCCCATTGAAAACACATGGCGGACTATTGAATGAATTATTTTTTAAAAAGTAAAATTTTCAAAATTTTTTCCTCTTTTTTTATATTGAAGCTCATACATAGGAAAATCTCCAATTCGAATTTTATAACACTCACTAAATAAGAAGTGGGTCTAAAGTTGGTCCAAAAATTTGGTCCAAAAAACAATTTTCTCGAAATTACAATTCCCTCATTGAAAACACAAGGCGGACTATTCAATGAATTATTGTTCAAAAAGTAAAATTTTCAAAATTTTTTCCCGTTTGTGATATTGAAGCTTATATATAGGAGAATCTCTAATTCCAATATAATAACACTCACTAAAAAAAAAGTGGGTCTAAAGTTGGTCCAAAAACTGCAATTTTCTCAAAAATAAAATTTCTCCATTGAAAACACATGGCGGACTGTTCAATGAATTATTGTACAAAAAGTAAAATTTTCAAAATTTTTTCCCGTTTGTGATATAGAAGCTTATATATAGGAGAATCTCCAATTCCAATTTTATAACACTCGCTAAATAAGAAGTGGGTTTTAAGTTGGTCCAAAAAGTGCAATTTTCTCAAAACTAAAATTCCCAGATTGAAAACACATGGCGGACTATTCAATGAATTATTGTTCAAAAAGTAAAATTTTCAATTCTTTTTTCCCGTGTGTGATACTGAAGCTTATATATAGGAAAACCTCCAATTCCAATTTTACAACACTCATTAAATAAGAAGTGGGTCTAAAGTTTGTCCAAATAGTGCAATTTTTTCAAAAATGAAATTCCCCCATTGAAAACACATGGTGGACTGTTCAATGATTTATTGTTCAAAAAGTAAAATTTTCAAAATTTTATGGCGTTTGTGATATTGAAGATTATATATAAGGGAATCTTCAATTCCAATTTTATAACACTGACTAAATAAGAAGTGGGTCTAAAGTTGGTCCAAAAAGTGCAATTTTCTCGAAAATAAAATTCCCCCATTGAAAACACATGGCGGACTATTCAATGAATTATTGTTCAAAAAGTAAAATTTTCAAAAAATTTTCCTATTTGTTAATTTGAAGCTCATATATAGGAGAATCTCTAATTCCAATTTTATAACACTCACTAAATAAGAAGTGGGTCTAAAGTTGGTCCAAAAAGTTGGTCCAAAAAGCAATTTTCACGAAAATACAATTCCCTCATTGAAAACACATTTCGGACTATTCAATGAATTATTGTTCAAAAAGTAAAATTTTCAAAAATTTTTCCCGTTTTTAATATTGAAGCTCATATATAGGAGAATCTCCAATTCGAATTTTATAACACTCACTAAATAAAAAGTGGGTCTAAAGTTGGTTCAAAAAGTGCAATTTTCTCAAAAATAAATTGCCCCATTTGAAACACATAGCGGACTAAACAATGAATTATTGTTCAAAAAGTAAAATTTTCAAAATTTTTCCTGTTTTTTATATTGAAGCTCATACATGGGAGAATCTCCAATTTGAATTTTATAACATTCAATAAATAAGAAGTGGGTCTAAAGTTGGTCCAAAAAGGTGGTCCAAAAAGTTGGTAAAAAAAGCAATTTTCAAGAAAATACAATTCCCCCATTGAAAACACATGGCATACTATTCAATGAATTATTGTTCAAAAAGTAAAATTTTTAAAAAATTTTCCAATTTTTTATATTGAAGCTCATATATAGGAGAATCTCTAATTCTAATTTTATAACATTCACTAAATAAGAAGTGGGTCTAAAATTGGTCCAAAAAGTGCAATTTTCTCAAAAATAAAATTACCCCATTGAAAACACATGGCGGACTATTCAATTAATTATTGTTCAAAAAGTTAAATTTTCCAAATTTTTTCCCGTTTTTTATATTGAAGCTCATATATAGGAGAATCTCCAATTCGAATTTTATAACACTCACTAAATAAAAAATGGGTCTAAAGTTGGTCCAAAAAGTTGGTCCAAAAAGCAATTTTCAAAAAAATACAATTCCCTCATTGAAAACACATGGCGGAATATTCAATGAATTATTGTTCAAAAAGTAAAATTTTAGAAAAATTTTCTCTTTTTTTATATTGAAGCTCATATATAGGAGAATCTCCAATTTGAATTTTATAACATTCACTAAATAAGAAGTGGGTCTAAAATTGGTCCAAAAAGTGCAATTTTCTCAAAAATAAAATTACCTCATTGAAAACACATGGCGGACTATTCAATTAATTATTGTTCAAAAAGTTAAATTTTCAAAATTTTTTCCTGTTTTTTATATTGAAGCTCATATATAGGAGAATCTTCAATTCGAATTTTATAACACTCACTAAATAAGAAGTGGGTCTAAAATTGGTCCAAAAAGTGCAATTTTCTCAAAAATAAAATTCCCCCATTGAAAACACATTACGGACTATTCAATGAATTATTGTTCAAAAAGTAAAATTTTTTAAAAATGTTCCAATTTTTTTATATTGAAGCTCATATATAGGAGAATATCTAATTCCAATTTTATAACACTCACTAAATAAGAAGTGGGTCTAAAGTTGGTCCAAAAAGTTGGTCCAAAAAGTTGGTCCAAAAAGCAATTTTCACGAAAATAGAATTCCCTCATTGAAAACACATTTCGGACTATTCAATGTATTATTGTTCAAAAAGTAAAATTTTCAAAAATTTTTCTCGTTTTTAATATTGAAGCTCATATATAGGAGAATCTCCAATTCGAATTTCATAACACTCACTAAATAAAAAGTGGGTCTAAAGTTGGTTCAAAAAGTGCAATTTTCTCAAAAATAAAATTCCCCATTTGAAACACATGGCGGACTATTCAATGAATTATTGTTCAAAAAGTAAAATTTTCAAAATTTTTCCTGTTTTTTATATTGAAGCTCATACATGGGAGAATCTCCAATTTGAATTTTATAACATTCAATGAATAAGAAGTGGGTCTAAAGTTGGTCCAAAAAGTTGGTCCAAAAAGTTGGTTCAAAAAGCAATTTTCAAGAAAATACTATTCCCCCATTGAAAACACATGGCGGACTATTCAATGAATTATTGTTCAAAAAGTAAAATTTTTAAAAAATTTTCCAATTTTTTATATTGAAGCTCATATATAGGAGAATCTCTAATTCCAATTTTATAACACTCACTAAATAAGAAGTGGGTCTAAAGTTGGTCCAAAAAGTGCACTTTCAAAGTGTTTCGTTTTAAATTTCCCCGATGTTAATCGTATGAAAAATTCACACTCCTAAATTTTCAAACTTTTACAATCCTTTTGCAGCTAGGGTAACAAAAATCATCACACGAATGGATTTCCACATTCAAATAGTCATTAAAATGAAATTTTACTACTAAAAATTCAGTTATTACCAAAAAAATCTTTATATCCATTTGAATATACATTAAACTAGCCAATCCTTAGGCAATTTTCAAATTCTCAATTTTCGAATTTTAACCTTAATTTGTAGCTTTGGATAATAAAAGTCATCACCCGATTTCTCTCTTATCATCAATTTGCTCATGAAATAGTATTTTAGCACTCAAAATCGAAGCAATGCTAAGTAAAATAAAGGTTTCAAAACAGTTTCTGAGCGCTTTCATTTCAAAAGTTCAACTTCACATAAAACTATTCAAAATTAGTTTTTTTGGCCAAAATTTGGAAATTTGTTTGATATTTAAAGTATTTTTGGATAAAAAACACAATTTGGAACCATTTGATAAATATGAAATTTTCCATTCAAATACACTCGAACCTGAAATATTTCAAGATTTTCGAAAAAATAAATTTTTGTTTTTTAGAATACTTTTTTTTAATTAATATTTGCAACAAGAATGACTATAAAACAAATATCCAACATCAATTAGCAATTTGAAAGCATTTGTGCAATTTTCTCGAAAATACAATTCAACCATTGAAAACACATGGCGGACTATTCAATGAATTATAGTTCGAAAAGTAAAATTTTCAAAATTTTTTCCCGTTTTTTATATTGAAGCTCATATATAGGAGAATCTTCAGTTCGAATTTTATAACACTCACTAAATAAGAAGTGGGTATAAAGTTGGTCCAAAAAGTGCAATTTTCTCAAAAATAAAATTCCCTTATTGAAAACACATGGCGGACTATTCAATGAATTATTGTTCAAAAAGAAAAATTTTCAAAAAATTTTCTCTTTTTTTATATTGAAGCTCATATATAGGAGAATCTCCAATTTGAATTTTATAACATTCACTAAATAAGAAGTGGGTCTAAAATTGGTCCAAAAAGTGCAATTTTCTCAAAAATAAAATTCCCCCATTGAAAACACATGGCGGACTATTTAATGAATTATTGTTCAAAAAGTAAAATTTTTTTTAAATGTTCCAATTTTTTATATTGAAGCTCATATATAGGAGAATCTCTAATTCCAATTTTATAACACTCACTAAATAAGAAGTGGGTCTAAAGTTGGTCCAAAAAGTTGGTCCAAAAAGCAATTTTCAAGAAAATACAATTCCCTCATTGAAAACACATTTCGGACTATTCAATGAATTATTGTTCAAAAAGTAAAATTTTCAACATTTTTTCCCGTTTTTAATAATGAAGCTCATATATAGGAGAATCTCCAATTCGAATTTTATAACACTCACTAAATAAAAAGTGGGTCTAAAGTTGGTTCAAAAAGTGCAATTTTCTCAAAAATAAAATTTCCCCATTTAAAACACATGGCGGACTATTCAATGAATTATTGTTCAAAAAGTAAAATTTTAAAAATTGTTTCCCGTTTTTTATATTGAAGCTCATATATAGGAGAATCTTCAATTCGAATTTTATAACACTCACTAAATAAGAAGTGGGTCTAAATTTGGTCCAAAAAGTGCAATTTTCTCAAAAATAAAATTCCCCCATTTGAAACACATGGCGGACTATTCAATGAATTATTGTACAAAAAGTAAAATTTTCAAAATTTTGTCCTGTTTTTTATATTGAAGCTCATATATAGGAGAATCTTCAATTCGAATTTTCTAACACTCACTAAATAAGAAGTGGGTCTAAAATTGGTCCAAAAAGTTGGTCCAAAAAGCAATTTTCAAAAAAATACAATTCCCTCATTGAAAACACATGGCGGAATATTCAATGAATTATTGTTCAAAAAGTAAAATTTTAGAAAAATTTTCTCTTTTTTTATATTGAAGCTCATATATAGGAGAATCTCCAATTTGAATTTTATAACATTCACTAAATAAGAAGTGGGTCTAAAATTGGTCCAAAAAGTGCAATTTTCTCAAAAATAAAATTACCCCATTGAAAACACATTTCGGACTATTCAATTAATTATTGTTCAAAAAGTTAAATTTTCAAAATTTTTTCCCGTTTTTTATATTGAAGCTCATATATAGGAGAATCTTCAATTCGAATTTTATAACACTCACTAAATAAGAAGTGGGTCTAAAATTGGTCCAAAAAGTGCAATTTTCTCAAAAATAAAATTCCCCCATTGAAAACACATTACGGACTATTCAATGAATTATTGTTCAAAAAGTAAAATTTTTTAAAAATGTTCCAATTTTTTTATATTGAAGCTCATATATAGGAGAATCTCCAATTTGAATTTTATAACATTCACTAAATAAGAAGTGGGTCTAAAATTGGTCCAAAAAGTGCAATTTTCTCAAAAATAAAATTACCCCATTGAAAACACATGGCGGACTATTCAATTAATTATTGTTCAAAAAGTTAAATTTTCAAAATTTTTTCCCGTTTTTTATATTGAAGCTCATATATAGGAGAATCTTCAATTCGAATTTTATAACACTCACTAAATAAGAAGTGGGTCTAAAATTGGTCCAAAAAGTGCAATTTTCAAGAAAATACAATTCCCCCATTGAAAACACATGGCGGACTATTCAATGAATTATTGTTCAAAAAGTAAAATTTTAAAAAAATTTTCCAATTTTTTATATTGAAGCTCATATATAGGAGAATCTCTAATTCCAATTTTATAACACTCACTAAATAAGAAGTGGGTCTAAAGTTGGTCCAAAAAGTGCACTTTCAAAGTGTTTCGTTTTAAATTTCCGCGATGTTAATCGTATGA
Organism: Linyphia triangularis; assembly: GCA_963978545.1. Lineage (NCBI taxonomy): Eukaryota > Metazoa > Arthropoda > Arachnida > Araneae > Linyphiidae > Linyphia > Linyphia triangularis. The sequence continues at coordinate 19,506,327 of OZ021721.1, forward strand.
AAAATTCACACTTCTAAATTTTCAAACTTTTACAATCCTTTTGCAGCTAGGGTAACAAAAATCATCACACGAATGGATTTCCACATTCAAATAGTCATTAAAATGAAATTTTACTACTAAAAATTCAGTTATTACCAAAAAATCTTTATATCCATTTGAATATACATTAAACTAGCCAATCCTTAGGCAATTTTCAAATTCTCAATTTTCGAATTTTAACCTTAATTTGTAGCTTTGGATAATAAAAGTCATCACCCGATTTCTCTCTTATCATCAATTTGCTCATGAAATAGTATTTTAGCACTCAAAATCGAAGCAATGCTAAGTAAAATAAAGGTTTCAAAACAGTTTCTGAGCGCTTTCATTTCAAAAGTTCAACTTCACATAAAACTATTCAAAATTAGTTTTTTTGGCCAAAATTTGGAAATTTGTTTGATATTTAAAGTATTTTTGGATAAAAAACACAATTTGGAACCATTTGATAAATATGAAATTTTCCATTCAAATACACTCGAACATGAAATATTTCAAGATTTTCGAAAAATTAAATTTTTGTTTTTTAGAATACTTTTTTTTAACTAATATTTGCAACAAGAATGACTATAAAACAAATATCCAACATCAATTAGCAATTTGAAAGCATTTGTGCAATTTTCTCGAAAATACAATTCAACCATTGAAAACACATGGCGGACTATTCAATGAATTATAGTTCTAAAAGTAAAATTTTCAAAATTTTTTCCCGTTTTTTATATTGAAGCTCATATATAGGAGAATCTTCAGTTCGAATTTTATAACACTCACTAAATAAGAAGTGGGTATAAAGTTGGTCCAAAAAGTGCAATTTTCTCAAAAATAAAATTCCCTTATTGAAAACACATGGCGGACTATTCAATGAATTATTGTTCAAAAAGAAAAATTTTCAAAAAATTTTCTCTTTTTTTATATTGAAGCTCATATATAGGAGAATCTCCAATTTGAATTTTATAACATTCACTAAATAAGAAGTGGGTCTAAAATTGGTCCAAAAAGTGCAATTTTCTCAAAAATAAAATTCCCCCATTGAAAACACATGGCGGACTATTTAATGAATTATTGTTCAAAAAGTAAAATTTTTTTAAAATGTTCCAATTTTTTATATTGAAGCTCATATATAGGAGAATCTCTAATTCCAATTTTATAACACTCACTAAATAAGAAGTGGGTCTAAAGTTGGTACAAAAAGTTGGTCCAAAAAGCAATTTTCAAGAAAATACAATTCCCTCATTGAAAACACATTTCGGACTATTCAATGAATTATTGTTCAAAAAGTAAAATTTTCAACATTTTTTCCCGTTTTTAATAATGAAGCTCATATATAGGAGAATCTCCAATTCGAATTTTATAACACTCACTAAATAAAAAGTGGGTCTAAAGTTGGTTCAAAAAGTGCAATTTTCTCAAAAATAAAATTTCCCCATTTAAAACACATGGCGGACTATTCAATGAATTATTGTTCAAAAAGTAAAATTTTCAAAATTTTTTCCCGTTTTTTATATTGAAGCTCATATATAGGAGAATCTTCAATTCGAATTTTATAACACTCACTAAATAAGAAGTGGGTCTAAAGTTGGTCCAAAAAGTGCAATTTTCTCAAAAATAATATTCCCCCATTTGAAACACATGGCGGACTATTCAATGAATTATTGTACAAAAAGTAAAATTTTCAAAATTTTGTCCTGTTTTTTATATTGAAGCTCATATATAGGAGAATCTCCAATTCGAATTTTATAACACTCACTAAATAAGAAGTGGATCTAAAGTTGGTCCAAAAAGTTGGTCCAAAAAGCAATTTTCAAGAAAATACAATTCTCTCATTGAAAACACATGGCGGACTATTCAATGAATTATTGTTCAAAAAGTAAAAATTTCAAAAAATTGTCTCTTTTTGTATATTGAAGCTCATATATAGGAGAATCTCCAATTTGAATTTTATAACATTCACTAAATAAGAAGTGGGTCTAAAGTTGGTCCAAAAAGTGCAATTTTCTCAAAAATAAAATTCCCTTATTGAAAACACATGGCGGACTATTCAATGAGTTATTGTTCAAAAAGTTAAATTTTCAACATTTTTTCCCGTTTTTTATATTGAAGCTCATATATAGGAGAATCTCCAATTTGAATTTTATAACATTCACTAAATAAGAAGTGGGTCTAAAGTTGGTCCAAAATGTTGATCCTAAAAGCAATTTTCACGAAAATACAATTCCCTCATTGAAAACACATTTCGGACTATTCAATGAATTATTGTTCAAAAAGTAAAATTTTCAACATTTTTTCCCGTTTTTAATAATGAAGCTCATATATAGGAGAATCTCCAATTCGAATTTTATAACACTCACTAAATAAAAAGTGGGTCTAAAGTTGGTTCAAAAAGTGCAATTTTCTCAAAAATAAAATTCCCCCATTTAAAACACATGGCGGACTATTCAATGAATTATTGTTCAAAAAGTAAAATTTTCAAAATTTTTTCCCGTTTTTTATTTTGAAGCTCATATATAGGAGAATCTTCAATTCGAATTTTATAACACTCACTAAATAAGAAGTGGGTCTAAAGTTGGTCCAAAAAGTGCAATTTTCTCAAAAATAAAATTCCTCCATTTGAAACACATGACGGACTATTCAATGAATTATTGTTCAAAAAGTAAAATTTTCAAAATTTTGTCCTGTTTTTTATATTGAAGCTCATATATAGGAGAATCTCCAATTCGAATTTTATAACACTCACTAAATAAGAAGTGGGTCTAAAGTTGGTCCAAAAAGTTGGTCCAAAAAGCAATTTTCTCGAAAATACAATTCCCCATTGAAAACACATGGCGGACTATTCAATGAATTATTGTTCAAAAAGTAAAATTTTCAAAAATATTTCCTATATGTTAATTTGAAGCTTATACATAGGAGAATCTCCGATTTCAATTTTATAACTCTGACTAAATAAGAAGTGGGTCTAAAGTTGGTCCAAAAAGTGCAATTTTCTCAAAAATAAAATTCCCCCATTGAAAACACATGGCGGACTATTCAATGAATTATTGTTCAAAAAGTAAAATTTTCAAAACATTTTCCCGTTTTTTATATTGAAGCTCATATATAGGAGAATCTCCAATTTGAATTTTATAACACTCATTAAATAAGAAGTGGATCTAAAGTTGGTCCAAAAAGTGCAATTTTCTCAAAAATAAAATTCCCCCATTGAAAACACATGGCGGACTATTCAATGAATTATTGTTCAAAAAGTAAAATTTTCAAAACATTTTACCTTTTTTTATATTGAAGCTCACGTATAGGAGAATCTCTAATTTGAATTTTATAACATTCACTAAAAAAGCAGTGGGTCTAAAGTTGGTTTAAAAACTGCAATTTTCTCAAAAATAAAATTTCCCCATTGAAAACACATGGCGGACTATTGAATGAATTATTTTTCAAAAAGTAAAATTTTCAAAAATTTTTCCCGTTTTTTATATTGAAGCTCATACATACGAAAATCTCCAATTCGAATTTAATAACACTCAACAAGTGAGTCTAAAGTTGGTCCATAAAGTGCAATTTTCTCAAAAATAAAATTTCCCCATTGAAAACACATGGCGGACTATTCAATGAATTATAGTTCAAAAAGTAAAATTTTCAAAATTTGTTCCTCTTTTTTTATATTGAAGCTCATACATAGGAAAATATCCAATTCGAATTTTATAACACTCACTGAATAAGAAGTGGGTCTAAAGTTGGTCCAAAAAGTTGGTCCAAAAAGCAATTTTCTCGAAAATACAATTCCCTCATTGAAAACACAAGGCGGAATATTCAATGAATTATTGTTCAAAAAGTAAAATTTTCAAAATTTTTTCCCGTTTGTGATATTGAAGCTTATATATAGGAGAATCTCTAATTCCAATATAATAACACTCACTAAAAAAAAAGTGGGTCTAAAGTTGGTCCAAAAACTGCAATTTTCTCAAAAATAAAATTCCCAGATTGAAAACACATGGCGGACTATTCAATGAATTATTGTTCAAAAAGTAAAATTTTCAATTTTTTTCCCCGTGTGTGATATTGAAGCTTATATATAGTAAAACCTCCAATTCCAATTTTACAACACTCATTAAATAAGAAGTGGGTCTAAAGTTTGTCCAAATAGTGCAATTTTTTCAAAAATGAAATTCCCCCATTGAAAACACATGGTGGACTGTTCAATGATTTATTGTTCAAAAAGGAAAATTTTCAAAATTTTTTGGCGTTTGTGATATTGAAGATTATATATAAGGGAATCTTCAATTCCAATTTTATAACACTGACTAAATAAGAAGTGGGTCTAAAGTTGGTCCAAAAAGTGCAATTTTCTCGAAAATACAATTCCCCATTGAAAACACATGGCGGACAATTCAATGAATTATTGTTCAAAAAGTAAAATTTTCAAAAATTTTTCCTATATGTTAATTTGAAGCTTATACATAGGAGAATCTCCGATTTCAATTTTATAACTCTGACTAAATAAGAAAAGGGTCTAATGTTGGTCCAAAAAGTGCAATTTTCTCAAATATAAAATTCCCCCATTGAAAACACATGGCGGACTATTCAATGAATTATTGTTCAAAAAGTAAAATTTTCAAAATTTTTTGGCGTTTGTGATATTGAAGATTATATATAAGGGAATCTTCAATTCCAATTTTATAACACTGAATAAATAAGAAGTGGGTCTAAAGTTGGTCCAAAATGTGTAATTTTCTCGAAAATACATTTCCCGATTGAAAACACATGGTGGACTATTCAATGAATTATTGTTCAAAAAGTAAAATTTTCAAAATTTTTTCCTATATGTCAATTTGAAGCTTATACATAGGAGAATCTCCGATTTCAATTTCATAACTCTGACTAAATAAGAAGTGGGTCTAAAGTTGGTCCAAAAAGTGCAATTTTCTCAAAAATAAAATTCCCCCATTGAAAACACATGGCGGACTATTCAATGAATTATTGTTCAAAAAGTAAAATATTTCAAAAAATTTTCCCGTTTGTGATATTGAATCTTATACATAGGAGAATCTCCGATTCCAATTTTATAACACTGATTAAATAAGAAGTGGGTCTAAAGTTGGTCCCAAAAATTGCACTTTCAAACATTTTCGTTTTAAATTTTTCCCATGTTAACCGTATGGAAAATTTCACACTTCTAAATTTTCAAAATTTTAAAATCTTTTTGCAACTACGGTAACAGAAATTATCGCCCGAATCGATTTCCATATTAAAATCGCCATTAAAATGAAATTTTACTCTTCACAATCCAGTTATTGCACCCAAAAATGTCATCCGTTTGAAAATACATTAAACTTGTAAATCCTTAGGCAATTTTCAAATTCTCAGTCTTTGAAATTTAACCTTAATTTTCTGCCTAGGATCAAAAAATTCATTACCAGATTTTATTCTTATAATCAATTTGCTTATAAAATGGTATTTTAGCACTGAAAATCGAACTAATGTAAATTTAAAAGACGGCCTGAAAACATTTTATGAGCGCTTTCGTTTCAAAATTTCTACTTTTCATATAACTATTCAAAACTAGTTTTTTTTAGAAAATTTGGAACTTAGTTTGATTTATAAAGCGTTTTTGATTAAAAAAACACAATTTGGAACAATTTGTTGGAAATGAAATTTTCCTTTAATCCTCCTTCCACACGAAATTGAAATATTTGACGATTTTCGAAAATATTAATTTTTGATTTACAGAAAACTATTTTTATATAAAATTGGTCCAAGAATGATTATAAAACATATATCCAATTCAAATTCACAATTTGAAAGCATTTGAGTCATTTTCTCGAAAATACAATTCCCCATTGAAAATACATGGCGGACTATTCCATGAATTATTGTTCAAAAAGTAAAATTTTCAAAACATTTTCCCGTTTTTTATATTGAAGCTCATAAATAGGAGAATCTCCGATTTGAATTTTATAACACTCATTAAATAAGAAGTGGGTCTAAAGTTGGTCCAAAAAGTGCAATTTTCTCAAAAATAAAATTCCACCATTGAAAACACATGGCGGACTATTCAATGAATTATTGTTCAAAAAGTAAAATATTCAAAATTTTTTGGCGTATGTGATATTGAAGATTATATATAAGGGAATCTTCAATTCCAATTTTATAACACTGACTAAATAAGAAGTGGGTCTAAAGTTGGTCCAAAAAGTGCAATTTTCTCGAAAATACAATTCCCCATTGAAAACACATGGCGGACTATTCAATGAATTATTGTTCAAAAAGTAAAATTTTCAAAAAATTTTCCTATTTTTAATTTGAAGCTTATACATAGGAGAATCTCCGATTTCAATTTTATAACTCTGACTAAATAAGAAAAGGGTCTAAAGTTGGTCCAATAAGTGCAATTTTCTCAAATATAAAATTCCCCCATCGAAAACACATGGCGGACTATTCAATGAATTATTGTTCAAAAAGTAAAATTTTCAAAATTTTTTGACGTTTGTGATATTGAAGATTATATATAAGGGAATCTTCAATTCCAATTTTATAACACTGACTAAATAAGTAGTGGGTCTAAAGTTGGTCCAAAAAGTGCAATTTTCTCGAAAATACAATTCCCCATTGAAAACACGTGGCGGAATATTCAATGAATTATTGTTCAAAAAGTAAAATTTTCAAAACATTTTCCCGTTTTTTATATTGAAGCTCATATATAGGAGAATCTCCAATTTGAATTTTATAACACTCATTAAATAAGAAGTGGGTCTAAAGTTGGTCCAAAAAGTGCAATTTTCTCAAAAATAAAATTCCCCCATTGAAAACACATGGCGGACTATTCAATGAATTATTGTTCAGAAAGTAAAATTTTCAAAACATTTTCCCGTTTTTTATATTGAAGCTCATATATAGGAGAATCTCCAATTTGAATTTTATAACACTCATTACATAAGAAGTGGGTCAAAATTTGGTCCAAAAAGTGCAATTTTCTCAAAAATAAAATTCCACCATTGAAAACACATGGCGGACTATTCAATGAATTATTGTTCAAAAAGTAAAATTTTCAAAATTTTTTGGCGTTTGTGATATTGAAGATTATATATAAGGGAATCTTCAATTCCAATTTTATAACACTGACTAAATAAGAAGTGGGTCTAAAGTTGGTCCAAAAAGTGCAATTTTCTCGAAAATACAATTCCCCATTGAAAACACATGGCGGACTATTCAATGAATTATTGTTCAAAAAGTAAAATTTTCAAAAAATTTTCCTATTTGTTAATTTGAAGCTTATACATAGGAGAATCTCCGATTTCAATTTTATAACTCTGACTAAATAAGAAAAGGGTCTAAAGTTGGTCCAATAAGTGCAATTTTCTCAAATATAAAATTCCCCCATTGAAAACACATGGCGGACTATTCAATGAATTATTGTTCAAAAAGTAAAATTTTCAAAAATTTTTGGCGTTTGTGATATTGAAGATTATATATAAGGGAATCTTCAATTCCAATTTTATAACACTGACTAAATAAGAAGTGGGTCTAAAGTTGGTCCAAAAAGTGCATTTTCTCAAAAATTAAATTCCCCCATTGAAAACACATGGCGGACTATTCAATGAATTATTGTTCAAAAAGTAAAATTTTCAAAAATTTTTCCTATTTGTTAATTTGAAGCTTATACATAGGAGAATCTCCGATTTCAATTTTATAACTCTGACTAAATAAGAAGTGGGTCTAAAGTTGGTAAAAAAAGAGCAATTTTCTCAAAAATAAAATTCCCCCATTGAAAACACATGGCGGACTATTCAATGAATTATTGTTCAAAAAGTAAAATTTTCAAAACATTTTCCCGTTTTTTATATTGAAGCTCATATATAGGAGAATCTCCAATTTGAATTTTATAACACTCATTAAATAAGAAGTGGGTCTAAAGTTGGTCCAAAAAGTGCAATTTTCTCAAAAATAAAATTCCACCATTGAAAAGACATGGCGGACTATTCAATGAATTATTGTTCAAAAAGTAAAATTTTCAAAATTTTTTGGCGTTTGTGATATTGAAGATTATATATAAGGGAATCTTCAATTCCAATTTTATAACACTGACTAAATAAGAAGTGGGTCTAAAGTTGGTCCAAAAAGTGCAATTTTCTCGAAAATACAATTCCCCATTGAAAACACATGGCGGACTATTCAATGAATTATTGTTCAAAAAGTAAAATTTTCAAAAAATTTTCCTATTTGTTAATTTGAAGCTTATACATAGGAGAATCTCCGATTTCAATTTTATAACTCTGACTAAATAAGAAAAGGGTGTAAAGTTGGTCCAATAAGTGCAATTTTCTCAAATATAAAATTCCCCCATTGAAAACACATGGCGGACTATTCAATGAATTATTGTTCAAAAAGTAAAATTTTCAAAAATTTTTGGCGTTTGTGATATTGAAGATTATATATAAGGGAATCTTCAATTCCAATTTTATAACACTGACTAAATAAGAAGTGGGTCTAAAGTTGGTCCAAAAAGTGCAATTTTCTCAAAAATTAAATTCCCCCATTGAAAACACATGGCGGACTATTCAATGAATTATTGTTCAAAAAGTAAAATTTTCAAAAATTTTTCCTATTTGTTAATTTGAAGCTTATACATAGGAGAATCTCCGATTTCAATTTTATAACTCTGACTAAATAAGAAGTGGGTCTAAAGTTGGTAAAAAAAGAGCAATTTTCTCAAAAATAAAATTCCCCCATTGAAAACACATGGCGGACTATTCAATGAATTATTGTTCAAAAAGTAAAATTTTCAAAACATTTTCCCGTTTTTTATATTGAAGCTCATATATAGGAGAATCTCCAATTTGAATTTTATAACACTCATTAAATAAGAAGTGGGTCTAAAGTTGGTCCAAAAAGTGCAATTTTCTCAAAAATAAAATTCCACCATTGAAAAGACATGGCGGACTATTCAATGAATTATTGTTCAAAATGTAAAATTTTCAAAAATTTTTCCCGTTTGTGATATTGAATCTTATACATAGGGAATCTCCGATTCCAAATTTATAACACTGATTAAATAAGAAGTGGGTCTAAAGTTGGCCCCAAAAATTGCACTTTCAAACATTTTCGTTTTAAATTTTTCCCATGTTAACCGTATGGAAAATTTCACACTTCTAAATTTTCAAAATTTTAAAATCTTTTTGCAACTACGGTAACAGAAATTATCGCCCGAATCGATTTCCATATTAAAATCGCCATTAAAGTGAAATTTTACTCTTCACAATCCAGTTATTGCACCCAAAAATGTCATCCGTTTGAAAATACATTAAACTTGTAAATCCTTAGGCAATTTTCAAATTCTCAGTCTTTGAAATTTAACCTTATATTTATGCCTAGGATCATAAAATTCATTACCAGATTTTATTCTGATAATCAATTTGCTTATAAAATGGTATTATAGCACTGAAAATCGAACTAATGTAAATTTAAATGACAGGATGAAAACATTTTCTGAGCGCTTTCGTTTCAAAATTTCAACTTTTCATATAACTATTCAAAACTAGTTTTTTTTAGAAAATTTGGAACTTAGTTTGATTTATAAAGCGTTTTTGATTAAAAAAACACAATTTGGAACAATTTGTTGGAAATGAAATTTTCCTTTAATCCTCCTTCCACACGAAATTGAAATATTTGACAATTTTCGAAAATATTAATTTTTGATTTGCAGAACACTATTTTTATATAAAATTTGTCCAAGAATGATTATAAAACATATATCCAATTCAAATTCACAATTTGAAAGCATTTGAGTCATTTTCTCGAAAATACAATTCCCCATTGAAAATACATGGCGGACTATTCCATGAATTATTGTTCAAAAAGTAAAATTTTCAAAACATTTTCCCGTTTTTTATATTGAAGCTCATATATAGGAGAATCTCCAATTCCAATTCTATAACACTCACTAAATAAGAAGTGGGTCTAAAGTTGGTCCAAAAAGTGCAATTTTCTCAAAAATTAAATTCCCTTATTGAAAACACATGGCGGACTGTTCAATGAATAATTGTTCAAAAAGTAAAGTTTTCAAAATTTTTTCCCATTTGTGATATGGAAGTTTATATATAGGAGAATCTCCAATTCCAATTTTATAACACTCACTAAATAAGAAGTGGGTTTTAAGTTGGTCCAAAAACTGCAATTTTCTCAAAACTAAAATTCTCAGATTGAAAACACATGGCGGACTATTCAATGAATTATTGTTCAAAAATTAAAATTTTCAATTTTTTTTCCGTGTGTGATATTGAAGCTTATATATAGGAAAACCTCTAATTCCAATTTTAGAACACTCATTAAATAAGAAGTGGGTCTAAAGTTGGTCCAAATAGTGCAATTTTTTCAAAAATAAAATCCCCCCATTGAAAATACATGGCGGACTATTCCATGAATTATTGTTCAAAAAGTAAAATTTTCAAAACATTTTCCCGTTTTTTATATTGAAGCTCATATATAGGAGAATCTCCAATTCCAATTCTATAACACTCACTAAATAAGAAGTGGGTCTAAAGTTGGTCCAAAAAGTGCAATTTTCTCAAAAATTAAATTCCCTTATTGAAAACACATGGCGGACTGTTCAATGAATAATTGTTCAAAAAGTAAAGTTTTCAAAATTTTTTCCCATTTGTGATATGGAAGTTTATATATAGGAGAATCTCCAATTCCAATTTTATAACACTCACTAAATAAGAAGTGGGTTTTAAGTTGGTCCAAAAACTGCAATTTTCTCAAAACTAAAATTCTCAGATTGAAAACACATGGCGGACTATTCAATGAATTATTGTTCAAAAATTAAAATTTTCAATTTTTTTTCCGTGTGTGATATTGAAGCTTATATATAGGAAAACCTCTAATTCCAATTTTAGAACACTCATTAAATAAGAAGTGGGTCTAAAGTTGGTCCAAATAGTGCAATTTTTTCAAAAATAAAATCCCCCCATTGAAAACACATGGTGGACTGTTCAATGATTTATTGTTCAAAAAGTAATATTTTCAAAATTTTTTACCATGTGTGATATTGAAGCTTATATATAGCAGAATCTCTAATTCCAATTTTATAAAACTCACTAAATAAGAAGTGGGTCTAAAGTTGGTCCCAAAAATTGCACTTTTAAAATATTTCGCTTTTAATTTTTCCAATGTTAACCGTATGGAAAATTTGACATATCAAAATTTTCAAAATTTTACATTTTTTTTTGCAACTAGGATAACAGAAATCATTACGCGAATTGATTTCCACAATCAAATGGTCATTAAAATGAAATTTTACTTCTCAAAATTCAGTTATTGGTCCAAAAACTGCAATTTTCTCAAAAATAAAATTTCCCATGTGAAAACACATGGCGGACTATTGAATGAATTATTTTTCAAAAAGTAAAATTTTCAAAAGTTTTTCCCGTTTTTTATATTGAAGCTCATACATAGGAAAATCTCCAATTCGAATTTTATAACACTCACTAAATAAGAAGTGAGTCTAAAGTTGGTCCAAAAAGTTGGTCCAAAAAGTGCAATTTTCTCAAAAATAAAATTCCCCCATTGAAAACACATGGCGGATTATTCAATGAATTATTGTTCAAAAAGTAAAATTTTCAAAAATTTTTAATATTTGTTAATTTGAAGCTTATACATAGGAGAATCTCCGATTTCAATTTTATAACTCTGACTAAATAAGAAGTGGGTCTAAAGTTGGTCCAAAAAGTGCAATTTTCTCAAAAATTAAATTCCCCCATTGAAAACACATGGCGGACTATTCAATGAATTATTGTTCAAATAGTAAAATTTTCAAAACATTTTCCTATTTGTTAATTTGAAGCTTATACATAGGAGAATCTCCGATTTCAATTTTATAACTCTGACTAAATAAGAAAAGGGTCTAAAGTTGGTCCAATAAGTGCAATTTTCTCAAATATAAAATTCCCCAATTGAAAACACATGGCGGACTATTCAATGAATTATTGTTCAAAAAGTAAAATTTTCAAAATTTTTTGGCGTTTGTGATATTGAAGATTATATATAAGGGAATCTTCAATTCCAATTTTATAACACTGACTAAATAAAATTCCCCCATTGAAAACACATGGTGGACTATTCAATGAATTATTGTTCAAAAAGTAAAATTTTCATAAATTTTTCCCGTTAGTGATATTGAATCTTATTATAGGAGAATCTCCGATTTCAATTTTATAACTCTGACTAAATAAGAAGTGGGTCTAATATTGGTCCAAAAAGTGCAATTTTCTCAAAAATAAAATTCCCCTATTGAAAACACATGGTGGACTATTCCATGAATTATTGTTCAAAAAGTAAAATTTTCAAAACATTTTCCCGTTTTTTATATTGAAGCTCATATATAGGAGAATCTCCAATTTGAATTTTATAACACTCATTAAATAAGAAGTGGGTCTAAAGTTGGTCCAAAAAGTGCAATTTTCTCAAAAATAAAATTCCACCATTGAAAACACATGGCGGACTATTCAATGAATTATTGTTCAAAAGGTAAAATTTTCAAAATTTTTTGCCGTTTGTGATATTGAAGATTATATATAAGGGAATCTTCAATTCCAATTTTATAACACTGACTAAATAAGAAGTGGGTCTAGAGTTGGTCCAAAAAGTGCAATTTTCTCGAAAATACAATTCCCCATAGAAAACACATGGCGGACTATTTAATGAATTATTGTTCAAAAAGTAAAATTTTCAAAAAATTTTCCTATTTGTTAATTTGAAGCTTATACATAGGAGAATCTCCGACTTCAATTTTATAACTCTGACTAAATAAGAAAAGGGTCTAAAGTTGGTCCAATAAGTGCAATTTTCTCAAATATAAAATTCCCCCATTGAAAACACATGGCGGACTATTCAATGAATTATTGTTCAAAAAGTAAAATTTTCAAAATTTTTTGGCGTTTGTGATATTGAAGATTATATATAAGGGAATCTTCAATTCCAATTTTATAACACTGATTAAATAAGTAGTGGGTCTAAAGTTGGTCCAAAAAGTGTAATTTTCTCGAAAATACAATTCCCCATTGAAAACACATGGCGGACTATTCAATGAATTATTGTCCAAAAAGTAATATTTTCAAAAAATTTTCCCGTTTGTGATATTGAAGTTTATATATAGGAGAATCTCTAATTCCAATTTTATAACACTCACTAAAAAAAAGTGGGTCTAAAGTTGGTCCAAAAACTGCAATTTTCACAAAAGTAAAATTCCCCCATTGAAAACACATGGCGGACTATTCAATGAATTATTGTTCAAAAAGTAAAATTTTCAAAACATTTTACCTTTTTTTATATTGAAGCTCATATATAGGAGAATCTCCAATATGAATTTTATAACATTCACTAAAAAAGAAGTGGGTCTAAAGTTGGTCCAAAAACTGCAATTTTCTCAAAAATAAAATTTCCCCATTGAAAACACATGGCGGACTATTGAATGAATTATTTTTTAAAAAGTAAAATTTTCAAAATTTTTTCCCGTTTTTTATATTGAAGCTCATACATAGGAAAATCTCCAATTCGTATTTAATAACACTCACTAAATAAGAAGTGAGTCTAAAGTTGGTCCAAAAAGTGCAATTTTCTCAAAAATTAAATTCCCCCATTGAAAACACATGGCGGACTATTCAATGAATTATTGTTCAAATAGTAAAATTTTCAAAACATTTTCCTATTTGTTAATTTGAAGCTTATACATAGGAGAATCTCCGATTTCAATTTTATAACTCTGACTAAATAAGAAAAGGGTCTAAAGTTGGTCCAATAAGTGCAATTTTCTCAAATATAAAATTCCCCAATTGAAAACACATGGCGGACTATTCAATGAATTATTGTTCAAAAAGTAAAATTTTCAAAATTTTTTGGCGTTTGTGATATTGAAGATTATATATAAGGGAATATTCAATTCCAATTTTATAACACTGACTAAATAAAATTCCCCCATTGAAAACACATGGTGGACTATTCAATGAATTATTGTTCAAAAAGTAAAATTTTCATAATTTTTTCCCGTTAGTGATATTGAATCTTATTATAGGAGAATCTCCGATTTCAATTTTATAACTCTGACTAAATAAGAAGTGGGTCTAAAGTTGGTCCAAAAAGTGCAATTTTCTCAAAAATAAAATTCCCCTATTGAAAACACATGGTGGACTATTTAATGAATTATTGTTCAAAAAGTAAAATTTTCAAAACATTTTCCCGTTTTTTATATTGAAGCTCATATATAGGAGAATCTCCAATTTGAATTTTATAACACTCATTAAATAAGAAGTGGGTCTAAAGTTGGTCCAAAAAGTGCAATTTTCTCAAAAATAAAATTCCACCATTGAAAACACATGGCGGACTATTCAATGAATTATTGTTCAAAAGGTAAAATTTTCAAAATTTTTTGCCGTTTGTGATATTGAAGATTATATATAAGGGAATCTTCAATTCCAATTTTATAACACTGACTAAATAAGAAGTGGGTCTAGAGTTGGTCCAAAAAGTGAAATTTTCTCGAAAATACAATTCCCCATTGAAAACACATGGCGGACTATTTAATGAATTATTGTTCAAAAACTAAAATTTTCAAAAAATTTTCCTATTTGTTAATTTGAAGCTTATACATAGGAGAATCTCCGACTTCAATTTTATAACTCTGACTAAATAAGAAAAGGGTCTAAAGTTGGTCCAATAAGTGCAATTTTCTCAAATATAAAATTCCCCCATTGAAAACACATGGCGGACTATTCAATGAATTATTGTTCAAAAAGTAAAATTTTCAAAATTTTTTGGCGTTTGTGATATTGAAGATTATATATAAGGGAATCTTCAATTCCAATTTTATAACACTGATTAAATAAGTAGTGGGTCTAAAGTTGGTCCAAAAAGTGCAATTTTCTCGAAAATACAATTCCCCATTGAAAACACATGGCGGACTATTCAATGAATTATTGTCCAAAAAGTAAAATTTTCAAAAAATTTTCCCGTTTGTGATATTGAAGTTTATATATAGGAGAATCTCTAATTCCAATTTTATAACACTCACTAAAAAAAAGTGGGTCTAAAGTTTGTCCAAAAACTGCAATTTTCACAAAAGTAAAATTCCCCCATTGAAAACACATGGCGGACTATTCAATGAATTATTGTTCAAAAAGTAAAATTTTCAAAACATTTTACCTTTTTTTATATTGAAGCTCATATATAGGAGAATCTCCAATATGAATTTTATAACATTCACTAAAAAAGAAGTGGGTCTAAAGTTGGTCCAAAAACTGCAATTTTCTCAAAAATAAAATTTCCCCATTGAAAACACATGGCGGACTATTGAATGAATTATTTTTTAAAAAGTAAAATTTTCAAAATTTTTTCCTCTTTTTTTATATTGAAGCTCATACATAGGAAAATCTCCAATTCGAATTTTATAACACTCACTAAATAAGAAGTGGGTCTAAAGTTGGTCCAAAAATTTGGTCCAAAAAACAATTTTCTCGAAATTACAATTCCCTCATTGAAAACACAAGGCGGACTATTCAATGAATTATTGTTCAAAAAGTAAAATTTTCAAAATTTTTTCCCGTTTGTGATATTGAAGCTTATATATAGGAGAATCTCTAATTCCAATATAATAACACTCACTAAAAAAAAAGTGGGTCTAAAGTTGGTCCAAAAACTGCAATTTTCTCAAAAATAAAATTTCTCCATTGAAAACACATGGCGGACTGTTCAATGAATTATTGTACAAAAAGTAAAATTTTCAAAATTTTTTCCCGTTTGTGATATAGAAGCTTATATATAGGAGAATCTCCAATTCCAATTTTATAACACTCGCTAAATAAGAAGTGGGTTTTAAGTTGGTCCAAAAAGTGCAATTTTCTCAAAACTAAAATTCCCAGATTGAAAACACATGGCGGACTATTCAATGAATTATTGTTCAAAAAGTAAAATTTTCAATTCTTTTTTCCCGTGTGTGATACTGAAGCTTATATATAGGAAAACCTCCAATTCCAATTTTACAACACTCATTAAATAAGAAGTGGGTCTAAAGTTTGTCCAAATAGTGCAATTTTTTCAAAAATGAAATTCCCCCATTGAAAACACATGGTGGACTGTTCAATGATTTATTGTTCAAAAAGTAAAATTTTCAAAATTTTATGGCGTTTGTGATATTGAAGATTATATATAAGGGAATCTTCAATTCCAATTTTATAACACTGACTCAATAAGAAGTGGGTCTAAAGTTGGTCCAAAAAGTGCAATTTTCTCGAAAATAAAATTCCCCCATTGAAAACACATGGCGGACTATTCAATGAATTATTGTTCAAAAAGTAAAATTTTCAAAAAATTTTCCTATTTGTTAATTTGAAGCTCATATATAGGAGAATCTCTAATTCCAATTTTATAACACTCACTAAATAAGAAGTGGGTCTAAAGTTGGTCCAAAAAGTTGGTCCAAAAAGCAATTTTCACGAAAATACAATTCCCTCATTGAAAACACATTTCGGACTATTCAATGAATTATTGTTCAAAAAGTAAAATTTTCAAAAATTTTTCCCGTTTTTAATATTGAAGCTCATATATAGGAGAATCTCTAATTCCAATTTTATAACACTCACTAAATAAGAAGTGGGTCTAAAGTTGGTCCAAAAAGTTGGTCCAAAAAGCAATTTTCACGAAAATACAATTCCCTCATTGAAAACACATTTCGGACTATTCAATGAATTATTGTTCAAAAAGTAAAATTTTCAAAATTTTTCCTGTTTTTTATATTGAAGCTCATACATGGGAGAATCTCCAATTTGAATTTTATAACATTCAATAAATAAGAAGTGGGTCTAAAGTTGGTCCAAAAAGGTGGTCCAAAAAGTTGGTAAAAAAAGCAATTTTCAAGAAAATACAATTCCCCCATTGAAAACACATGGCATACTATTCAATGAATTATTGTTCAAAAAGTAAAATTTTTAAAAAATTTTCCAATTTTTTATATTGAAGCTCATATATAGGAGAATCTCTAATTCTAATTTTATAACATTCACTAAATAAGAAGTGGGTCTAAAATTGGTCCAAAAAGTGCAATTTTCTCAAAAATAAAATTACCCCATTGAAAACACATGGCGGACTATTCAATTAATTATTGTTCAAAAAGTTAAATTTTCCAAATTTTTTCCCGTTTTTTATATTGAAGCTCATATATAGGAGAATCTCCAATTCGAATTTTATAACACTCACTAAATAAAAAGTGGGTCTAAAGTTGGTCCAAAAAGTTGGTCCAAAAAGCAATTTTCAAAAAAATACAATTCCCTCATTGAAAACACATGGCGGAATATTCAATGAATTATTGTTCAAAAAGTAAAATTTTAGAAAAATTTTCTCTTTTTTTATATTGAAGCTCATATATAGGAGAATCTCCAATTTGAATTTTATAACATTCACTAAATAAGAAGTGGGTCTAAAATTGGTCCAAAAAGTGCAATTTTCTCAAAAATAAAATTACCTCATTGAAAACACATGGCGGACTATTCAATTAATTATTGTTCAAAAAGTTAAATTTTCAAAATTTTTTCCTGTTTTTTATATTGAAGCTCATATATAGGAGAATCTTCAATTCGAATTTTATAACACTCACTAAATAAGAAGTGGGTCTAAAATTGGTCCAAAAAGTGCAATTTTCTCAAAAATAAAATTCCCCCATTGAAAACACATTACGGACTATTCAATGAATTATTGTTCAAAAAGTAAAATTTTTTAAAAATGTTCCAATTTTTTTATATTGAAGCTCATATATAGGAGAATATCTAATTCCAATTTTATAACACTCACTAAATAAGAAGTGGGTCTAAAGTTGGTCCAAAAAGTTGGTCCAAAAAGTTGGTCCAAAAAGCAATTTTCACGAAAATAGAATTCCCTCATTGAAAACACATTTCGGACTATTCAATGTATTATTGTTCAAAAAGTAAAATTTTCAAAATTTTTTCTCGTTTTTAATATTGAAGCTCATATATAGGAGAATCTCCAATTCGAATTTCATAACACTCACTAAATAAAAAGTGGGTCTAAAGTTGGTTCAAAAAGTGCAATTTTCTCAAAAATAAAATTCCCCATTTGAAACACATGGCGGACTATTCAATGAATTATTGTTCAAAAAGTAAAATTTTCAAAATTTTTCCTGTTTTTTATATTGAAGCTCATACATGGGAGAATCTCCAATTTGAATTTTATAACATTCAATGAATAAGAAGTGGGTCTAAAGTTGGTCCAAAAAGTTGGTCCAAAAAGTTGGTCCAAAAAGTTGGTTCAAAAAGCAATTTTCAAGAAAATACTATTCCCCCATTGAAAACACATGGCGGACTATTCAATGAATTATTGTTCAAAAAGTAAAATTTTTAAAAAATTTTCCAATTTTTTATATTGAAGCTCATATATAGGAGAATCTCTAATTCCAATTTTATAACACTCACTAAATAAGAAGTGGGTCTAAAGTTGGTCCAAAAAGTGCACTTTCAAAGTGTTTCGTTTTAAATTTCCCCGATGTTAATCGTATGAAAAATTCACACTCCTAAATTTTCAAACTTTTACAATCCTTTTGCAGCTAGGGTAACAAAAATCATCACACGAATGGATTTCCACATTCAAATAGTCATTAAAATGAAATTTTACTACTACAAATTCAGTTATTACCAAAAAAATCTTTATATCCATTTGAATATACATTAAACTAGCCAATCCTTAGGCAATTTTCAAATTCTCAATTTTCGAATTTTAACCTTAATTTGTAGCTTTGGATAATAAAAGTCATCACCCGATTTCTCTCTTATCATCAATTTGCTCATGAAATAGTATTTTAGCACTCAAAATCGAAGCAATGCTAAGTAAAATAAAGGTTTCAAAACAGTTTCTGAGCGCTTTCATTTCAAAAGTTCAACTTCACATAAAACTATTCAAAATTAGTTTTTTTGGCCAAAATTTGGAAATTTGTTTGATATTTAAAGTATTTTTGGATAAAAAACACAATTTGGAACCATTTGATAAATATGAAATTTTCCATTCAAATACACTCGAACCTGAAATATTTCAAGATTTTCGAAAAAATAAATTTTTGTTTTTTAGAATACTTTTTTTTAATTAATATTTGCAACAAGAATGACTATAAAACAAATATCCAACATCAATTAGCAATTTGAAAGCATTTGTGCAATTTTCTCGAAAATACAATTCAACCATTGAAAACACATGGCGGACTATTCAATGAATTATAGTTCGAAAAGTAAAATTTTCAAAATTTTTTCCCGTTTTTTATATTGAAGCTCATATATAGGAGAATCTTCAGTTCGAATTTTATAACACTCACTAAATAAGAAGTGGGTATAAAGTTGGTCCAAAAAGTGCAATTTTCTCAAAAATAAAATTCCCTTATTGAAAACACATGGCGGACTATTCAATGAATTATTGTTCAAAAAGAAAAATTTTCAAAAAATTTTCTCTTTTTTTATATTGAAGCTCATATATAGGAGAATCTCCAATTTGAATTTTATAACATTCACTAAATAAGAAGTGGGTCTAAAATTGGTCCAAAAAGTGCAATTTTCTCAAAAATAAAATTCCCCCATTGAAAACACATGGCGGACTATTTAATGAATTATTGTTCAAAAAGTAAAATTTTTTTAAAATGTTCCAATTTTTTATATTGAAGCTCATATATAGGAGAATCTCTAATTCCAATTTTATAACACTCACTAAATAAGAAGTGGGTCTAAAGTTGGTCCAAAAAGTTGGTCCAAAAAGCAATTTTCAAGAAAATACAATTCCCTCATTGAAAACACATTTCGGACTATTCAATGAATTATTGTTCAAAAAGTAAAATTTTCAACATTTTTTCCCGTTTTTAATAATGAAGCTCATATATAGGAGAATCTCCAATTCGAATTTTATAACACTCACTAAATAAAAAGTGGGTCTAAAGTTGGTTCAAAAAGTGCAATTTTCTCAAAAATAAAATTTCCCCATTTAAAACACATGGCGGACTATTCAATGAATTATTGTTCAAAAAGTAAAATTTTAAAAATTGTTTCCCGTTTTTTATATTGAAGCTCATATATAGGAGAATCTTCAATTCGAATTTTATAACACTCACTAAATAAGAAGTGGGTCTAAATTTGGTCCAAAAAGTGCAATTTTCTCAAAAATAAAATTCCCCCATTTGAAACACATGGCGGACTATTCAATGAATTATTGTACAAAAAGTAAAATTTTCAAAATTTTGTCCTGTTTTTTATATTGAAGCTCATATATAGGAGAATCTTCAATTCGAATTTTATAACACTCACTAAATAAGAAGTGGGTCTAAAATTGGTCCAAAAAGTTGGTCCAAAAAGCAATTTTCAAAAAAATACAATTCCCTCATTGAAAACACATGGCGGAATATTCAATGAATTATTGTTCAAAAAGTAAAATTTTAGAAAAATTTTCTCTTTTTTTATATTGAAGCTCATATATAGGAGAATCTCCAATTTGAATTTTATAACATTCACTAAATAAGAAGTGGGTCTAAAATTGGTCCAAAAAGTGCAATTTTCTCAAAAATAAAATTACCCCATTGAAAACACATTTCGGACTATTCAATTAATTATTGTTCAAAAAGTTAAATTTTCAAAATTTTTTCCCGTTTTTTATATTGAAGCTCATATATAGGAGAATCTTCAATTCGAATTTTATAACACTCACTAAATAAGAAGTGGGTCTAAAATTGGTCCAAAAAGTGCAATTTTCTCAAAAATAAAATTCCCCCATTGAAAACACATTACGGACTATTCAATGAATTATTGTTCAAAAAGTAAAATTTTTTAAAAATGTTCCAATTTTTTTATATTGAAGCTCATATATAGGAGAATCTCCAATTTGAATTTTATAACATTCACTAAATAAGAAGTGGGTCTAAAATTGGTCCAAAAAGTGCAATTTTCTCAAAAATAAAATTACCCCATTGAAAACACATGGCGGACTATTCAATTAATTATTGTTCAAAAAGTTAAATTTTCAAAATTTTTTCCCGTTTTTTATATTGAAGCTCATATATAGGAGAATCTTCAATTCGAATTTTATAACACTCACTAAATAAGAAGTGGGTCTAAAATTGGTCCAAAAAGTGCAATTTTCAAGAAAATACAATTCCACCATTGAAAACACATGGCGGACTATTCAATGAATTATTGTTCAAAAAGTAAAATTTTTAAAAAATTTTCCAATTTTTTATATTGAAGCTCATATATAGGAGAATCTCTAATTCCAATTTTATAACACTCACTAAATAAGAAGTGGGTCTAAAGTTGGTCCAAAAAGTGCACTTTCAAAGTGTTTCGTTTTAAATTTCCCCGATGTTAATCGTATGAAAAATTCACACTTCTAAATTTTCAAACTTTTACAATCCTTTTGCAGCTAGGGTAACAAAAATCATCACACGAATGGATTTCCACATTCAAATAGTCATTAAAATGAAATTTTACTACTAAAAATTCAGTTATTACCAAAAAATCTTTATATCCATTTGAATATACATTAAACTAGCCAATCCTTAGGCAATTTTCAAATTCTCAATTTTCGAATTTTAACCTTAATTTGTAGCTTTGGATAATAAAAGTCATCACCCGATTTCTCTCTTATCATCAATTTGCTCATGAAATAGTATTTTAGCACTCAAAATCGAAGCAATGCTAAGTAAAATAAAGGTTTCAAAACAGTTTCTGAGCGCTTTCATTTCAAAAGTTCAACTTCACATAAAACTATTCAAAATTAGTTTTTTTGGCCAAAATTTGGAAATTTGTTTGATATTTAAAGTATTTTTGGATAAAAAACACAATTTGGAACCATTTGATAAATATGAAATTTTCCATTCAAATACACTCGAACATGAAATATTTCAAGATTTTCGAAAAATTAAATTTTTGTTTTTTAGAATACTTTTTTTTAACTAATATTTGCAACAAGAATGACTATAAAACAAATATCCAACATCAATTAGCAATTTGAAAGCATTTGTGCAATTTTCTCGAAAATACAATTCAACCATTGAAAACACATGGCGGACTATTCAATGAATTATAGTTCTAAAAGTAAAATTTTCAAAATTTTTTCCCGTTTTTTATATTGAAGCTCATATATAGGAGAATCTTCAGTTCGAATTTTATAACACTCACTAAATAAGAAGTGGGTATAAAGTTGGTCCAAAAAGTGCAATTTTCTCAAAAATAAAATTCCCTTATTGAAAACACATGGCGGACTATTCAATGAATTATTGTTCAAAAAGAAAAATTTTCAAAAAATTTTCTCTTTTTTTATATTGAAGCTCATATATAGGAGAATCTCCAATTTGAATTTTATAACATTCACTAAATAAGAAGTGGGTCTAAAATTGGTCCAAAAAGTGCAATTTTCTCAAAAATAAAATTCCCCCATTGAAAACACATGGCGGACTATTTAATGAATTATTGTTCAAAAAGTAAAATTTTTTTAAAATGTTCCAATTTTTTATATTGAAGCTCATATATAGGAGAATCTCTAATTCCAATTTTATAACACTCACTAAATAAGAAGTGGGTCTAAAGTTGGTCCAAAAAGTTGGTCCAAAAAGCAATTTTCAAGAAAATACAATTCCCTCATTGAAAACACATTTCGGACTATTCAATGAATTATTGTTCAAAAAGTAAAATTTTCAACATTTTTTCCCGTTTTTAATAATGAAGCTCATATATAGGAGAATCTCCAATTCGAATTTTATAACACTCACTAAATAAAAAGTGGGTCTAAAGTTGGTTCAAAAAGTGCAATTTTCTCAAAAATAAAATTTCCCCATTTAAAACACATGGCGGACTATTCAATGAATTATTGTTCAAAAAGTAAAATTTTCAAAATTTTTTCCCGTTTTTTATATTGAAGCTCATATATAGGAGAATCTTCAATTCGAATTTTATAACACTCACTAAATAAGAAGTGGGTCTAAAGTTGGTCCAAAAAGTGCAATTTTCTCAAAAATAATATTCCCCCATTTGAAACACATGGCGGACTATTCAATGAATTATTGTACAAAAAGTAAAATTTTCAAAATTTTGTCCTGTTTTTTATATTGAAGCTCATATATAGGAGAATCTCCAATTCGAATTTTATAACACTCACTAAATAAGAAGTGGATCTAAAGTTGGTCCAAAAAGTTGGTCCAAAAAGCAATTTTCAAGAAAATACAATTCTCTCATTGAAAACACATGGCGGACTATTCAATGAATTATTGTTCAAAAAGTAAAAATTTCAAAAAATTGTCTCTTTTTGTATATTGAAGCTCATATATAGGAGAATCTCCAATTTGAATTTTATAACATTCACTAAATAAGAAGTGGGTCTAAAGTTGGTCCAAAAAGTGCAATTTTCTCAAAAATAAAATTCCCTTATTGAAAACACATGGCGGACTATTCAATGAGTTATTGTTCAAAAAGTTAAATTTTCAACATTTTTTCCCGTTTTTTATATTGAAGCTCATGTATAGGAGAATCTCCAATTTGAATTTTATAACATTCACTAAATAAGAAGTGGGTCTAAAGTTGGTCCAAAATGTTGATCCTAAAAGCAATTTTCACGAAAATACAATTCCCTCATTGAAAACACATTTCGGACTATTCAATGAATTATTGTTCAAAAAGTAAAATTTTCAACATTTTTTCCCGTTTTTAATAATGAAGCTCATATATAGGAGAATCTCCAATTCGAATTTTATAACACTCACTAAATAAAAAGTGGGTCTAAAGTTGGTTCAAAAAGTGCAATTTTCTCAAAAATAAAATTCCCCCATTTAAAACACATGGCGGACTATTCAATGAATTATTGTTCAAAAAGTAAAATTTTCAAAATTTTTTCCCGTTTTTTATTTTGAAGCTCATATATAGGAGAATCTTCAATTCGAATTTTATAACACTCACTAAATAAGAAGTGGGTCTAAAGTTGGTCCAAAAAGTGCAATTTTCTCAAAAATAAAATTCCTCCATTTGAAACACATGACGGACTATTCAATGAATTATTGTTCAAAAAGTAAAATTTTCAAAATTTTGTCCTGTTTTTTATATTGAAGCTCATATATAGGAGAATCTCCAATTCGAATTTTATAACACTCACTAAATAAGAAGTGGGTCTAAAGTTGGTCCAAAAAGTTGGTCCAAAAAGCAATTTTCAAGAAAATACAATTCTCTCATTGAAAACACATGGCGGACTATTCAATGAATTATTGTTCAAAAAGTAAAAATTTCAAAAAATTGTCTATTTTTGTATATTGAAGCTCATATATAGGAGAATCTCCAATTTGAATTTTATAACATTCACTAAATAAGAAGTGGGTCTAAAATTGGTCCAAAAAGTGCAATTTTCTCAAAAATAAAATTCCCTCATTGAAAACACATGGCGGAATATTCAATGAATTATTGTTCAAAAAGTAAAATTTTCAAAAAATTTTTTCTTTTTTTATATTGAAGCTCATATATAGGAGAATCTTCAATTCGAATTTTATAACACTCACTAAATAAGAAGTGGGTCTAAAGTTGGTCCAAAAAGTGCAATTTTCTCAAATATAAAATTCCCTTATTGAAAACACTTGGCGGACTATTCAATGAGTTATTGTTCAAAAAGTTAAATTTTCAACATTTTTTCCCGTTTTTTATATTGTAGCTTATATATAGGAGAATCTCCAATTTGAATTTTATAACATTTACTAAATAAGAAGTGGGTCTAAAGTTGGTCCAAAATGTTGATCCTAAAAGCAATTTTCACGAAAATACAATTCCCTCATTGAAAACACATTTCGGACTATTCAATGAATTATTGTTCAAAAAGTAAAATTTTCAAATATTTTTCCCGTTTTTAATAATGAAGCTCATATATAGGAGAATCTCCAATTCGAATTTTATAACACTCACTAAATAAAAAGTGGGTCTAAAGTTGGTCCAAAAAGTGCAATTTTCTCAAAAATAAAATTCCCCCATTTGAAACACATGGCGGACTATTCAATGAATTATTGTTCAAAAAGTAAAATTTTCAAAATTTTGTCCTGTTTTTTATATTGAATCGTCAAATATTTCAGTTTCGTGTGGAAGGAGGATTAAAGGAAAATTTCATTTCCAACAAATTGTTCCAAATTGTCTTTTTTTTATCAAAAACACTTTATAAATCAAACTAAGTTCCAAATTTTCTTCAAAAAACTAGTTTTGAATAGTTATATGAAAAGTAGAAATTTTGAAACGAAAGCGCTCATAAAATGTTTTCAGGCTGTCTTTTAAATTTACATTAGTTCGATTTTCAGTGCTAAAATACAATTTTATAAGCAAATTGATTATAAGAATAAAATCTGGAAATGAATTTTTTGATGTTAGGCAGAAAATTAAGGTTAAATTTCAAAGACTGAGAATTTGAAAATTGCCTAAGGATTTACAAGTTTAATGTATTTTCAAACGGATGACATTTTTGGGTGCAATAACTGGATTGTGAAGAGTAAAATTTCACTTTAATGGCGATTTTAATATGGAAATCGATTCGGGCGATAATTTCTGTTACCGTAGTTGCAAAAATATTTTAAAATTTTGAAAATTTAGAAGTGTGAAATTTTCCATACGGTTAACATGGGAAAAATTTAAAACGAAAATGTTTGAAAGTGCAATTTTTGGGACCAACTTTAGACCCACTTCTTATTTAATCAGTGTTATAAAATTGGAATCGGAGATTCTCCTATGTATAAGATTCAATATCACAAATGGGAAAACATTTTGAAAATTTTACTTTTTGAACAATAATTCATTGAATAGTCCGCCATGTGTTTTCAATGGGGAATTGTATTTTCGAAAAAATTGCCCTGTTTGGACCAACATTAGACTCACTTCTTATTTAGTCAGTGTTATAAAATTGGAATTGAAGATTCCCTTATATATAATCTTCAATATCACAAACTCCAAAAAATTTTGAAAAATTTCCTTTTTGAACAACAATTCATTGAATAATCCGCCATGTGTTTTCAATGGGGGAATTTTATTTTTGAGGAAATTGCACTTTTTGGACCAACTTTAGACCCACTACTTATTAAATGAGTGTTATAAAATTCAAATTGGAGATTCTCCTATATATGAGCTTCAATATAAAAAACGAGAAAATGTTTTGAAAATTTTACATTTTGAACAATAATTCATGGAATAGTCCGCCATGTATTTTCAATGGGGAATTGTATTTTCGAGAAAATTGCACTTTTTGGACCATCTTTAGACCCACTTCTTATTTAGTCAGTGTTATAAAATTGGAATTGAAGATTTCCTTATATATAAGCTTCAATATCACAAACGCCAAAAAATTTTGAAAATTTTATTTTTTGAACAATAATTCATTGAATATTCCGCCATGTGTTTTCAATGGGGGAATTTTATTTTTGAGAAAATTGCACTTTTTGGACCAACTTTATACCCACTTCTTATTTAATGAGTGTTATAAAATTCAAATTGGAGATTCCCCTATATATGAGCTTCAATATAAAAAACGGAAAAATGTTTTGAAAATTTTACTTTTTGAACAATAATTCATGGAATAGTTCGCCATGTATTTTCAATGGGGAATTGTATTTTCGAGAAAATGACTCAAATGCTTTCAAATTGTGAATTTGAATTGGATATATGTTTTATAATCATTCTTGGACCAATTTTATATAAAAATAGTATTCTGTAAATCAAAAATTAATATTTTCGAAAATCGTCAAATATTTCAGTTTCGTGTGGAAGGAGGATTAAAGGAAAATTTCATTTCCAACAAATTGTTCCAAATTGTCTTTTTTTTATCAAAAACACTTTATAAATCAAACTAAGTTCCAAATTTTCTTCAAAAAACTAGTTTTGAATAGTTATATGAAAAGTAGAAATTTTGAAACGAAAGCGCTCATAAAATGTTTTCAGGCTGTCTTTTAAATTTACATTAGTTCGATTTTCAGTGCTAAAATACAATTTTATAAGCAAATTGATTATAAGAATAAAATCTGGAAATGAATTTTTTGATGATAGGCAGAAAATTAAGGTTAAATTTCAAAGACTGAGAATTTGAAAATTGCCTAAGGATTTACAAGTTTAATGTATTTTCAAACGGATGACATTTTTGGGTGCAATAACTGGATTGTGAAGAGTAAAATTTCACTTTAATGGCGATTTTAATATGGAAATCGATTCGGGCGATAATTTCTGTTACCGTAGTTGCAAAAATATTTTAAAATTTTGAAAATTTAGAAGTGTGAAATTTTCCATACGGTTAACATGGGAAAAATTTAAAACGAAAATGTTTGAAAGTGCAATTTTTGGGACCAACTTTAGACCCACTTCTTATTTAAACAGTGTTATAAAATTGGAATCGGAGATTCTCCTATGTATAAGATTCAATATCACAAATGGGAAAACATTTTGAAAATTTTACTTTTTGAACAATAATTCATTGAATAGTCCGCCATGTGTTTTCAATGGGGAATTGTATTTTCGAAAAAATTGCCCTGTTTGGACCAACTTTAGACCCACTTCTTATTTAGTCAGTGTTATAAAATTGGAATTGAAGATTCCCTTATATATAATCTTCAATATCACAAACTCCAAAAAATTTTGAAAATTTTCCTTTTTGAACAACAATTCATTGAATAATCCGCCATGTGTTTTCAATGGGGGAATTTTATTTTTGAGGAAATTGCACTTTTTGGACCAACTTTAGACCCACTTCTTATTAAATGAGTGTTATAAAATTCAAATTGGAGATTCTCCTATATATGAGCTTCAATATAAAAAACGAGAAAATGTTTTGAAAATTTTACATTTTGAACAATAATTCATGGAATAGTCCGCCATGTATTTTCAATGGGGAATTGTATTTTCAAGAAAATTGCACTTTTTGGACCATCTTTAGACCCACTTCTTATTTAGTCAGTGTTATAAAATTGGAATTGAAGATTTCCTTATATATAAGCTTCAATATCACAAACGCCAAAAAATTTTGAAAATTTTATTTTTTGAACAATAATTCATTGAATATTCCGCCATGTGTTTTCAATGGGGGAATTTTATTTTTGAGAAAATTGGACTTTTTGGACCAATTTTATACCCACTTCTTATTTAATGAGTGTTATAAAATTCAAATTGGAGATTCCCCTATATATGAGCTTCAATATAAAAAACGGAAAAATGTTTTGAAAATTTTACTTTTTGAACAATAATTCATGGAATAGTTCGCCATGTATTTTCAATGGGGAATTGTATTTTCGAGAAAATGACTCAAATGCTTTCAAATTGTGAATTTGAATTGGATATATGTTTTATAATCATTCTTGGACCAATTTTATATAAAAATAGTATTCTGTAAATCAAAAATTAATATTTTCGAAAATCGTCAAATATTTCAGTTTCGTGTGGAAGGAGGATTAAAGGAAAATTTCATTTCCAACAAATTGTTCCAAATTGTCTTTTTTTTATCAAAAACACTTTATAAATCAAACTAAGTTCCAAATTTTCTTCAAAAAACTAGTTTTGAATAGTTATATGAAAAGTAGAAATTTTGAAACGAAAGCGCTCATAAAATGTTTTCAGGCTGTCTTTTAAATTTACATTAGTTCGATTTTCAGTGCTAAAATACAATTTTATAAGCAAATTGATTATAAGAATAAAATCTGGAAATGAATTTTTTGATGATAGGCAGAAAATTAAGGTTAAATTTCAAAGACTGAGAATTTGAAAATTGCCTAAGGATTTACAAGTTTAATGTATTTTCAAACGGATGACATTTTTGGGTGCAATAACTGGATTTTGAAGAGTAAAATTTCACTTTAATGGCGATTTTAATATGGAAATCGATTCGGGCGATAATTTCTGTTACCGTAGTTGCAAAAATATTTTAAAATTTTGAAAATTTAGAAGTGTGAAATTTTCCATACGGTTAACATGGGAAAAATTTAAAACGAAAATGTTTGAAAGTGCAATTTTTGGGACCAACTTTAGACCCACTTCTTATTTAAACAGTGTTATAAAATTGGAATCGGAGATTCTCCTATGTATAAGATTCAATATCACAAATGGGAAAACATTTTGAAAATTTTACTTTTTGAACAATAATTCATTGAATAGTCCGCCATGTGTTTTCAATGGGGAATTGTATTTTCGAAAAAATTGCCCTGTTTGGACCAACTTTAGACCCACTTCTTATTTAGTCAGTGTTATAAAATTGGAATTGAAGATTCCCTTATATATAATCTTCAATATCACAAACTCCAAAAAATTTTGAAAATTTTCCTTTTTGAACAACAATTCATTGAATAATCCGCCATGTGTTTTCAATGGGGGAATTTTATTTTTGAGGAAATTGCACTTTTTGGACCAACTTTAGACCCACTTCTTATTAAATGAGTGTTATAAAATTCAAATTGGAGATTCTCCTATATATGAGCTTCAATATAAAAAACGAGAAAATGTTTTGAAAATTTTACATTTTGAACAATAATTCATGGAATAGTCCGCCATGTATTTTCAATGGGGAATTGTATTTTCGAGAAAATTGCACTTTTTGGACCATCTTTAGACCCACTTCTTATTTAGTCAGTGTTATAAAATTGGAATTGAAGATTTCCTTATATATAAGCTTCAATATCACAAACGCCAAAAAATTTTGAAAATTTTATTTTTTGAACAATAATTCATTGAATATTCCGCCATGTGTTTTCAATGGGGGAATTTTATTTTTGAGAAAATTGCACTTTTTGGACCAACTTTATACCCACTTCTTATTTAATGAGTGTTATAAAATTCAAATTGGAGATTCCCCTATATATGAGCTTCAATATAAAAAACGGAAAAATGTTTTGAAAATTTTACTTTTTGAACAATAATTCATGGAATAGTTCGCCATGTATTTTCAATGGGGAATTGTATTTTCGAGAAAATGACTCAAATGCTTTCAAATTGTGAATTTGAATTGGATATATGTTTTATAATCATTCTTGGACCAATTTTATATAAAAATAGTATTCTGTAAATCAAAAATTAATATTTTCGAAAATCGTCAAATATTTCAGTTTCGTGTGGAAGGAGGATTAAAGGAAAATTTCATTTCCAACAAATTGTTCCAAATTGTCTTTTTTTTATCAAAAACACTTTATAAATCAAACTAAGTTCCAAATTTTCTTCAAAAAACTAGTTTTGAATAGTTATATGAAAAGTAGAAATTTTGAAACGAAAGCGCTCATAAAATGTTTTCAGGCTGTCTTTTAAATTTACATTAGTTCGATTTTCAGTGCTAAAATACAATTTTATAAGCAAATTGATTATAAGAATAAAATCTGGTAATGAATTTTTTGATCCTAGGCAGAAAATTAAGGTTAAATTTCAAAGACTGAGAATTTGATAATTGCCTAAGGATTTACAAGTTTAATGTATTTTCAAACGGATGACATTTTTGGGTGCAATAACTGGATTGTGAAGAGTAAAATTTCACTTTAATGGCGATTTTAATATTGAAATCGATTCGGGCGATAATTTCTGTTACCGTAGTTGCAAAAATATTTTAAAATTTTGAAAATTTAGAAGTGTGAAATTTTCCATACGGTTAACATGGGAAAAATTTAAAACGAAAATGTTTGAAAGTGCAATTTTTGGGACCAACTTTAGACCCACTTCTTATTTAATCAGTGTTATAAAATTGGAATCGGAGATTCTCCTATGTATAAGATTCAATATCACAAACGGGAAAACATTTTGAAAATTTTACTTTTTGAACAATAATTCATTGAATAGTCCGCCATGTGTTTTCAATGGGGGAATTTTATTTTTGAGAAAATTGCACTTTTTGGACCAACTTTAGACCCACTTCTTATTTAGTCAGAGTTATAAAATTGAAATCGGAGATTCTCCTATGTATAAGCTTCAAATTAACAAATAGGAAAATTTTTTGAAAATTTTACTTTTTGAACAATAATTCATTGAATAGTCCGCCATGTGTTTTCAATGGTTGAATTGTATTTTCGAGAAAATTGCTCAAATGCTTTTAAATTGCTAATTGGAGTTGGATATATGTTTTATATTCATTCTTGTGGCAAATATTAATTAAAAAAAAGTATTCTAAAAAACAAAAATTTATTTTTTCGAAAATCTTGAAATATTTCAGGTTCGAGTGTATTTGAATGGACAATTTCATTTCTATCAAAAGTTTCCAAATTGTGTTTTTTTATCCAAAAACACTTTAAAAATCAAACAAATTTCCAAATTTTGGCCAAAAAAACTATTTGAAACTTGACTTTATTATCCAAAGCTACAAATTAAGGTTAAAATTCGGAAATTGAGAAAGGTTAAAATTTGAAAATTGCCTAAGGATTGGCAAATTTAATATATATTCAAAGAGATATAAAGACTTTTTTTGGCAATAACTGAATTTTGAGTAGTAAAATTTCATTTTAATGATCATTTGATTGTGGAAATCAATTAGGGTGATGATTTCTGTTACCCTAGTTTCAAAAAGATTGTAAAAGTTTGAAAATTTAGAAGTGTGAAATTTTTCATACGATTAACATGGTTAAAATTTAAAACGAAACACTTTGAAAGTTCACTTTTTGGACCAGTTTTAGACATACTTCTTATTTAGTCAGTGTTATAAAATTGGAATCGGAGATTCTTCTATGTATAAGCTTCAAATTAACAAAGAGGAAAATTTTTTGAAAATTTTACTTTTTGAACAATAATTCATTGAATAGTCCGCCATGTGTTTTCAATGGGGGACTTTTATTTTTGAGAAAATTGCACTTTTTGGAGCAACTTAGACCCACTTCTTATTTAGTCAGTGTTATAAAATTCAAATTGGAGATTTTCCTATGTATGAGCTTCAATATTAAAAACGGGAAAATTTTTTGAAAATTTTACTTTTTGAACAATAATTCATTGAATAGTCCGCCATGTGTTTTCAATGAGGGAATTGTATTTTCGAGAAAATTGCTTTTTGGACCAACTTTTTGGACCAACTTTAGACCCACTTCTTATTTAGTGAGTGTTATAAAATTCGAATTGGAG
The DNA here is from genome assembly GCA_963978545.1 of Linyphia triangularis. Classification (NCBI taxonomy): domain Eukaryota; kingdom Metazoa; phylum Arthropoda; class Arachnida; order Araneae; family Linyphiidae; genus Linyphia; species Linyphia triangularis. Next base: position 19,538,444 of record OZ021721.1, read on the forward strand.
ATTTTCCTATGTTTGAGCTTCAATATAAATAAGAGGAAACAATTTTGAAAATTTTACTTTTTGAACTATAATTCATTGAATAGTCCACCATCTGTTTTCAATGGGGGAATTTTTCTTTTGAGAAAAATGCACAATTGCACACATGGCGGACTGTTCAATGAATTATTGTTCAAAAAGTAAAATTTTCAAAAATTTTTCCCGTTTGCAATATTGAAGCTCATATATATGAAAATCTCCAATTCGAATTTTATAATACTCACTAAATAAGAAATTTTTTTAAAGTTGGTCCCAAAAATTGCACTTTTAAAATATTTCGCTTTTAATTTTTCCAATGTAAATCAAAATTCCGTAATTCCGTAGTCCAAAATCAAAATTTCCGTATGGAAAATTTGACATATCAAAATTTTCAAAATTTTAAATTTTTTTTGCAACTAGGATAACAGAAATCATCACGCGAATCGATTTCCACATTCAAATCGCCATAAAAGTGAAATTTTAATATTCAAAATCAAGTTACTGAAAAAAAACAAAAAGTCTTTATATCCCTTTCATAATACATTAAACTTGTCAATCCTAAGGCAATTTTCAATTTTTGAAATTTAATCTTAATTTGTTAACTAGGATAAAAAAAAGTCATCAACCGATTTATTTCTGATAATCAATTTGCTTATAAAACGGAATTTCAGCACCCAAAATCGAACTAATGCAAAGTAAAAAGACGGATTGAAAACATTTTCTGAGAGCTTTCATTTCAAAATTTCAACTTCTCATATAGCTATTCAAAACTAGTTCTTTGGCCAAAATTTTGAACTTTGTTTAATTTGTAAAGTGTTTTTGAGTAAAAAAACACAATTTGGAACAATTTGTTAAAAATGAAATCTTCCATTCAATTACACTCGAAACTGAAATATTTCAAGATTTTCGAAAAATAGAATTTTTGATTTTTAGAATACTTTTTATTAAATAAAATTTGGTACAAGAATGACTATAAAACATATATCCAACTCAAATTCGCAATTTGAAAGCATTTGAGCAATTTTCTTGAAAATACAATTCCCCATTGAAATCACATGGCGGACTATTCAATGAATTATTGTTAAAAAAATAAAATTTTGAAATTTTTTTCCCGTTTGTGATATTGAAGCTTATATATAGGAGAATCTCCAATTTCAATTCTCTAACATTCACTAAATAAGAAGTGGGTCTAAATTTGGTCCGAAAAGTGCAATTTTCTCAAAACTAAAATTCCCAGATTGAAAACACATGGCGGACTGTTCAATGAATTATTGTTCAAAAAGTAAAATTTTAAAAAAATTTTCCCGTTTGAGATATGGAAGCTTATATATAGGAGAATCTCCAATTCCAATTTTATAACACTCGCTATAAAGAAGTGGGTTTTAAGTTGGTCCAAAAAGTGCAATTTTCTCAAAACTAAAATTCCCAGATTGAAAACACATGGCGGACTATTCAATGAATTATTGTTCAAAAAGTAAAATTATCAATTTTTTTTCCCCGTGTGTGATATTGAAGCTTATATATAGGAAAACCTCCAATTCCAATTTTACAACACTCATTAAATAAGAAGTGGGTCTAAAGTTTGTCCAAATAGTGCAATTTTTTCAAAAATGAAATTCCCCCATTGAAAACACATGGTGGACTGTTCAATGATTTATTGTTCAAAAAGTAAAATTTTCAAAACATTTTACCTTTTTTTATATTGAAGCTCATATATAGGAGAATCTCCAATTTGAATTTTATAACATTCACTAAAAAATAAGTGGGTCTAAAGTTGGTCAAAAAACTGCAATTTTCTCAAAAATAAAATTTCCCCATTGAAAACACATGGCGGACTATTCAATGAATTATAGTTCAAAAAGTAAAATTTTCAAAATTTTTTCCTCTTTTTTTATATTGAAGCTCATACATAGGAAAATCTCCAATTCGAATTTTATAACACTCACTAAATAAGAAGTGGGTCTAAAGTTGGTCCAAAAAGTTGGTCCAAAAAGCAATTTTCTCGAAAATACAATTCCCTCATTGAAAACACAAGGCGGACTATTCAATGAATTATTGTTCAAAAAGTAAAATTTTCAAAATTTTTTCCCGTTTGTGATATTGAAGCTTATATATAGTAGAATCTCTAATTCCAATATAATAACACTCACTAAAAAAAAAGTGGGTCTAAAGTTGGTCCAAAAAGTGCAATTTTCTCAAAACTAAAATTCCCAGATTGAAAACACATGGCGGACTATTCAATGAATTATTGTTCAAAAAGTAAAATTTTCAATTTTTTCCCCATGTGTGATATTGAAGCTTATATATAGGAAAACCTCCAATTCCAATTTTACAACACTCATTAAATAAGAAGTGGGTCTAAAGTTTGTCCAAATAGTGCAATTTTTTCAAAAATGAAATTCCCCCATTGAAAACACATGGTGGACTGTTCAATGATTTATTGTTCAAAAAGTAAAATTTTCAAAATTTTTTCCCCTGTGTGATATTGAAGCTTATATATAGCAGAATCTCTAATTCCAATTTTATAAAACTCACTAAATAAGAAGTGGGTCAGAAGTTGGTCCGAAAAGTACAATTTTCTCAAAAATAAAATTCCCTTATTCAAAGCACATGGCGGACTATTCAATGAATTATTGTTCAAAAAGTAAAATTTTCAAAATTTTTTCCCTTGTGTGATATTGAAGCTTATATACAGGAGAACCTCTAATTCGAATTTTATAACACTCATTAAATAAGAAAATGTCTAAAGTTTGTCCAAATTGTGCAATTTTCTCAAAAGAAAAATTCCCCCATTGAAAACAGATGGTGGACTATTCAATGAATTATAGTTCAAAAAGTAAAATTTTCAAAATTTTTTCCTCTTATTTATATTGAAGCTCATACATAGGAAAATCTCCAATTCGAATTTTATAACACTCACTAAATAAGAAGTGGGTCTAAAGTTGGTCCAAAAAGTTGGTCCAAAAAGCAATTTTCTCGAAAATACAATTCCCTCATTGAAAACATATGGCGGACTATTCAATGAATTATTGTTCAAAAAGTAAAATTTTCAAAAAATTTTCCCGTTTTTAATATTGAAGCTCATATATAGGAAAATCTCCTATTCGAATTTTATAACACTCACTAAATAAGAAGTGAATCTAAAGTTGGTCCAAAAAGTTGGTCCAAAAAGCAATTTTCTCGAAAATACAATTCCCTCATTGAAAACACATGGCGGACTATTCAATGAATTATTGTTCAAAAAATTAAATTTTCAAAATTTTTTCCCGTTTGTGATATTGAAGCTTATATATAGGAGAATCTCTAATTCCAATTTTATAACACTCACTAAAAAAAAAGTGGGTCTAAAGTTGGTCCAAAAACTGCAATTTTCACAAAAGTAAAATTCCCCCATTGAAAACACAAGGCGGACTATTCAATGAATTATTGTTCAAAAAGTAAAATTTTCAAAACATTTTACCTTTTTTTATATTGAAGCTCACATATAGGAGAATCTCTAATTTGAATTTTATAACATTCACTAAAAAAGCAGTGGGTCTAAAGTTGGTTTAAAAACTGCAATTTTCTCAAAAATAAAATTTCCCCATTGAAAACACATGGCGGACTATTGAATGAATTATTTTTCAAAAAGTAAAATTTTCAAAAATTTTTCCCGTTTTTTATATTGAAGCTCATACATACGAAAATCTCCAATTCGAATTTAATAACACTCAACAAGTGAGTCTAAAGTTGGTCCATAAAGTGCAATTTTCTCAAAAATAAAATTTCCCCATTGAAAACACATGGCGGACTATTCAATGAATTATAGTTCAAAATGTAAAATTTTCAAAATTTGTTCCTCTTTTTTTATATTGAAGCTCATACATAGGAAAATCTCCAATTCGAATTTTATAACACTCACTAAATAAGAAGTGGGTCTAAAGTTGGTCCAAAAAGTTGGTCCAAAAAGCAATTTTCTCGAAAATACAATTCCCTCATTGAAAACACATGGCGGAATATTCAATGAATTATTGTTCAAAAAGTAAAATTTTCAAAATTTTTTCCCGTTTGTGATATTGAAGCTTATATATAGGAGAATCTCTAATTCCAATATAATAACACTCACTAAAAAAAAAGTGGGTCTAAAGTTGGTCCAAAAACTGCAATTTTCTCAAAAATAAAATTCCCAGATTGAAAACACATGGCGGACTATTCAATGAATTATTGTTCAAAAAGTAAAATTTTCAATTTTTTTCCCCGTGTGTGATATTGAAGCTTAGATATAGTAAAACCTCCAATTCCAATTTTACAACACTCATTAAATAAGAAGTGGGTCTAAAGTTTGTCCAAATAGTGCAATTTTTTCAAAAATGAAATTCCCCCATTGAAAACACATGGTGGACTGTTCAATGATTTATTGTTCAAAAAGGAAAATTTTCAAAATTTTTTGGCGTTTGTGATATTGAAGATTATATATAAGGGAATCTTCAATTCCAATTTTATAACACTGACTAAATAAGAAGTGGGTCTAAAGTTGGTCCAAAAAGTGCAATTTTCTCGAAAATACAATTCCCCATTGAAAACACATGGCGGACTATTCAATGAATTATTGTTCAAAAAGTAAAATTTTCAAAAATTTTTCCTATTTGTTAATTTGAAGCTTATACATAGGAGAATCTCCGATTTCAATTTTATAACTCTGACTAAATAAGAAAAGGGTCTAATGTTGGTCCAAAAAGTGCAATTTTCTCAAATATAAAATTCCCCCATTGAAAACACATGGCGGACTATTCAATGAATTATTGTTCAAAAAGTAAAATTTTCAAAATTTTTTGGCGTTTGTGATATTGAAGATTATATATAAGGGAATCTTCAATTCCAATTTTATAACACTGAATAAATAAGAAGTGGGTCTGAAGTTGGTCCAAAATGTGTAATTTTCTCGAAAATACATTTCCCCATTGAAAACACATGGTGGACTATTCAATGAATTATTGTTCAAAAAGTAAAATTTTCAAAATTTTTTCCTATTTGTTAATTTGAAGCTTATACATAGGAGAATCTCCGATTTCAATTTTATAACTCTGACTAAATAAGAAGTGGGTCTAAAGTTGGTCTAAAAAGTGCAATTTTCTCAAAAATAAAATTCCCCCATTGAAAACACATGGCGGACTATTCAATGAATTATTGTTCAAAAAGTAAAATATTTCAAAAAATTTTCCCGTTTGTGATATTGAATCTTATACATAGGAGAATCTCCGATTCCAATTTTATAACACTGATTAAATAAGAAGTGGGTCTAAAGTTGGTCCCAAAAATTGCACTTTCAAACATTTTCGTTTTAAATTTTTCCCATGTTAACCGTATGGAAAATTTCACACTTCTAAATTTTCAAAATTTTAAAATCTTTTTGCAACTACGGTAACAGAAATTATCGCCCGAATCGATTTCCATATTAAAATCGCCATTAAAGTGAAATTTTACTCTTCACAATCCAGTTATTGCACCCAAAAATGTCATCCGTTTGAAAATACATTAAACTTGTAAATCCTTAGGCAATTTTCAAATTCTCAGTCTTTGAAATTTAACCTTAATTTTCTGCCTAGGATCAAAAAATTCATTACCAGATTTTATTCTTATAATCAATTTGCTTATAAAATGGTATTTTAGCACTGAAAATCGAACTAATGTAAATTTAAAAGACAGCCTGAAAACATTTTATGAGCGCTTTCGTTTCAAAATTTCTACTTTTCATATAACTATTCAAAACTAGTTTTTTTTAGAAAATTTGGAACTTAGTTTGATTTATAAAGCGTTTTTGATTAAAAAAACACAATTTGGAACAATTTGTTGGAAATGAAATTTTCCTTTAATCCTCCTTCCACACGAAATTGAAATATTTGACGATTTTCGAAAATATTAATTTTTGATTTACAGAATACTATTTTTATATAAAATTGGTCCAAGAATGATTATAAAACATATATCCAATTCAAATTCACAATTTGAAAGCTTTTGAGTCATTTTCTCGAAAATACAATTCCCCATTGAAAATACATGGCGGACTATTCCATGAATTATTGTTCAAAAAGTAAAATTTTCAAAACATTTTCCCGTTTTTTATATTGAAGCTCATATATAGGAGAATCTCCAATTTGAATTTTATAACACTCATTAAATAAGAAGTGGGTCTAAAGTTGGTCCAAAAAGTGCAATTTTCTCAAAAATAAAATTCCACCATTGAAAACACATGGCGGACTATTCAATGAATTATTGTTCAAAAAGTAAAATTTTCAAATTTTTTTGGCGTTTGTGATATTGAAGATTATATATAAGGGAATCTTCAATTCCAATTTTATAACACTGACTAAATAAGAAGTGGGTCTAAAGTTGGTCCAAAAAGTGCAATTTTCTCGAAAATACAATTCCCCATTGAAAACACATGGCGGACTATTCAATGAATTATTGTTCAAAAAGTAAAATTTTCAAAAATGTTTCCTATTTGTTAATTTGAAGCTTATACATAGGAGAATCTCCGATTTCAATTTTATAACTCTGACTAAATAAGAAGTGGGTCTAAAGTTGGTCCAAAAAGTGCAATTTTCTCAAAAATAAAATTCCCCCATTGAAAACACATGGCGGACTATTCAATGAATTATTGTTCAAAAAGTAAATTTTCAAAACATTTTCCTGTTTTTTATATTGAAGCTCATATATAGGAGAATCTCCAATTTGAATTTTATAACACTCATTAAATAAGAAGTGGGTCTAAAGTTGGTCCAAAAAGTGCAATTTTCTCAAAAATAAAATTCCCCCATTGAAAACACATGGCGGACTATTCAATGAATTATTGTTCAAAAAGTAAAATTTTCAAAATTTTTTGGCGTTTGTGATATTGAAGCTTATATATAAGGGAATCTTCAATTCCAATTTTATAACACTGACTAAATAAGAAGTGGGTCTAAAGTTGGTCCAAAAAGTGCAATTTTCTCGAAAATACAATTCCCCATTGAAAACACATTCCGGACTATTCAATGAATTATTGTTCCAAAAGTAAAATTTTCAAAAAATTTTCCTATTTGTTAATTTGAAGCTTTTACATAGGAGAATCTCTGATTTCAATTTTATAACTCTGACTAAATAAGAAGTGGGTCTAAAGTTGGTCCAAAAAGAGCAATTTTCTCAAAAATAAAATTCCCCCATTGGAAACACATGGCGGACTATTCAATGAATTATTGTTCAAAATGTAAAATTTTCAAAATTTTTTCCCGTTTGTGATATTGAATCTTATACATAGGAGAATCTCCGATTCCAATTTTATAACACTGATTAAATAAGAAGTGGGACTAAAGTTGGCCCCAAAAATTGCACTTTCAAACATTTTAATTTTTTCCCATGTTAACCGTATGGAAAATTTCACACTTCTAAATTTTCAAAATTTTAAAATCTTTTTGCAACTACGGTAACAGAAATTATCGCCCGAATCGATTTCCATATTAAAATCGCCATTAAAGTGAAATTTTACTCTTCACAATCCAGTTATTGCACCCAAAAATGTCATCCGTTTGAAAATACATTAAACTTGTAAATCCTTAGGCAATTTTCAAATTCTCAGTCTTTGAAATTTAACCTTAATTTTCTGCCTAGGATCAAAAAATTCATTACCAGATTTTATTCTTATAATCAATTTGCTTATAAAATGGTATTTTAGCACTGAAAATCGAACTAATGTAAATTTAAAAGACAGCCTGAAAACATTTTATGAGCGCTTTCGTTTCAAAATTTCTACTTTTCATATAACTATTCAAAACTAGTTTTTTTTAGAAAATTTGGAACTTAGTTTGATTTATAAAGCGTTTTTGATTAAAAAAACACAATTTGGAACAATTTGTTGGAAATGAAATTTTCCTTTAATCCTCCTTCCACACGAAATTGAAATATTTGACGATTTTCGAAAATATTAATTTTTGATTTACAGAATACTATTTTTATATAAAATTGGTCCAAGAATGATTATAAAACATATATCCAATTCAAATTCACAATTTGAAAGCATTTGAGTCATTTTCTCGAAAATACAATTCCCCATTGAAAATACATGGCGGACTATTCCATGAATTATTGTTCAAAAAGTAAAATTTTCAAAACATTTTCCCGTTTTTTATATTGAAGCTCATATATAGGAGAATCTCCAATTTGAATTTTATAACACTCATTAAATAAGAAGTGGGTCTAAAGTTGGTCCAAAAAGTGCAATTTTCTCAAAAATAAAATTCCACCATTGAAAACACATGGCGGACTATTCAATGAATTATTGTTCAAAAAGTAAAATTTTCAAATTTTTTTGGCGTTTGTGATATTGAAGATTATATATAAGGGAATCTTCAATTCCAATTTTATAACACTGACTAAATAAGAAGTGGGTCTAAAGTTGGTCCAAAAAGTGCAATTTTCTCGAAAATACAATTCCCCATTGAAAACACATGGCGGACTATTCAATGAATTATTGTTCAAAAAGTAAAATTTTCAAAAATGTTTCCTATTTGTTAATTTGAAGCTTATACATAGGAGAATCTCCGATTTCAATTTTATAACTCTGACTAAATAAGAAGTGGGTCTAAAGTTGGTCCAAAAAGTGCAATTTTCTCAAAAATAAAATTCCCCCATTGAAAACACATGGCGGACTATTCAATGAATTATTGTTCAAAAAGTAAAATTTTCAAAATTTTTTGGCGTTTGTGATATTGAAGCTTATATATAAGGGAATCTTCAATTCCAATTTTATAACACTGACTAAATAAGAAGTGGGTCTAAAGTTGGTCCAAAAAGTGCAATTTTCTCGAAAATACAATTCCCCATTGAAAACACATTCCGGACTATTCAATGAATTATTGTTCAAAAAGTAAAATTTTCAAAACATTTTCCTATTTGTTAATTTGAAGCTTTTACATAGGAGAATCTCTGATTTCAATTTTATAACTCTGACTAAATAAGAAGTGGGTCTAAAGTTGGTCCAAAAAGTGCAATTTTCTCAAAAATAAAATTCCCCCATTGGAAACACATGGCGGACTATTCAATGAATTATTGTTCAAAATGTAAAATTTTCAAAATTTTTTCCCGTTTGTGATATTGAATCTTATACATAGGAGAATCTCCGATTCCAATTTTATAACACTGATTAAATAAGAAGTGGGACTAAAGTTGGCCCCAAAAATTGCACTTTCAAACATTTTAATTTTTTCCCATGTTAACCGTATGGAAAATTTCACACTTCTAAATTTTCAAAATTTTAAAATTTTTTTGCAACTACGGTAACAGAAATTATCGCCCGAATCGATTTCCATATTAAAATCGCCATTAAAGTGAAATTTTACTCTTCACAATCCAGTTATTGCACCCAAAAATGTCATCCGTTTAAAAATACATTAAACTTGTAAATCCTTAGGCAATTTTCAAATTCTCAGTCTTTGAAATTTAACCTTAATTTTCTGCCTAGGATCAAAAAATTCATTACCAGATTTTATTCTTATAATCAATTTGCTTATAAAATGGTATTTTAGCACTGAAAATCGAACTAATGTAAATTTAAAAGACAGCCTGAAAACATTTTATGAGCGCTTTCGTTTCAAAATTTCTACTTTTCATATAACTATTCAAAACTAGTTTTTTTTAGAAAATTTGGAACTTAGTTTGATTTATAAAGCGTTTTTGATTAAAAAAACACAATTTGGAACAATTTGTTGGAAATGAAATTTTCCTTTAATCCTCCTTCCACACGAAATTGAAATATTTGACGATTTTCGAAAATATTAATTTTTGATTTACAGAATACTATTTTTATATAAAATTGGTCCAAGAATGATTATAAAACATATATCCAATTCAAATTCACAATTTGAAAGCATTTGAGTCATTTTCTCGAAAATACAATTCCCCATTGAAAATACATGGCGGACTATTCCATGAATTATTGTTCAAAAAGTAAAATTTTCAAAACATTTTCCCGTTTTTTATATTGAAGCTCATATATAGGAGAATCTCCAATTTGAATTTTATAACACTCATTAAATAAGAAGTGGGTCTAAAGTTGGTCCAAAAAGTGCAATTTTCTCAAAAATAAAATTCCACCATTGAAAACACATGGCGGACTATTCAATGAATTATTGTTCAAAAAGTAAAATTTTCAAATTTTTTTGGCGTTTGTGATATTGAAGATTATATATAAGGGAATCTTCAATTCCAATTTTATAACACTGACTAAATAAGAAGTGGGTCTAAAGTTGGTCCAAAAAGTGCAATTTTCTCGAAATTACAATTCCCCATTGAAAACACATGGCGGACTATTCAATGAATTATTGTTCAAAAAGTAAAATTTTCAAAACATTTTCCCGTTTTTTATATTGAAGCTCATATATAGGAGAATCTCCAATTTGAATTTTATAACACTCATTAAATAAGAAGTGGGTCTAAAGTTGGTCCAAAAAGTGCAATTTTCTCAAAAATAAAATTCCACCATTGAAAACACATGGCGGACTATTCAATGAATTATTGTTCAAAAAGTAAAATTTTCAAATTTTTTTGGCGTTTGTGATATTGAAGATTATATATAAGGGAATCTTCAATTCCAATTTTATAACACTGACTAAATAAGAAGTGGGTCTAAAGTTGGTCCAAAAAGTGCAATTTTCTCGAAAATACAATTCCCCATTGAAAACACATGGCGGACTATTCAATGAATTATTGTTCAAAAAGTAAAATTTTCAAAAATGTTTCCTATTTGTTAATTTGAAGCTTATACATAGGAGAATCTCCGATTTCAATTTTATAACTCTGACTAAATAAGAAGTGGGTCTAAAGTTGGTCCAAAAAGTGCAATTTTCTCAAAAATAAAATTCCCCCATTGAAAACACATGGCGGACTATTCAATGAATTATTGTTCAAAAAGTAAAATTTTCAAAACATTTTCCTGTTTTTTATATTGAAGCTCATATATAGGAGAATCTCCAATTTGAATTTTATAACACTCATTAAATAAGAAGTGGGTCTAAAGTTGGTCCAAAAAGTGCAATTTTCTCAAAAATAAAATTCCCCCATTGAAAACACATGGCGGACTATTCAATGAATTATTGTTCAAAAAGTAAAATTTTCAAAATTTTTTGGCGTTTGTGATATTGAAGCTTATATATAAGGGAATCTTCAATTCCAATTTTATAACACTGACTAAATAAGAAGTGGGTCTAAAGTTGGTCCAAAAAGTGCAATTTTCTCGAAAATACAATTCCCCATTGAAAACACATTCCGGACTATTCAATGAATTATTGTTCAAAAAGTAAAATTTTCAAAAAATTTTCCTATTTGTTAATTTGAAGCTTTTACATAGGAGAATCTCTGATTTCAATTTTATAACTCTGACTAAATAAGAAGTGGGTCTAAAGTTGGTCCAAAAAGTGCAATTTTCTCAAAAATAAAATTCCCCCATTGGAAACACATGGCGGACTATTCAATGAATTATTGTTCAAAATGTAAAATTTTCAAAATTTTTTCCCGTTTGTGATATTGAATCTTATACATAGGAGAATCTCCGATTCCAATTTTATAACACTGATTAAATAAGAAGTGGGACTAAAGTTGGCCCCAAAAATTGCACTTTCAAACATTTTAATTTTTTCCCATGTTAACCGTATGGAAAATTTCACACTTCTAAATTTTCAAAATTTTAAAATTTTTTTGCAACTACGGTAACAGAAATTATCGCCCGAATCGATTTCCATATTAAAATCGCCATTAAAGTGAAATTTTACTCTTCACAATCCAGTTATTGCACCCAAAAATGTCATCCGTTTAAAAATACATTAAACTTGTAAATCCTTAGGCAATTTTCAAATTCTCAGTCTTTGAAATTTAACCTTAATTTTCTGCCTAGGATCAAAAAATTCATTACCAGATTTTATTCTTATAATCAATTTGCTTATAAAATGGTATTTTAGCACTGAAAATCGAACTAATGTAAATTTAAAAGACAGCCTGAAAACATTTTATGAGCGCTTTCGTTTCAAAATTTCTACTTTTCATATAACTATTCAAAACTAGTTTTTTTTAGAAAATTTGGAACTTAGTTTGATTTATAAAGCGTTTTTGATTAAAAAAACACAATTTGGAACAATTTGTTGGAAATGAAATTTTCCTTTAATCCTCCTTCCACACGAAATTGAAATATTTGACGATTTTCGAAAATATTAATTTTTGATTTACAGAATACTATTTTTATATAAAATTGGTCCAAGAATGATTATAAAACATATATCCAATTCAAATTCACAATTTGAAAGCATTTGAGTCATTTTCTCGAAAATACAATTCCCCATTGAAAATACATGGCGGACTATTCCATGAATTATTGTTCAAAAAGTAAAATTTTCAAAACATTTTCCCGTTTTTTATATTGAAGCTCATATATAGGAGAATCTCCAATTTGAATTTTATAACACTCATTAAATAAGAAGTGGGTCTAAAGTTGGTCCAAAAAGTGCAATTTTCTCAAAAATAAAATTCCACCATTGAAAACACATGGCGGACTATTCAATGAATTATTGTTCAAAAAGTAAAATTTTCAAATTTTTTTGGCGTTTGTGATATTGAAGATTATATATAAGGGAATCTTCAATTCCAATTTTATAACACTGACTAAATAAGAAGTGGGTCTAAAGTTGGTCCAAAAAGTGCAATTTTCTCGAAATTACAATTCCCCATTGAAAACACATGGCGGACTATTCAATGAATTATTGTTCAAAAAGTAAAATTTTCAAAACATTTTCCCGTTTTTTATATTGAAGCTCATATATAGGAGAATCTCCAATTTGAATTTTATAACACTCATTAAATAAGAAGTGGGTCTAAAGTTGGTCCAAAAAGTGCAATTTTCTCAAAAATAAAATTCCACCATTGAAAACACATGGCGGACTATTCAATGAATTATTGTTCAAAAAGTAAAATTTTCAAATTTTTTTGGCGTTTGTGATATTGAAGATTATATATAAGGGAATCTTCAATTCCAATTTTATAACACTGACTAAATAAGAAGTGGGTCTAAAGTTGGTCCAAAAAGTGCAATTTTCTCGAAAATACAATTCCCCATTGAAAACACATGGCGGACTATTCAATGAATTATTGTTCAAAAAGTAAAATTTTCAAAAATGTTTCCTATTTGTTAATTTGAAGCTTATACATAGGAGAATCTCCGATTTCAATTTTATAACTCTGACTAAATAAGAAGTGGGTCTAAAGTTGGTCCAAAAAGTGCAATTTTCTCAAAAATAAAATTCCCCCATTGAAAACACATGGCGGACTATTCAATGAATTATTGTTCAAAAAGTAAAATTTTCAAAACATTTTCCTGTTTTTTATATTGAAGCTCATATATAGGAGAATCTCCAATTTGAATTTTATAACACTCATTAAATAAGAAGTGGGTCTAAAGTTGGTCCAAAAAGTGCAATTTTCTCAAAAATAAAATTCCCCCATTGAAAACACATGGCGGACTATTCAATGAATTATTGTTCAAAAAGTAAAATTTTCAAAATTTTTTGGCGTTTGTGATATTGAAGCTTATATATAAGGGAATCTTCAATTCCAATTTTATAACACTGACTAAATAAGAAGTGGGTCTAAAGTTGGTCCAAAAAGTGCAATTTTCTCGAAAATACAATTCCCCATTGAAAACACATTCCGGACTATTCAATGAATTATTGTTCAAAAAGTAAAATTTTCAAAAAATTTTCCTATTTGTTAATTTGAAGCTTTTACATAGGAGAATCTCTGATTTCAATTTTATAACTCTGACTAAATAAGAAGTGGGTCTAAAGTTGGTCCAAAAAGTGCAATTTTCTCAAAAATAAAATTCCCCCATTGGAAACACATGGCGGACTATTCAATGAATTATTGTTCAAAATGTAAAATTTTCAAAAATTTTTCCCGTTTGTGATATTGAATCTTATACATAGGAGAATCTCCGATTCCAATTTTATAACACTGATTAAATAAGAAGTGGGACTAAAGTTGGCCCCAAAAATTGCACTTTCAAACATTTTAATTTTTTCCCATGTTAACCGTATGGAAAATTTCACACTTCTAAATTTTCAAAATTTTAAAATTTTTTTGCAACTACGGTAACAGAAATTATCGCCCGAATCGATTTCCATATTAAAATCGCCATTAAAGTGAAATTTTACTCTTCACAATCCAGTTATTGCACCCAAAAATGTCATCCGTTTGAAAATACATTAAACTTGTAAATCCTTAGGCAATTTTCAAATTCTCAGTCTTTGAAATTTAACCTTAATTTTCTGCCTAGGATCAAAAATTCATTACCAGATTTTATTCTTATAATCAATTTGCTTATAAAATGGTATTTTAGCACTGAAAATCGAACTAATGTAAATTTAAAAGACAGCCTGAAAACATTTTATGAGCGCTTTCGTTTCAAAATTTCTACTTTTCATATAACTATTCAAAACTAGTTTTTTTTAGAAAATTTGGAACTTAGTTTGATTTATAAAGCGTTTTTGATTAAAAAAACACAATTTGGAACAATTTGTTGGAAATGAAATTTTCCTTTAATCCTCCTTCCACACGAAATTGAAATATTTGACGATTTTCGAAAATATTAATTTTTGATTTACAGAATACTATTTTTATATAAAATTGGTCCAAGAATGATTATAAAACATATATCCAATTCAAATTCACAATTTGAAAGCATTTGAGTCATTTTCTCGAAAATACAATTCCCCATTGAAAATACATGGCGGACTATTCCATGAATTATTGTTCAAAAAGTAAAATTTTCAAAACATTTTCCCGTTTTTTATATTGAAGCTCATATATAGGAGAATCTCCAATTTGAATTTTATAACACTCATTAAATAAGAAGTGGGTCTAAAGTTGGTCCAAAAAGTGCAATTTTCTCAAAAATAAAATTCCACCATTGAAAACACATGGCGGACTATTCAATGAATTATTGTTCCTAAAGTAAAATTTTCAAAATTTTTTCCTCTTATTTATATTGAAGCTCATACATAGGAAAATCTCCAATTCGAATTTTATAACACTCACTAAATAAGAAGTGGGTCTAAAGTTGGTCCAAAAAGTTGGTCCAAAAAGCAATTTTCTCGAAAATACAATTCCCTCATTGAAAACACATGGCGGACTATTCAATGAATTATTGTTCAAAAAGTAAAATTTTCAAAAAATTTTCCCGTTTTTAATATTGAAGCTTATATATAGGAGAATCTCTAATTCCAATTTTATAACACTCACTAAAAAAAAAGTGGGTCTAAAGTTGGTCCAAAAACTGCAATTTTCACAAAAGTAAAATTCCCCCATTGAAAACACAAGGCGGACTATTCAATGAATTATTGTTCAAAAAGTAAAATTTTCAAAACATTTTACCTTTTTTTATATTGAAGCTCACATATAGGAGAATCTCTAATTTGAATTTTATAACATTCACTAAAAAAGCAGTGGGTCTAAAGTTGGTTTAAAAACTGCAATTTTCTCAAAAATAAAATTTCCCCATTGAAAACACATGGCGGACTATTGAATGAATTATTTTTCAAAAAGTAAAATTTTCAAAAAATTTTCCCGTTTTTTATATTGAAGCTCATACATACGAAAATCTCCAATTCGAATTTAATAACACTCAACAAGTGAGTCTAAAGTTGGTCCATAAAGTGCAATTTTCTCAAAAATAAAATTTCCCCATTGAAAACACATGGCGGACTATTCAATGAATTATAGTTCAAAAAGTAAAATTTTCAAAATTTGTTCCTCTTTTTTTATATTGAAGCTCATACATAGGAAAATATCCAATTCGAATTTTATAACACTCACTAAATAAGAAGTGGGTCTAAAGTTGGTCCAAAAAGTTGGTCCAAAAAGCAATTTTCTCGAAAATACAATTCCCTCATTGAAAACACAAGGCGGAATATTCAATGAATTATTGTTCAAAAAGTAAAATTTTCAAAATTTTTTCCCGTTTGTGATATTGAAGCTTATATATAGGAGAATCTCTAATTCCAATATAATAACACTCACTAAAAAAAAAGTGGGTTTAAAGTTGGTCCAAAAACTGCAATTTTCTCAAAAATAAAATTCCCAGATTGAAAACACATGGCGGACTATTCAATGAATTATTGTTCAAAAAGTAAAATTTTCAATTTTTTTCCCCGTGTGTGATATTGAAGCTTAGATATAGTAAAACCTCCAATTCCAATTTTACAACACTCATTAAATAAGAAGTGGGTCTAAAGTTTGTCCAAATAGTGCAATTTTTTCAAAAATGAAATTCCCCCATTGAAAACACATGGTGGACTGTTCAATGATTTATTGTTCAAAAAGGAAAATTTTCAAAATTTTTTGGCGTTTGTGATATTGAAGATTATATATAAGGGAATCTTCAATTCCAATTTTATAACACTGACTAAATAAGAAGTGGGTCTAAAGTTGGTCCAAAAAGTGCAATTTTCTCGAAAATACAATTCCCCATTGAAAACACATGCCGGACTATTCAATGAATTATTGTTCAAAAAGTAAAATTTTCAAAAATTTTTCCTATATGTTAATTTGAAGCTTATACATAGGAGAATCTCCGATTTCAATTTTATAACTCTGACTAAATAAGAAAAGGGTCTAATGTTGGTCCAAAAAGTGCAATTTTCTCAAATATAAAATTCCCCCATTGAAAACACATGGCGGACTATTCAATGAATTATTGTTCAAAAAGTAAAATTTTCAAAATTTTTTGGCGTTTGTGATATTGAAGATTATATATAAGGGAATCTTCAATTCCAATTTTATAACACTGAATAAATAAGAAGTGGGTCTAAAGTTGGTCCAAAATGTGTAATTTTCTCGAAAATACATTTCCCGATTGAAAACACATGGTGGACTATTCAATGAATTATTGTTCAAAAAGTAAAATTTTCAAAAATTTTTCCTATATGTTAATTTGAAGCTTATACATAGGAGAATCTCCGATTTCAATTTTATAACTCTGACTAAATAAGAAGTGGGTCTAAAGTTGGTCCAAAAAGTGCAATTTTCTCAAAAATAAAATTCCCCCATTGAAAACACATGGCGGACTATTCAATGAATTATTGTTCAAAAAGTAAAATATTTCAAAAAATTTTCCCGTTTGTGATATTGAATCTTATACATAGGAGAATCTCCGATTCCAATTTTATAACACTGATTAAATAAGAAGTGGGTCTAAAGTTGGTCCCAAAAATTGCACTTTCAAACATTTTCGTTTTAAATTTTTCCCATGTTAACCGTATGGAAAATTTCACACTTCTAAATTTTCAAAATTTTAAAATCTTTTTGCAACTACGGTAACAGAAATTATCGCCCGAATCGATTTCCATATTAAAATCGCCATTAAAGTGAAATTTTACTCTTCACAATCCAGTTATTGCACCCAAAAATGTCATCCGTTTGAAAATACATTAAACTTGTAAATCCTTAGGCAATTTTCAAATTCTCAGTCTTTGAAATTTAACCTTAATTTTCTGCCTAGGATCAAAAAATTCATTACCAGATTTTATTCTTATAATCAATTTGCTTATAAAATGGTATTTTAGCACTGAAAATCGAACTAATGTAAATTTAAAAGACAGCCTGAAAACATTTTATGAGCGCTTTCGTTTCAAAATTTCTACTTTTCATATAACTATTCAAAACTAGTTTTTTTTAGAAAATTTGGAACTTAGTTTGATTTATAAAGCGTTTTTGATTAAAAAAACACAATTTGGAACAATTTGTTGGAAATGAAATTTTCCTTTAATCCTCCTTCCACACGAAATTGAAATATTTGACGATTTTCGAAAATATTAATTTTTGATTTACAGAATACTATTTTTATATAAAATTGGTCCAAGAATGATTATAAAACATATATCCAATTCAAATTCACAATTTGAAAGCATTTGAGTCATTTTCTCGAAAATACAATTCCCCATTGAAAATACATGGCGGACTATTCCATGAATTATTGTTCAAAAAATAAAATTTTCAAAACATTTTCCCGTTTTTTATATTGAAGCTCATATATAGGAGAATCTCCAATTTGAATTTTATAACACTCATTAAATAAGAAGTGGGTCTAAAGTTGGTCCAAAAAGTGCAATTTTCTCAAAAATAAAATTCCACCATTGAAAACACATGGCGGACTATTCAATGAATTATTGTTCAAAAAGTAAAATTTTCAAATTTTTTTGGCGTTTGTGATATTGAAGATTATATATAAGGGAATCTTCAATTCCAATTTTATAACACTGACTAAATAAGAAGTGGGTCTAAAGTTGGTCCAAAAAGTGCAATTTTCTCGAAAATACAATTCCCCATTGAAAACACATGGCGGACTATTCAATGAATTATTGTTCAAAAAGTAAAATTTTCAAAAAATTTTCCTATTTGTTAATTTGAAGCTTATACATAGGAGAATCTCCGATTTCAATTTTATAACTCTGACTAAATAAGAAAAGGGTCTAAAGTTGGTCCAATAAGTGCAATTTTCTCAAATATAAAATTCCCCCATCGAAAACACATGGCGGACTATTCAATGAATTATTGTTCAAAAAGTAAAATTTTCAAATTTTTTTGGCGTTTGTGATATTGAAGATTATATATAAGGGAATCTTCAATTCCAATTTTATAACACTGACTAAATAAGAAGTGGGTCTAAAGTTGGTCCAAAAAGTGCAATTTTCTCGAAAATACAATTCCCCATTGAAAACACATGGCGGACTATTCAATGAATTATTGTTCAAAAAGTAAAATTTTCAAAAAATTTTCCTATTTGTTAATTTGAAGCTTATACATAGGAGAATCTCCGATTTCAATTTTATAACTCTGACTAAATAAGAAAAGGGTCTAAAGTTGGTCCAATAAGTGCAATTTTCTCAAATATAAAATTCCCCCATCGAAAACACATGGCGGACTATTCAATGAATTATTGTTCAAAAAGTAAAATTTTCAAATTTTTTTGGCGTTTGTGATATTGAAGATTATATATAAGGGAATCTTCAATTCCAATTTTATAACACTGACTAAATAAGAAGTGGGTCTAAAGTTGGTCCAATAAGTGCAATTTTCTCAAATATAAAATTCCCCCATTGAAAACACATGGCGGACTATTCAATGAATTATTGTTCAAAAAGTAAAATTTTCAAAACATTTTCCCGTTTTTTATATTGAAGCTCATATATAGGAGAATCTCCAATTTGAATTTTATAACACTCATTAAATAAGAAGTGGGTCTAAAGTTGGTCCAAAAAGTGCAATTTTCTCGAAAATACAATTCCCCATTGAAAACACAAGGCGGACTATTCAATGAATTATTGTTCAAAAAGTAAAATTTTCAAAACATTTTACCTTTTTTTATATTGAAGCTCACATATAGGAGAATCTCTAATTTGAATTTTATAACATTCACTAAAAAAGCAGTGGGTCTAAAGTTGGTTTCAAAACTGCAATTTTCTCAAAAATAAAATTTCCCCATTGAAAACACATGGCGGACTATTGAATGAATTATTTTTCAAAAAGTAAAATTTTCAAAAAATTTTCCCGTTTTTTATATTGAAGCTCATACATACGAAAATCTCCAATTCGAATTTAATAACACTCAACAAGTGAGTCTAAAGTTGGTCCATAAAGTGCAATTTTCTCAAAAATAAAATTTCCCCATTGAAAACACATGGCGGACTATTCAATGAATTATAGTTCAAAAAGTAAAATTTTCAAAATTTGTTCCTCTTTTTTTATATTGAAGCTCATACATAGGAAAATATCCAATTCGAATTTTATAACACTCACTAAATAAGAAGTGGGTCTAAAGTTGGTCCAAAAAGTTGGTCCAAAAAGCAATTTTCTCGAAAATACAATTCCCTAATTGAAAACACAAGGCGGAATATTCAATGAATTATTGTTCAAAAAGTAAAATTTTCAAAATTTTTTCCCGTTTGTGATATTGAAGCTTATATATAGGAGAATCTCTAATTCCAATATAATAACACTCACTAAAAAAAAAGTGGGTCTAAAGTTGGTCCAAAAACTGCAATTTTCTCAAAAATAAAATTCCCAGATTGAAAACACATGGCGGACTACTCAATGAATTATTGTTCAAAAAGTAAAATTTTCAATTTTTTTCCCCGTGTGTGATATTGAAGCTTATATATAGTAAAACCTCCAATTCCAATTTTACAACACTCATTAAATAAGAAGTGGGTCTAAAGTTTGTCCAAATAGTGCAATTTTTTCAAAAATGAAATTCCCCCATTGAAAACACATGGTGGACTGTTCAATGATTTATTGTTCAAAAAGGAAAATTTTCAAAATTTTTTGGCGTTTGTGATATTGAAGATTATATATAAGGGAATCTTCAATTCCAATTTTATAACACTGACTAAATAAGAAGTGGGTCTAAAGTTGGTCCAAAAAGTGCAATTTTCTCGAAAATACAATTCCCCATTGAAAACACATGGCGGACTATTCAATGAATTATTGTTCAAAAAGTAAAATTTTCAAAAATTTTTCCTATATGTTAATTTGAAGCTTATACATAGGAGAATCTCCGATTTCAATTTTATAACTCTGACTAAATAAGAAGTGGGTCTAAAGTTGGTCCAAAAAGTGCAATTTTCTCAAAAATAAAATTCCCCCATTGAAAACACATGGCGGACTATTCAATGAATTATTGTTCAAAAAGTAAAATATTTCAAAAAATTTTCCCGTTTGTGATATTGAATCTTATACATAGGAGAATCTCCGATTCCAATTTTATAACACTGATTAAATAAGAAGTGGGTCTAAAGTTGGTCCCAAAAATTGCACTTTCAAACATTTTCGTTTTAAATTTTTCCCATGTTAACCGTATGGAAAATTTCACACTTCTAAATTTTCAAAATTTTAAAATCTTTTTGCAACTACGGTAACAGAAATTATCGCCCGAATCGATTTCCATATTAAAATCGCCATTAAAGTGAAATTTTACTCTTCACAATCCAGTTATTGCACCCAAAAATGTCATCCGTTTGAAAATACATTAAACTTGTAAATCCTTAGGCAATTTTCAAATTCTCAGTCTTTGAAATTTAACCTTAATTTTCTGCCTAGGATCAAAAAATTCATTACCAGATTTTATTCTTATAATCAATTTGCTTATAAAATGGTATTTTAGCACTGAAAATCGAACTAATGTAAATTTAAAAGACAGCCTGAAAACATTTTATGAGCGCTTTCGTTTCAAAATTTCTACTTTTCATATAACTATTCAAAACTAGTTTTTTTTAGAAAATTTGGAACTTAGTTTGATTTATAAAGCGTTTTTGATTAAAAAAACACAATTTGGAACAATTTGTTGGAAATGAAATTTTCCTTTAATCCTCCTTCCACACGAAATTGAAATATTTGACGATTTTCGAAAATATTAATTTTTGATTTACAGAATACTATTTTTATATAAAATTGGTCCAAGAATGATTATAAAACATATATCCAATTCAAATTCACAATTTGAAAGCATTTGAGTCATTTTCTCGAAAATACAATTCCCCATTGAAAATACATGGCGGACTATTCCATGAATTATTGTTCAAAAAGTAAAATTTTCAAAACATTTTCCCGTTTTTTATATTGAAGCTCATATATAGGAGAATCTCCAATTTGAATTTTATAACACTCATTAAATAAGAAGTGGGTCTAAAGTTGGTCCAAAAAGTGCAATTTTCTCAAAAATAAAATTCCACCATTGAAAACACATGGCGGACTATTCAATGAATTATTGTTCAAAAAGTAAAATTTTCAAATTTTTTTGGCGTTTGTGATATTGAAGATTATATATAAGGGAATCTTCAATTCCAATTTTATAACACTGACTAAATAAGAAGTGGGTCTAAAGTTGGTCCAAAAAGTGCAATTTTCTCGAAAATACAATTCCCCATTGAAAACACATGGCGGACTATTCAATGAATTATTGTTCAAAAAGTAAAATTTTCAAAAAATTTTCCTATTTGTTAATTTGAAGCTTATACATAGGAGAATCTCCGATTTCAATTTTATAACTCTGACTAAATAAGAAAAGGGTCTAAAGTTGGTCCAATAAGTGCAATTTTCTCAAATATAAAATTCCCCCATCGAAAACACATGGCGGACTATTCAATGAATTATTGTTCAAAAAGTAAAATTTTCAAAACATTTTCCCGTTTTTTATATTGAAGCTCATATATAGGAGAATCTCCAATTTGAATTTTATAACACTCATTAAATAAGAAGTGGATCTAAAGTTGGTCCAAAAAGTGCAATTTTCTCAAAAATAAAATTCCCCCATTGAAAACACATGGCGGACTATTCAATGAATTATTGTTCAAAAAGTAAAATTTTCAAAATTTTTTGGCGTTTGTGATATTGAAGCTTATATATAAGGGAATCTTCAATTCCAATTTTATAACACTGACTAAATAAGAAGTGGGTCTAAAGTTGGTCCAAAAAGTGCAATTTTCTCGAAAATACAATTCCCCATTGAAAACACAAGGCGGACTATTCAATGAATTATTGTTCAAAAAGTAAAATTTTCAAAACATTTTACCTTTTTTTATATTGAAGCTCACATATAGGAGAATCTCTAATTTGAATTTTATAACATTCACTAAAAAAGCAGTGGGTCTAAAGTTGGTTTCAAAACTGCAATTTTCTCAAAAATAAAATTTCCCCATTGAAAACACATGGCGGACTATTGAATGAATTATTTTTCAAAAAGTAAAATTTTCAAAAAATTTTCCCGTTTTTTATATTGAAGCTCATACATACGAAAATCTCCAATTCGAATTTAATAACACTCAACAAGTGAGTCTAAAGTTGGTCCATAAAGTGCAATTTTCTCAAAAATAAAATTTCCCCATTGAAAACACATGGCGGACTATTCAATGAATTATAGTTCAAAAAGTAAAATTTTCAAAATTTGTTCCTCTTTTTTTATATTGAAGCTCATACATAGGAAAATATCCAATTCGAATTTTATAACACTCACTAAATAAGAAGTGGGTCTAAAGTTGGTCCAAAAAGTTGGTCCAAAAAGCAATTTTCTCGAAAATACAATTCCCTAATTGAAAACACAAGGCGGAATATTCAATGAATTATTGTTCAAAAAGTAAAATTTTCAAAATTTTTTCCCGTTTGTGATATTGAAGCTTATATATAGGAGAATCTCTAATTCCAATATAATAACACTCACTAAAAAAAAAGTGGGTCTAAAGTTGGTCCAAAAACTGCAATTTTCTCAAAAATAAAATTCCCAGATTGAAAACACATGGCGGACTACTCAATGAATTATTGTTCAAAAAGTAAAATTTTCAATTTTTTTCCCCGTGTGTGATATTGAAGCTTATATATAGTAAAACCTCCAATTCCAATTTTACAACACTCATTAAATAAGAAGTGGGTCTAAAGTTTGTCCAAATAGTGCAATTTTTTCAAAAATGAAATTCCCCCATTGAAAACACATGGTGGACTGTTCAATGATTTATTGTTCAAAAAGGAAAATTTTCAAAATTTTTTGGCGTTTGTGATATTGAAGATTATATATAAGGGAATCTTCAATTCCAATTTTATAACACTGACTAAATAAGAAGTGGGTCTAAAGTTGGTCCAAAAAGTGCAATTTTCTCGAAAATACAATTCCCCATTGAAAACACATGGCGGACTATTCAATGAATTATTGTTCAAAAAGTAAAATTTTCAAAAATTTTTCCTATATGTTAATTTGAAGCTTATACATAGGAGAATCTCCGATTTCAATTTTATAACTCTGACTAAATAAGAAAAGGGTCTAATGTTGGTCCAAAAAGTGCAATTTTCTCAAATATAAAATTCCCCCATTGAAAACACATGGCGGACTATTCAATGAATTATTGTTCAAAAAGTAAAATTTTCAAAATTTTTTGGCGTTTGTGATATTGAAGATTATATATAAGGGAATCTTCAATTCCAATTTTATAACACTGAATAAATAAGAAGTGGGTCTAAAGTTGGTCCAAAATGTGTAATTTTCTCAAAAATAAAATTCCCCTATTGAAAACACATGGCGGACTATTCAATGAATTATTGTTCAAAAAGTAAAATATTTCAAAAAATTTTCCCGTTTGTGATATTGAATCTTATACATAGGAGAATCTCCGATTCCAATTTTATAACACTGATTAAATAAGAAGTGGGTCTAAAGTTGGTCCCAAAAATTGCACTTTCAAACATTTTCGTATTAAATTTTTCCCATGTTAACCGTATGGAAAATTTCACACTTCTAAATTTTCAAAATTTTAAAATCTTTTTGCAACTACGGTAACAGAAATTATCGCCCGAATCGATTTCCATATTAAAATCGCCATTAAAATGAAATTTTACTCTTCACAATCCAGTTATTGCACCCAAAAATGTCATCCGTTTGAAAATACATTAAACTTGTAAATCCTTAGGCAATTTTCAAATTCTCAGTCTTTGAAATTTAAACCTTAATTTTCTGCCTAGGATCAAGAAATTCATTACCAGATTTTATTCTTATAATCAATTTGCTTATAAAATGGTATTTTAGCACTGAAAATCGAACTAATGTAAATTTAAAAGACAGCCTGAAAACATTTTATGAGCGCTTTCGTTTCAAAATTTCTACTTTTCATATAACTATTCAAAACTAGTTTTTTTTAGAAAATTTGGAACTTAGTTTGATTTATAAAGCGTTTTTGATTAAAAAAACACAATTTGGAACAATTTGTTGGAAATGAAATTTTCCTTTAATCCTAATTCCACAAAAAATTGAAATACTTGACGATTTTCGAAAATATTAATTTTTGATTTACAGAATACTATTTTTATATAAAATTGGTCCAAGAATGATTATAAAACATATATCCAATTCAAATTCACAATTTGAAAGCATTTGAGTCATTTTCTCGAAAATACAATTCCCCATTGAAAATACATGGCGGACTATTCCATGAATTATTGTTCAAAAAGTAAAATTTTCAAAACATTTTCCCGTTTTTTATATTGAAGCTCATATATAGGAGAATCTCCAATTTGAATTTTATAACACTCATTAAATAAGAAGTGGGTCTAAAGTTGGTCCAAAAAGTGCAATTTTCTCAAAAATAAAATTCCACCATTGAAAACACATGGCGGACTATTCAATGAATTATTGTTCAAAAAGTAAAATTTTCAAATTTTTTTGGCGTTTGTGATATTGAAGATTATATATAAGGGAATCTTCAATTCCAATTTTATAACACTGACTAAATAAGAAGTGGGTCTAAAGTTGGTCCAAAAAGTGCAATTTTCTCGAAAATACAATTCCCCATTGAAAACACATGGCGGACTATTCAATGAATTATTGTTCAAAAAGTAAAATTTTCAAAAATTTTTCCTATTTGTTAATTTGAAGCTTATACATAGGAGAATCTCCGATTTCAATTTTATAACTCTGACTAAATAAGAAAAGGGTCTAATGTTGGTCCAAAAAGTGCAATTTTCTCAAATATAAAATTCCCCCATTGAAAACACATGGCGGACTATTCAATGAATTATTGTTCAAAAAGTAAAATTTTCAAAATTTTTTGGCGTTTGTGATATTGAAGATTATATATAAGGGAATCTTCAATTCCAATTTTATAACACTGAATAAATAAGAAGTGGGTCTAAAGTTGGTCCAAAATGTGTAATTTTCTCAAAAATAAAATTCCCCTATTGAAAACACATGGCGGACTATTCAATGAATTATTGTTCAAAAAGTAAAATATTTCAAAAAATTTTCCCGTTTGTGATATTGAATCTTATACATAGGAGAATCTCCGATTCCAATTTTATAACACTGATTAAATAAGAAGTGGGTCTAAAGTTGGTCCCAAAAATTGCACTTTCAAACATTTTCGTATTAAATTTTTCCCATGTTAACCGTATGGAAAATTTCACACTTCTAAATTTTCAAAATTTTAAAATCTTTTTGCAACTACGGTAACAGAAATTATCGCCCGAATCGATTTCCATATTAAAATCGCCATTAAAATGAAATTTTACTCTTCACAATCCAGTTATTGCACCCAAAAATGTCATCCGTTTGAAAATACATTAAACTTGTAAATCCTTAGGCAATTTTCAAATTCTCAGTCTTTGAAATTTAAACCTTAATTTTCTGCCTAGGATCAAGAAATTCATTACCAGATTTTATTCTTATAATCAATTTGCTTATAAAATGGTATTTTAGCACTGAAAATCGAACTAATGTAAATTTAAAAGACAGCCTGAAAACATTTTATGAGCGCTTTCGTTTCAAAATTTCTACTTTTCATATAACTATTCAAAACTAGTTTTTTTTAGAAAATTTGGAACTTAGTTTGATTTATAAAGCGTTTTTGATTAAAAAAACACAATTTGGAACAATTTGTTGGAAATGAAATTTTCCTTTAATCCTAATTCCACAAAAAATTGAAATACTTGACGATTTTCGAAAATATTAATTTTTGATTTACAGAATACTATTTTTATATAAAATTGGTCCAAGAATGATTATAAAACATATATCCAATTCAAATTCACAATTTGAAAGCATTTGAGTCATTTTCTCGAAAATACAATTCCCCATTGAAAATACATGGCGGACTATTCCATGAATTATTGTTCAAAAAGTAAAATTTTCAAAACATTTTCCCGTTTTTTATATTGAAGCTCATATATAGGAGAATCTCCAATTTGAATTTTATAACACTCATTAAATAAGAAGTGGGTCTAAAGTTGGTCCAAAAAGTGCAATTTTCTCAAAAATAAAATTCCACCATTGAAAACACATGGCGGACTATTCAATGAATTATTGTTCAAAAAGTAAAATTTTCAAATTTTTTTGGCGTTTGTGATATTGAAGATTATATATAAGGGAATCTTCAATTCCAATTTTATAACACTGACTAAATAAGAAGTGGGTCTAAAGTTGGTCCAAAAAGTGCAATTTTCTCGAAAATACAATTCCCCATTGAAAACACATGGCGGACTATTCAATGAATTATTGTTCAAAAAGTAAAATTTTCAAAAATTTTTCCTATTTGTTAATTTGAAGCTTATACATAGGAGAATCTCCGATTTCAATTTTATAACTCTGACTAAATAAGAAAAGGGTCTAAAGTTGGTCCAATAAGTGCAATTTTCTCAAATATAAAATTCCCCCATCGAAAACACATGGCGGACTATTCAATGAATTATTGTTCAAAAAGTAAAATTTTCAAAATTTTTTGACGTTTGTGATATTGAAGATTATATATAAGGGAATCATCAATTCCAATTTTATAACACTGACTAAATAAGTAGGGGGTCTAAAGTTGGTCCAAAAAGTGCAATTTTCTCGAAAATACAATTCCCCATTGAAAACACATGGCGGACTATTCAATGAATTATTGTTCAAAAAGTAAAATTTTCAAAAATGTTTCCTATTTGTTAATTTGAAGCTTATACATAGGAGAATCTCCGATTTCAATTTTATAACTCTGACTAAATAAGAAGTGGGTCTAAAGTTGGTCCAAAAAGTGCAATTTTCTCAAAACTAAAATTCCCCCATTGAAAACACATGGCGGACTATTCAATGAATTATTGTTCAAAAAGTAAAATTTTCAAAACATTTTCCCGTTTTTTATATTGAAGCTCATATATAGGAGAATCTCCAATTTGAATTTTATAACACTCATTAAATAAGAAGTGGATCTAAAGTTGGTCCAAAAAGTGCTATTTTCTCAAAAATAAAATTCCCCCATTGAAAACACATGGCGGACTATTCAATGAATTATTGTTCAAAAAGTAAAATTTTCAAAATTTTTTGGCGTTTGTGATATTGAAGCTTATATATAAGGGAATCTTCAATTCCAATTTTATAACACTGACTAAATAAGAAGTGGGTCTAAAGTTGGTCCAAAAAGTGCAATTTTCTCGAAAATACAATTCCCCATTGAAAACACATTCCGGACTATTCAATGAATTATTGTTCAAAAAGTAAAATTTTCAAAAAATTTTCCTATTTGTTAATTTGAAGCTTTTACATAGGAGAATCTCTGATTTCAATTTTATAACTCTGACTAAATAAGAAGTGGGTCTAAAGTTGGTCCAAAAAGTGCAATTTTCTCAAAAATAAAATTCCCCCATTGGAAACACATGGCGGACTATTCAATGAATTATTGTTCAAAATGTAAAATTTTCAAAATTTTTTCCCGTTTGTGATATTGAATCTTATACATAGGAGAATCTCCGATTCCAATTTTATAACACTGATTAAATAAGAAGTGGGACTAAAGTTGGCCCCAAAAATTGCACTTTCAAACATTTTAATTTTTTCCCATGTTAACCGTATGGAAAATTTCACACTTCTAAATTTTCAAAATTTTAAAATCTTTTTGCAACTACGGTAACAGAAATTATCGCCCGAATCGATTTCCATATTAAAATCGCCACTAAAGTGAAATTTTACTCTTCACAATCCAGTTATTGCACCCAAAAATGTCATCCGTTTGAAAATACATTAAACTTGTAAATCCTTAGGCAATTTTCAAATTCTCAGTCTTTGAAATTTAACCTTAATTTTCTGCCTAGGATAAAAAAATTCATTACCAGATTTTATTCTTATAATCAATTTGCTTATAAAATGGTATTTTAGCACTGAAAATCGAACTAATGTAAATTTAAAAGACAGCCTGAAAACATTTTATGAGCGCTTTCGTTTCAAAATTTCTACTTTTCATATAACTATTCAAAACTAGTTTTTTTTAGAAAATTTGGAACTTAGTTTGATTTATAAAGCGTTTTTGATTAAAAAAACACAATTTGGAACAATTTGTTGGAAAAGAAATTTTCCTTTAATCCTCCTTCCACACGAAATTGAAATATTTGACGATTTTCGAAAATATTAATTTTTGATTTACAGAATACTATTTTTATATAAAATTGGTCCAAGAATGATTATAAAACATATATCCAATTCAAATTCACAATTTGAAAGCATTTGAGTCATTTTCTCGAAAATACAATTCCCCATTGAAAATACATGGCGGACTATTCCATGAATTATTGTTCAAAAAGTAAAATTTTCAAAACATTTTCCCGTTTTTTATATTGAAGCTCATATATAGGAGAATCTCCAATTTGAATTTTATAACACTCATTAAATAAGAAGTGGGTCTAAAGTTGGTCCAAAAAGTGCAATTTTCTCAAAAATAAAATTCCACCATTGAAAACACATGGCGGACTATTCAATGAATTATTGTTCCTAAAGTAAAATTTTCAAAATTTTTTCCTCTTATTTATATTGAAGCTCATACATAGGAAAATCTCCAATTCGAATTTTATAACACTCACTAAATAAGAAGTGGGTCTAAAGTTGGTCCAAAAAGTTGGTCCAAAAAGCAATTTTCTCGAAAATACAATTCCCTCATTGAAAACACATGGCGGACTATTCAATGAATTATTGTTCAAAAAGTAAAATTTTCAAAAAATTTTCCCGTTTTTAATATTGAAGCTTATATATAGGAGAATCTCTAATTCCAATTTTATAACACTCACTAAAAAAAAAGTGGGTCTAAAGTTGGTCCAAAAACTGCAATTTTCACAAAAGTAAAATTCCCCCATTGAAAACACAAGGCGGACTATTCAATGAATTATTGTTCAAAAAGTAAAATTTTCAAAACATTTTACCTTTTTTTATATTGAAGCTCACCTATAGGAGAATCTCTAATTTGAATTTTATAACATTCACTAAAAAAGCAGTGGGTCTAAAGTTGGTTTAAAAACTGCAATTTTCTCAAAAATAAAATGTCCCCATTGAAAACACATGGCGGACTATTGAATGAATTATTTTTCAAAAAGTAAAATTTTCAAAAAATTTTCCCGTTTTTTATATTGAAGCTCATACATACGAAAATCTCCAATTCGAATTTAATAACACTCAACAAGTGAGTCTAAAGTTGGTCCATAAAGTGCAATTTTCTCAAAAATAAAATTTCCCCATTGAAAACACATGGCGGACTATTCAATGAATTATAGTTCAAAAAGTAAAATTTTCAAAATTTGTTCCTCTTTTTTTATATTGAAGCTCATACATAGGAAAATATCCAATTCGAATTTTATAACACTCACTAAATAAGAAGTGGGTCTAAAGTTAGTCCAAAAAGTTGGTCCAAAAAGCAATTTTCTCGAAAATACAATTCCCTCATTGAAAACACAAGGCGGAATATTCAATGAATTATTGTTCAAAAAGTAAAATTTTAAAAAATTTTTCCCGTTTGTGATATTGAAGCTTATATATAGGAGAATCTCTAATTCCAATATAATAACACTCACTAAAAAAAAAGTGGGTTTAAAGTTGTTCCAAAAACTGCAATTTTCTCAAAAATAAAATTCCCAGATTGAAAACACATGGCGGACTATTCAATGAATTATTGTTCAAAAAGTAAAATTTTCAATTTTTTTCCCCGTGTGTGATATTGAAGCTTAGATATAGTAAAACCTCCAATTCCAATTTTACAACACTCATTAAATAAGAAGTGGGTCTAAAGTTTGTCCAAATAGTGCAATTTTTTCAAAAATGAAATTCCCCCATTGAAAACACATGGTGGACTGTTCAATGATTTATTGTTCAAAAAGGAAAATTTTCAAAATTTTTTGGCGTTTGTGATATTGAAGATTATATATAAGGGAATCTTCAATTCCAATTTTATAACACTGACTAAATAAGAAGTGGGTCTAAAGTTGGTCCAAAAAGTGCAATTTTCTCGAAAATACAATTCCCCATTGAAAACACATGGCGGACTATTCAATGAATTATTGTTCAAAAAGTAAAATTTTCAAAAATTTTTCCTATATGTTAATTTGAAGCTTATACATAGGAGAATCTCCGATTTCAATTTTATAACTCTGACTAAATAAGAAGTGGGTCTAAAGTTGGTCCAAAAAGTGCAATTTTCTCAAAAATAAAATTCCCCCATTGAAAACACATGGCGGACTATTCAATGAATTATTGTTCAAAAAGTAAAATATTTCAAAAAATTTTCCCGTTTGTGATATTGAATCTTATACATAGGAGAATCTCCGATTCCAATTTTATAACACTGAGTAAATAAGAAGTGGGTCTAAAGTTGGTCCCAAAAATTGCACTTTCAAACATTTTCGTTTTAAATTTTTCCCATGTTAACCGTATGGAAAATTTCACACTTCTAAATTTTCAAAATTTTAAAATCTTTTTGCAACTACGGTAACAGAAATTATCGCCCGAATCGATTTCCATATTAAAATCGCCATTAAAATGAAATTTTACTCTTCACAATCCAGTTATTGCACCCAAAAATGTCATCCGTTTGAAAATACATTAAACTTGTAAATCCTTAGGCAATTTTCAAATTCTCAGTCTTTGAAATTTAACCTTAATTTTCTGCCTAGGATCAAAAAATTCATTACCAGATTTTATTCTTATAATCAATTTGCTTATAAAATGGTATTTTAGCACTGAAAATCGAACTAATGTAAATTTAAAAGACAGCCTGAAAACATTTTATGCGCGCTTTCGTTTCAAAATTTCTACTTTTCATATAACTATTCAAAACTAGTTTTTTTTAGAAAATTTGGAACTTAGTTTGATTTATAAAGCGTTTTTGATTAAAAAAACACAATTTGGAACAATTTGTTGGAAATGAAATTTTCCTTTAATCCTCCTTCCACAAAAAATTGAAATATTTGACGATTTTCGAAAATATTAATTTTTGATTTACAGAATACTATTTTTATATAAAATTGGTCCAAGAATGATTATAAAACATATATCCAATTCAAATTCACAATTTGAAAGCATTTGAGTCATTTTCTCGAAAATACAATTCCCCATTGAAAATACATGGCGGACTATTCCATGAATTATTGTTCAAAAAGTAAAATTTTCAAAACATTTTCCCGTTTTTTATATTGAAGCTCATATATAGGAGAATCTCCAATTTGAATTTTATAACACTCATTAAATAAGAAGTGGGTCTAAAGTTGGTCCAAAAAGTGCAATTTTCTCAAAAATAAAATTCCACCATTGAAAACACATGGCGGACTATTCAATGAATTATTGTTCAAAAAGTAAAATTTTCAAATTTTTTTGGCGTTTGTGATATTGAAGATTATATATAAGGGAATCTTCAATTCCAATTTTATAACACTGACTAAATAAGAAGTGGGTCTAAAGTTGGTCCAAAAAGTGCAATTTTCTCGAAAATACAATTCCCCATTGAAAACACATGGCGGACTATTCAATGAATTATTGTTCAAAAAGTAAAATTTTCAAAAATTTTTCCTATTTGTTAATTTGAAGCTTATACATAGGAGAATCTCCGATTTCAATTTTATAACTCTGACTAAATAAGAAAAGGGTCTAAAGTTGGTCCAATAAGTGCAATTTTCTCAAATATAAAATTCCCCCATCGAAAACACATGGCGGACTATTCAATGAATTATTGTTCAAAAAGTAAAATTTTCAAAAATTTTTCCTATATGTTAATTTGAAGCTTATACATAGGAGAATCTCCGATTTCAATTTTATAACTCTGACTAAATAAGAAAAGGGTCTAATGTTGGTCCAAAAAGTGCAATTTTCTCAAATATAAAATTCCCCCATTGAAAACACATGGCGGACTATTCAATGAATTATTGTTCAAAAAGTAAAATTTTCAAAAATGTTTCCTATTTGTTAATTTGAAGCTTATACATAGGAGAATCTCCGATTTCAATTTTATAACTCTGACTAAATAAGAAGTGGGTCTAAAGTTGGTCCAAAAAGTGCAATTTTCTCAAAAATAAAATTCCCCCATTGAAAACACATGGCGGACTATTCAATGAATTATTGTTCAAAAAGTAAAATTTTCAAAACATTTTCCCGTTTTTTATATTGAAGCTCATATATAGGAGAATCTCCAATTTGAATTTTATAACACTCATTAAATAAGAAGTGGATCTAAAGTTGGTCCAAAAAGTGCTATTTTCTCAAAAATAAAATTCCCCCATTGAAAACAAATGGCGGACTATTCAATGAATTATTGTTCAAAAAGTAAAATTTTCAAAATTTTTTGGCGTTCGTGATATTGAAGCTTATATATAAGGGAATCTTCAATTCCAATTTTATAACACTGACTAAATAAGAAGTGGGTCTAAAGTTGGTCCAAAAAGTGCAATTTTCTCGAAAATACAATTCCCCATTGAAAACACATTCCGGACTATTCAATGAATTATTGTTCAAAAAGTAAAATTTTCAAAAAATTTTCCTATTTGTTAATTTGAAGCTTTTACATAGGAGAATCTCTGATTTCAATTTTATAACTCTGACTAAATAAGAAGTGGGTCTAAAGTTGGTCCAAAAAGTGCAATTTTCTCAAAAATAAAATTCCCCCATTGGAAACACATGGCGGACTATTCAATGAATTATTGTTCAAAATGTAAAATTTTCAAAATTTTTTCCCGTTTGTGATATTGAATCTTATACATAGGAGAATCTCCGATTCCAATTTTATAACACTGATTAAATAAGAAGTGGGTCTAAAGTTGGCCCCAAAAATTGCACTTTCAAACATTTTAATTTTTTCCCATGTTAACCGTATGGAAAATTTCACACTTCTAAATTTTCAAAATTTTAAAATCTTTTTGCAACTACGGTAACAGAAATTATCGCCCGAATCGATTTCCATATTAAAATCGCCATTAAAGTGAAATTTTACTCTTCACAATCCAGTTATTGCACCCAAAAATGTCATCCGTTTGAAAATACATTAAACTTGTAAATCCTTAGGCAATTTTCAAATTCTCAGTCTTTGAAATTTAACCTTATATTTATGCCTAGGATCATAAAATTCATTACCAGATTTTATTCTGATAATCAATTTGCTTATAAAATGGTATTATAGCACTGAAAATCGAACTAATGTAAATTTAAATGACAGGATGAAAACATTTTCTGAGCACTTTCGTTTCAAAATTTCAACTTTTCATATAACTATTCAAAACTAGTTTTTTGGCCAAAATTTGGAACTTAGTTTGATTTAAAAAGTGTTTTTGAATAAAAAAAAAACTATTTGGAACAATTTGTTAAAAATGAAATTTTCCTTTATAATACACTCGAAACTGAAATATTTGACGATTTTCGAAAATATTAAATTTTGATTTACAGAATACTATTTTTAATTAAAATTGTACAAGAATGATTATAAAACATATATCCAATTCAAATTCACAATTTGAAAGCATTTGAGTCATTTTCTCGAAAATACAATTCCCCATTGAAAACACATGGCGGACTATTCAATGAATTATTGTTCAAAAAGTAAAATTTTCAAAAAATTTTCCCGTTTGTGATATTGAATCTTTTACATAGGAGAATCTCCGATTCCAATTTTATAACACTGATTAAATAAGAAGTGGGTGTAAAGTTGGGCCCAAAAATTGCACTTTCAAACATTTTCGTTTAAAATTTTTCCCATGCTAACCGTATGGAAAATTTCACACTTCTAAATTTTCAAAATTTTAAAATCTTTTTGCAACTACGGTAACAGAAATTATCGCCCGAATCGATTTCCATATTAAAATCGCCATTAAAGTGAAATTTTACTCTTCACAATCCAGTTATTGCACCCAAAAATGTCATCCGTTTGAAAATACATTAAACTTGTAAATCCTTAGGCAATTTTCAAATTCTCAGTCTTTGAAATTTAACCTTAATTTTCTGCCTAGGATCAAAAAATTCATTACCAGATTTTATTCTTATAATCAATTTGCTTATAAAATGGTATTTTAGCACTGAAAATCGAACTAATGTAAATTTAAAAGACGGCCTGAAAACATTTTATGAGCGCTTTCGTTTCAAAATTTCTACTTTTCATATAACTATTCAAAACTAGTTTTTTTTAGAAAATTTGAAACTTAGTTTGATTTATAAAGCGTTTTTGATTAAAAAAACACAATTTGGAACAATTTGTTGGAAATGAAATTTTCCTTTAATCCTCCTTCCACACGAAATTGAAATATTTGACGATTTTCGAAAATATTAATTTTTGATTTACAGAAAACTATTTTTATATAAAATTGGTCCAAGAATGATTATAAAACATATATCCAATTCAAATTCACAATTTGAAAGCATTCGAGTCATTTTCTCGAAAATACAATTCCCCATTGAAAATACATGGCGGACTATTCCATGAATTATTGTTCAAAAAGTAAAATTTTCAAAACATTTTCCCGTTTTTTATATCGAAGCTCATATATAGGAGAATCTCCAATTTGAATTTTATAACACTCATTAAATAAGAAGTGGGTCTAAAGTTGGTCCAAAAAGTGCAATTTTCTCAAAAATAAAATTCCACCATTGAAAACACATGGCGGACTATTCAATGAATTATTGTTCAAAAAGTAAAATATTCAAAATTTTTTGGCGTATGTGATATTGAAGATTATATATAAGGGAATCTTCAATTCCAATTTTATAACACTGACTAAATAAGAAGTGGGTCTAAAGTTGGTCCAAAAAGTGCAATTTTCTCGAAAATACAATTCCCCATTGAAAACACATGGCGGACTATTCAATGAATTATTGTTCAAAAAGTAAAATTTTCAAAAAATTTTCCTATTTTTAATTTGAAGCTTATACATAGGAGAATCTCCGATTTCAATTTTATAACTCTGACTAAATAAGAAAAGGGTCTAAAGTTGGTCCAATAAGTGCAATTTTCTCAAATATAAAATTCCCCCATCGAAAACACATGGCGGACTATTCAATGAATTATTGTTCAAAAAGTAAAATTTTCAAAATTTTTTGAAGTTTGTGATATTGAAGATTATATATAAGGGAATCTTCAATTCCAATTTTATAACACTGACTAAATAAGTAGTGGGTCTAAAGTTGGTCCAAAAAGTGCAATTTTCTCGAAAATAATATTCCCCATTGAAAACACATGGCGGAATATTCAATGAATTATTGTTCAAAAAGTAAAATTTTCAAAACATTTTCCCGTTTTTTATATTGAAGCTCATATATAGGAGAATCTCCAATTTGAATTTTATAACACTCATTAAATAAGAAGTGGGTCTAAAGTTGGTCCAAAAAGTGCAATTTTCTCAAAAATAAAATTCCACCATTGAAAACACATGGCGGACTATTCAATGAATTATTGTTCAAAAAGTAAAATATTCAAAATTTTTTGGCGTATGTGATATTGAAGATTATATATAAGGGAATCTTCAATTCCAATTTTATAACACTGACTAAATAAGAAGTAGGTCTAAAGTTTGTCCAAAAAGTGCAATTTTCTCGAAAATACAATTCCCCATTGAAAACACATGGCGGACTATTCAATGAATTATTGTTCAAAAAGTAAAATTTTCAAAAAATGTTCCTATTTTTAATTTGAAGCTTATACATAGGAGAATCTCCGATTTCAATTTTATAACTCTGACTAAATAAGAAGTGGGTCTAAAGTTGGTCCAAAAAGTGCAATTTTCTCAAAAATAAAATTCCCCCATTGAAAACACATGGCGGACTATTCAATGAATTATTGTTCAAAAAGTAAAATATTTCAAAAAATTTTCCCGTTTGTGATATTGAATCTTATACATATTAGAATCTCCGATTCCAATTTTATAACACTGATTAAATAAGAAGTGGGTCTAAAGTTGGTCCCAAAAATTGCACTTTCAAACATTTTCGTTTTAAATTTTTCCCATGTTAACCGTATGGAAAATTTCACACTTCTAAATTTTCAAAATTTTAAAATCTTTTTGCAACTACGGTAACAGAAATTATCGCCCGAATCGATTTCCATATTAAAATCGCCATTAAAGTGAAATTTTACTCTTCACAATCCAGTTATTGCACCCAAAAATGTCATCCGTTTGAAAATACATTAAACTTGTAAATCCTTAGGCAATTTTCAAATTCTCAGTCTTTGAAATTTAACCTTAATTTTCTGCCTAGGATCAAAAAATTCATTACCAGATTTAATTCTTATAATCAATTTGCTTATAAAATGGTATTTTAGCACTGAAAATCGAACTAATGTAAATTTAAAAGACAGCCTGAAAACATTTTATGAGCGCTTTCGTTTCAAAATTTCTACTTTTCATATAACTATTCAAAACTAGTTTTTTTTAGAAAATTTGGAACTTAGTTTGATTTATAAAGCGTTTTTGATTAAAAAAACACAATTTGGAACAATTTGTTGGAAATGAAATTTTCCTTTAATCCTCCTTCCACACGAAATTGAAATATTTGACGATTTTCGAAAATATTAATTTTTGATTTACAGAATACTATTTTTATATAAAATTGGTCCAAGAATGATTATAAAACATATATCCAATTCAAATTCACAATTTGAAAGCATTTGAGTCATTTTCTCGAAAATACAATTCCCCATTGAAAATACATGGCGGACTATTCCATGAATTATTGTTCAAAAAGTAAAATTTTCAAAACATTTTCCCGTTTTTTATATTGAAGCTCATATATAGGAGAATCTCCAATTTGAATTTTATAACACTCATTAAATAAGAAGTGGGTCTAAAGTTGGTCCAAAAAGTGCAATTTTCTCGAAAATACAATTCCCTCATTGAAAACACATGGCGGACTATTCAATGAATTATTGTTCAAAAAGTAAAATTTTCAAAAAATTTTCCCGTTTTTAATATTGAAGCTCATACATAGGAAAATCTCCTATTCGAATTTTATAACACTCACTAAATAAGAAGTGAATCTAAAGTTGGTCCAAAAAGTTGGTCCAAAAAGCAATTTTCTCGAAAATACAATTCCCTCATTGAAAACACATGGCGGACTATTCAATGAATTATTGTTCAAAAAGTTAAATTTTCAAAATTTTTTCCCGTTTGTGATATTGAAGCTTATATATAGGAGAATCTCTAATTCCAATTTTATAACACTCACTAAAAAAAAAGTGGGTCTAAAGTTGGTCCAAAAACTGCAATTTTCACAAAAGTAAAATTCCCCCATTGAAAACACAAGGCGGACTATTCAATGAATTATTGTTCAAAAAGTAAAATTTTCAAAACATTTTACCTTTTTTTATATTGAAGCTCACATATAGGAGAATCTCTAATTTGAATTTTATAACATTCACTAAAAAAGCAGTGGGTCTAAAGTTGGTTTAAGAACTGCAATTTTCTCAAAAATAAAATTTCCCCATTGAAAACACATGGCGGACTATTGAATGAATTATTTTTCAAAAAGTAAAATTTTCAAAAAATTTTCCCGTTTTTTATATTGAAGCTCATACATACGAAAATCTCCAATTCGAATTTAATAACACTCAACAAGTGAGTCTAAAGTTGGTCCATAAAGTGCAATTTTCTCAAAAATAAAATTTCCCCATTGAAAACACATGGCGGACTATTCAATGAATTATAGTTCAAAAAGTAAAATTTTCAAAATTTGTTCCTCTTTTTTTATATTGAAGCTCATACATAGGAAAATATCCAATTCGAATTTTATAACACTCACTAAATAAGAAGTGGGTCTAAAGTTGGTCCAAAAAGTTGGTCCAAAAAGCATTTTTCTCGAAAATACAATTCCCTCATTGAAAACACAAGGCGGAATATTCAATGAATTATTGTTCAAAAAGTAAAATTTTCAAAATTTTTTCCCGTTTGTGATATTGAAGCTTATATATAGGAGAATCTCTAATTCCAATATAATAACACTCACTAAAAAAAAAGTGGATCTAAAGTTGGTCCAAAAACTGCAATTTTCTCAAAAATAAAATTCCCAGATTGAAAACACATGGCGGACTATTCAATGAATTATTGTTCAAAAAGTAAAATTTTCAATTTTTTTCCCCGTGTGTGATATTGAAGCTTATATATAGTAAAACCTCCAATTCCAATTTTACAACACTCATTAAATAAGAAGTGGGTCTAAAGTTTGTCCAAATAGTGCAATTTTTTCAAAAATGAAATTCCCCCATTGAAAACACATGGTGGACTGTTCAATGATTTATTGTTCAAAAAGGAAAATTTTCAAAATTTTTTGGCGTATGTGATATTGAAGATTATATATAAGGGAATCTTCAATTCCAATTTTATAACACTGACTAAATAAGAAGTGGGTCTAAAGTTGGTCCAAAAAGTGCAATTTTCTCGAAAATACAATTCCCCATTGAAAACACATGCCGGACTATTCAATGAATTATTGTTCAAAAAGTAAAATTTTCAAAAATTTTTCCTATATGTTAATTTGAAGCTTATACATAGGAGAATCTCCGATATTAATTTTATAACTCTGACTAAATAAGAAGTGGGTCTAAAGTTGGTCCAAAAAGTGCAATTTTCTCAAAAATAAAATTCCCCCATTGAAAACACATGGCGGACTATTCAATGAATTATTGTTCAAAAAGTAAAATATTTCAAAAATTTTTCCCGTTTGTGATATTGAATCTTATACATAGGAGAATCTCCGATTCCAATTTTATAACACTGATTAAATAAGAAGTGGGTCTAAAGTTGGTCCCAAAAATTGCACTTTCAAACATTTTCGTATTAAATTTTCCCCATGTTAACCGTATGGAAAATTTCACACTTCTAAATTTTCAAAATTTTAAAATCTTTTTGCAACTACGGTAACAGAAATTATCGCCCGAATCGATTTCCATATTAAAATCGCCATTAAAATGAAATTTTACTCTTCACAATCCAGTTATTGCACCCAAAAATGTCATCCGTTTGAAAATACATTAAACTTGTAAATCCTTAGGCAATTTTCAAATTCTCAGTCTTTGAAATTTAAACCTTAATTTTCTGCCTAGGATCAAGAAATTCATTACCAGATTTTATTCTTATAATCAATTTGCTTATAAAATGGTATTTTAGCACTGAAAATCGAACTAATGTAAATTTAAAAGACAGCCTGAAAACATTTTATGAGCGCTTTCGTTTCAAAATTTCTACTTTTCATATAACTATTCAAAACTAGTTTTTTTTAGAAAATTTGGAACTTAGTTTGATTTATAAAGCGTTTTTGATTAAAAAAACACAATTTGGAACAATTTGTTGGAAATGAAATTTTCCTTTAATCCTAATTCCACAAAAAATTGAAATATTTGACGATTTTCGAAAATATTAATTTTTGATTTACAGAATACTATTTTTATATAAAATTGGTCCAAGAATGATTATAAAACATATATC
This sequence comes from Linyphia triangularis, assembly GCA_963978545.1. NCBI lineage: Eukaryota > Metazoa > Arthropoda > Arachnida > Araneae > Linyphiidae > Linyphia > Linyphia triangularis. The sequence continues at coordinate 19,578,716 of OZ021721.1, forward strand.
CAATTCAAATTCACAATTTGAAAGCATTTGAGTCATTTTCTCGAAAATACAATTCCCCATTGAAAATACATGGCGGACTATTCCATGAATTATTGTTCAAAAAGTAAAATTTTCAAAACATTTTCCCGTTTTTTATATTGAAGCTCATATATAGGAGAATCTCCAATTTGAATTTTATAACACTCATTAAATAAGAAGTGGGTCTAAAGTTGGTCCAAAAAGTGCAATTTTCTCAAAAATAAAATTCCACCATTGAAAACACATGGCGGACTATTCAATGAATTATTGTTCAAAAAGTAAAATTTTCAAATTTTTTTGGCGTTTGTGATATTGAAGATTATATATAAGGGAATCTTCAATTCCAATTTTATAACACTGACTAAATAAGAAGTGGGTCTAAAGTTGGTCCAAAAAGTGCAATTTTCTCGAAAATACAATTCCCCATTGAAAACACATGGCGGACTATTCAATGAATTATTGTTCAAAAAGTAAAATTTTCAAAAATTTTTCCTATTTGTTAATTTGAAGCTTATACATAGGAGAATCTCCGATTTCAATTTTATAACTCTGACTAAATAAGAAAAGGGTCTAAAGTTGGTCCAATAAGTGCAATTTTCTCAAATATAAAATTCCCCCATCGAAAACACATGGCGGACTATTCAATGAATTATTGTTCAAAAAGTAAAATTTACAAAATTTTTTGACGTTTGTGATATTGAAGATTATATATAAGGGAATCATCAATTCCAATTTTATAACACTGACTAAATAAGTAGGGGGTCTAAAGTTGGTCCAAAAAGTGCAATTTTCTCGAAAATACAATTCCCCATTGAAAACACATGGCGGACTATTCAATGAATTATTGTTCAAAAAGTAAAATTTTCAAAAATGTTTCCTATTTGTTAATTTGAAGCTTATACATAGGAGAATCTCCGATTTCAATTTTATAACTCTGACTAAATAAGAAGTGGGTCTAAAGTTGGTCCAAAAAGTGCAATTTTCTCAAAACTAAAATTCCCCCATTGAAAACACATGGCGGACTATTCAATGAATTATTGTTCAAAAAGTAAAATTTTCAAAACATTTTCCCGTGTTTTATATTGAAGCTCATATATAGGAGAATCTCCAATTTGAATTTTATAACACTCATTAAATAAGAAGTGGATCTAAAGTTGGTCCAAAAAGTGCTATTTTCTCAAAAATAAAATTCCCCCATTGAAAACACATGGCGGACTATTCAATGAATTATTGTTCAAAAAGTAAAATTTTCAAAATTTTTTGGCGTTTGTGATATTGAAGCTTATATATAAGGGAATCTTCAATTCCAATTTTATAACACTGACTAAATAAGAAGTGGGTCTAAAGTTGGTCCAAAAAGTGCAATTTTCTCGAAAATACAATTCCCCATTGAAAACACATTCCGGACTATTCAATGAATTATTGTTCAAAAAGTAAAATTTTCAAAAAATTTTCCTATTTGTTAATTTGAAGCTTTTACATAGGAGAATCTCTGATTTCAATTTTATAACTCTGACTAAATAAGAAGTGGGTCTAAAGTTGGTCCAAAAAGTGCAATTTTCTCAAAAATAAAATTCCCCCATTGGAAACACATGGCGGACTATTCAATGAATTATTGTTCAAAATGTAAAATTTTCAAAATTTTTTCCCGTTTGTGATATTGAATCTTATACATAGGAGAATCTCCGATTCCAATTTTATAACACTGATTAAATAAGAAGTGGGACTAAAGTTGGCCCCAAAAATTGCACTTTCAAACATTTTAATTTTTTCCCATGTTAACCGTATGGAAAATTTCACACTTCTAAATTTTCAAAATTTTAAAATCTTTTTGCAACTACGGTAACAGAAATTATCGCCCGAATCGATTTCCATATTAAAATCGCCATTAAAGTGAAATTTTACTCTTCACAATCCAGTTATTGCACCCAAAAATGTCATCCGTTTGAAAATACATTAAACTTGTAAATCCTTAGGCAATTTTCAAATTCTCAGTCTTTGAAATTTAACCTTAATTTTCTGCCTAGGATAAAAAAATTCATTACCAGATTTTATTCTTATAATCAATTTGCTTATAAAATGGTATTTTAGCACTGAAAATCGAACTAATGTAAATTTAAAAGACAGCCTGAAAACATTTTATGAGCGCTTTCGTTTCAAAATTTCTACTTTTCATATAACTATTCAAAACTAGTTTTTTTTAGAAAATTTGGAACTTAGTTTGATTTATAAAGCGTTTTGTATTAAAAAAACACAATTTGGAACAATTTGTTGGAAATGAAATTTTCCTTTAATCCTCCTTCCACACGAAATTGAAATATTTGACGATTTTCGAAAATATTAATTTTTGATTTACAGAATACTATTTTTATATAAAATTGGTCCAAGAATGATTATAAAACATATATCCAATTCAAATTCACAATTTGAAAGCATTTGAGTCATTTTCTCGAAAATACAATTCCCCATTGAAAATACATGGCGGACTATTCCATGAATTATTGTTCAAAAAGTAAAATTTTCAAAACATTTTCCCGTTTTTTATATTGAAGCTCATATATAGGAGAATCTCCAATTTGAATTTTATAACACTCATTAAATAAGAAGTGGGTCTAAAGTTGGTCCAAAAAGTGCAATTTTCTCAAAAATAAAATTCCACCATTGAAAACACATGGCGGACTATTCAATGAATTATTGTTCCTAAAGTAAAATTTTCAAAATTTTTTCCTCTTATTTATATTGAAGCTCATACATAGGAAAATCTCCAATTCGAATTTTATAACACTCACTAAATAAGAAGTGGGTCTAAAGTTGGTCCAAAAAGTTGGTCCAAAAAGCAATTTTCTCGAAAATACAATTCCCTCATTGAAAACACATGGCGGACTATTCAATGAATTATTGTTCAAAAAGTAAAATTTTCAAAAAATTTTCCCGTTTTTAATATTGAAGCTTATATATAGGAGAATCTCTAATTCCAATTTTATAACACTCACTAAAAAAAAAGTGGGTCTAAAGTTGGTCCAAAAACTGCAATTTTCACAAAAGTAAAATTCCCCCATTGAAAACACAAGGCGGACTATTCAATGAATTATTGTTCAAAAAGTAAAATTTTCAAAACATTTTACCTTTTTTTATATTGAAGCTCACATATAGGAGAATCTCTAATTTGAATTTTATAACATTCACTAAAAAAGCAGTGGGTCTAAAGTTGGTTTAAAAACTGCAATTTTCTCAAAAATAAAATTTCCCCATTGAAAACACATGGCGGACTATTGAATGAATTATTTTTCAAAAAGTAAAATTTTCAAAAAATTTTCCCGTTTTTTATATTGAAGCTCATACATACGAAAATCTCCAATTCGAATTTAATAACACTCAACAAGTGAGTCTAAAGTTGGTCCATAAAGTGCAATTTTCTCAAAAATAAAATTTCCCCATTGAAAACACATGGCGGACTATTCAATGAATTATAGTTCAAAAAGTAAAATTTTCAAAATTTGTTCCTCTTTTTTTATATTGAAGCTCATACATAGGAAAATATCCAATTCGAATTTTATAACACTCACTAAATAAGAAGTGGGTCTAAAGTTAGTCCAAAAAGTTGGTCCAAAAAGCAATTTTCTCGAAAATACAATTCCCTCATTGAAAACACAAGGCGGAATATTCAATGAATTATTGTTCAAAAAGTAAAATTTTAAAAAAATTTTCCCGTTTGTGATATTGAAGCTTATATATAGGAGAATCTCTAATTCCAATATAATAACACTCACTAAAAAAAAAGTGGGTTTAAAGTTGTTCCAAAAACTGCAATTTTCTCAAAAATAAAATTCCCAGATTGAAAACACATGGCGGACTATTCAATGAATTATTGTTCAAAAAGTAAAATTTTCAATTTTTTTCCCCGTGTGTGATATTGAAGCTTAGATATAGTAAAACCTCCAATTCCAATTTTACAACACTCATTAAATAAGAAGTGGGTCTAAAGTTTGTCCAAATAGTGCAATTTTCTCAAAAATAAAATTCCCCCATTGAAAACACATGGCGGACTATTCAATGAATTATTGTTCAAAAAGTAAAATATTTCAAAAAATTTTCCCGTTTGTGATATTGAATCTTATACATAGGAGAATCTCCGATTCCAATTTTATAACACTGATTAAATAAGAAGTGGGTCTAAAGTTGGTCCCAAAAATTGCACTTTCAAACATTTTCGTTTTAAATTTTTCCCATGTTAACCGTATGGAAAATTTCACACTTCTAAATTTTCAAAATTTTAAAATCTTTTTGCAACTACGGTAACAGAAATTATCGCCCGAATCGATTTCCATATTAAAATCGCCATTAAAATGAAATTTTACTCTTCACAATCCAGTTATTGCACCCAAAAATGTCATCCGTTTGAAAATACATTAAACTTGTAAATCCTTAGGCAATTTTCAAATTCTCAGTCTTTGAAATTTAACCTTAATTTTCTGCCTAGGATCAAAAAATTCATTACCAGATTTTATTCTTATAATCAATTTGCTTATAAAATGGTATTTTAGCACTGAAAATCGAACTAATGTAAATTTAAAAGACAGCCTGAAAACATTTTATGAGCGCTTTCGTTTCAAAATTTCTACTTTTCATATAACTATTCAAAACTAGTTTTTTTTAGAAAATTTGGAACTTAGTTTGATTTATAAAGCGTTTTTGATTAAAAAAACACAATTTGGAACAATTTGTTGGAAATGAAATTTTCCTTTAATCCTCCTTCCACAAAAAATTGAAATATTTGACGATTTTCGAAAATATTAATTTTTGATTTACAGAATACTATTTTTATATAAAATTGGTCCAAGAATGATTATAAAACATATATCCAATTCAAATTCACAATTTGAAAGCATTTGAGTCATTTTCTCGAAAATACAATTCCCCATTGAAAATACATGGCGGACTATTCCATGAATTATTGTTCAAAAAGTAAAATTTTCAAAACATTTTCCCGTTTTTTATATTGAAGCTCATATATAGGAGAATCTCCAATTTGAATTTTATAACACTCATTAAATAAGAAGTGGGTCTAAAGTTGGTCCAAAAAGTGCAATTTTCTCAAAAATAAAATTCCACCATTGAAAACACATGGCGGACTATTCAATGAATTATTGTTCAAAAAGTAAAATTTTCAAATTTTTTTGGCGTTTGTGATATTGAAGATTATATATAAGGGAATCTTCAATTCCAATTTTATAACACTGACTAAATAAGAAGTGGGTCTAAAGTTGGTCCAAAAAGTGCAATTTTCTCGAAAATACAATTCCCCATTGAAAACACATGGCGGACTATTCAATGAATTATTGTTCAAAAAGTAAAATTTTCAAAAATTTTTCCTATTTGTTAATTTGAAGCTTATACATAGGAGAATCTCCGATTTCAATTTTATAACTCTGACTAAATAAGAAAAGGGTCTAAAGTTGGTCCAATAAGTGCAATTTTCTCAAATATAAAATTCCCCCATCGAAAACACATGGCGGACTATTCAATGAATTATTGTTCAAAAAGTAAAATTTTCAAAATTTTTTGACGTTTGTGATATTGAAGATTATATATAAGGGAATCATCAATTCCAATTTTATAACACTGACTAAATAAGTAGTGTGTCTAAAGTTGGTCCAAAAAGTGCAATTTTCTCGAAAATACAATTCCCCATTGAAAACACATGGCGGACTATTCAATGAATTATTGTTCAAAAAGTAAAATTTTCAAAAATGTTTCCTATTTGTTAATTTGAAGCTTATACATAGGAGAATCTCCGATTTCAATTTTATAACTCTGACTAAATAAGAAGTGGGTCTAAAGTTGGTCCAAAAAGTGCAATTTTCTCAAAAATAAAATTCCCCCATTGAAAACACATGGCGGACTATTGAATGAATTATTTTTCAAAAAGTAAAATTTTCAAAAAATTTTCCCGTTTTTTATATTGAAGCTCATACATACGAAAATCTCCAATTCGAATTTAATAACACTCAACAAGTGAGTCTAAAGTTGGTCCATAAAGTGCAATTTTCTCAAAAATAAAATTTCCCCATTGAAAACACATGGCGGACTATTCAATGAATTATAGTTCAAAAAGTAAAATTTTCAAAATTTGTTCCTCTTTTTTTATATTGAAGCTCATACATAGGAAAATATCCAATTCGAATTTTATAACACTCACTAAATAAGAAGTGGGTCTAAAGTTAGTCCAAAAAGTTGGTCCAAAAAGCAATTTTCTCGAAAATACAATTCCCTCATTGAAAACACAAGGCGGAATATTCAATGAATTATTGTTCAAAAAGTAAAATTTTAAAAAATTTTTCCCGTTTGTGATATTGAAGCTTATATATAGGAGAATCTCTAATTCCAATATAATAACACTCACTAAAAAAAAAGTGGGTTTAAAGTTGTTCCAAAAACTGCAATTTTCTCAAAAATAAAATTCCCAGATTGAAAACACATGGCGGACTATTCAATGAATTATTGTTCAAAAAGTAAAATTTTCAATTTTTTTCCCCGTGTGTGATATTGAAGCTTAGATATAGTAAAACCTCCAATTCCAATTTTACAACACTCATTAAATAAGAAGTGGGTCTAAAGTTTGTCCAAATAGTGCAATTTTCTCAAAAATAAAATTCCCCCATTGAAAACACATGGCGGACTATTCAATGAATTATTGTTCAAAAAGTAAAATATTTCAAAAAATTTTCCCGTTTGTGATATTGAATCTTATACATAGGAGAATCTCCGATTCCAATTTTATAACACTGATTAAATAAGAAGTGGGTCTAAAGTTGGTCCCAAAAATTGCACTTTCAAACATTTTCGTTTTAAATTTTTCCCATGTTAACCGTATGGAAAATTTCACACTTCTAAATTTTCAAAATTTTAAAATCTTTTTGCAACTACGGTAACAGAAATTATCGCCCGAATCGATTTCCATATTAAAATCGCCATTAAAATGAAATTTTACTCTTCACAATCCAGTTATTGCACCCAAAAATGTCATCCGTTTGAAAATACATTAAACTTGTAAATCCTTTGGCAATTTTCAAATTCTCAGTCTTTGAAATTTAACCTTAATTTTCTGCCTAGGATCAAAAAATTCATTACCAGATTTTATTCTTATAATCAATTTGCTTATAAAATGGTATTTTAGCACTGAAAATCGAACTAATGTAAATTTAAAAGACAGCCTGAAAACATTTTATGAGCGCTTTCGTTTCAAAATTTCTACTTTTCATATAACTATTCAAAACTAGTTTTTTTTAGAAAATTTGGAACTTAGTTTGATTTATAAAGCGTTTTTGATTAAAAAAACACAATTTGGAACAATTTGTTGGAAATGAAATTTTCCTTTAATCCTCCTTCCACAAAAAATTGAAATATTTGACGATTTTCGAAAATATTAATTTTTGATTTACAGAATACTATTTTTATATAAAATTGGTCCAAGAATGATTATAAAACATATATCCAATTCAAATTCACAATTTGAAAGCATTTGAGTCATTTTCTCGAAAATACAATTCCCCATTGAAAATACATGGCGGACTATTCCATGAATTATTGTTCAAAAAGTAAAATTTTCAAAACATTTTCCCGTTTTTTATATTGAAGCTCATATATAGGAGAATCTCCAATTTGAATTTTATAACACTCATTAAATAAGAAGTGGGTCTAAAGTTGGTCCAAAAAGTGCAATTTTCTCAAAAATAAAATTCCACCATTGAAAACACATGGCGGACTATTCAATGAATTATTGTTCAAAAAGTAAAATTTTCAAATTTTTTTGGCGTTTGTGATATTGAAGATTATATATAAGGGAATCTTCAATTCCAATTTTATAACACTGACTAAATAAGAAGTGGGTCTAAAGTTGGTCCAAAAAGTGCAATTTTCTCGAAAATACAATTCCCCATTGAAAACACATGGCGGACTATTCAATGAATTATTGTTCAAAAAGTAAAATTTTCAAAAATTTTTCCTATTTGTTAATTTGAAGCTTATACATAGGAGAATCTCCGATTTCAATTTTATAACTCTGACTAAATAAGAAAAGGGTCTAAAGTTGGTCCAATAAGTGCAATTTTCTCAAATATAAAATTCCCCCATCGAAAACACATGGCGGACTATTCAATGAATTATTGTTCAAAAAGTAAAATTTTCAAAATTTTTTGACGTTTGTGATATTGAAGATTATATATAAGGGAATCATCAATTCCAATTTTATAACACTGACTAAATAAGTAGTGTGTCTAAAGTTGGTCCAAAAAGTGCAATTTTCTCGAAAATACAATTCCCCATTGAAAACACATGGCGGACTATTCAATGAATTATTGTTCAAAAAGTAAAATTTTCAAAAATGTTTCCTATTTGTTAATTTGAAGCTTATACATAGGAGAATCTCCGATTTCAATTTTATAACTCTGACTAAATAAGAAGTGGGTCTAAAGTTGGTCCAAAAAGTGCAATTTTCTCAAAAATAAAATTCCCCCATTGAAAACACATGGCGGACTATTCAATGAATTATTGTTCAAAAAGTAAAATTTTCAAAACATTTTCCCGTTTTTTATATTGAAGCTCATATATAGGAGAATCTCCAATTTGAATTTTATAACACTCATTAAATAAGAAGTGGATCTAAAGTTGGTCCAAAAAGTGCTATTTTCTCAAAAATAAAATTCCCCTATTGAAAACACATGGCGGACTATTCAATGAATTATTGTTCAAAAAGTAAAATTTTCAAAACATTTTCCCGTTTTTTATATTGAAGCTCATATATAGGAGAATCTCCAATTTGAATTTTATAACACTCATTAAATAAGAAGTGGATCTAAAGTTGGTCCAAAAAGTGCTATTTTCTCAAAAATAAAATTCCCCCATTGAAAACACATGGCGGACTATTCAATGAATTATTGTTCAAAAAGTAAAATTTTCAAAATTTTTTGGCGTTCGTGATATTGAAGTTTATATATAAGGGAATCTTCAATTCCAATTTTATAACACTGACTAAATAAGAAGTGGGTCTAAAGTTGGTCCAAAAAGTGCAATTTTCTCGAAAATACAATTCCCCATTGAAAACACATTCCGGACTATTCAATGAATTATTGTTCAAAAAGTAAAATTTTCAAAAAATTTTCCTATTTGTTAATTTGAAGCTTTTACATAGGAGAATCTCTGATTTCAATTTTATAACTCTGACTAAATAAGAAGTGGGTCTAAAGTTGGTCCAAAAAGTGCAATTTTCTCAAAAATAAAATTCCCCCATTGGAAACACATGGCGGACTATTCAATGAATTATTGTTCAAAATGTAAAATTTTCAAAATTTTTTCCCGTTTGTGATATTGAATCTTATACATAGGAGAATCTCCGATTCCAATTTTATAACACTGATTAAATAAGAAGTGGGTCTAAAGTTGGCCCCAAAAATTGCACTTTCAAACATTTTAATTTTTTCCCATGTTAACCGTATGGAAAATTTCACACTTCTAAATTTTCAAAATTTTAAAATCTTTTTGCAACTACGGTAACAGAAATTATCGCCCGAATCGATTTCCATATTAAAATCGCCATTAAAGTGAAATTTTACTCTTCACAATCCAGTTATTGCACCCAAAAATGTCATCCGTTTGAAAATACATTAAACTTGTAAATCCTTAGGCAATTTTCAAATTCTCAGTCTTTGAAATTTAACCTTATATTTATGCCTAGGATCATAAAATTCATTACCAGATTTTATTCTGATAATCCATTTGCTTATAAAATGGTATTATAGCACTGAAAATCGAACTAATGTAAATTTAAATGACAGGATGAAAACATTTTCTGAGCACTTTCGTTTCAAAATTTCAACTTTTCATATAACTATTCAAAACTAGTTTTTTGGCCAAAATTTGGAACTTAGTTTGATTTAAAAAGTGTTTTTGAATAAAAAAAAAACTATTTGGAACAATTTGTTAAAAATGAAATTTTCCTTTATAATACACTCGAAACTGAAATATTTGACGATTTTCGAAAATATTAAATTTTGATTTACAGAATACTATTTTTAATTAAAATTGTACAAGAATGATTATAAAACATATATCCAATTCAAATTCACAATTTGAAAGCATTTGAGTCATTTTCTCGAAAATACAATTCCCCATTGAAAACACATGGCGGACTATTCAATGAATTATTGTTCAAAAAGTAAAATTTTCAAAAAATTTTCCCGTTTGTGATATTGAATCTTTTACATAGGAGAATCTCCGATTCCAATTTTATAACACTGATTAAATAAGAAGTGGGTGTAAAGTTGGGCCCAAAAATTGCACTTTCAAACATTTTCGTTTAAAATTTTTCCCATGCTAACCGTATGGAAAATTTCACACTTCTAAATTTTCAAAATTTTAAAATCTTTTTGCAACTACGGTAACAGAAATTATCGCCCGAATCGATTTCCATATTAAAATCGCCATTAAAGTGAAATTTTACTCTTCACAATCCAGTTATTGCACCCAAAAATGTCATCCGTTTGAAAATACATTAAACTTGTAAATCCTTAGGCAATTTTCAAATTCTCAGTCTTTGAAATTTAACCTTAATTTTCTGCCTAGGATCAAAAAATTCATTACCAGATTTTATTCTTATAATCAATTTGCTTATAAAATGGTATTTTAGCACTGAAAATCGAACTAATGTAAATTTAAAAGACGGCCTGAAAACATTTTATGAGCGCTTTCGTTTCAAAATTTCTACTTTTCATATAACTATTCAAAACTAGTTTTTTTTAGAAAATTTGAAACTTAGTTTGATTTATAAAGCGTTTTTGATTAAAAAAACACAATTTGGAACAATTTGTTGGAAATGAAATTTTCCTTTAATCCTCCTTCCACACGAAATTGAAATATTTGACGATTTTCGAAAATATTAATTTTTGATTTACAGAAAACTATTTTTATATAAAATTGGTCCAAGAATGATTATAAAACATATATCCAATTCAAATTCACAATTTGAAAGCATTCGAGTCATTTTCTCGAAAATACAATTCCCCATTGAAAATACATGGCGGACTATTCCATGAATTATTGTTCAAAAAGTAAAATTTTCAAAACATTTTCCCGTTTTTTATATCGAAGCTCATATATAGGAGAATCTCCAATTTGAATTTTATAACACTCATTAAATAAGAAGTGGGTCTAAAGTTGGTCCAAAAAGTGCAATTTTCTCAAAAATAAAATTCCACCATTGAAAACACATGGCGGACTATTCAATGAATTATTGTTCAAAAAGTAAAATATTCAAAATTTTTTGGCGTATGTGATATTGAAGATTATATATAAGGGAATCTTCAATTCCAATTTTATAACACTGACTAAATAAGAAGTGGGTCTAAAGTTGGTCCAAAAAGTGCAATTTTCTCGAAAATACAATTCCCCATTGAAAACACATGGCGGACTATTCAATGAATTATTGTTCAAAAAGTAAAATTTTCAAAAAATTTTCCTATTTTTAATTTGAAGCTTATACATAGGAGAATCTCCGATTTCAATTTTATAACTCTGACTAAATAAGAAAAGGGTCTAAAGTTGGTCCAATAAGTGCAATTTTCTCAAATATAAAATTCCCCCATCGAAAACACATTTCGGACTATTCAATGAATTATTGTTCAAAAAGTAAAATTTTCAAAATTTTTTGAAGTTTGTGATATTGAAGATTATATATAAGGGAATCTTCAATTCCAATTTTATAACACTGACTAAATAAGTAGTGGGTCTAAAGTTGGTCCAAAAAGTGCAATTTTCTCGAAAATACAATTCCCCATTGAAAACACATGGCGGAATATTCAATGAATTATTGTTCAAAAAGTAAAATTTTCAAAACATTTTCCCGTTTTTTATATTGAAGCTCATATATAGGAGAATCTCCAATTTGAATTTTATAACACTCATTAAATAAGAAGTGGGTCTAAAGTTGGTCCAAAAAGTGCAATTTTCTCAAAAATAAAATTCCACCATTGAAAACACATGGCGGACTATTCAATGAATTATTGTTCAAAAAGTAAAATATTCAAAATTTTTTGGCGTATGTGATATTGAAGATTATATATAAGGGAATCTTCAATTCCAATTTTATAACACTGACTAAATAAGAAGTAGGTCTAAAGTTTGTCCAAAAAGTGCAATTTTCTCGAAAATACAATTCCCCATTGAAAACACATGGCGGACTATTCAATGAATTATTGTTCAAAAAGTAAAATTTTCAAAAAATGTTCCTATTTTTAATTTGAAGCTTATACATAGGAGAATCTCCGATTTCAATTTTATAACTCTGACTAAATAAGAAGTGGGTCTAAAGTTGGTCCAAAAAGTGCAATTTTCTCAAAAATAAAATTCCCCCATTGAAAACACATGGCGGACTATTCAATGAATTATTGTTCAAAAAGTAAAATTTTCAAAACATTTTACCTTTTTTTATATTGAAGCTCACATATAGGAGAATCTCTAATTTGAATTTTATAACATTCACTAAAAAAGCAGTGGGTCTAAAGTTGGTTTAAAAACTGCAATTTTCTCAAAAATAAAATTTCCCCATTGAAAACACATGGCGGACTATTGAATGAATTATTTTTCAAAAAGTAAAATTTTCAAAAATTTTTCCCGTTTTTTATATTGAAGCTCATACATACGAAAATCTCCAATTCGAATTTAATAACACTCAACAAGTGAGTCTAAAGTTGGTCCATAAAGTGCAATTTTCTCAAAAATAAAATTTCCCCATTGAAAACACATGGCGGACTATTCAATGAATTATAGTTCAAAAAAAAAAAAATTTCAAAATTTGTTCCTCTTTTTTTATATTGAAGCTCATACATAGGAAAATATCCAATTCGAATTTTATAACACTCACTAAATAAGAAGTGGGTCTAAAGTTGGTCCAAAAAGTTGGTCCAAAAAGCAATTTTCTCGAAAATACAATTCCCTCATGGAAAACACAAGGCGGAATATTCAATGAATTATTGTTCAAAAAGTAAAATTTTCAAAATTTTTTCCCGTTTGTGATATTGAAGCTTATATATAGGAGAATCTCTAATTCCAATATAATAACACTCACTAAAAAAAAAGTGGGTCTAAAGTTGGTCCAAAAACTGCAATTTTCTCAAAAATAAAATTCCCAGATTGAAAACACATGGCGGACTATTCAATGAATTATTGTTCAAAAAGTAAAATTTTCAATTTTTTTCCCCGTGTGTGATATTGAAGCTTATATATAGTAAAACCTCCAATTCCAATTTTACAACACTCATTAAATAAGAAGTGGGTCTAAAGTTTGTCCAAATAGTGCAATTTTTTCAAAAATGAAATTCCCCCATTGAAAACACATGCCGGACTATTCAATGAATTATTGTTCAAAAAGTAAAATTTTCAAAATTTTTTCCTATATGTTAATTTGAAGCTTATACATAGGAGAATCTCCGATTTCAATTTTATAACTCTGACTAAATAAGAAAAGGGTCTAATGTTGGTCCAAAAAGTGCAATTTTCTCGAAAATAATATTCCCCATTGAAAACACATGGCGGAATATTCAATGAATTATTGTTCAAAAAGTAAAATTTTCAAAACATTTTCCCGTTTTTTATATTGAAGCTCATATATAGGAGAATCTCCAATTTGAATTTTATAACACTCATTAAATAAGAAGTGGGTCTAAAGTTGGTCCAAAAAGTGCAATTTTCTCAAAAATAAAATTCCACCATTGAAAACACATGGCGGACTATTCAATGAATTATTGTTCAAAAAGTAAAATATTCAAAATTTTTTGGCGTATGTGATATTGAAGATTATATATAAGGGAATCTTCAATTCCAATTTTATAACACTGACTAAATAAGAAGTAGGTCTAAAGTTTGTCCAAAAAGTGCAATTTTCTCGAAAATACAATTCCCCATTGAAAACACATGGCGGACTATTCAATGAATTATTGTTCAAAAAGTAAAATTTTCAAAAAATGTTCCTATTTTTAATTTGAAGCTTATACATAGGAGAATCTCCGATTTCAATTTTATAACTCTGACTAAATAAGAAGTGGGTCTAAAGTTGGTCCAAAAAGTGCAATTTTCTCAAAAATAAAATTCCCCCATTGAAAACACATGGCGGACTATTCAATGAATTATTGTTCAAAAAGTAAAATATTTCAAAAAATTTTCCCGTTTGTGATATTGAATCTTATACATATTAGAATCTCCGATTCCAATTTTATAACACTGATTAAATAAGAAGTGGGTCTAAAGTTGGTCCCAAAAATTGCACTTTCAAACATTTTCGTTTTAAATTTTTCCCATGTTAACCGTATGGAAAATTTCACACTTCTAAATTTTCAAAATTTTAAAATCTTTTTGCAACTACGGTAACAGAAATTATCGCCCGAATCGATTTCCATATTAAAATCGCCATTAAAGTGAAATTTTACTCTTCACAATCCAGTTATTGCACCCAAAAATGTCATCCGTTTGAAAATACATTAAACTTGTAAATCCTTAGGCAATTTTCAAATTCTCAGTCTTTGAAATTTAACCTTAATTTTCTGCCTAGGATCAAAAAATTCATTACCAGATTTAATTCTTATAATCAATTTGCTTATAAAATGGTATTTTAGCACTGAAAATCGAACTAATGTAAATTTAAAAGACAGCCTGAAAACATTTTATGAGCGCTTTCGTTTCAAAATTTCTACTTTTCATATAACTATTCAAAACTAGTTTTTTTTAGAAAATTTGGAACTTAGTTTGATTTATAAAGCGTTTTTGATTAAAAAAACACAATTTGGAACAATTTGTTGGAAATGAAATTTTCCTTTAATCCTCCTTCCACACGAAATTGAAATATTTGACGATTTTCGAAAATATTAATTTTTGATTTACAGAATACTATTTTTATATAAAATTGGTCCAAGAATGATTATAAAACATATATCCAATTCAAATTCACAATTTGAAAGCATTTGAGTCATTTTCTCGAAAATACAATTCCCCATTGAAAATACATGGCGGACTATTCCATGAATTATTGTTCAAAAAGTAAAATTTTCAAAACATTTTCCCGTTTTTTATATTGAAGCTCATATATAGGAGAATCTCCAATTTGAATTTTATAACACTCATTAAATAAGAAGTGGGTCTAAAGTTGGTCCAAAAAGTGCAATTTTCTCGAAAATACAATTCCCTCATTGAAAACACATGGCGGACTATTCAATGAATTATTGTTCAAAAAGTAAAATTTTCAAAAAATTTTCCCGTTTTTAATATTGAAGCTCATACATAGGAAAATCTCCTATTCGAATTTTATAACACTCACTAAATAAGAAGTGAATCTAAAGTTGGTCCAAAAAGTTGGTCCAAAAAGCAATTTTCTCGAAAATACAATTCCCTCATTGAAAACACATGGCGGACTATTCAATGAATTATTGTTCAAAAAGTTAAATTTTCAAAATTTTTTCCCGTTTGTGATATTGAAGCTTATATATAGGAGAATCTCTAATTCCAATTTTATAACACTCACTAAAAAAAAAGTGGGTCTAAAGTTGGTCCAAAAACTGCAATTTTCACAAAAGTAAAATTCCCCCATTGAAAACACAAGGCGGACTATTCAATGAATTATTGTTCAAAAAGTAAAATTTTCAAAACATTTTACCTTTTTTTATATTGAAGCTCACATATAGGAGAATCTCTAATTTGAATTTTATAACATTCACTAAAAAAGCAGTGGGTCTAAAGTTGGTTTAAGAACTGCAATTTTCTCAAAAATAAAATTTCCCCATTGAAAACACATGGCGGACTATTGAATGAATTATTTTTCAAAAAGTAAAATTTTCAAAAAATTTTCCCGTTTTTTATATTGAAGCTCATACATACGAAAATCTCCAATTCGAATTTAATAACACTCAACAAGTGAGTCTAAAGTTGGTCCATAAAGTGCAATTTTCTCAAAAATAAAATTTCCCCATTGAAAACACATGGCGGACTATTCAATGAATTATAGTTCAAAAAGTAAAATTTTCAAAATTTGTTCCTCTTTTTTTATATTGAAGCTCATACATAGGAAAATATCCAATTCGAATTTTATAACACTCACTAAATAAGAAGTGGGTCTAAAGTTGGTCCAAAAAGTTGGTCCAAAAAGCATTTTTCTCGAAAATACAATTCCCTCATTGAAAACACAAGGCGGAATATTCAATGAATTATTGTTCAAAAAGTAAAATTTTCAAAATTTTTTCCCGTTTGTGATATTGAAGCTTATATATAGGAGAATCTCTAATTCCAATATAATAACACTCACTAAAAAAAAAGTGGATCTAAAGTTGGTCCAAAAACTGCAATTTTCTCAAAAATAAAATTCCCAGATTGAAAACACATGGCGGACTATTCAATGAATTATTGTTCAAAAAGTAAAATTTTCAATTTTTTTCCCCGTGTGTGATATTGAAGCTTATATATAGTAAAACCTCCAATTCCAATTTTACAACACTCATTAAATAAGAAGTGGGTCTAAAGTTTGTCCAAATAGTGCAATTTTTTCAAAAATGAAATTCCCCCATTGAAAACACATGGTGGACTGTTCAATGATTTATTGTTCAAAAAGGAAAATTTTCAAAATTTTTTGGCGTATGTGATATTGAAGATTATATATAAGGGAATCTTCAATTCCAATTTTATAACACTGACTAAATAAGAAGTGGGTCTAAAGTTGGTCCAAAAAGTGCAATTTTCTCGAAAATACAATTCCCCATTGAAAACACATGCCGGACTATTCAATGAATTATTGTTCAAAAAGTAAAATTTTCAAAAATTTTTCCTATATGTTAATTTGAAGCTTATACATAGGAGAATCTCCGATATTAATTTTATAACTCTGACTAAATAAGAAGTGGGTCTAAAGTTGGTCCAAAAAGTGCAATTTTCTCAAAAATAAAATTCCCCCATTGAAAACACATGGCGGACTATTCAATGAATTATTGTTCAAAAAGTAAAATATTTCAAAAATTTTTCCCGTTTGTGATATTGAATCTTATACATAGGAGAATCTCCGATTCCAATTTTATAACACTGATTAAATAAGAAGTGGGTCTAAAGTTGGTCCCAAAAATTGCACTTTCAAACATTTTCGTATTAAATTTTCCCCATGTTAACCGTATGGAAAATTTCACACTTCTAAATTTTCAAAATTTTAAAATCTTTTTGCAACTACGGTAACAGAAATTATCGCCCGAATCGATTTCCATATTAAAATCGCCATTAAAATGAAATTTTACTCTTCACAATCCAGTTATTGCACCCAAAAATGTCATCCGTTTGAAAATACATTAAACTTGTAAATCCTTAGGCAATTTTCAAATTCTCAGTCTTTGAAATTTAAACCTTAATTTTCTGCCTAGGATCAAGAAATTCATTACCAGATTTTATTCTTATAATCAATTTGCTTATAAAATGGTATTTTAGCACTGAAAATCGAACTAATGTAAATTTAAAAGACAGCCTGAAAACATTTTATGAGCGCTTTCGTTTCAAAATTTCTACTTTTCATATAACTATTCAAAACTAGTTTTTTTTAGAAAATTTGGAACTTAGTTTGATTTATAAAGCGTTTTTGATTAAAAAAACACAATTTGGAACAATTTGTTGGAAATGAAATTTTCCTTTAATCCTAATTCCACAAAAAATTGAAATATTTGACGATTTTCGAAAATATTAATTTTTGATTTACAGAATACTATTTTTATATAAAATTGGTCCAAGAATGATTATAAAACATATATCCAATTCAAATTCACAATTTGAAAGCATTTGAGTCATTTTCTCGAAAATACAATTCCCCATTGAAAATACATGGCGGACTATTCCATGAATTATTGTTCAAAAAGTAAAATTTTCAAAACATTTTCCCGTTTTTTATATTGAAGCTCATATATAGGAGAATCTCCAATTTGAATTTTATAACACTCATTAAATAAGAAGTGGGTCTAAAGTTGGTCCAAAAAGTGCAATTTTCTCAAAAATAAAATTCCACCATTGAAAACACATGGCGGACTATTCAATGAATTATTGTTCAAAAAGTAAAATTTTCAAATTTTTTTGGCGTTTGTGATATTGAAGATTATATATAAGGGAATCTTCAATTCCAATTTTATAACACTGACTAAATAAGAAGTGGGTCTAAAGTTGGTCCAAAAAGTGCAATTTTCTCGAAAATACAATTCCCCATTGAAAACACATGGCGGACTATTCAATGAATTATTGTTCAAAAAGTAAAATTTTCAAAAATTTTTCCTATTTGTTAATTTGAAGCTTATACATAGGAGAATCTCCGATTTCAATTTTATAACTCTGACTAAATAAGAAAAGGGTCTAAAGTTGGTCCAATAAGTGCAATTTTCTCAAATATAAAATTCCCCCATCGAAAACACATGGCGGACTATTCAATGAATTATTGTTCAAAAAGTAAAATTTACAAAATTTTTTGACGTTTGTGATATTGAAGATTATATATAAGGGAATCATCAATTCCAATTTTATAACACTGACTAAATAAGTAGGGGGTCTAAAGTTGGTCCAAAAAGTGCAATTTTCTCGAAAATACAATTCCCCATTGAAAACACATGGCGGACTATTCAATGAATTATTGTTCAAAAAGTAAAATTTTCAAAAATGTTTCCTATTTGTTAATTTGAAGCTTATACATAGGAGAATCTCCGATTTCAATTTTATAACTCTGACTAAATAAGAAGTGGGTCTAAAGTTGGTCCAAAAAGTGCAATTTTCTCAAAACTAAAATTCCCCCATTGAAAACACATGGCGGACTATTCAATGAATTATTGTTCAAAAAGTAAAATTTTCAAAACATTTTCCCGTGTTTTATATTGAAGCTCATATATAGGAGAATCTCCAATTTGAATTTTATAACACTCATTAAATAAGAAGTGGATCTAAAGTTGGTCCAAAAAGTGCTATTTTCTCAAAAATAAAATTCCCCCATTGAAAACACATGGCGGACTATTCAATGAATTATTGTTCAAAAAGTAAAATTTTCAAAATTTTTTGGCGTTTGTGATATTGAAGCTTATATATAAGGGAATCTTCAATTCCAATTTTATAACACTGACTAAATAAGAAGTGGGTCTAAAGTTGGTCCAAAAAGTGCAATTTTCTCGAAAATACAATTCCCCATTGAAAACACATTCCGGACTATTCAATGAATTATTGTTCAAAAAGTAAAATTTTCAAAAAATTTTCCTATTTGTTAATTTGAAGCTTTTACATAGGAGAATCTCTGATTTCAATTTTATAACTCTGACTAAATAAGAAGTGGGTCTAAAGTTGGTCCAAAAAGTGCAATTTTCTCAAAAATAAAATTCCCCCATTGGAAACACATGGCGGACTATTCAATGAATTATTGTTCAAAATGTAAAATTTTCAAAATTTTTTCCCGTTTGTGATATTGAATCTTATACATAGGAGAATCTCCGATTCCAATTTTATAACACTGATTAAATAAGAAGTGGGACTAAAGTTGGCCCCAAAAATTGCACTTTCAAACATTTTAATTTTTTCCCATGTTAACCGTATGGAAAATTTCACACTTCTAAATTTTCAAAATTTTAAAATCTTTTTGCAACTACGGTAACAGAAATTATCGCCCGAATCGATTTCCATATTAAAATCGCCATTAAAGTGAAATTTTACTCTTCACAATCCAGTTATTGCACCCAAAAATGTCATCCGTTTGAAAATACATTAAACTTGTAAATCCTTAGGCAATTTTCAAATTCTCAGTCTTTGAAATTTAACCTTAATTTTCTGCCTAGGATAAAAAAATTCATTACCAGATTTTATTCTTATAATCAATTTGCTTATAAAATGGTATTTTAGCACTGAAAATCGAACTAATGTAAATTTAAAAGACAGCCTGAAAACATTTTATGAGCGCTTTCGTTTCAAAATTTCTACTTTTCATATAACTATTCAAAACTAGTTTTTTTTAGAAAATTTGGAACTTAGTTTGATTTATAAAGCGTTTTGTATTAAAAAAACACAATTTGGAACAATTTGTTGGAAATGAAATTTTCCTTTAATCCTCCTTCCACACGAAATTGAAATATTTGACGATTTTCGAAAATATTAATTTTTGATTTACAGAATACTATTTTTATATAAAATTGGTCCAAGAATGATTATAAAACATATATCCAATTCAAATTCACAATTTGAAAGCATTTGAGTCATTTTCTCGAAAATACAATTCCCCATTGAAAATACATGGCGGACTATTCCATGAATTATTGTTCAAAAAGTAAAATTTTCAAAACATTTTCCCGTTTTTTATATTGAAGCTCATATATAGGAGAATCTCCAATTTGAATTTTATAACACTCATTAAATAAGAAGTGGGTCTAAAGTTGGTCCAAAAAGTGCAATTTTCTCAAAAATAAAATTCCACCATTGAAAACACATGGCGGACTATTCAATGAATTATTGTTCCTAAAGTAAAATTTTCAAAATTTTTTCCTCTTATTTATATTGAAGCTCATACATAGGAAAATCTCCAATTCGAATTTTATAACACTCACTAAATAAGAAGTGGGTCTAAAGTTGGTCCAAAAAGTTGGTCCAAAAAGCAATTTTCTCGAAAATACAATTCCCTCATTGAAAACACATGGCGGACTATTCAATGAATTATTGTTCAAAAAGTAAAATTTTCAAAAAATTTTCCCGTTTTTAATATTGAAGCTTATATATAGGAGAATCTCTAATTCCAATTTTATAACACTCACTAAAAAAAAAGTGGGTCTAAAGTTGGTCCAAAAACTGCAATTTTCACAAAAGTAAAATTCCCCCATTGAAAACACAAGGCGGACTATTCAATGAATTATTGTTCAAAAAGTAAAATTTTCAAAACATTTTACCTTTTTTTATATTGAAGCTCACATATAGGAGAATCTCTAATTTGAATTTTATAACATTCACTAAAAAAGCAGTGGGTCTAAAGTTGGTTTAAAAACTGCAATTTTCTCAAAAATAAAATTTCCCCATTGAAAACACATGGCGGACTATTGAATGAATTATTTTTCAAAAAGTAAAATTTTCAAAAAATTTTCCCGTTTTTTATATTGAAGCTCATACATACGAAAATCTCCAATTCGAATTTAATAACACTCAACAAGTGAGTCTAAAGTTGGTCCATAAAGTGCAATTTTCTCAAAAATAAAATTTCCCCATTGAAAACACATGGCGGACTATTCAATGAATTATAGTTCAAAAAGTAAAATTTTCAAAATTTGTTCCTCTTTTTTTATATTGAAGCTCATACATAGGAAAATATCCAATTCGAATTTTATAACACTCACTAAATAAGAAGTGGGTCTAAAGTTAGTCCAAAAAGTTGGTCCAAAAAGCAATTTTCTCGAAAATACAATTCCCTCATTGAAAACACAAGGCGGAATATTC
Organism: Linyphia triangularis; assembly: GCA_963978545.1. Taxonomy (NCBI): domain Eukaryota; kingdom Metazoa; phylum Arthropoda; class Arachnida; order Araneae; family Linyphiidae; genus Linyphia; species Linyphia triangularis. Next base: position 19,600,238 of record OZ021721.1, read on the forward strand.
AATGAATTATTGTTCAAAAAGTAAAATTTTAAAAAAATTTTCCCGTTTGTGATATTGAAGCTTATATATAGGAGAATCTCTAATTCCAATATAATAACACTCACTAAAAAAAAAGTGGGTTTAAAGTTGTTCCAAAAACTGCAATTTTCTCAAAAATAAAATTCCCAGATTGAAAACACATGGCGGACTATTCAATGAATTATTGTTCAAAAAGTAAAATTTTCAATTTTTTTCCCCGTGTGTGATATTGAAGCTTAGATATAGTAAAACCTCCAATTCCAATTTTACAACACTCATTAAATAAGAAGTGGGTCTAAAGTTTGTCCAAATAGTGCAATTTTCTCAAAAATAAAATTCCCCCATTGAAAACACATGGCGGACTATTCAATGAATTATTGTTCAAAAAGTAAAATATTTCAAAAAATTTTCCCGTTTGTGATATTGAATCTTATACATAGGAGAATCTCCGATTCCAATTTTATAACACTGATTAAATAAGAAGTGGGTCTAAAGTTGGTCCCAAAAATTGCACTTTCAAACATTTTCGTTTTAAATTTTTCCCATGTTAACCGTATGGAAAATTTCACACTTCTAAATTTTCAAAATTTTAAAATCTTTTTGCAACTACGGTAACAGAAATTATCGCCCGAATCGATTTCCATATTAAAATCGCCATTAAAATGAAATTTTACTCTTCACAATCCAGTTATTGCACCCAAAAATGTCATCCGTTTGAAAATACATTAAACTTGTAAATCCTTAGGCAATTTTCAAATTCTCAGTCTTTGAAATTTAACCTTAATTTTCTGCCTAGGATCAAAAAATTCATTACCAGATTTTATTCTTATAATCAATTTGCTTATAAAATGGTATTTTAGCACTGAAAATCGAACTAATGTAAATTTAAAAGACAGCCTGAAAACATTTTATGAGCGCTTTCGTTTCAAAATTTCTACTTTTCATATAACTATTCAAAACTAGTTTTTTTTAGAAAATTTGGAACTTAGTTTGATTTATAAAGCGTTTTTGATTAAAAAAACACAATTTGGAACAATTTGTTGGAAATGAAATTTTCCTTTAATCCTCCTTCCACAAAAAATTGAAATATTTGACGATTTTCGAAAATATTAATTTTTGATTTACAGAATACTATTTTTATATAAAATTGGTCCAAGAATGATTATAAAACATATATCCAATTCAAATTCACAATTTGAAAGCATTTGAGTCATTTTCTCGAAAATACAATTCCCCATTGAAAATACATGGCGGACTATTCCATGAATTATTGTTCAAAAAGTAAAATTTTCAAAACATTTTCCCGTTTTTTATATTGAAGCTCATATATAGGAGAATCTCCAATTTGAATTTTATAACACTCATTAAATAAGAAGTGGGTCTAAAGTTGGTCCAAAAAGTGCAATTTTCTCAAAAATAAAATTCCACCATTGAAAACACATGGCGGACTATTCAATGAATTATTGTTCAAAAAGTAAAATTTTCAAATTTTTTTGGCGTTTGTGATATTGAAGATTATATATAAGGGAATCTTCAATTCCAATTTTATAACACTGACTAAATAAGAAGTGGGTCTAAAGTTGGTCCAAAAAGTGCAATTTTCTCGAAAATACAATTCCCCATTGAAAACACATGGCGGACTATTCAATGAATTATTGTTCAAAAAGTAAAATTTTCAAAAATTTTTCCTATTTGTTAATTTGAAGCTTATACATAGGAGAATCTCCGATTTCAATTTTATAACTCTGACTAAATAAGAAAAGGGTCTAAAGTTGGTCCAATAAGTGCAATTTTCTCAAATATAAAATTCCCCCATCGAAAACACATGGCGGACTATTCAATGAATTATTGTTCAAAAAGTAAAATTTTCAAAATTTTTTGACGTTTGTGATATTGAAGATTATATATAAGGGAATCATCAATTCCAATTTTATAACACTGACTAAATAAGTAGTGTGTCTAAAGTTGGTCCAAAAAGTGCAATTTTCTCGAAAATACAATTCCCCATTGAAAACACATGGCGGACTATTCAATGAATTATTGTTCAAAAAGTAAAATTTTCAAAAATGTTTCCTATTTGTTAATTTGAAGCTTATACATAGGAGAATCTCCGATTTCAATTTTATAACTCTGACTAAATAAGAAGTGGGTCTAAAGTTGGTCCAAAAAGTGCAATTTTCTCAAAAATAAAATTCCCCCATTGAAAACACATGGCGGACTATTGAATGAATTATTTTTCAAAAAGTAAAATTTTCAAAAAATTTTCCCGTTTTTTATATTGAAGCTCATACATACGAAAATCTCCAATTCGAATTTAATAACACTCAACAAGTGAGTCTAAAGTTGGTCCATAAAGTGCAATTTTCTCAAAAATAAAATTTCCCCATTGAAAACACATGGCGGACTATTCAATGAATTATAGTTCAAAAAGTAAAATTTTCAAAATTTGTTCCTCTTTTTTTATATTGAAGCTCATACATAGGAAAATATCCAATTCGAATTTTATAACACTCACTAAATAAGAAGTGGGTCTAAAGTTAGTCCAAAAAGTTGGTCCAAAAAGCAATTTTCTCGAAAATACAATTCCCTCATTGAAAACACAAGGCGGAATATTCAATGAATTATTGTTCAAAAAGTAAAATTTTAAAAAATTTTTCCCGTTTGTGATATTGAAGCTTATATATAGGAGAATCTCTAATTCCAATATAATAACACTCACTAAAAAAAAAGTGGGTTTAAAGTTGTTCCAAAAACTGCAATTTTCTCAAAAATAAAATTCCCAGATTGAAAACACATGGCGGACTATTCAATGAATTATTGTTCAAAAAGTAAAATTTTCAATTTTTTTCCCCGTGTGTGATATTGAAGCTTAGATATAGTAAAACCTCCAATTCCAATTTTACAACACTCATTAAATAAGAAGTGGGTCTAAAGTTTGTCCAAATAGTGCAATTTTCTCAAAAATAAAATTCCCCCATTGAAAACACATGGCGGACTATTCAATGAATTATTGTTCAAAAAGTAAAATATTTCAAAAAATTTTCCCGTTTGTGATATTGAATCTTATACATAGGAGAATCTCCGATTCCAATTTTATAACACTGATTAAATAAGAAGTGGGTCTAAAGTTGGTCCCAAAAATTGCACTTTCAAACATTTTCGTTTTAAATTTTTCCCATGTTAACCGTATGGAAAATTTCACACTTCTAAATTTTCAAAATTTTAAAATCTTTTTGCAACTACGGTAACAGAAATTATCGCCCGAATCGATTTCCATATTAAAATCGCCATTAAAATGAAATTTTACTCTTCACAATCCAGTTATTGCACCCAAAAATGTCATCCGTTTGAAAATACATTAAACTTGTAAATCCTTTGGCAATTTTCAAATTCTCAGTCTTTGAAATTTAACCTTAATTTTCTGCCTAGGATCAAAAAATTCATTACCAGATTTTATTCTTATAATCAATTTGCTTATAAAATGGTATTTTAGCACTGAAAATCGAACTAATGTAAATTTAAAAGACAGCCTGAAAACATTTTATGAGCGCTTTCGTTTCAAAATTTCTACTTTTCATATAACTATTCAAAACTAGTTTTTTTTAGAAAATTTGGAACTTAGTTTGATTTATAAAGCGTTTTTGATTAAAAAAACACAATTTGGAACAATTTGTTGGAAATGAAATTTTCCTTTAATCCTCCTTCCACAAAAAATTGAAATATTTGACGATTTTCGAAAATATTAATTTTTGATTTACAGAATACTATTTTTATATAAAATTGGTCCAAGAATGATTATAAAACATATATCCAATTCAAATTCACAATTTGAAAGCATTTGAGTCATTTTCTCGAAAATACAATTCCCCATTGAAAATACATGGCGGACTATTCCATGAATTATTGTTCAAAAAGTAAAATTTTCAAAACATTTTCCCGTTTTTTATATTGAAGCTCATATATAGGAGAATCTCCAATTTGAATTTTATAACACTCATTAAATAAGAAGTGGGTCTAAAGTTGGTCCAAAAAGTGCAATTTTCTCAAAAATAAAATTCCACCATTGAAAACACATGGCGGACTATTCAATGAATTATTGTTCAAAAAGTAAAATTTTCAAATTTTTTTGGCGTTTGTGATATTGAAGATTATATATAAGGGAATCTTCAATTCCAATTTTATAACACTGACTAAATAAGAAGTGGGTCTAAAGTTGGTCCAAAAAGTGCAATTTTCTCGAAAATACAATTCCCCATTGAAAACACATGGCGGACTATTCAATGAATTATTGTTCAAAAAGTAAAATTTTCAAAAATTTTTCCTATTTGTTAATTTGAAGCTTATACATAGGAGAATCTCCGATTTCAATTTTATAACTCTGACTAAATAAGAAAAGGGTCTAAAGTTGGTCCAATAAGTGCAATTTTCTCAAATATAAAATTCCCCCATCGAAAACACATGGCGGACTATTCAATGAATTATTGTTCAAAAAGTAAAATTTTCAAAATTTTTTGACGTTTGTGATATTGAAGATTATATATAAGGGAATCATCAATTCCAATTTTATAACACTGACTAAATAAGTAGTGTGTCTAAAGTTGGTCCAAAAAGTGCAATTTTCTCGAAAATACAATTCCCCATTGAAAACACATGGCGGACTATTCAATGAATTATTGTTCAAAAAGTAAAATTTTCAAAAATGTTTCCTATTTGTTAATTTGAAGCTTATACATAGGAGAATCTCCGATTTCAATTTTATAACTCTGACTAAATAAGAAGTGGGTCTAAAGTTGGTCCAAAAAGTGCAATTTTCTCAAAAATAAAATTCCCCCATTGAAAACACATGGCGGACTATTCAATGAATTATTGTTCAAAAAGTAAAATTTTCAAAACATTTTCCCGTTTTTTATATTGAAGCTCATATATAGGAGAATCTCCAATTTGAATTTTATAACACTCATTAAATAAGAAGTGGATCTAAAGTTGGTCCAAAAAGTGCTATTTTCTCAAAAATAAAATTCCCCTATTGAAAACACATGGCGGACTATTCAATGAATTATTGTTCAAAAAGTAAAATTTTCAAAACATTTTCCCGTTTTTTATATTGAAGCTCATATATAGGAGAATCTCCAATTTGAATTTTATAACACTCATTAAATAAGAAGTGGATCTAAAGTTGGTCCAAAAAGTGCTATTTTCTCAAAAATAAAATTCCCCCATTGAAAACACATGGCGGACTATTCAATGAATTATTGTTCAAAAAGTAAAATTTTCAAAATTTTTTGGCGTTCGTGATATTGAAGTTTATATATAAGGGAATCTTCAATTCCAATTTTATAACACTGACTAAATAAGAAGTGGGTCTAAAGTTGGTCCAAAAAGTGCAATTTTCTCGAAAATACAATTCCCCATTGAAAACACATTCCGGACTATTCAATGAATTATTGTTCAAAAAGTAAAATTTTCAAAAAATTTTCCTATTTGTTAATTTGAAGCTTTTACATAGGAGAATCTCTGATTTCAATTTTATAACTCTGACTAAATAAGAAGTGGGTCTAAAGTTGGTCCAAAAAGTGCAATTTTCTCAAAAATAAAATTCCCCCATTGGAAACACATGGCGGACTATTCAATGAATTATTGTTCAAAATGTAAAATTTTCAAAATTTTTTCCCGTTTGTGATATTGAATCTTATACATAGGAGAATCTCCGATTCCAATTTTATAACACTGATTAAATAAGAAGTGGGTCTAAAGTTGGCCCCAAAAATTGCACTTTCAAACATTTTAATTTTTTCCCATGTTAACCGTATGGAAAATTTCACACTTCTAAATTTTCAAAATTTTAAAATCTTTTTGCAACTACGGTAACAGAAATTATCGCCCGAATCGATTTCCATATTAAAATCGCCATTAAAGTGAAATTTTACTCTTCACAATCCAGTTATTGCACCCAAAAATGTCATCCGTTTGAAAATACATTAAACTTGTAAATCCTTAGGCAATTTTCAAATTCTCAGTCTTTGAAATTTAACCTTATATTTATGCCTAGGATCATAAAATTCATTACCAGATTTTATTCTGATAATCCATTTGCTTATAAAATGGTATTATAGCACTGAAAATCGAACTAATGTAAATTTAAATGACAGGATGAAAACATTTTCTGAGCACTTTCGTTTCAAAATTTCAACTTTTCATATAACTATTCAAAACTAGTTTTTTGGCCAAAATTTGGAACTTAGTTTGATTTAAAAAGTGTTTTTGAATAAAAAAAAAACTATTTGGAACAATTTGTTAAAAATGAAATTTTCCTTTATAATACACTCGAAACTGAAATATTTGACGATTTTCGAAAATATTAAATTTTGATTTACAGAATACTATTTTTAATTAAAATTGTACAAGAATGATTATAAAACATATATCCAATTCAAATTCACAATTTGAAAGCATTTGAGTCATTTTCTCGAAAATACAATTCCCCATTGAAAACACATGGCGGACTATTCAATGAATTATTGTTCAAAAAGTAAAATTTTCAAAAAATTTTCCCGTTTGTGATATTGAATCTTTTACATAGGAGAATCTCCGATTCCAATTTTATAACACTGATTAAATAAGAAGTGGGTGTAAAGTTGGGCCCAAAAATTGCACTTTCAAACATTTTCGTTTAAAATTTTTCCCATGCTAACCGTATGGAAAATTTCACACTTCTAAATTTTCAAAATTTTAAAATCTTTTTGCAACTACGGTAACAGAAATTATCGCCCGAATCGATTTCCATATTAAAATCGCCATTAAAGTGAAATTTTACTCTTCACAATCCAGTTATTGCACCCAAAAATGTCATCCGTTTGAAAATACATTAAACTTGTAAATCCTTAGGCAATTTTCAAATTCTCAGTCTTTGAAATTTAACCTTAATTTTCTGCCTAGGATCAAAAAATTCATTACCAGATTTTATTCTTATAATCAATTTGCTTATAAAATGGTATTTTAGCACTGAAAATCGAACTAATGTAAATTTAAAAGACGGCCTGAAAACATTTTATGAGCGCTTTCGTTTCAAAATTTCTACTTTTCATATAACTATTCAAAACTAGTTTTTTTTAGAAAATTTGAAACTTAGTTTGATTTATAAAGCGTTTTTGATTAAAAAAACACAATTTGGAACAATTTGTTGGAAATGAAATTTTCCTTTAATCCTCCTTCCACACGAAATTGAAATATTTGACGATTTTCGAAAATATTAATTTTTGATTTACAGAAAACTATTTTTATATAAAATTGGTCCAAGAATGATTATAAAACATATATCCAATTCAAATTCACAATTTGAAAGCATTCGAGTCATTTTCTCGAAAATACAATTCCCCATTGAAAATACATGGCGGACTATTCCATGAATTATTGTTCAAAAAGTAAAATTTTCAAAACATTTTCCCGTTTTTTATATCGAAGCTCATATATAGGAGAATCTCCAATTTGAATTTTATAACACTCATTAAATAAGAAGTGGGTCTAAAGTTGGTCCAAAAAGTGCAATTTTCTCAAAAATAAAATTCCACCATTGAAAACACATGGCGGACTATTCAATGAATTATTGTTCAAAAAGTAAAATATTCAAAATTTTTTGGCGTATGTGATATTGAAGATTATATATAAGGGAATCTTCAATTCCAATTTTATAACACTGACTAAATAAGAAGTGGGTCTAAAGTTGGTCCAAAAAGTGCAATTTTCTCGAAAATACAATTCCCCATTGAAAACACATGGCGGACTATTCAATGAATTATTGTTCAAAAAGTAAAATTTTCAAAAAATTTTCCTATTTTTAATTTGAAGCTTATACATAGGAGAATCTCCGATTTCAATTTTATAACTCTGACTAAATAAGAAAAGGGTCTAAAGTTGGTCCAATAAGTGCAATTTTCTCAAATATAAAATTCCCCCATCGAAAACACATTTCGGACTATTCAATGAATTATTGTTCAAAAAGTAAAATTTTCAAAATTTTTTGAAGTTTGTGATATTGAAGATTATATATAAGGGAATCTTCAATTCCAATTTTATAACACTGACTAAATAAGTAGTGGGTCTAAAGTTGGTCCAAAAAGTGCAATTTTCTCGAAAATACAATTCCCCATTGAAAACACATGGCGGAATATTCAATGAATTATTGTTCAAAAAGTAAAATTTTCAAAACATTTTCCCGTTTTTTATATTGAAGCTCATATATAGGAGAATCTCCAATTTGAATTTTATAACACTCATTAAATAAGAAGTGGGTCTAAAGTTGGTCCAAAAAGTGCAATTTTCTCAAAAATAAAATTCCACCATTGAAAACACATGGCGGACTATTCAATGAATTATTGTTCAAAAAGTAAAATATTCAAAATTTTTTGGCGTATGTGATATTGAAGATTATATATAAGGGAATCTTCAATTCCAATTTTATAACACTGACTAAATAAGAAGTAGGTCTAAAGTTTGTCCAAAAAGTGCAATTTTCTCGAAAATACAATTCCCCATTGAAAACACATGGCGGACTATTCAATGAATTATTGTTCAAAAAGTAAAATTTTCAAAAAATGTTCCTATTTTTAATTTGAAGCTTATACATAGGAGAATCTCCGATTTCAATTTTATAACTCTGACTAAATAAGAAGTGGGTCTAAAGTTGGTCCAAAAAGTGCAATTTTCTCAAAAATAAAATTCCCCCATTGAAAACACATGGCGGACTATTCAATGAATTATTGTTCAAAAAGTAAAATTTTCAAAACATTTTACCTTTTTTTATATTGAAGCTCACATATAGGAGAATCTCTAATTTGAATTTTATAACATTCACTAAAAAAGCAGTGGGTCTAAAGTTGGTTTAAAAACTGCAATTTTCTCAAAAATAAAATTTCCCCATTGAAAACACATGGCGGACTATTGAATGAATTATTTTTCAAAAAGTAAAATTTTCAAAAATTTTTCCCGTTTTTTATATTGAAGCTCATACATACGAAAATCTCCAATTCGAATTTAATAACACTCAACAAGTGAGTCTAAAGTTGGTCCATAAAGTGCAATTTTCTCAAAAATAAAATTTCCCCATTGAAAACACATGGCGGACTATTCAATGAATTATAGTTCAAAAAAAAAAAAATTTCAAAATTTGTTCCTCTTTTTTTATATTGAAGCTCATACATAGGAAAATATCCAATTCGAATTTTATAACACTCACTAAATAAGAAGTGGGTCTAAAGTTGGTCCAAAAAGTTGGTCCAAAAAGCAATTTTCTCGAAAATACAATTCCCTCATGGAAAACACAAGGCGGAATATTCAATGAATTATTGTTCAAAAAGTAAAATTTTCAAAATTTTTTCCCGTTTGTGATATTGAAGCTTATATATAGGAGAATCTCTAATTCCAATATAATAACACTCACTAAAAAAAAAGTGGGTCTAAAGTTGGTCCAAAAACTGCAATTTTCTCAAAAATAAAATTCCCAGATTGAAAACACATGGCGGACTATTCAATGAATTATTGTTCAAAAAGTAAAATTTTCAATTTTTTTCCCCGTGTGTGATATTGAAGCTTATATATAGTAAAACCTCCAATTCCAATTTTACAACACTCATTAAATAAGAAGTGGGTCTAAAGTTTGTCCAAATAGTGCAATTTTTTCAAAAATGAAATTCCCCCATTGAAAACACATGCCGGACTATTCAATGAATTATTGTTCAAAAAGTAAAATTTTCAAAATTTTTTCCTATATGTTAATTTGAAGCTTATACATAGGAGAATCTCCGATTTCAATTTTATAACTCTGACTAAATAAGAAAAGGGTCTAATGTTGGTCCAAAAAGTGCAATTTTCTCAAATATAAAATTCCCCCATTGAAAACACATGGCGGACTATTCAATGAATTATTGTTCAAAAAGTAAAATTTTCAAAATTTTTTGGCGTTTGTGATATTGAAGATTATATATAAGGGAATCTTCAATTCCAATTTTATAACACTGAATAAATAAGAAGTGGGTCTAAAGTTGGTCCAAAAAGTGCAATTTTCTCAAAAATAAAATTCCCCCATTGAAAACACATGGCGGACTATTCAATGAATTATTGTTCAAAAAGTAAAATTTTCAAAACATTTTCCCGTTTTTTATATTGAAGCTCATATATAGGAGAATCTCCAATTTGAATTTTATAACACTCATTAAATAAGAAGTGGATCTAAAGTTGGTCCAAAAAGTGCAATTTTCTCAAAAATAAAATTCCCCCATTGAAAACACATGGCGGACTATTCAATGAATTATTGTTCAAAAAGTAAAATTTTCAAAATTTTTTGGCGTTTGTGATATTGAAGCTTATATATAAGGGAATCTTCAATTCCAATTTTATAACACTGACTAAATAAGAAGTGGGTCTAAAGTTGGTCCAAAAAGTGCAATTTTCTCGAAAATACAATTCCCCATTGAAAACACAAGGCGGACTATTCAATGAATTATTGTTCAAAAAGTAAAATTTTCAAAACATTTTACCTTTTTTTATATTGAAGCTCACATATAGGAGAATCTCTAATTTGAATTTTATAACATTCACTAAAAAAGCAGTGGGTCTAAAGTTGGTCCAAAAACTGCAATTTTCTCAAAAATAAAATTCCCAGATTGAAAACACATGGCGGACTATTCAATGAATTATTGTTCAAAAAGTAAAATTTTCAATTTTTTTCCCCGTGTGTGATATTGAAGCTTATATATAGTAAAACCTCCAATTCCAATTTTACAACACTCATTAAATAAGAAGTGGGTCTAAAGTTTGTCCAAATAGTGCAATTTTTTCAAAAATGAAATTCCCCCATTGAAAACACATGGTGGACTGTTCAATGATTTATTGTTCAAAAAGGAAAATTTTCAAAATTTTTTGGCGTTTGTGATATTGAAGATTATATATAAGGGAATCTTCAATTCCAATTTTATAACACTGACTAAATAAGAAGTGGGTCTAAAGTTGGTCCAAAAAGTGCAATTTTCTCGAAAATACAATTCCCCATTGAAAACACATGGCGGACTATTCAATGAATTATTGTTCAAAAAGTAAAATTTTCAAAAATTTTTCCTATATGTTAATTTGAAGCTTATACATAGGAGAATCTCCGATTTCAATTTTATAACTCTGACTAAATAAGAAAAGGGTCTAATGTTGGTCCAAAAAGTGCAATTTTCTCAAAAATAAAATTCCCCCATTGAAAACACATGGCGGACTATTCAATGAATTATTGTTCAAAAAGTAAAATTTTCAAAACATTTTCCCGTTTTTTATATTGAAGCTCATATATAGGAGAATCTCCAATTTGAATTTTATAACACTCATTAAATAAGAAGTGGATCTAAAGTTGGTCCAAAAAGTGCAATTTTCTCAAAAATAAAATTCCCCCATTGAAAACACATGGCGGACTATTCAATGAATTATTGTTCAAAAAGTAAAATTTTCAAAATTTTTTGGCGTTTGTGATATTGAAGCTTATATATAAGGGAATCTTCAATTCCAATTTTATAACACTGACTAAATAAGAAGTGGGTCTAAAGTTGGTCCAAAAAGTGCAATTTTCTCGAAAATACAATTCCCCATTGAAAACACAAGGCGGACTATTCAATGAATTATTGTTCAAAAAGTAAAATTTTCAAAACATTTTACCTTTTTTTATATTGAAGCTCACATATAGGAGAATCTCTAATTTGAATTTTATAACATTCACTAAAAAAGCAGTGGGTCTAAAGTTGGTTTAAAATTTGCAATTTTCTCAAAAATAAAATTTCCCCATTGAAAACACATGGCGGACTATTGAATGAATTATTTTTCAAAAAGTAAAATTTTCAAAAATTTTTCCCGTTTTTTATATTGAAGCTCATACATACGAAAATCTCCAATTCGAATTTAATAACACTCAACAAGTGAGTCTAAAGTTGGTCCATAAAGTGCAATTTTCTCAAAAATAAAATTTCCCCATTGAAAACACATGGCGGACTATTCAATGAATTATAGTTCAAAAAGTAAAATTTTCAAAATTTGTTCCTATTTTTTTATATTGAAGCTCATACATAGGAAAATATCCAATTCGAATTTTATAACACTCACTAAATAAGAAGTGGGTCTAAAGTTGGTCCAAAAAGTTGGTCCAAAAAGCAATTTTCTCGAAAATACAATTCCCTCATTGAAAACACAAGGCGGAATATTCAATGAATTATTGTTCAAAAAGTAAAATTTTCAAAATTTTTTCCCGTTTGTGATATTGAAGCTTATATATAGGAGAATCTCTAATTCCAATATAATAACACTCACTAAAAAAAAGTGGGTCTGAAGTTGGTCCAAAAACTGCAATTTTCTCAAAAATAAAATTCCCAGATTGAAAACACATGGCGGACTATTCAATGAATTATTGTTCAAAAAGTAAAATTTTCAATTTTTTTCCCCGTGTGTGATATTGAAGCTTATATATAGTAAAACCTCCAATTCCAATTTTACAACACTCATTAAATAAGAAGTGGGTCTAAAGTTTGTCCAAATAGTGCAATTTTTTCAAAAATGAAATTCCCCCATTGAAAACACATGGTGGACTGTTCAATGATTTATTGTTCAAAAAGGAAAATTTTCAAAATTTTTTGGCGTTTGTGATATTGAAGATTATATATAAGTAAATCTTCAATTCCAATTTTATAACACTGACTAAATAAGAAGTGGGTCTAAAGTTGGTCCAAAAAGTGCAATTTTCTCGAAAATACAATTCCCCATTGAAAACACATGGCGGACTATTCAATGAATTATTGTTCAAAAAGTAAAATTTTCAAAAAAATTTCCTATATGTTAATTTGAAGCTTATACATAGGAGAATCTCCGATTTCAATTTTATAACTCTGACTAAATAAGAAAAGGGTCTAATGTTGGTCCAAAAAGTGCAATTTTCTCAAATATAAAATTCCCCCATTGAAAACACATGGCGGACTATTCAATGAATTATTGTTCAAAAAGTAAAATTTTCAAAATTTTTTGGCGTTTGTGATATTGAAGATTATATATAAGGGAATCTTCAATTCCAATTTTATAACACTGAATAAATAAGAAGTGGGTCTAAAGTTGGTCCAAAATGTGTAATTTTCTCGAAAATACATTTCCCGATTGAAAACACATGGTGGACTATTCAATGAATTATTGTTCAAAAAGTAAAATTTTCAAAAATTTTTCCTATATGTTAATTTGAAGCTTATACATAGGAGAATCTCCGATTTCAATTTTATAACTCTGACTAAATAAGAAGTGGGTCTAAAGTTGGTCCAAAAAGTGCAATTTTCTCAAAAATAAAATTCCCCCATTGAAAACACATGGCGGACTATTCAATGAATTATTGTTCAAAAAGTAAAATATTTCAAAAAATTTTCCCGTTTGTGATATTGAATCTTATACATAGGAGAATCTCCGATTCCAATTTTATAACACTGATTAAATAAGAAGTGGGTCTAAAGTTGGTCCCAAAAATTGCACTTTCAAACATTTTCGTTTTAAATTTTTCCCATGTTAACCGTATGGAAAATTTCACACTTCTAAATTTTCAAAATTTTAAAATCTTTTTGCAACTACGGTAACAGAAATTATCGCCCGAATCGATTTCCATATTAAAATCGCCATTAAAATGAAATTTTACTCTTCACAATCCAGTTATTGCACCCAAAAATGTCATCCGTTTGAAAATACATTAAACTTAGGCAATTTTCAAATTCTCAGTCTTTGAAATTTAACCTTAATTTTCTGCCTAGGATCAAAAAATTCATTACCAGATTTTATTCTTATAATCAATTTGCTTATAAAATGGTATTTTAGCACTGAAAATCGAACTAATGTAAATTTAAAAGACAGCCTGAAAACATTTTATGAGCGCTTTCGTTTCAAAATTTCTACTTTTCATATAACTATTCAAAACTAGTTTTTTTTAGAAAATTTGGAACTTAGTTTGATTTATAAAGCGTTTTTGATTAAAAAAACACAATTTGGAACAATTTGTTGGAAATGAAATTTTCCTTTAATCCTCCTTCCACACGAAATTGAAATATTTGACGATTTTCGAAAATATTAATTTTTGATTTACAGAATACTATTTTTATATAAAATTGGTCCAAGAATGATTATAAAACATATATCCAATTCAAATTCACAATTTGAAAGCATTTGAGTCATTTTCTCGAAAATACAATTCCCCATTGAAAATACATGGCGGACTATTCCATGAATTATTGTTCAAAAAGTAAAATTTTCAAAACATTTTCCCGTTTTTTATATTGAAGCTCATATATAGGAGAATCTCCAATTTGAATTTTATAACACTCATTAAATAAGAAGTGGGTCTAAAGTTGGTCCAAAAAGTGCAATTTTCTCAAAAATAAAATTCCACCATTGAAAACACATGGCGGACTATTCAATGAATTATTGTTCAAAAAGTAAAATTTTCAAATTTTTTTGGCGTTTGTGATATTGAAGATTATATATAAGGGAATCTTCAATTCCAATTTTATAACACTGACTAAATAAGAAGTGGGTCTAAAGTTGGTCCAAAAAGTGCAATTTTCTCGAAAATACAATTCCCCATTGAAAACACATGGCGGACTATTCAATGAATTATTGTTCAAAAAGTAAAATTTTCAAAAAATTTTCCTATTTGTTAATTTGAAGCTTATACATAGGAGAATCTCCGATTTCAATTTTATAACTCTGACTAAATAAGAAAAGGGTCTAAAGTTGGTCCAATAAGTGCAATTTTCTCAAATATAAAATTCCCCCATCGAAAACACATGGCGGACTATTCAATGAATTATTGTTCAAAAAGTAAAATTTTCAAAATTTTTTGACGTTTGTGATATTGAAGATTATATATAAGGGAATCATCAATTCCAATTTTATAACACTCACTAAATAAGTAGTGGGTCTAAAGTTGGTCCAAAAAGTGCAATTTTCTCGAAAATACAATTCCCCATTGAAAACACATGGCGGACTATTCAATGAATTATTGTTCAAAAAGTAAAATTTTCAAAAATGTTTCCTATTTGTTAATTTGAAGCTTATACATAGGAGAATCTCCGATTTCAATTTTATAACTCTGACTAAATAAGAAGTGGGTCTAAAGTTGGTCCAAAAAGTGCAATTTTCTCAAAAATAAAATTCCCCCATTGAAAACACATGGCGGACTATTCAATGAATTATTGTTCAAAAAGTAAAATTTTCAAAACATTTTCCCGTTTTTTATATTGAAGCTCATATATAGGAGAATCTCCAATTTGAATTTTATAACACTCATTAAATAAGAAGTGGATCTAAAGTTGGTCCAAAAAGTGCTATTTTCTCAAAAATAAAATTCCCCCATTGAAAACACATGGCGGACTATTCAATGAATTATTGTGCAAAAAGTAAAATTTTCAAAATTTTTTGGCGTTTGTGATATTGAAGCTTATATATAAGGGAATCTTCAATTCCAATTTTATAACACTGACTAAATAAGAAGTGGGTCTAAAGTTGGTCCAAAAAGTGCAATTTTCTCGAAAATACAATTCCCCATTGAAAACACATTCCGGACTATTCAATGAATTATTGTTCAAAAAGTAAAATTTTCAAAAAATTTTCCTATTTGTTAATTTGAAGCTTTTACATAGGAGAATCTCTGATTTCAATTTTATAACTCTGACTAAATAAGAAGTGGGTCTAAAGTTGGTCCAAAAAGTGCAATTTTCTCAAAAATAAAATTCCACCATTGAAAACACATGGCGGACTATTCAATGAATTATTGTTCAAAAAGTAAAATTTTCAAATTTTTTTGGCGTTTGTGATATTGAAGATTATATATAAGGGAATCTTCAATTCCAATTTTATAACACTGACTAAATAAGAAGTGGGTCTAAAGTTGGTCCAAAAAGTGCAATTTTCTCGAAAATACAATTCCCCATTGAAAACACATGGCGGACTATTCAATGAATTATTGTTCAAAAAGTAAAATTTTCAAAAAATTTTCCTATTTGTTAATTTGAAGCTTTTACATAGGAGAATCTCTGATTTCAATTTTATAACTCTGACTAAATAAGAAGTGGGTCTAAAGTTGGTCCAAAAAGTGCAATTTTCTCGAAAATACAATTCCCCATTGAAAACACATGGCGGACTATTCAATGAATTATTGTTCAAAAAGTAAAATTTTCAAAACATTTTCCCGTTTTTTATATTGAAGCTCATATATAGGAGAATCTCCAATTTGAATTTTATAACACTCATTAAATAAGAAGTGGATCTAAAGTTGGTCCAAAAAGTGCTATTTTCTCAAAAATAAAATTCCCCCATCGAAAACACATGGCGGACTATTCAATGAATTATTGTTCAAAAAGTAAAATTTTCAAAACATTTTCCCGTTTTTTATATTGAAGCTCATATATAGGAGAATCTCCAATTTGAATTTTATAACACTCAATAAATAAGAAGTGGATCTAAAGTTGGTCCAAAAAGTGCTATTTTCTCAAAAATAAAATTCCCCCATTGAAAACACATGGCGGACTATTCAATGAATTATTGTTCAAAAAGTAAAATTTTCAAAATTTTTTGGCGTTTGTGATATTGAAGCTTATATATAAGGGAATCTTCAATTCCAATTTTATAACACTGACTAAATAAGAAGTGGGTCTAAAGTTGGTCCAAAAAGTGCAATTTTCTCGAAAATACAATTCCCCATTGAAAACACATTCCGGACTATTCAATGAATTATTGTTCAAAAAGTAAAATTTTCAAAAAATTTTCCTATTTGTTAATTTGAAGCTTTTACATAGGAGAATCTCTGATTTCAATTTTATAACTCTGACTAAATAAGAAGTGGGTCTAAAGTTGGTCCAAAAAGTGCAATTTTCTCAAAAATAAAATTCCCCCATTGGAAACACATGGCGGACTATTCAATGAATTATTGTTCAAAATGTAAAATTTTCAAAATTTTTTCCCGTTTGTGATATTGAATCTTATACATAGGAGAATCTCCGATTCCAATTTTATAACACTGATTAAATAAGAAGTGGGTCTAAAGTTGGCCCCAAAAATTGCACTTTCAAACATTTTAATTTTTTCCCATGTTAACCGTATGGAAAATTTCACACTTCTAAATTTTCAAAATTTTAAAATCTTTTTGCAACTACGGTAACAGAAATTATCGCCCGAATCGATTTCCATATTAAAATCGCCATTAAAGTGAAATTTTACTCTTCACAATCCAGTTATTGCACCCAAAAATGTCATCCGTTTGAAAATACATTAAACTTGTAAATCCTTAGGCAATTTTCAAATTCTCAGTCTTTGAAATTTAACCTTATATTTATGCCTAGGATCATAAAATTCATTACCAGATTTTATTCTGATAATCAATTTGCTTATAAAATGGTATTATAGCACTGAAAATCGAACTAATGTAAATTTAAATGACAGGATGAAAACATTTTCTGAGCGCTTTCGTTTCAAAATTTCAACTTTTCATATAACTATTCAAAACTAGTTTTTTGGCCAAAATTTGGAACTTAGTTTGATTTAAAAAGTGTTTTTGAATAAAAAAAAACTATTTGGAACAATTTGTTAAAAATGAAATTTTCCTTTATAATACACTCGAAACTGAAATATTTGACGATTTTCGAAAATATTAAATTTTGATTTACAGAATACTATTTTTAATTAAAATTGTACAAGAATGATTATAAAACATATATACAATTCAAATTCACAATTTGAAAGCATTTGAGTCATTTTCTCGAAAATACAATTCCCCATTGAAAACACATGGCGGACTATTCAATGAATTATTGTTCAAAAAGTAAAATTTTCAAAAAATTTTCCCGTTTGTGATATTGAATCTTTTACATAGGAGAATCTCCGATTCCAATTTTATAACACTGATTAAAAAAGAAGTGGGTGTAAAGTTGGGCCCAAAAATTGCACTTTCAAACATTTTCGTTTAAAATTTTTCCCATGCTAACCGTATGGAAAATTTCACACTTCTAAATTTTCAAAATTTTAAAATCTTTTTGCAGCAAGGGTAACAGAAATTATCGCCCGAATCGATTTCCATATTAAAATCGCCATTAAAGTGAAATTTTACTCTTCACAATCCAGTTTTTACATCCAAAAATGTCATCCGTTTGAAAATACTTTAAACTTGTAAATCCTTAGGCAATTTTCAAATTCTCAGTCTTTGAAATTTAACCTTATATTTCTGCCTAGGATCATAAAATTCATTACCAGATTTTATTCTGATAATCAATTTGCTTATAAAATGGTATTATAGCACTGAAAATCGAACTAATGTAAATTTAAAAGACAGGCTGAAAACATTTTCTGAGCGCTTTCGTTTCAAAATTTCAACTTTTCATATAACTATTCAAAACTAGTTTTTTGGCCAAAATTTGGAACTTAGTTTGATTTATAAAGTGTTTTTGAATAAAAAAACACTATTTGGAACAATTTGTTAAAAATGAAATTTTCCTTTATAATACACTCGAAACTGAAATATTTGACGATTTTCGAAAATATTAATTTTTGATTTACAGAATACTATTTTTAATTAAAATTGGTACAAGAATGATTATAAAACATATATCCAATTCAAATTCACAATTTGAAAGCATTTGAGTCATTTTCTCGAAAATACAATTCCCCATTGAAAACACATGGCGGACTATTCAATGAATTATTGTTCAAAAAGTAAAATTTTCAAAAAATTTTCCTATTTGTTAATTTGAAGCTTATACATAGGAGAATCTCCGATTTCAATTTTATAACTCTGACTAAATAAGAAGTGGGTCTAAAGTTGGTCCAAAAAGTGCAATTTTCTCAAAAATAAAATTCCCCCATTGAAACCCCATGGCGGACAATTCAATGAGTTATTGTTCAAAAAGTAAAATTTTCAAAATTTTTTGGCGTTTGTGATATTGAAGATTATATATAAGGGAATCTTCAATTCCAATTTTATAACACTGACTAAATAAGAAGTGGGTCTAAAGTTGGTCCAAAAAGTGCAATTTTCTCGAAAATACAATTCCCCATTGAAAACACATGGCGGACTATTCAATGAATTATTGTTCAAAAAGTAAAATTTTCAAAATTTTTTCCTATTTGTTAATTTGAAGCTTATACATAGGAGAATCTCCGATTTCAATTTTATAACTCTGACTAAATAAGAAGTGGGTCTAAAGTTGGTCCAAAAAGTGCAATTTTCTCAAAAATAAAATTCCCCCATTGAAAACACATGGCGGACTATTCAATGAATTATTGTTCAAAAAGTAAAATTTTCATAATTTTTTCCCGTTTGTGATATTGAATCTTATACATAGGAGAATCTCCGATTCCAATTTTATAACACTGATTAAATAAGAAGTGGGTCTAAAGTTGGTCCCAAAAATTGCACTTTCAAACATTTTCGTTTTAAATTTTTATCATGTTAACCGTATGGAAAATTTCACACTTCTAAATTTTCAAAATTTTAAAATCTTTTTGCAATTACGGTAACAGAAATTATCGCCCGAATCGATTTCCATATTAAAATCGCCATTAAAGTGAAATTTTACTCTTCACAATCCAGTTATTGCACCCAAAAATTTCATCCGTTTGAAAATACATTAAACTTGTAAATCCTTAGGCAATTTTCAAATTCTCAGTCTTTGAAATTTAACCTTAATTTTCTGCCTAGGATCAAAAAATTCATTACCAGATTTTATTCTTATAATCAATTTGCTTATAAAATTGTATTTTAGCACTGAAAATCGAACTAATGTAAATTTAAAAGACAGCCTGAAAACATTTTATGAGCGCTTTCGTTTCAAAATTTCTACTTTTCATATAACTATTCAAAACTAGTTTTTTGGAGAAAATTTGGAACTTAGTTTGATTTATAAAGTGTTTTTGTTTAAAAAAACACAATTTGGAACAATTTGTTGGAAATGAAATTTTCCTTTAATCCTCCTTCCACACGAAACTGAAATATTTGACGATTTTCGAAAATATTAATTTTTGATTTACAGAATACTATTTTTAATTTAAATTGGTACAAGAATGATTATATAACATATATCCAATTCAAATTCACAATCTGAAAGCATTTGAGTCATTTTCTCGAAAATACAATTCCCCATTGAAAACACATGGCGGACTATTCAATGAATTATTGTTCAAAAAGTAAAATTTTCAAAAATTTTTCCCGTTTGTGATATTGAATCTTATACATAGGAGAATCTCCGATTCCAATTTTATAACACTGATTAAATAAGAAGTGGGTCTAAAGTTGGTCCCAAAAATTGCACTTTCAAACATTTTCGTTTTAAATTTTTACCATGTTAACCGTATGGCTTATAAAATGGTATTATAGCACTGAAAATCGAACTAATGTAAATTTAAAAGACAGGCTGAAAACATTTTCTGAGCGCTTTCGTTTCAAAATTTCAACTTTTCATATAACTATTCAAAACTAGTTTTTTGGAGAAATTTACAGAATACTATTTTTATATAAAATTGGTCCAAGAATGATTATAAAACATATATCCAATTCAAATTCACAATTTGAAAGCATTTGAGTCATTTTCTCGAAAATACAATTCCATATTGAAAATACATGGCGGACTATTCAATGAATTATTGTTCAAAAAGTAAAGTTTTCAAAAAATTTTCCTATTTGTTAATTTGAAGCTTTTACATAGGAGAATCTCTGATTTCAATTTTATAACTCTGACTAAATAAGAAGTGGGTCTAAAGTTGGTCCAAAAAGTGCAATTTTCTCAAAAATAAAATTCCCCCATTGAAAACACATGACGGACTATTCAATGAAATATTGTTCAAAAAGTAAAATTTTCAAAACATTTTCCCGTTTTTTATATTGAAGCTCATATATAGGAGAATCTCCAATTTGAATTTTATAACACTCATTAAATAAGAAGTGGGTCTAAAGTTGGTCCAAAAAGTGCAATTTTCTCAAAAATAAATTTCCCAATTGAAAACACATGGCGGACTATTCAATGAATTATTGTTCAAAAAGTAAAATTTTCAAAACATTTTCCAGATTTTTATATTGAAGCTCATATATAGGAGAATCTCCAATTTGAATTATATAACACTGACTAAATAAGAAGTGGGTCTAAAGTTGGTCCAAAAAGTGCAATTTTCTCGAAAATACAATTCCCCATTGAAAACACATGGCGGACTATTCAATGAATTATTGTTCAAAAAGTAAAATTTTCAAAAAATTTTCCTATTTGTTAATTTGAAGCTTATACATAGGAGAATCTCCGATTTCAATTTTATAACTCTGACTAAATAAGAAGTGGGTCTAAAGTTGGTCCAAAAAGTGCAATTTTCTCAAAAATAAAATTCCCCCATTGAAAACACATAGCGGACAATTCCATGAATTATTGTTCAAAAAGTAAAATTTTCATAATTTTTTCCCGTTTGTGATATTGAATCTTAAACATAGGAGAAGCCCCGATTCCAATTTTATAACACTGATTAAATAAGAAGTGGGTCTAAAGTTGGTCCCAAAAATTGCACTTTCAAACATTTTCGTTTTAAATTTTTACCATGTTAACCGCTTTCGTTTCAAAATTTCAACTTTTCATATAACTATTCAAAACTAGTTTTTTGGAGAAATTTACAGAATACTATTTTTATATAAAATTGGTCCAAGAATGATTATAAAACATATATCCAATTCAAATTCACAATTTGAAAGCATTTGAGTCATTTTCTCGAAAATACAATTCCCCATTGAAAATACATGGCGGACTATTCCATGAATTATTGTTCAAAAAGTAAAATTTTCAAAACATTTTCCCGTTTTTTATATTGAAGCTCATATATAGGAGAATCTCCAATTTGAATTTTATAACACTCATTAAATAAGAAGTGGGTCTAAAGTTGGTCCAAAAAGTGCAATTTTCTCAAAAATAAAATTCCACCATTGAAAACACATGGCGAACTATTCAATGAATTATTGTTCAAAAAGTAAAATTTTCAAAACATTTTCCGTTTTTTATATTGAAGCTCATATATAGGAGAATCTCCAATTTGAATTTTATAACACTGACTAAATAAGAAGTGGGTCTAAAGTTGGTCCAAAAAGTGCAATTTTCTCGAAAATAAAATTCCCCCATTGAAAACACATGGCGGACTATTCAATGAATTATTGTTCAAAAAGTAAAATTTTCAAAATTTTTTGGCGTTTGTGATATTGAAGCTTATATATAAGGGAATCTTCAATTCCAATTTTATAACACTGACTAAATAAGAAGTGGGTCTAAAGTTGGTCCAAAAAGTGCAATTTTCTCGAAAATACAATTCCCCATTAAAAACACATGGCGGACTATTCAATGAATTATCGTTCAAAAAGTAAAATTTTCAAAAAATTTTCCTATTTGTTAATTTGAAGCTTATACATAGGAGAATCTCCGTTTTCAATTTTATAACTCTGACTAAATAAGAAGTGGGTCTAAAGTTGGTCCAAAAAGTGCAATTTTCTCAAAAATAAAATTCCCCCATTGAAAACACATGGCGGACTATTCAATGAATTATTGTTCAAAAAGTAAAATTTTCAAAACATTTTCCAGATTTTTATATTGAAGCTCATATATAGGAGAATCTCCAATTTGAATTTTATAACACTGACTAAATAAGAAGTGGGTCTAAAGTTGGTCCAAAAAGTGCAATTTTCTCGAAAATACAATTCCCCATTGAAAACACATGGCGGACTATTCAATGAATTATTGTTCAAAAAGTAAAATTTTCAAAACATTTTCCTATTTGTTAATTTGAAGCTTATACATAGGAGAATCTCCGATTTCAATTTTATAACTCTGACTAAATAAGAAGTGGGTCTAAAGTTGGTCCAAAAAGTGCAATTTTCTCAAAAATAAAATTCCCCCATTGAAAACACATAGCGGACTATTCCATGAATTATTGTTCAAAAAGTAAAATTTTCATAATTTTTTCCCGTTTGTGATATTGAATCTTAAACATAGGAGAATCCCCGATTCCAATTTTATAACACTGATTAAATAAGAAGTGGGTCTAAAGTTGGTCCCAAAAATTGCACTTTCAAACATTTTCGTTTTAAATTTTTACCATGTTAACCGCTTTCGTTTCAAAATTTCAACTTTTCATATAACTATTCAAAACTAGTTTTTTGGAGAAATTTACAGAATACTATTTTTATATAAAATTGGTCCAAGAATGATTATAAAACATATATCCAATTCAAATTCACAATTTGAAAGCATTTGAGTCATTTTCTCGAAAATACAATTCCCCATTGAAAATACATGGCGGACTATTCCCTGAATTATTGTTCAAAAAGTAAAATTTTCAAAACATTTTCCCGTTTTTTATATTGAAGCTCATATATAGGAGAATCTCCAATTTGAATTTTATAACACTGACTAAATAAGAAGTGGGTCTAAAGTTGGTCCAAAAAGTGCAATTTTCTCAAAAATAAAATTCCACCATTGAAAACACATGGCGAACTATTCAATGAATTATTGTTCAAAAAGTAAAATTTTCAAAACATTTTCCGTTTTTTATATTGAAGCTCATATATAGGAGAATCTCCAATTTGAATTTTATAACACTGACTAAATAAGAAGTGGGTCTAAAGTTGGTCCAAAAAGTGCAATTTTCTCGAAAATACAATTCCCCATTGAAAACACATGGCGGACTATTCAATGAATTATTGTTCAAAAAGTAAAATTTTCAAAAAATTTTCCTATTTGTTAATTTGAAGCTTATTCATAGGAGAATCTCCGATTTCAATTTTATAACTCTGACTAAATAAGAAAAGGGTCTAAAGTTGGTCCAATAAGTGCAATTTTCTCAAATATAAAATTCCCCCATTGAAAACACATGGAGGACTATTCAATGAATTATTGTTCAAAAAGTAAAATTTTCAAAATTTTTTGGCGTTTGTGATATTGAAGATTATATATAAGGGAATCTTCAATTCCAATTTTATAACACTGACTAAATAAGTAGTGGGTCTAAAGTTTTCCAAAAAGTGCAATTTTCTCGAAAATACAATTCCCCATTGAAAACACATGGCGGACTATTCAATGAATTATCGTTCAAAAAGTAAAATTTTCAAAAAATTTTCCGATTTGTTTATTTGAAGCTTATACATAGGAGAATCTCCGATTTCAATTTTATAACTCTGACTAAATAAGAAGTGGGTCTAAAGTTGGTCCAAAAAGTGCAATTTTCTCAAAAATAAAATTCCCCCATTGAAAACACATGGCGGACTATTAAATGAATTATTGTTCAAAAAGTAAAATTTTCAAAACATTTTCCAGTTTTTTATATTGAAGCTCATATATAGGAGAATCTCCGATTTCAATTTTATAACTCTGACTAAATAAGAAGTGGGTCTAAAGTTGGTCCAAAAAGTGCAATTTTCTCAAAAATAAAATTCCCCCATTGAAAACACATGGCGGACTATTCAATGAATTAGTGTTCAAAAAGTAAAATTTTCAAAACATTTTCCAGTTTTTTATATTGAAGCTCATATATAGGAGAATCTCCAATTTGAATTTTATATCACTCATTAAATAAGAAGTGGGTCTAAAGTTGTCCAAAAAGTGCAATTTTCTCAAAAATAAAATTCCCCCATTGAAAACACATGGCGGACTATTCAATGAATTATTGTTCAAAAAGTAAAATTTTCAAAATTTTTTGGCGTTTGTGATAATGTAGCTTATATATAACGGAATCTTCAATTCCAATTTTATAGCACTGACTAAATAAGAAGTGGGTCTAAAGTTGATCCAAAAAGTGCAATTTTCTCGAAAATACAATTCCCCATTGAAAACACATGGCGGACTATTCAATGAATTATTGTTCAAAAAGTAAAATTTTCAAAAAAAATTCCTATTTGTTAATTTGACGCTTATTCATAGGAGAATCTCCGATTTCAATTTTATAACTCTGACTAAATAAGAAAAGGGTCTAAAGTTGGTCCAATAAGTGCAATTTTCTCAAATATAAAATTCCCCCATTGAAAACACATGGCGGACTATTCAATGAATTATTGTTCAAAAAGTAAAATTTTCAAAATTTTTTGGCGTTTGTGATATTGAAGATTATATATAAGGGAATCTTCAATTCCAATTTTATAACACTGACTAAATAAGTAGTGGGTCTAAAGTTGGTCAAAAAAGTGCAATTTTCTCGAAAATACAATTCCCCATTGAAAACACATGGCGGACTATTCAATGAATTATCGTTCAAAAAGTAAAATTTTCAAAAAATTTTCCTATTTGTTAATTTGAAGCTTATACATAGGAGAATCTCCGATTTCAATTTTATAACTCTGACTAAATAAGAAGTGGGTCTAAAGTTGGTCCAAAAAGTGCAATTTTCTCAAAAATAAAATTCCCCCATTGAAAACACATGGCGGACAATTCAATGAATTATTGTTCAAAAAGTAAAATTTTCAAAATTTTTTGGCGTTTGTGATATTGAAGGTTATATATAAGGGAATCTTCAATTCCAATTTTATAACACTGACTAAATAAGTAGTGGGTCTAAAGTTGGTCAAAAAAGTGCAATTTTCTCGAAAATACAATTCCCCATTGAAAACACATGGCGGACTATTCAATGAATTATCGTTCAAAAAGTAAAATTTTCAAAAAATTTTCCTATTTGTTAATTTGAAGCTTATACATAGGAGAATCTCCGATTTCAATTTTATAACTCTGACTAAATAAGAAGTGGGTCTAAAGTTGGTCCAAAAAGTGCAATTTTCTCAAAAATAAAATTCCCCCATTGAAAACACATGGCGGACTATTCAATGAATTATTGTTCAAAAAGTAAAATTTTCAAAAAATTTTCCTATTTGTTAATTTGAAGCTTATCCATAGGAGAATATCCGATTTCAATTTTATAACTCTGACTAAATAAGAAGTGGGTCTAAAGTTGGTCCAAAAAGTGCAATTTTCTCAAAAATAAAATTCCCCCATTGAAAACACATGGCGGACTATTCAATGAATTATTGTTCAAAAAGTAAAATTTTCATAATTTTTTCCCGTTTGTGATATTGAATCTTATACATAGGAGAATCTCCGATTCCAATTTTATAACACTGATTAAATAAGAAGTGGGTCTAAAGTTGGTCCCAAAAATTGCCCTTTCAAACATTTTCGTTTTAAATTTTTACCATGTTAACCGTATGGAAAATTTCACACTTCTAAATTTTCAAAATTTTAAAATCTGTTTGCAATTACGGTAACAGAAATTATCGCCCGAATCGATTTCCATATTAAAATCGCCATTAAAGTGAAATTTTACTCTTCACAATCCAGTTATTGCACCCAAAAATGTCATCCGTTTGAAAATACATTAAACTTGTAAATCCTTAGGCAATTTTCAAATTCTCAGTCTTTGAAATTTAACCTTAATTTTCTGCCTAGGATCAAAAAATTCATTACCAGATTTTATTCTTATAATCAATTTGCTTATAAAATTGTATTTTAGCACTGAAAATCGAACTAATGTAAATTTAAAAGACAGCCTGAAAACATTTTATGAGCGCTTTCGTTTCAAAATTTCTACTTTTCATATAACTATTCAAAACTAGTTTTTTGGAGAAAATTTGGAACTTAGTTTGATTTACAAAGTGTTTTTGATTAAAAAAACACAATTTAGAACAATTTGTTAGAAATGAAATTTTCCTTTAATCCTCCTTCCACACGAAACTGAAATATTTGACGATTTTCGAAAATATTAATTTTTGATTTACAGAATACTATTTTTAATTAAAATTGGTACAAGAATGATTATAAAACATATATCCAATTCAAATTCACAATTAGAAAGCATTTGAGTCATTTTCTCGAAAATACAATTCCCCATTGAAAACACATGGCGGACTATTCAATGAATTATTGTTCAAAAAGTAAAATTTTCAAAAAATTTTCCCGTTTGTGATATTGAATCTTATACATAGGAGAATCTCCGATTCCAATTTTATAACACTGATTAAATAAGAAGTGGGTCTAAAGTTGGTCGCAAAAATTGCACTTTCAAACATTTTCGTTTTAAATTTTTACCATGTTAACCGTATGGCTTATAAAATGGTATTATAGCACTGAAAATCGAACTAATGTAAATTTAAAAGACAGGCTGAAAACATTTTCTGAGCACTTTCGTTTCAAAATTTCAACTTTTCATATAATTATTCAAAACTAGTTTTTTGGAGAAATTTACAGAATACTATTTTTATATAAAATTGGTCCAAAAATGATTATAAAACATATATCCAATTCAAATTCACAATTTGAAAGCATTTGAGTCATTTTCTCGAAAATACAATTCCCCATTGAAAATACATGGCGGACTATTCAATGAATTATTGTTCAAAAAGTAAAGTTTTCAAAAAATTTTCCTATTTGTTAATTTGAAGCTTATACATAGGAGAATCTCCGATTTCAATTTTATAACTCTGACTAAATAAGAAGTGGGTCTAAAGTTGGTCCAAAAAGTGCAATTTTCTCAAAAATAAAATTCCCCCATTGAAAACACATGGCGGACTATTCAATGAAATATTGTTCGAAAAGTAAAATTTTCAAAACATTTTCCCGTTTTTTATATTGAAGCTCATATATAGGAGAATCTCCAATTTGAATTTTATAACACTCATTAAATAAGAAGTGGGTCTAAAGTTGGTCCAAAAAGTGCAATTTTCTCAAAAATAAAATTCCCCCATTGAAAACACATGGCGGACTATTCAATGAATTATTGTTCAAAAAGTAAAATTTTCAAAATTTTTTGGCGTTTGTGATATTGAAGCTTATATATAAGGGAATCTTCAATTCCAATTTTATAACACTGACTAAATAAGAAGTGGGTCTAAAGTTGGTCCAAAAAGTGCAATTTTCTCGAAAATACAATTCCCCATTGAAAACACATGGCGGACTATTCAATGAATTATTGTTCAAAAAGTAAAATTTTCATAATTTTTTCCCGTTTGTGATATTGAATCTTATACATAGGAGAATCTCCGATTCCAATTTTATAACACTGATTAAATAAGAAGTGGGTCTAAAGTTGGTCCCAAAAATTGCACTTTCAAACATTTTCGTTTTAAATTTTTATCATGTTAACCGTATGGAAAATTTCACACTTCTAAATTTTCAAAATTTTAAAATCTTTTTGCAATTACGGTAACAGAAATTATCGCCCGAATCGATTTCCATATTAAAATCGCCATTAAAGTGAAATTTTACTCTTCACAATCCAGTTATTGCACCCAAAAATGTCATCCGTTTGAAAATACATTAAACTTGTAAATCCTTAGGCAATTTTCAAATTCTCAGTCTTTGAAATTTAACCTTAATTTTCTGCCTAGGATCAAAAAAATCATTACCAGATTTTATTCTTATAATCAATTTGCTTATAAAATTGTATTTTAGCACTGAAAATCGAACTAATGTAAATTTAAAAGACAGCCTGAAAACATTTTATGAGCGCTTTCGTTTCAAAATTTCTACTTTTCATATAACTATTCAAAACTAGTTTTTTGGAGAAAATTTGGAACTTAGTTTGATTTATAAAGTGTTTTTGATTAAAAAAACACAATTTGGAACAATTTGTTGGAAATGAAATTTTCCTTTAATCCTCCTTCCACACGAAACTGAAATATTTGACGATTTTCGAAAATATTAATTTTTGATTTACAGAATACTATTTTTAATTAAAATTGGTACAAGAATGATTATAAAACATATATCCAATTCAAATTCACAATTAGAAAGCATTTGAGTCATTTTCTCGAAAATACAATTCCCCATTGAAAACACATGGCGGACTATTCAATGAATTATTGTTCAAAAAATAAAATTTTCAAAAAATTTTCCCGTTTGTGATATTGAATCTTATACATAGGAGAATCTCCGATTCCTATTTTATAACACTGATTAAATAAGAAGTGGGTCTAAAGTTGGTCGCAAAAATTGCACTTTCAAACATTTTCGTTTTAAA
This sequence comes from Linyphia triangularis, assembly GCA_963978545.1. NCBI lineage: Eukaryota > Metazoa > Arthropoda > Arachnida > Araneae > Linyphiidae > Linyphia > Linyphia triangularis. The sequence goes on from OZ021721.1 coordinate 19,629,308, forward strand.
TTTTTACCATGTTAACCGTATGGCTTATAAAATGGTATTATAGCACTGAAAATCGAACTAATGTAAATTTAAAAGACAGGCTGAAAACATTTTCTGAGCACTTTCGTTTCAAAATTTCAACTTTTCATATAACTATTCAAAACTAGTTTTTTGGAGAAATTTACAGAATACTATTTTTATATAAAATTGGTCCAAGAATGATTATAAAACATATATCCAATTCAAATTCACAATTTGAAAGCATTTGAGTCATTTTCTCGAAAATACAATTCCCCATTGAAAATACATGGCGGACTATTCAATGAATTATTGTTCAAAAAGTAATGTTTTCAAAAAATTTTCCTATTTGTTAATTTGAAGCTTATACATAGGAGAATCTCCGATTTCAATTTTATAACTCTGACTAAATAAGAAGTGGGTCTAAAGTTGGTCCAAAAAGTGCAATTTTCTCAAAAATAAAATTCCCCCATTGAAAACACATGGCGGACTATTCAATGAATTATTGTTCAAAAAGTAAAATTTTCAAAATTTTTTGGCGTTTGTGATATTGAAGCTTATATATAAGGGAATCTTCAATTCCAATTTTATAACACTGACTAAATAAGAAGTGGGTCTAAAGTTGGTCCAAAAAGTGCAATTTTCTCGAAAATACAATTCCCCATTGAAAACACATGGAGGACTATTCAATGAATTATTGTTCAAAAAGTAAAATTTTCAAAAAATTTTCCTATTTGTTAATTTGAAGCTTATTCTAAGGAGAATCTCCGATTTCAATTTTATAACTCTGACTAAATAAGAAAAGGGTCTAAAGTTGGTCCAATAAGTGCAATTTTCTCAAATATAAAATTCCCCCATTGAAAACACATGGAGGACTATTCAATGAATTATTGTTCAAAAAGTAAAATTTTCAAAATTTTTTGGCGTTTGTGATATTGAAGATTATATATAAGGGAATCTTCAATTCCAATTTTATAACACTGACTAAATAAGTAGTGGGTCTAAAGTTTTCCAAAAAGTGCAATTTTCTCGAAAATACAATTCCCCATTGAAAACACATGGCGGACTATTCAATGAATTATCGTTCAAAAAGTAAAATTATCAAAAAATTTTCCGATTTGTTTATTTGAAGCTTATACATAGGAGAATCTCCGATTTCAATTTTATAACTCTGACTAAATAAGAAGTGGGTCTAAAGTTGGTCCAAAAAGTGCAATTTTCTCAAAAATAAAATTCCCCCATTGAAAACACATGGCGGACTATTAAATGAATTATTGTTCAAAAAGTAAAATTTTCAAAACATTTTCCAGTTTTTTATATTGAAGCTCATATATAGGAGAATCTCTGATTTCAATTTTATAACTCTGACTAAATAAGAAGTGGGTCTAAAGTTGGTCCAAAAAGTGCAATTTTCTCAAAAATAAAATTCCCCCATTGAAAACACATGGCGGACTATTCAATGAATTAGTGTTCAAAAAGTAAAATTTTCAAAACATTTTCCAGTTTTTTATATTGAAGCTCATATATAGGAGAATCTCCAATTTGAATTTTATATCACTCATTAAATAAGAAGTGGGTCTAAAGTTGTCCAAAAAGTGCAATTTTCTCAAAAATAAAATTCCCCCATTGAAAACACATGGCGGACTATTCAATGAATTATTGTTCAAAAAGTAAAATTTTCAAAATTTTTTGGCGTTTGTGATAATGTAGCTTATATATAACGGAATCTTCAATTCCAATTTTATAGCACTGACTAAATAAGAAGTGGGTCTAAAGTTGATCCAAAAAGTGCAATTTTCTCGAAAATACAATTCCCCATTGAAAACACATGGCGGACTATTCAATGAATTATTGTTCAAAAAGTAAAATTTTCAAAAAAAATTCCTATTTGTTAATTTGACGCTTATTCATAGGAGAATCTCCGATTTCAATTTTATAACTCTGACTAAATAAGAAAAGGGTCTAAAGTTGGTCCAATAAGTGCAATTTTCTCAAATATAAAATTCCCCCATTGAAAACACATGGCGGACTATTCAATGAATTATTGTTCAAAAAGTAAAATTTTCAAAATTTTTTGGCGTTTGTGATATTGAAGATTATATATAAGGGAATCTTCAATTCCAATTTTATAACACTGACTAAATAAGTAGTGGGTCTAAAGTTGGTCAAAAAAGTGCAATTTTCTCGAAAATACAATTCCCCATTGAAAACACATGGCGGACTATTCAATGAATTATTGTTCAAAAAGTAAAATTTTCAAAAAATTTTCCTATTTGTTAATTTGAAGCTTATACATAGGAGAATATCCGATTTCAATTTTATAACTCTGACTAAATAAGAAGTGGGTCTAAAGTTGGTCCAAAAAGTGCAATTTTCTCAAAAATAAAATTCCCCCATTGAAAACACATGGCGGACTATTCAATGAATTATTGTTCAAAAAGTAAAATTTTCAAAATTTTTTGGCGTTTGTGATATTGAAGCTTATATATAAGGGAATCTTCAATTCCAATTTTATAACACTGACTAAATAAGAAGTGGGTCTAAAGTTGGTCCAAAAAGTGCAATTTTCTCGAAAATACAATTCCCCATTGAAAACACAAGGCGGACTATTCAATGAATTATTGTTCAAAAAGTAAAATTTTCAAAACATTTTACCTTTTTTTATATTGAAGCTCACATATAGGAGAATCTCTAATTTGAATTTTATAACATTCACTAAAAAAGCAGTGGGTCTAAAGTTGGTTTAAAAACTGCAATTTTCTCAAAAATAAAATTTCCCCATTGAAAACACATGGCGGACTATTGAATGAATTATTTTTCAAAAAGTAAAATTTTCAAAAATTTTTCCCGTTTTTTATATTGAAGCTCATACATACGAAAATCTCCAATTCGAATTTAATAACACTCAACAAGTGAGTCTAAAGTAGGTCCATAAAGTGCAATTTTCTCAAAAATAAAATTTCCCCATTGAAAACACATGGCGGACTATTCAATGAATTATTGTTCAAAAAGTAAAATTTTCAAAAAATTTTCCTATTTGTTAATTTGAAGCTTATACATAGGAGAATCTCCGATTTCAATTTTATAACTCTGACTAAATAAGAAGTGGGTCTAAAGTTGGTCCAAAAAGTGCAATTTTCTCAAAAATAAAATTCCCCCATTGAAAACACATGGCGGACTATTCAATGAATTATTGTTCAAAAAGTAAAATTTTCAAAAAATTTTCCTATTTGTTAATTTGAAGCTTATACATAGGAGAATATCCGATTTCAATTTTATAACTCTGACTAAATAAGAAGTGGGTCTAAAGTTGGTCCAAAAAGTGCAATTTTCTCAAAAATAAAATTCCCCCATTGAAAACACATGGCGGACTATTCAATGAATTATTGTTCAAAAAGTAAAATTTTCAAAATTTTTTGGCGTTTGTGATATTGAAGCTTATATATAAGGGAATCTTCAATTCCAATTTTATAACACTGACTAAATAAGAAGTGGGTCTAAAGTTGGTCCAAAAAGTGCAATTTTCTCGAAAATACAATTCCCCATTGAAAACACAAGGCGGACTATTCAATGAATTATTGTTCAAAAAGTAAAATTTTCAAAACATTTTACCTTTTTTTATATTGAAGCTCACATATAGGAGAATCTCTAATTTGAATTTTATAACATTCACTAAAAAAGCAGTGGGTCTAAAGTTGGTTTAAAAACTGCAATTTTCTCAAAAATAAAATTTCCCCATTGAAAACACATGGCGGACTATTGAATGAATTATTTTTCAAAAAGTAAAATTTTCAAAAATTTTTCCCGTTTTTTATATTGAAGCTCATACATACGAAAATCTCCAATTCGAATTTAATAACACTCAACAAGTGAGTCTAAAGTAGGTCCATAAAGTGCAATTTTCTCAAAAATAAAATTTCCCCATTGAAAACACATGGCGGACTATTCAATGAATTATAGTTCAAAAAGTAAAATTTTCAAAATTTGTTCCTCTTTTTTTATATTGAAGCTCATACATAGGAAAATATCCAATTCGAATTTTATAACACTCACTAAATAAGAAGTGGGTCTAAAGTTGGTCCAAAAAGTTGGTCCAAAAAGCAATTTTCTCGAAAATACAATTCCCTCATTGAAAACACAAGGCGGAATATTCAATGAATTATTGTTCAAAAAGTAAAATTTTCAAAATTTTTTCCCGTTTGTGATATTGAAGCTTATATATAGGAGAATCTCTAATTCCAATATAATAACACTCACTAAAAAAAAAGTGGGTCTAAAGTTGGTCCAAAAACTGCAATTTTCTCAAAAATAAAATTCCCAGATTGAAAACACATGGCGGACTATTCAATGAATTATTGTTCAAAAAGTAAAATTTTCAATTTTTTCCCCCGTGTGTGATATTGAAGCTTATATATAGTAAAACCTCCAATTCCAATTTTACAACACTCATTAAATAAGAAGTGGGTCTAAAGTTTGTCCAAATAGTGCAATTTTTTCAAAAATGAAATTCCCCCATTGAAAACACATGGTGGACTGTTCAATGATTTATTGTTCAAAAAGGAAAATTTTCAAAATTTTTTGACGTTTGTTATATTGAAGATTATATATAAGGGAATCATCAATTCCAATTTTATAACACTGACTAAATAAGTAGTGGGTCTAAAGTTGGTCCAAAAAGTGCAATTTTCTAGAAAATACAATTCCCCATTGAAAACACATGGCGGACTATTCAATGAATTATTGTTCAAAAAGTAAAATTTTCAAAAATGTTTCCTATTTTTTAATTTGAAGCTTATACATAGGAGAATCTCCGATTTCAATTTTATAACTCTGACTAAATAAGAAGTGGGTCTAAAGTTGGTCCAAAAAGTGCAATTTTCTCAAAAATAAAATTCCCCCATTGAAAACACATGGCGGACTATTCAATGAATTATTGTTCAAAAAGTAAAATTTTCAAAACATTTTCCCGTTTTTTATATTGAAGCTCATATATAGGAGAATCTCCAATTTGAATTTTATAACACTCATTAAATAAGAAGTGGATCTAAAGTTGGTCCAAAAAGTGCTATTTTCTCAAAAATAAAATTCCCCCATCGAAAACACATGGCGGACTATTCAATGAATTATTGTTCAAAAAGTAAAATTTTCAAAACATTTTCCCGTTTTTTATATTGAAGCTCATATATAGGAGAATCTCCAATTTGAATTTTATAACACTCATTAAATAAGAAGTGGATCTAAAGTTGGTCCAAAAAGTGCTATTTTCTCAAAAATAAAATTCCCCCATTGAAAACACATGGCGGACTATTCAATGAATTATTGTTCAAAAAGTAAAATTTTCAAAATTTTTTGGCGTTTGTGATATTGAAGCTTATATATAAGGGAATCTTCAATTCCAATTTTATAACACTGACTAAATAAGAAGTGGGTCTAAAGTTGGTCCAAAAAGTGCAATTTTCTCGAAAATACAATTCCCCATTGAAAACACATTCCGGACTATTCAATGAATTATTGTTCAAAAAGTAAAATTTTCAAAAAATTTTCCTATTTGTTAATTTGAAGCTTTTACATAGGAGAATCTCTGATTTCAATTTTATAACTCTGACTAAATAAGAAGTGGGTCTAAAGTTGGTCCAAAAAGTGCAATTTTCTCAAAAATAAAATTCCCCCATTGGAAACACATGGCGGACTATTCAATGAATTATTGTTCAAAAAGTAAAATTTTCAAAAAATTTTCCCGTTTGTAATATTGAATCTTTTACATAGGAGAATCTCCGATTCCAATTTTATAACACTGATTAAATAAGAAGTGGGTGTAAAGTTGGGCCCAAAAATTGCACTTTCAAACATTTTCGTTTAAAATTTTTCCCATGCTAACCGTATGGAAAATTTCACACTTCTAAATTTTCAAAATTTTAAAATCTTTTTGCAACTACGGTAACAGAAATTATCGCCCGAATCGATTTCCATATTAAAATCGCCATTAAAGTGAAATTTTACTCTTCACAATCCAGTTATTGCACCCAAAAATGTCATCCGTTTGAAAATACATTAAACTTGTAAATCCTTAGGCAATTTTCAAATTCTCAGTCTTTGAAATTTAACCTTAATTTTCTGCCTAGGATCAAAAAATTCATTACCAGATTTTATTCTTATAATCAATTTGCTTATAAAATGGTATTTTAGCACTGAAAATCGAACTAATGTAAATTTAAAAGACGGCCTGAAAACATTTTATGAGCGCTTTCGTTTCAAAATTTCTACTTTTCATATAACTATTCAAAACTAGTTTTTTTTAGAAAATTTGAAACTTAGTTTGATTTATAAAGCGTTTTTGATTAAAAAAACACAATTTGGAACAATTTGTTGGAAATGAAATTTTCCTTTAATCCTCCTTCCACACGAAATTGAAATATTTGACGATTTTCGAAAATATTAATTTTTGATTTACAGAAAACTATTTTTATATAAAATTGGTCCAAGAATGATTATAAAACATATATCCAATTCAAATTCACAATTTGAAAGCATTTGAGTCATTTTCTCGAAAATACAATTCCCCATTGAAAATACATGGCGGACTATTCCATGAATTATTGTTCAAAAAGTAAAATTTTCAAAACATTTTCCCGTTTTTTATATTGAAGCTCATATATATAAGCTTCATACATAGGTCCAAAAAGTGCAATTTTCTCAAAAATAAAATTCCACCATTGAAAACACATGGCGGACTATTCAATGAATTATTGTTCAAAAAGTAAAATTTTCAAAATTTTTTGGCGTTTGTGATATTGAAGATTATATATAAGGGAATCTTCAATTCCAATTTTATAACACTGACTAAATAAGAAGTGGGTCTAAAGTTGGTCCAAAAAGTGCAATTTTCTCGAAAATACAATTCCCCATTGAAAACACATGGCGGACTATTCAATGAATTATTGTTCAAAAAGTAAAATTTTCAAAATTTTTTCCTATTTGTTAATTTGAAGCTTATACATAGGAGAATCTCCGATTTCAATTTTATAACTCTGACTAAATAAGAAAAGGGTCTAAAGTTGGTCCAATAAGTGCAATTTTCTCAAATATAAAATTCCCCCATTGAAAACACATGGCGGACTATTCAATGAATTATTGTTCAAAAAGTAAAATTTTCAAAATTTTTTGGCGTTTGTGATATTGAAGATTATATATAAGGGAATCTTCAATTCCAATTTTATAACACTGACTAAATAAGAAGTGGGTCTAAAGTTGGTCCAAAAAGTGCAATTTTCTCGAAAATACAATTCCCCATTGAAAACACATGGCGGACTATTCAATGAATTATTGTTCAAAAAGTAAAATTTTCAAAATTTTTTCCTATTTGTTAATTTGAAGCTTATACATAGGAGAATCTCCGATTTCAATTTTATAACTCTGACTAAATAAGAAGTGGGTCTAAAGTTGGTCCAAAAAGTGCAATTTTCTCAAAAATAAAATTCCCCCATTGAAAACACATGGCGGACTATTCAATGAATTATTGTTCAAAAAGTAAAATTTTCATAATTTTTTCCCGTTTGTGATATTGAATCTTATACATAGGAGAATCTCCGATTCCAATTTTATAACACTGATTAAATAAGAAGTGGGTCTAAAGTTGGTCCCAAAAATTGCACTTTCAAACATTTTCGTTTTAAATTTTTATCATGTTAACCGTATGGAAAATTTCACACTTCTAAATTTTCAAAATTTTAAAATCTTTTTGCAATTACGGTAACAGAAATTATCGCCCGAATCGATTTCCATATTAAAATCGCCATTAAAGTGAAATTTTACTCTTCACAATCCAGTTATTGCACCCAAAAATGTCATCCGTTTGAAAATACATTAAACTTGTAAATCCTTAGGCAATTTTCAAATTCTCAGTCTTTGAAATTTAACCTTAATTTTCTGCCTAGGATCAAAAAATTCATTACCAGATTTTATTCTTATAATCAATTTGCTTATAAAATTGTATTTTAGCACTGAAAATCGAACTAATGTAAATTTAAAAGACAGCCTGAAAACATTTTATGAGCGCTTTCGTTTCAAAATTTCTACTTTTCATATAACTATTCAAAACTAGTTTTTTGGTGAAAATTTGGAACTTAGTTTGATTTATAAAGTGTTTTTGTTTAAAAAAACACAATTTGGAACAATTTGTTGGAAATGAAATTTTCCTTTAATCCTCCTTCCACACGAAACTGAAATATTTGACGATTTTCGAAAATATTAATTTTTGATTTACAGAATACTATTTTTAATTAAAATTGGTACAAGAATGATTATAAAACATATATCCAATTCAAATTCCCAATTTGAAAGCATTTGAGTCATTTTCTCGAAAATACAATTCCCCATTGAAAACACATGGCGGACTATTCAATGAATTATTGTTCAAAAAGTAAAATTTTCAAAAATTTTTCCCGTTTGTGATATTGAATCTTATACATAGGAGAATCTCCGATTCCAATTTTATAACACTGATTAAATAAGAAGTGGGTCTAAAGTTGGTCCCAAAAATTGCACTTTCAAACATTTTCGTTTTAAATTTTTACCATGTTAACCGTATGGCTTATAAAATGGTATTATAGCACTGAAAATCGAACTAATGTAAATTTAAAAGACAGGCTGAAAACATTTTCTGAGCGCTTTCGTTTCAAAATTTCAACTTTTCATATAACTATTCAAAACTAGTTTTTTGGAGAAATTTACAGAATGCTATTTTTATATAAAATTGGTCCAAGAATGATTATAAAACATATATCCAATTCAAATTCACAATTTGAAAGCATTTGAGTCATTTTCTCGAAAATACAATTCCCCATTGAAAATACATGGCGGACTATTCAATGAATTATTGTTCAAAAAGTAAAATTTTCAAAAAATTTTCCTATTTGTTAATTTGAAGCTTATACATAGGAGAATATCCGATTTCAATTTTATAACTCTGACTAAATAAGAAGTGGGTCTAAAGTTGGTCCAAAAAGTGCAATTTTCTCAAAAATAAAATTCCCCCATTGAAAACACATGGCGGACTATTCAATGAATTATTGTTCAAAAAGTAAAATTTTCAAAATTTTTTGGCGTTTGTGATATTGAAGCTTATATATAAGGGAATCTTCAATTCCAATTTTATAACACTGACTAAATAAGAAGTGGGTCTAAAGTTGGTCCAAAAAGTGCAATTTTCTCGAAAATACAATTCCCCATTGAAAACACAAGGCGGACTATTCAATGAATTATTGTTCAAAAAGTAAAATTTTCAAAACATTTTACCTTTTTTTATATTGAAGCTCACATATAGGAGAATCTCTAATTTGAATTTTATAACATTCACTAAAAAAGCAGTGGGTCTAAAGTTGGTTTAAAAACTGCAATTTTCTCAAAAATAAAATTTCCCCATTGAAAACACATGGCGGACTATTGAATGAATTATTTTTCAAAAAGTAAAATTTTCAAAAATTTTTCCCGTTTTTTATATTGAAGCTCATACATACGAAAATCTCCAATTCGAATTTAATAACACTCAACAAGTGAGTCTAAAGTAGGTCCATAAAGTGCAATTTTCTCAAAAATAAAATTTCCCCATTGAAAACACATGGCGGACTATTCAATGAATTATAGTTCAAAAAGTAAAATTTTCAAAATTTGTTCCTCTTTTTTTATATTGAAGCTCATACATAGGAAAATATCCAATTCGAATTTTATAACACTCACTAAATAAGAAGTGGGTCTAAAGTTGGTCCAAAAAGTTGGTCCAAAAAGCAATTTTCTCGAAAATACAATTCCCTCATTGAAAACACAAGGCGGAATATTCAATGAATTATTGTTCAAAAAGTAAAATTTTCAAAATTTTTTCCCGTTTGTGATATTGAAGCTTATATATAGGAGAATCTCTAATTCCAATATAATAACACTCACTAAAAAAAAAGTGGGTCTAAAGTTGGTCCAAAAACTGCAATTTTCTCAAAAATAAAATTCCCAGATTGAAAACACATGGCGGACTATTCAATGAATTATTGTTCAAAAAGTAAAATTTTCAATTTTTTCCCCCGTGTGTGATATTGAAGCTTATATATAGTAAAACCTCCAATTCCAATTTTACAACACTCATTAAATAAGAAGTGGGTCTAAAGTTTGTCCAAATAGTGCAATTTTTTCAAAAATGAAATTCCCCCATTGAAAACACATGGTGGACTGTTCAATGATTTATTGTTCAAAAAGGAAAATTTTCAAAATTTTTTGGCGTTTGTGATATTGAAGATTATATATAAGGGTATCTTCAATTCCAATTTTATAACACTGACTAAATAAGAAGTGGGTCTAAAGTTGGTCCAAAAAGTGCAATTTTCTCGAAAATACAATTCCCCATTCAAAACACATGGCGGACTATTCAATGAATTATTGTTTAAAAAGTAAAATTTTCAAAAATTTTTCCTATATGTTAATTTGAAGCTTATACATAGGAGAATCTCCGATTTCAATTTTATAACTCTGACTAAATAAGAAAAGGGTCTAATGTTGGTCCAAAAAGTGCAATTTTCTCAAATATAAAATTCCCCCATTGAAAACACATGGCGGACTATTCAATGAATTATTGTTCAAAAAGTAAAATTTTCAAAATTTTTTGGCGTTTGTGATATTGAAGATTATATATAAGGGAATCTTCAATTCCAATTTTATAACACTGAATAAATAAGAAGTGGGTCTAAAGTTGGTCCAAAATGTGTAATTTTCTCGAAAATACATTTCCCGATTGAAAACACATGGTGGACTATTCAATGAATTATTGTTCAAAAAGTAAAATTTTCAAAAAATTTTCCTATATGTTAATTTGAAGCTTATACATAGGAGAATCTCCGATTTCAATTTTATAACTCTGACTAAATAAGAAGTGGGTCTAAAGTTGGTCCAAAAAGTGCAATTTTCTCAAAAATAAAATTCCCCCATTGAAAACACATGGCGGACTATTCAATGAATTATTGTTCAAAAAGTAAAATATTTCAAAAAATTTTCCCGTTTGTGATATTGAATCTTATACATAGGAGAATCTCCGATTCCAATTTTATAACACTGATTAAATAAGAAGTGGATATAAAGTTGGTCCCAAAAATTGCACTTTCAAACATTTTCGTTTTAAATTTTTCCCATGTTAACCGTATGGAAAATTTCACACTTCTAAATTTTCAAAATTTTAAAATCTTTTTGCAACTACGGTAACAGAAATTATCGCCCGAATCGATTTCCATATTAAAATCGCCATTAAAATGAAATTTTACTCTTCACAATCCAGTTATTGCACCCAAAAATGTCATCCGTTTGAAAATACATTAAACTTGTAAATCCTTAGGCAATTTTCAAATTCTCAGTCTTTGAAATTTAACCTTAATTTTCTGCCTAGGATCAAAAAATTCATTACCAGATTTTATTCTTATAATCAATTTGCTTATAAAATGGTATTTTAGCACTGAAAATCGAACTAATGTAAATTTAAAAGACAGCCTGAAAACATTTTATGAGCGCTTTCGTTTCAAAATTTCTACTTTTCATATAACTATTCAAAACTAGTTTTTTTTAGAAAATTTGGAACTTAGTTTGATTTATAAAGCGTTTTTGATTAAAAAAACACAATTTGGAACAATTTGTTGGAAATGAAATTTTCCTTTAATCCTCCTTCCACACGAAATTGAAATATTTGACGATTTTCGAAAATATTAATTTTTGATTTACAGAATACTATTTTTATATAAAATTGGTCCAAGAATGATTATAAAACATATATCCAATTCAAATTCACAATTTGAAAGCATTTGAGTCATTTTCTCGAAAATACAATTCCCCATTGAAAATACATGGCGGACTATTCCATGAATTATTGTTCAAAAAGTAAAATTTTCAAAACATTTTCCCGTTTTTTATATTGAAGCTCATATATAGGAGAATCTCCAATTTGAATTTTATAACACTCATTAAATAAGAAGTGGGTCTAAAGTTGGTCCAAAAAGTGCAATTTTCTCAAAAATAAAATTCCACCATTGAAAACACATAGCGGACTATTCAATGAATTATTGTTCAAAAAGTAAAATTTTCAAATTTTTTTGGCGTTTGTGATATTGAAGATTATATATAAGGGAATCTTCAATTCCAATTTTATAACACTGACTAAATAAGAAGTGGGTCTAAAGTTGGTCCAAAAAGTGCAATTTTCTCGAAAATACAATTCCCCATTGAAAACACATGGCGGACTATTCAATGAATTATTGTTCAAAAAGTAAAATTTTCAAAAAATTTTCCTATTTGTTAATTTGAAGCTTATACATAGGAGAATCTCCGATTTCAATTTTATAACTCTGACTAAATAAGAAAAGGGTCTAAAGTTGGTCCAATAAGTGCAATTTTCTCAAATATAAAATTCCCCCATCGAAAACACATGGCGCACTATTCAATGAATTATTGTTCAAAAAGTAAAATTTTCAAAATTTTTTGACGTTTGTTATATTGAAGATTATATATAAGGGAATCATCAATTCCAATTTTATAACACTGACTAAATAAGTAGTGGGTCTAAAGTTGGTCCAAAAAGTGCAATTTTCTAGAAAATACAATTCCCCATTGAAAACACATGGCGGACTATTCAATGAATTATTGTTCAAAAAGTAAAATTTTCAAAAATGTTTCCTATTTTTTAATTTGAAGCTTATACATAGGAGAATCTCCGATTTCAATTTTATAACTCTGACTAAATAAGAAGTGGGTCTAAAGTTGGTCCAAAAAGTGCAATTTTCTCAAAAATAAAATTCCCCCATTGAAAACACATGGCGGACTATTCAATGAATTATTGTTCAAAAAGTAAAATTTTCAAAACATTTTCCCGTTTTTTATATTGAAGCTCATATATAGGAGAATCTCCAATTTGAATTTTATAACACTCATTAAATAAGAAGTGGATCTAAAGTTGGTCCAAAAAGTGCTATTTTCTCAAAAATAAAATTCCCCCATCGAAAACACATGGCGGACTATTCAATGAATTATTGTTCAAAAAGTAAAATTTTCAAAACATTTTCCCGTTTTTTATATTGAAGCTCATATATAGGAGAATCTCCAATTTGAATTTTATAACACTCATTAAATAAGAAGTGGATCTAAAGTTGGTCCAAAAAGTGCTATTTTCTCAAAAATAAAATTCCCCCATTGAAAACACATGGCGGACTATTCAATGAATTATTGTTCAAAAAGTAAAATTTTCAAAATTTTTTGGCGTTTGTGATATTGAAGCTTATATATAAGGGAATCTTCAATTCCAATTTTATAACACTGACTAAATAAGAAGTGGGTCTAAAGTTGGTCCAAAAAGTGCAATTTTCTCGAAAATACAATTCCCCATTGAAAACACATTCCGGACTATTCAATGAATTATTGTTCAAAAAGTAAAATTTTTAAAAAATTTTCCTATTTGTTAATTTGAAGCTTTTACATAGGAGAATCTCTGATTTCAATTTTATAACTCTGACTAAATAAGAAGTGGGTCTAAAGTTGGTCCAAAAAGTGCAATTTTCTCAAAAATAAAATTCCCCCATTGGAAACACATGGCGGACTATTCAATGAATTATTGTTCAAAAAGTAAAATTTTCAAAAAATTTTCCCGTTTGTAATATTGAATCTTTTACATAGGAGAATCTCCGATTCCAATTTTATAACACTGATTAAATAAGAAGTGGGTGTAAAGTTGGGCCCAAAAATTGCACTTTCAAACATTTTCGTTTAAAATTTTTCCCATGCTAACCGTATGGAAAATTTCACACTTCTAAATTTTCAAAATTTTAAAATCTTTTTGCAACTACGGTAACAGAAATTATCGCCCGAATCTATTTCCATATTAAAATCGCCATTAAAGTGAAATTTTACTCTTCACAATCCAGTTATTGCACCCAAAAATGTCATCCGTTTGAAAATACATTAAACTTGTAAATCCTTAGGCAATTTTCAAATTCTCAGTCTTTGAAATTTAACCTTAATTTTCTGCCTAGGATCAAAAAATTCATTACCAGATTTTATTCTTATAATCAATTTGCTTATAAAATGGTATTTTAGCACTGAAAATCGAACTAATGTAAATTTAAAAGACGGCCTGAAAACATTTTATGAGCGCTTTCGTTTCAAAATTTCTACTTTTCATATAACTATTCAAAACTAGTTTTTTTTAGAAAATTTGAAACTTAGTTTGATTTATAAAGCGTTTTTGATTAAAAAAACACAATTTGGAACAATTTGTTGGAAATGAAATTTTCCTTTAATCCTCCTTCCACACGAAATTGAAATATTTGACGATTTTCGAAAATATTAATTTTTGATTTACAGAAAACTATTTTTATATAAAATTGGTCCAAGAATGATTATAAAACATATATCCAATTCAAATTCACAATTTGAAAGCATTTGAGTCATTTTCTCGAAAATACAATTCCCCATTGAAAATACATGGCGGACTATTCCATGAATTATTGTTCAAAAAGTAAAATTTTCAAAACATTTTCCCGTTTTTTATATTGAAGCTCATATATATAAGCTTCATACATAGGTCCAAAAAGTGCAATTTTCTCAAAAATAAAATTCCACCATTGAAAACACATGGCGGACTATTCAATGAATTATTGTTCAAAAAGTAAAATTTTCAAAATTTTTTGGCGTTTGTGATATTGAAGATTATATATAAGGGAATCTTCAATTCCAATTTTATAACACTGACTAAATAAGAAGTGGGTCTAAAGTTGGTCCAAAAAGTGCAATTTTCTCGAAAATACAATTCCCCATTGAAAACACATGGCGGACTATTCAATGAATTATTGTTCAAAAAGTAAAATTTTCAAAAATTTTTCCTATTTGTTAATTTGAAGCTTATACATAGGAGAATCTCCGATTTCAATTTTATAACTCTGACTAAATAAGAAAAGGGTCTAAAGTTGGTCCAATAAGTGCAATTTTCTCAAATATAAAATTCCCCCATTGAAAACACATGGCGGACTATTCAATGAATTATTGTTCAAAAAGTAAAATTTTCAAAATTTTTTGGCGTTTGTGATATTGAAGATTATATATAAGGGAATCTTCAATTCCAATTTTATAACACTGACTAAATAAGAAGTGGGTCTAAAGTTGGTCCAAAAAGTGCAATTTTCTCGAAAATACAATTCCCCATTGAAAACACATGGCGGACTATTCAATGAATTATTGTTCAAAAAGTAAAATTTTCAAAATTTTTTCCTATTTGTTAATTTGAAGCTTATACATAGGAGAATCTCCGATTTCAATTTTATAACTCTGACTAAATAAGAAGTGGGTCTAAAGTTGGTCCAAAAAGTGCAATTTTCTCAAAAATAAAATTCCCCCATTGAAAACACATGGCGGACTATTCAATGAATTATTGTTCAAAAAGTAAAATTTTCATAATTTTTTCCCGTTTGTGATATTGAATCTTATACATAGGAGAATCTCCGATTCCAATTTTATAACACTGATTAAATAAGAAGTGGGTCTAAAGTTGGTCCCAAAAATTGCACTTTCAAACATTTTCGTTTTAAATTTTTATCATGTTAACCGTATGGAAAATTTCACACTTCTTAATTTTCAAAATTTTAAAATCTTTTTGCAATTACGGTAACAGAAATTATCGCCCGAATCGATTTCCATATTAAAATCGCCATTAAAGTGAAATTTTACTCTTCACAATCCAGTTATTGCACCCAAAAATGTCATCCGTTTGAAAATACATTAAACTTGTAAATCCTTAGGCAATTTTCAAATTCTCAGTCTTTGAAATTTAACCTTAATTTTCTGCCTAGGATCAAAAAATTCATTACCAGATTTTATTCTTATAATCAATTTGCTTATAAAATTGTATTTTAGCACTGAAAATCGAACTAATGTAAATTTAAAAGACAGCCTGAAAACATTTTATGAGCGCTTTCGTTTCAAAATTTCTACTTTTCATATAACTATTCAAAACTAGTTTTTTGGTGAAAATTTGGAACTTAGTTTGATTTATAAAGTGTTTTTGTTTAAAAAAACACAATTTGGAACAATTTGTTGGAAATGAAATTTTCCTTTAATCCTCCTTCCACACGAAACTGAAATATTTGACGATTTTCGAAAATATTAATTTTTGATTTACAGAATACTATTTTTAATTAAAATTGGTACAAGAATGATTATAAAACATATATCCAATTCAAATTCCCAATTTGAAAGCATTTGAGTCATTTTCTCGAAAATACAATTCCCCATTGAAAACACATGGCGGACTATTCAATGAATTATTGTTCAAAAAGTAAAATTTTCAAAAATTTTTCCCGTTTGTGATATTGAATCTTATACATAGGAGAATCTCCGATTCCAATTTTATAACACTGATTAAATAAGAAGTGGGTCTAAAGTTGGTCCCAAAAATTGCACTTTCAAACATTTTCGTTTTAAATTTTTACCATGTTAACCGTATGGCTTATAAAATGGTATTATAGCACTGAAAATCGAACTAATGTAAATTTAAAAGACAGGCTGAAAACATTTTCTGAGCGCTTTCGTTTCAAAATTTCAACTTTTCATATAACTATTCAAAACTAGTTTTTTGGAGAAATTTACAGAATGCTATTTTTATATAAAATTGGTCCAAGAATGATTATAAAACATATATCCAATTCAAATTCACAATTTGAAAGCATTTGAGTCATTTTCTCGAAAATACAATTCCCCATTGAAAATACATGGCGGACTATTCAATGAATTATTGTTCAAAAAGTAAAGTTTTCAAAAAAAAATCCTATTTGTTAATTTGAAGCTTATACATAGGAGAATCTCCGATTTCAATTTTATAACTCTGACTAAATAAGAAATGGGTCTAAAGTTGGTCCAAAAAGTGCAATTTTCTCAAAAATAAAATTCCCCCATTGAAAACACATGGCGGACTATTCAATGAAATATTGTTCAAAAAGTAAAATTTTCAAAACATTTTCCCGTTTTTTATATTGAAGCTCATATATAGGAGAATCTCCAATTTGAATTTTATAACACTCATTAAATAAGAAGTGGGTCTAAAGTTGGTCCAAAAAGTGCAATTTTCTCAAAAATAAAATTCCCCCATTGAAAACACATGGCGGACTATTCAATGAATTATAGTTCAAAAAGTAAAATTTTCAAAATTTTTTGTTGTTTGTGATATTGAAGCTTATATATAAGGGAATCTTCAATTCCAATTTTATAACACTGACTAAATAAGAAGTGGGTCTAAAGTTGGTCCAAAAAGTGCAATTTTCTCGAAAATACAATTCCCCATTGAAAACACATGGCGGACTATTCAATGAATTATTGTTCAAAAAGTAAAGTTTTCAAAATATTTTCCTATTTGTTAATTTGAAGCTTATACATAGGAGAATCTCCGATTTCAATTTTATAACTCTGACTAAATAAGAAGTGGGTCTAAAGTTGGTCCAAAAAGTGCAATTTTCTCAAAAATAAAATTCCCCCATTGAAAACACATGGCGGACTATTCAATGAATTATTGTTCAAAAAGTAAAATTTTCAAATTTTTTTGGCGTTTGTGATATTGAAGCTTATATATAAGGGAATCTTCAATTCCAACTTTATAACACTAACTAAATAAGAAGTTGGTCTAAAGTTGGTCCAAAAAGTGCACTTTCAAAGTGTTTCGTTTTAAATTTTCCCCATTTTAATCGTATGAAAAATTTCACACTTCTAAATTTTCAAACTTTTACAATCTTTTTGCAGCAAGTGTAACAGAAATTATCGCCCGAATCGATTTCCATATTAAAATCGCCATTAAAGTGAAATTTTACTCTTCACAATCCAGTTTTTGCACCCAAAAATGTCATCCGTTTGAAAATACTTTAAACTTGTAAATCCTTAGGCAATTTTCAAATTCTCAGTCTTTGAAATTTAACCTTATATTTCTGCCTAGGATCATAAAATTCATTACCAGATTTTATTCTGATAAACAATTTGCTTATAAATTTGTATTTTAGCACTGAAAATCGAACTAATGTAAATTTAAAAGACAGCCTGAACACATTTTATGAGCGCTTTCGTTTCAAAATTTCTACTTTTCATATAACTATTCAAAACTAGTTTTTTGGAGAAAATTTGGAACTTAGTTTGATTTATAAAGTGTTTTTGATTAAAAAAACATAATTTGGAACAATTTGTTGGAAATGAAATTTTCCTTTAATCCTCCTTCCACACGAAACTGAAATATTTGACGATTTTCGAAAATATTAATTTTTGATTTACAGAATACTATTTTTAATTAAAATTGGTACAAGAATGATTATAAAACATATATCCAATTCAAATTCACAATTTGAAAGCATTTGAGTCATTTTCTCGAAAATACAATTCCCCATTGAAAACACATGGCGGACTATTCAATGAATTATTGTTCAAAAAGTAAAATTTTCAAAAATTTTTCCCGTTTGTGATATTGAATCTTATACATAGGAGAATCTCCGATTCCAATTTTATAACACTGATTAAATAAGAAGTGAGTCTAAAGTTGGTCCCAAAAATTGCACTTTCAAACATTTTCGTTTTAAATTTTTACCATGTTAACCGTATGGCTTATAAAATGGTATTATAGCACTGAAAATCGAACTAATGTAAATTTAAAAGACAGGCTGAAAACATTTTCTGAGCGCTTTCGTTTCAAAATTTCAACTTTTCATATAACTATTCAAAACTAGTTTTTTGGAGAAATTTACAGAATACTATTTTTATATAAAATTGGTCCAAGAATGATTATAAAACATATATCCAATTCAAATTCACAATTTGAAAGCATTTGAGTCATTTTCTCGAAAATACAATTCCCCATTGAAAATACATGGCGGACTATTCCATGAATTATTGTTCAAAAAGTAAAATTTTCAAAACATTTTCCCGTTTTTTATATTGAAGCTCATATATAGGAGAATCTCCAATTTGAATTTTATAACACTCATTAAATAAGAAGTGGGTCTAAAGTTGGTCCAAAAAGTGCAATTTTCTCAAAAATAAAATTCCACCATTGAAAACACATGGCGAACTATTCAATGAATTATTGTTCAAAAAGTAAAATTTTCAAAACATTTTCCGTTTTTTATATTGAAGCTCATATATAGGAGAATCTCCAATTTGAATTTTATAACACTGACTAAATAAGAAGTGGGTCTAAAGTTGGTCCAAAAAGTGCAATTTTCTCGAAAATAAAATTCCCCCATTGAAAACACATGGCGGACTATTCAATGAATTATTGTTCAAAAAGTAAAATTTTCAAAATTTTTTGGCGTTTGTGATATTGAAGCTTATATATAAGGGAATCTTCAATTCCAATTTTATAACACTGACTAAATAAGAAGTGGGTCTAAAGTTGGTCCAAAAAGTGCAATTTTCTCGAAAATACAATTCCCCATTAAAAACACATGGCGGACTATTCAATGAATTATCGTTCAAAAAGTAAAATTTTCAAAAATTTTTCCTATTTGTTAATTTGAAGCTTATACATAGGAGAATCTCCGTTTTCAATTTTATAACTCTGACTAAATAAGAAGTGGGTCTAAAGTTGGTCCAAAAAGTGCAATTTTCTCAAAAATAAAATTCCCCCATTGAAAACACATGGCGGACTATTCAATGAATTATTGTTCAAAAAGTAAAATTTTCAAAACATTTTCCAGATTTTTATATTGAAGCTCATATATAGGAGAATCTCCAATTTGAATTTTATAACACTGACTAAATAAGAAGTGGGTCTAAAGTTGGTCCAAAAAGTGCAATTTTCTCGAAAATACAATTCCCCATTGAAAACACATGGCGGACTATTCAATGAATTATTGTTCAAAAAGTAAAATTTTCAAAAAATTTTCCTATTTTTAATTTGAAGCTTATACATAGGAGAATCTCCGATTTCAATTTTATAACTCTGACTAAATAAGAAAAGGGTCTAAAGTTGGTCCAATAAGTGCAATTTTCTCAAATATAAAATTCCCCCATCGAAAACACATGGCGGACTATTCAATGAATTATTGTTCAAAAAGTAAAATTTTCAAAATTTTTTGACGTTTGTGATATTGAAGATTATATATAAGGGAATCTTCAATTCCAATTTTATAACACTGACTAAATAAGTAGTGGGTCTAAAGTTGGTCCAAAAAGTGCAATTTTCTCGAAAATACAATTCCCCATTGAAAACACATGGCGGAATATTCAATGAATTATTGTTCAAAAAGTAAAATTTTCAAAAATGTTTCCTATTTGTTAATTTGAAGCTTATACATAGGAGAATCTCCGATTTCAATTTTATAACTCTGACTAAACAAGAAGTGGGTCTAAAGTTGGTCCAAAAAGTGCAATTTTCTCAAAAATAAAATTCCCCCATTGAAAACACATGGCGGACTATTCAATGAATTATTGTTCAAAAAGTAAAATTTTCAAAACATTTTCCCGTTTTTTATATTGAAGCTCATATATAAGGGAATCTTCAATTCCAATTTTATAACACTGACTAAATAAGAAGTGGGTCTAAAGTTGGTCCAAAAAGTGCAATTTTCTCGAAAATACAATTCCCCATTGAAAACACATGGAGGACTATTCAATGAATTATTGTTCAAAAAGTAAAGTTTTCAAAAAATTTTCCTATTTGTTAATTTGAAGCTTATACATAGGAGAATCTCCGATTTCAATTTTATAGCTCTGACTAAATAAGAAGTGGATCTAAAGTTGGTCCAAAAAGTGCAATTTTCTCAAAAATAAAATTCCCCCATTGAAAACACATGGCGGACTATTCAATGAATTATTGTTCAAAAAGTAAAATTTTCAAAATTTTTTGGCGTTTGTGATATTGAAGCTTATATATAAGGGAATCTTCAATTCCAACTTTATAACACTGACTAAATAAGAAGTTGGTCTAAAGTTGGTCCAAAAAGTGCACTTTCAAAGTGTTTCGTTTTAAATTTTCCCCATTTTAATCGTATGAAAAATTTCACACTTCTAAATTTTCAAACTTTTACAATCGTTTTGCAGCAAGGGTAACAGAAATTATCTCCCGAATCGATTTCCATATTAAAATCGCCATTAAAGTGAAATTTTACTCTTCACAATCCAGTTTTTGCACCCAAAAATGTCATCCGTTTGAAAATACTTTAAACTTGTAAATCCTTAGGCAATTTTCAAATTCTCAGTCTTTGAAATGTAACCTTATATTTCTGCCTAGGAACATAAAATTCATTACCAGATTTTATTCTGATAATCAATTTGCTTATAAAATGGTATTATAGCACTGAAAATCGAACTAATGTAAATTTAAAAGACAGGCTGAAAACATTTTCTGAGCGCTTTCGTTTCAAAATTTCAACTTTTCATATAACTATTCAAAACTAGTTTTTTGGCCAAAATTTGGAACTTAGTTTGATTTATAAAGTGTTTTTGAATAAAAAAACACTATTTGGAACAATTTGTTAAAAATGAAATTTTCCTTTATAATACACTCGAAACTGAAATATTTCACGATTTTCGAAAATATTAATTTTTGATTTACAGAATACAATTTTTAATTAAAATTGGTACAAGAATGATTATAAAACATATATCCAATTCAAATTCACAATTTGAAAGCATTTGAGTCATTTTCTCGAAAATACAATTCCCCATTGAAAACACATGGCGGACTATTCAATGAATTATTGTTCAAAAAGTAAAATTTTCAAAAAATTTTCCTATTTGTTAATTTGAAGCTTATACATAGGAGAATCTCCGATTTCAATTTTATAACTCTGACTAAATAAGAAGTGGGTCTAAAGTTGGTCCAAAAAGTGCAATTTTCTCAAAAATAAAATTCCCCCATTGAAACCACATGGCGGACTATTCCATGAATTATTGTTCAAAAAGTAAAATTTTCATAATTTTTTCCCGTTTGTGATATTGAATCTTAAACATAGGAGAATCCCCGATTCCAATTTTATAACACTGATTAAATAAGAAGTGGGTCTAAAGTTGGTCCCAAAAATTGCACTTTCAAACATTTTCGTTTTAAATTTTTACCATGTTAACCGCTTTTGTTTCAAAATTTCAACTTTTCATATAACTATTCAAAACTAGTTTATTGGAGAAATTTACAGAATACTATTTTTATATAAAATTGGTCCAAGAATGATTATAAAACATATATCCAATTCAAATTCACAATTTGAAAGCATTTGAGTCATTTTCTCGAAAATACAATTCCCCATTGAAAATACATGGCGGACTATTCCATGAATTATTGTTCAAAAAGTAAAATTTTCAAAACATTTTCCCGTTTTTTATATTGAAGCTCATATATAGGAGAATCTCCAATTTGAATTTTATAACACTCATTAAATAAGAAGTGGGTCTAAAGTTGGTCCAAAAAGTGCAATTTTCTTAAAAATAAAATTCCACCATTGAAAACACATGGCGAACTATTCAATGAATTATTGTTCAAAAAGTAAAATTTTCAAAACATTTTCCGTTTTTTATATTGAAGCTCATATATAGGAGAATCTTCAATTTGAATTTTATAACACTGACTAAATAAGAAGTGGGTCTAAAGTTGGTCCAAAAAGTGCAATTTTCTCGAAAATACAATTCCCCATTGAAAACACATGGCGGACTATTCAATGAATTATTGTTCAAAAAGTAAAATTTTCAAAAAAATTTCCTATTTGTTAATTTGAAGCTTATTCATAGGAGAATCTCCGATTTCAATTTTATAACTCTGACTAAATAAGAAAAGGGTCTAAAGTTGGTCCAATAAGTGCAATTTTCTCAAATATAAAATTCCCCCATTGAAAACACATGGCGGACTATTCAATGAATTATTGTTCAAAAAGTAAAATTTTCAAAATTTTTTGGCGTTTGTGATATTGAAGATTATATATAAGGGAATCTTCAATTCCAACTTTATAACACTGACTAAATAAGAAGTTGGTCTAAAGTGTGTCCAAAAAGTGCACTTTCAAAGTGTTTCGTTTTAAATTTTCCCCATTTTAATCGTATGAAAAATTTCACACTTCTAAATTTTCAAACTTTTACAATCTTTTTGCAGCAAGGGTAACAGAAATTATCGCCCGAATCGATTTCCATATTAAAATCGCCATTAAAGTGAAATTTTACTCTTCACAATCCAGTTTTTACACCCAAAAATGTCATCCGTTTGAAAATACTTTAAACTTGTAAATCCTTAGGCAATTTTCAAATTCTCAGTCTTTGAAATTTAACCTTATATTTCTGCCTAGGATCATAAAATTCATTACCAGATTTTATTCTGATAATCAATTTGCTTATAAAATGGTATTATAGCACTGAAAATCGAACTAATGTAAATTTAAAAGACAGGCTGAAAACATTTTCTGAGCGCTTTCGTTTCAAAATTTCAACTTTTCATATAACTATTCAAAACTAGTTTTTTGGCCAAAATTTGGAACTTAGTTTGATTTATAAAGTGTTTTTGAATAAAAAAACACTATTTGGAACAATTTGTTAAAAATGAAATTTTCCTTTATAATACACTCGAAACTGAAATATTTGACGATTTTCGAAAATATTAATTTTTGATTTACAGAATACTATTTTTAATTAAAATTGGTACAAGAATGATTATAAAACATATATCCAATTCAAATTCACAATTTGAAAGCATTTGAGTCATTTTCTCGAAAATACAATTCCCCATTGAAAACACATGGCGGACTATTCAATGAATTATTGTTCAAAAAGTAAAATTTTCAAAAAATTTTCCTATTTGTTAATTTGAAGCTTATACATAGGAGAATCTCCGATTTCAATTTTATAACTCTGACTAAATAAGAAGTGGGTCTAAAGTTGGTCCAAAAAGTGCAATTTTCTCAAAAATAAAATTCCCCCATTGAAACCCCATGGCGGACAATTCAATGAATTATTGTTCAAAAAGTAATATTTTCAAAATTTTTTGGCGTTTGTGATATTGAAGATTATATATAAGGGAATCTTCAATTCCAATTTTATAACACTGACTAAATAAGAAGTGGGTCTAAAGTTGGTCCAAAAAGTGCAATTTTCTCGAAAATACAATTCCCCATTGAAAACACATGGCGGACTATTCAATGAATTATTGTTCAAAAAGTAAAATTTTCAAAAAATTTTCCTATTTGTTAATTTGAAGCTTATACATAGGAGAATCTCCGATTTCAATTTTATAACTCTGATTAAATAAGAAGTGGGTCTAAAGTTGGTCCAAAAAGTGCAATTTTCTCAAAAATAAAATTCCCCCATTGAAAACACATGGCGGACTATTCAATGAATTATTGTTCAAAAAGTAAAATTTTCATAATTTTTTCCCGTTTGTGATATTGAATCTTATACATAGGAGAATCTCCGATTCCAATTTTATAACACTGATTCAATAAGAAGTGGGTCTAAAGTTGGTCCCAAAAATTGCACTTTCAAACATTTTCGTTTTAAATTTTTACCATGTTAATCGTATGGAAAATTTCACACTTCTAAATTTTCAAAACTTTAAAATCTTTTTGCAATTACGGTAACAGAAATTATCGCCCGAATCGATTTCCATATTAAAATCGCCATTAAAGTGAAATTTTACTCTTCACAATCCAGTTATTGCACCCAAAAATGTCATCCGTTTGAAAATACATTAAACTTGTAAATCCTTAGGCAATTTTCAAATTCTCAGTCTTTGAAATTTAACCTTAATTTTCTGCCTAGGATCAAAAAATTCATTACCAGATTTTATTCTTATAATCAATTTGCTTATAAAATTGTATTTTAGCACTGAAAATCGAACTAATGTAAATTTAAAAGACAGCCTGAAAACATTTTATGAGCGCTTTCGTTTCAAAATTTCTACTTTTCATATAACTATTCAAAACTAGTTTTTTGGAGAAAATTTGGAACTTAGTTTGATTTAAAAAGTGTTTTTGATTAAAAAAACACAATTTGGAACAATTTGTTGGAAATGAAATTTTCCTTTAATCCTCCTTCCACACGAAACTGAAATATTTGACGATTTTCGAAAATATTAATTTTTGATTTACAGAATACTATTTTTAATTAAAATTGGTACAAGAATGATTATAAAACATATATCCAATTCAAATTCACAATTTGAAAGCATTTGAGTCATTTTCTGGAAAATACAATTCCCCATTGAAAATACATGGCGGACTATTCCATGAATTATTGTTCAAAAAGTAAAATTTTCAAAACATTTTCCCGTTTTTTATATTGAAGCTCATATATAGGAGAATCTCCAATTTGAATTTTATAACACTCATTAAATAAGAAGTGGGTCTAAAGTTGGTCCCAAAAATTGCACTTTAAACATTTTCGTTTTAAATTTTTACCATGTTAACCGTATGGCTTATAAAATGGTATTATAGCACTGAAAATCGAACTAATGTAAATTTAAAAGACAGGCTGAAAACATTTTCTGAGCGCTTTCGTTTCAAAATTTCAACTTTTCATATAACTATTCAAAACTAGTTTTTTGGAGAAATTTACAGAATACTATTTTTATATAAAGTTGGTCCAAGAATGATTATAAAACATATATCCAATTCAAATTCACAATTTGAAAGCATTTGAGTCATTTTCTCGAAAATACATTTCCCCATTGAAAATACATGGCGGACTATTCAATGAATTATTGTTCAAAAAGTAAAGTTTTCAAAAAAAAATCCTATTTGTTAATTTGAAGCTTATACATAGGAGAATCTCCGATTTCAATTTTATAACTCTGACTAAATAAGAAGAGGGTCTAAAGTTGGTCCAAAAAGTGCAATTTTCTCAAAAATAAAATTCCCCCATTGAAAACACATAGCGGACTATTCCATGAATTATTGTTCAAAAAGTAAAATTTTCATAATTTTTTCCCGTTTGTGATATTGAATCTTAAACATAGGAGAATCCCCGATTCCAATTTTATAACACTGATTAAATAAGAAGTGGGTCTAAAGTTGGTCCCAAAAATTGCACTTTCAAACATTTTCGTTTTAAATTTTTACCATGTTAACCGCTTTCGTTTCAAAATTTCAACTTTTCATATAACTATTCAAAACTAGTTTTTTGGAGAAATTTACAGAATACTATTTTTATATAAAATTGGTCCAAGAATGATTATAAAACATATATCCAATTCAAATTCACAATTTGAAAGCATTTGAGTCATTTTCTCGAAAATACAATTCCCCATTGAAAATACATGGCGGACTATTCCATGAATTATTGTTCAAAAAGTAAAATTTTCAAAACATTTTCCCGTTTTTTATATTGAAGCTCATATATAGGAGAATCTCCAATTTGAATTTTATAACACTCATTAAATAAGAAGTGGGTCTAAAGTTGGTCCAAAAAGTGCAATTTTCTCAAAAATAAAATTCCACCATTGAAAACACATGGCGAACTATTCAATGAATTATTGTTCAAAAAGTAAAATTTTCAAAACATTTTCCGTTTTTTATATTGAAGCTCATATATAGGAGAATCTCCAATTTGAATTTTATAACACTGACTAAATAAGAAGTGGGTCTAAAGTTGGTCCAAAAAGTGCAATTTTCTCGAAAATAAAATTCCCCCATTGAAAACACATGGCGGACTATTCAATGAATTATTGTTCAAAAAGTAAAATTTTCAAAATTTTTTGGCGTTTGTGATATTGAAGCTTATATATAAGGGAATCTTCAATTCCAATTTTATAACACTGACTAAATAAGAAGTGGGTCTAAAGTTGGTCCAAAAAGTGCAATTTTCTCGAAAATACAATTCCCCATTAAAAACACATGGCGGACTATTCAATGAATTATCGTTCAAAAAGTAAAATTTTCAAAAAATTTTCCTATTTGTTAATTTGAAGCTTATACATAGGAGAATCTTCGTTTTCAATTTTATAACTCTGACTAAATAAGAAGTGGGTCTAAAGTTGGTCCAAAAAGTGCAATTTTCTCAAAAATAAAATTCCCCCATTGAAAACACATGGCGGACTATTCAATGAATTATTGTTCAAAAAGTAAAATTTTCAAAACATTTTCCAGATTTTTATATTGAAGCTCATATATAGGAGAATCTCCAATTTGAATTTTATAACACTGACTAAATAAGAAGTGGGTCTAAAGTTGGTCCAAAAAGTGCAATTTTCTCGAAAATACAATTCCCCATTGAAAACACATGGCGGACTATTCAATGAATTATTGTTCAAAAAGTAAAATTTTCAAAAAATTTTCCTATTTTTAATTTGAAGCTTATACATAGGAGAATCTCCGATTTCAATTTTATAACTCTGACTAAATAAGAAAAGGGTCTAAAGTTGGTCCAATAAGTGCAATTTTCTCAAATATAAAATTCCCCCATCGAAAACACATGGCGGACTATTCAA